>OX439050.1:39744578-40944578 GCA_949317995.1 Acholoe squamosa | reverse complement strand
ATCTACTTTACCATATCTCTATGTCTTAGGGTTCATATTGCCCTATTATAATTATGTCCACATCCCGCTACATTTATTAAGTGAAGCTCACATAATCTTGTTATAATTATGTTTGCAATCTACTTTCTTTGCTCATATCTAGTCATGGTCTTATAGCTTATAAACTTGGAACCAAACTGTATATCCTTGTCTTATTTTTCTAATGCGACTTCTTCCAATTGTTTAAGGATATATTCCAGATGGTTTCAAAAGCTGTTTTTTTTTTCTTTATTTTCATCGGATGGCATTTGGGGTGCTGATGTGTTTGCTGTCAATTGAAAGCTGGGGGTAAATTTACCCAGGGTGAATCAAGGATTTCTGCTTGTAATCCACTTATCTCCAATTGCTTAAATTATTACGGGGATCTTAATGAAATAACATGGATATGAAATATTTGTATGTGCTGCAAATTCAAGGATTAATTCTCATAGCGGATTTCATGTAGTACACATGAGGTTTGTGTGGAAGTTTTGATAAATGCTTCTCACTAACAGACATTTTAATGATCATGTCCCTATTGCATGACAGAAACCTATTTGTGTAGAGGCAAGGAGAGAGGGTGCTCCATGCTAAAAGTCAACTTTAAAATTCAAATCACTAGCTTTACAGTGATATATAGCATGAGAAGATACTCCTGCTAGTTTTGGAGGAATGGCTTGCTAAATATGGGTAGGTGTGACCATTTTGTGAATGTTAATAAGCTCTTTGTCTAATTGCTCATGAGATATATGGCTAATTAGCATAATTTATGCTAATTAGCTAAATTATCATAAATTTGTATTCTTTTGCCCATAACTTTTGATCTAGAAATGGTATTTTCATGCCGTTTATACCATAGTAAAACCTTGTGGAATATTCCTTCAAATGGGATCATTGATTTTCCTATTTAGAATGAAAATCATCTTTCCATGGTAACAGAAATCAACAAAAATGCCTATTTTGGCCCAAAAACATTCTTTTTATGTGCCAAATTTGGAACCTTTCCACACAAAATAGAACGTTTTATCAAAAAACCATTGAATCCTCCGTGAAAAAAGTAGCCTATAACAGTTTTAGTCATATTTTTGCTATTCTAGCCCATAGTGGTGCCTCCTGGTGACTAAACCCCCAGTAACTGTCCTTTCTGCTTGCTGGCTCACATTTGTGACAAAGTGGTTACATTATGTGGTTGATTTGATCTGCCATACTTCATAGGCTCCATTGAATGATCAACAAACTGGTGACTAAACAAAAGCAATATCCAGAGGCAATGAAATTAACTTTTGCACTGATGTAAATATTCTATTATCATTCCTTTCAAGGACTATGCTCCTCAAATTACAATTGCAGTGTATGAAACACTACTGTTGACCTCTTAATTCATATTAAAATATGGGTAAGGCCACTCCATTTTATCTTTTTACAATCTAGGGGTATGGATACAGCCTGGCAAGAAAAGGTCATCAAAAATAAGTTCTTGGCCATTGAGGCGGCCTTTAAGATATAATATAGTTACCAAGAGGATGGGCCTATTTGCAATACCTGTACAATTCCTATACAATGGTTGTGGACTAGGCCCCACATATTTGATGTTAGGCCTACCATGGTTTCACCTATCTAGTCAATTGAATCAGAGTAATTAGTGTCCTGTACTCTCCTGTTGATAAATCGGGACTGAACCAGCTGTTACTAAACTATATAATGGTGGGGTCCCTTCAAAATATGAAGAATGCAAAAAACAACATAGCTTTGTACTTAGAGAGAAAAACACTGATTGCTTTGGCACATACTGCGCAGGTCACAATTTATCTCCCACATGACATGTGTGAAGGCATGTCGAATGAGGTTGACACTCTCACATTTGGTTTGTCAACTCTACTTGACATGTGTAATGAAGACATGTCACATATGCCTGACCCATGTACCTGAGTGCTAGGTAATACTGTGTGACAATTATGTAAGGGTCAGGAACAGGCATTAGCTATGCACCAATGGTTCAATCAAGGCAGGCCCACAGGCCTGCCAAAAAAGACACTTTTCCTATCTACATAACTTCTCCTTAACTAAGGACCTCTATTCAGTCCATAAGGCAAGGACATGGAGGTGCATGGCAATGCCATACATCTCCATATACTGTAGATACTGAGATTATAGTTTAGGGGTTAGCATACAATCTTTTGGTATTTTCACAGACCCATACATAAGGTGCCTAACCTCTCCTGTTGAAGTATTCAGGATTGTGGGTGTCTATTTTGATATTCGATAAAAAATGCAAATTTAACAATGAAATAGAATTCACTACCATTCATTGATAATATTTACAAACCTTAGTGATCTATTCTTCATGAAAATAAAATGACACAGATACATCAAATGACTCAAGGGTTGGTAGTACCTCTTGGTAGTGATTAATGCTGGTACCAAAATGGTTGTTTGCCCCATCTAGTGAAATATCCTAGAACAATTATGTATACATGTCAAACCAGAAATATCATACCATGTCAAGTGCATTCGACATGTTCATGACCCTAGTCAACTCACAAATGACATGGCACTTTAAAGTATGATATACCATTTTATTATTCCATAAATTGTAACATATTTTGTATTAATCAAAGGATATCTATGAAATTAATACATAGGTTGGTTCTAAGAGCTATAAGAGCGCTCAAACTTTGTATAAGAGCGTTCATGCCCCACTGCACACCAAACCAAGTCAGTTAGACAGAGTTTATGACATCAAAGGGTCCGACCTAATGGTCCACTGCACAATATAATAAAAATAAGGGTCTTAGTGTGCGACCTCATGGTTCAGTGCACAAACTAATAAGTTGTAAGTGAATGCAACCGGCCGTCACGGGTGCCTGAGCACCGCTGACGCCGTCATGAGTGTCTGAGCACTCTAATAACTGAACAATGGGTTACATAAGCACGATGCCATAACCGTCCGGTCGCTCTAGCGTCGCTCCTGAGCAAGCTAGGTCAAATATCAAAGCATCTATGGAAAGCCCATAATTAGACGGTCAAAATGAGCCCAAGATCAAGGTGGAACTCCCATTATTAAGGAAGTTACGCCATGGAGACTGAATCAACCTTCGAGTGCACTACAGACAAACCGGCGCGAGTTACGCGCCTATCCAGCGGGCATTATAAACTTGGCATATTCAACTCCGCGCATGCGCAAAATGGCGGTTGTAGCTGCGTAAACTACCGAGATATGGGGGTTTGAAGTTACAGAACCGACCAAGACAAAGGGGGACACAGCGGCGCCCATGGGGGTCCTTTGTGCACCCAGTGACACATGAAAGACTCCCCTCAAACAATTGCAGAGTTAGGCAGATGTTACTGGCCCCAGTCAGTCTGGAGGTGCTTTTCCAAGATTTGCTACAAATAGCCTGTCTGCACCTCCAAGAGCACAGAACACCAAGAACCGCTCTAGAGGTAACATCTCCAGTCATCTCCTGCTACCTGCTATACCACTGCACTATGGTGAAACTATGCTAGACAGGCATTGGTTTCTATCATTAGTGGCCAGAGGGTATCTTCCTCAAGACTTCCACCAGAGGGTAAAGTTATTCATTATTACATTATTCCTCTAAGCAGCAGGCCAGGAGCTAGGTGTGGGAACCCACCTAGAACTATGCTGGACATTGTATTATTATTACCTCACAGGTGGAGTGGAACAGAACATTATACCTTATAACTTACTGTATATTTACTGTATGTACAAATTACCTACATACTGACTACTGTATGATTGATATTTCCTACATGTTGCCTAAAGCTGAATAAACCAGTGATAACTGGAAATAACACTATTTATAAGAGCCTTGAGGTAATTACACTATATACCACTAGTCTTATGATATTTCTCATATGACAACTTGATCATGCACAATTACTAGTATGACAAAGTGGTGGAGAACATCCTACTAAGATCCCAAATTACCCAATGCTCTCTAAAAATTAAGCTGGCAAAACAATCATACACACAGTAAACCCCACTCCACCCACCCAGTGACCTTGACACCATGCCCACCAAGGTCACCAGTGAGAGCTCCCACATACCAGTGAGATCTCCCACATACCAGTGGGATCTCCCACATACCAGTGAGATCTCCCACATACCAGTGAGATCTCCCACACATCAATGAGATCTCCCACACACCAGTGAGGTCTCCCACACGTCAGTGAGGTCTCCCACACGTCAGTGAGGTCTCCCACACGTCAGTGAGGTCTCCCACACGTCAGTGAGGTCTCCCACACGTCAGTGAGGTCTCCCAAACGTCAGTGAGGTCTCCCACATGGCAGTGAGGTCTCCCACACGTCAGTGAGGTCTCCCACACGTCAGTGAGGTCTCCCAAACGTCAGTGAGGTCTCCCAAACGTCAGTGAGGTCTCCCACACGTCAGTGAGGTCTCCCACACGTCAGTGAGGTCTCCCACACGTCAGTGAGGTCTCCCAAACATCAGTGAGGTCTCCCAAACGTCAGTGAGGTCTCCCACACGTCAGTGAGGTCTCCCACACATCAGTGAGGTCTCCCACACATCAGTGAGATCTCCCACACATCAATGAGATCTCCCACACGACAGTGAGATCTCCCCACATATCAGTGAGATCTCCCACATATCAATGAGATCTCCCACATACCAGTGAGATCTCCCACATATCAATGAAGATCTCCCACACATCAATGAGATCCCCCACACATCAATGAGATCTCCCATACGACAGTGAGATCTCCCACATATCAGTGAGATCTCCCACATACCAGTGAGATCTCCCACATACCAGTGTGATCTCCAACATGTCAGTGATACCTACAACACACCAGTGATCCCACACCTTCCACCATGGCCGACGCCGATGAAGGTCCTCAACCCAATCAGGCAGCTGAGAAGATAAGGGCCTATGAGAAGACCATCCAAGATGCAGTTACTGCCCTAGAAGCAAACAGAGCCCAACATGATGCTCATGCCCTTGCCTCAAAGGAAAGGGAGAGGATCCTCAGTCAACAATTAGATGACCATCGGAAGGCCCTAGAACAGGCACAACAACAGATATCAGATCTCATGAGGATGGTATCATCCCAGACCTCACAGCCTCCCACACCCACAACCACACCTGTCGTCACACCATCTGCCTCTGGATCCAAGGAGGATGTCATGATCTCCATGATGTCCAACATGACCAGGATCCTAGACAGACAACAACACGACGACAGGAAGATCAGGCAACACGAGGTAACCAAACCCAAAACCTTTTCTCACCCATCACCACTCATGTCAACAGCACTATTTATTGATCACAAATTCCCAGAGTATCTGAAGGACAGGTACAAATTAACAGACAGTGACACCATGGTAACATATTTACCCAAGTACCTTGAAGGACAAGCATTGGCTTGGTTTGAAACCTTCAAGGAAAGTGCCACACCTGATAAGTTGACATGGTCCAATGTAGTACATGAACTAAAAGAGTATTTTGCTACTCAAGACAATATTATCTCCAGGACTGCACTCCGTGCACAAGAGATAGATGAACCTGTATCTGATTATGCAATGTATCTCAGAAAAGCGTGTAATGCCCAATGCCTAAAGGAAGACACCTTATTTAAAACATTCATCCAAGGCATGAGGCCCTGGATCTCTGTAGCTCTTGAAAACAAGAAAATTGACTCTTTTAACCAAGCCCTAGACCTAGCCTTAGAGGTTGAGACCCAAGAAAGATCTAGGAAAACAAGGGATGCAGAGTCTAACCCACAGCCTACTAAGAAAAGGGTCCAGGAAATCACCATTAGTTTAAATGAAGATGTTAACCTAATGTCTAGTGCCCATGTAAGGCAACAGGAAGCTAAGGCTATATCAAAAGACCCTACCGGTAGATATAGAGGAAATAACTATGACCCCAACTACCAATCCAATAGAGGTAGAGGTAGGGGGGGGCAACAGCAACAACCGGGGGGGTCACAACAGTAGGAGCCATAGTCCACATAGGAACTACAACAGTGGATCCTACAACAACAACGGTGCCTACAACAATCAGGGATCCAACAACTCCGGATCCTACAGCAACCAGGGTTCTAATAACTCTGGACAATACAGCAACTCTGGTCATTATAACCAGGGTTTCAACCCACATCAGGAGGATCACAAACCCAACACAAGAGGCTACCAGGGGAACCAACACAGTAACCCCCAAACAATACCTCAAGTGATGGATCAACTCTCCAAGCTCCTGGTCGCAAGCATCGCAACCACCCCACAGAACCAGGAAAACTAGGATGTCACAGTGCCGATGGGCCAGTGCACTGTGACACCCCAAATACAAACAATCAATCAGGATTAACAAAGATCCAACCAGAGACAATTGCTAGTGCCAATATACCATCTAACAGACAGAGACGTCCATCAGTGATACACATCACCCCACCAGATTCATCATCAAAGGATACAGGTGAGAGTACCAAGCTTTCTATTGTACTTCTTCAAAATGGCTGTATCAATGCAAATCTATATGATGTTTCAGATGTACAATGTTTGGTTGATACAGGTGCTACTATCACCTGTGTCAGACAATCATTCCTCATGGACCTCCAAAAGAGATTCCATATCCAACTGAGGAAATCTAAAATCAACATCCATTTGGCAGATGGATCGGTGTGTCATGTTAGACATTCAGCTATGCTGAACTTTAGAATCCAAGGTGTCAGATTCCAATACCTATTTGCTGTAATACCCAACCTCACACAGCCCGTTGTTCTTGGCACAGATTTCTTAAGCACTACAAAGTCTCAAATTGAATTTAATGTTGATCCTGAACGAATTCTCAAACCCATTAGGGCAGTGAGGGATTTTACCATCCTTCCATTCTCTGAACTTGCAGTATTGGGTAAAATCACTTCTACTCAATCACTGCAAGGGAAAACTGGAGTAGTAGATAACCTCCAAAGAAATAACAATGCCCCATATCTAGTTCAAAGGGCAGCAGTAACCCCCAGGGAAAATAACAAACATCCCCTAGTGTTACTCAACACCAGCAGGCGCCCACATAAAATCAAAAAGGGTGCCATCATAGCTCTATTTCAGGAAGTCAAGGAATCTGATTTAGAAAAACCTCAACAGGTGTCAGACACTACCCCACACACTGATCAATCCATCTCAGCCATACGGCCTGAGGATGTAACTCAATTCAGTGACACAGACTCAGACTGTGAGTCCACATATGCTGACCCTGAACCCAACTCAATCAGACTCTCTGAAATAGCTGCTATACATAGTGAGGCACATGACCTTGAGCCAGAATTGGAAGAGAATGTTCCATCAAAATCTGTGCTCACATCCAAAGATCAGCATGATAGATTAGAATCACTGCTGACCAAGTATGATGATATATTTGTAGGAAAAGATGGAGACATTGGTGCCACACACATGTATACACACTCAATACATGTAAAACCTGAGGCAGTACCATGTCATTTCCTACCATATAGACAAACACCAGAAAAACAGGCCGCAATAGGGGAGAGTGTGAAAGGCTAGTACAACAAGGCATTCTGAGAGAATGTGCTGAGGGCCCCTGGGCTTCCAGATCCTTTTTAGTACAAAAATCATCGGGAGGCCATAGGCTCGTCACAGATTTTCGTTATCTGAACCAGAACACGATAAATCAAGCCTTATCTACACCCCGGGCCGATGACACTCTAGACATGATAGGGTCACTCAGACCAAGAGTATTCAGTAAGCTAGATGCCCAACAGGGATTTTTTCAAATTCCTATAAGACAGGAAGACCAGCATAAAACCGCATTCATAGCAAATGACAAAAAATATGTCTACGAAAGGATGCCGATGGGTTTAGCGACCGCACCTGCGGGATTCTGCCATCTAGTCACATTAATTCTGAACAAACTCAAATACAAATGTGCCCTACCATACCTAGATGACATATTGGTATTATCACCATCAATCGAACAACACTTCCATGACCTAGAAGATGTGTTCAACAGCCTAAGAGTTGGTAAACTCAAACTGAAGAAATCAAAATGTGAATACTTCATAGACAGAATAGACTTCTTGGGAATGAGAGTCACACCCAAGGGACTGCAACCATCTCCCACAAAGGTGGAATCAATCAAAACCTTCCCAACACCAAAATCAGTCAAAAATGTCAGATCCTTCACAGGCCTATGCCAATACTTCAAAAAGTTTATCAAAGGTTATGCCCAAATTGCTAGACCATTGTATGATCTACAGACACATCTCAAAGCATTTGTCTGGACAGAAGAGGCAGATAATGCTTTCAAAACATTAAAGCATGCCCTCTGTACCAATGCTCTTCTCAGATATCCAAACTATGAGAAAGAGTTCAGTTTGGCAACTGATGCTTCCAATGTGAGTTTAGGAGCTGTACTCTCACAGAGAGATAATGAAGGAGTGCTCAGACCAGTAGCCTTTGCAGGTAGAACCCTCTTCTAACATGAGAGAAATTACAATACCACAGAGAGAGAACTACTGGGAGTAGTGTATGGAGTATTACACTTCAGACACTATCTAGAGACTAGACACTTCCAATTATACACAGACCATGCAGCCCTAATCCCACTATTAACCAATACAGGACTCACACATAGATGGGCCAGATGGGCTCTAGACATACAACAATTTTCATTCACCATCCAACATGTGAAAGGTGATGATAACATACCTCCAGATGCTATGTCTAGAAGAGAATACCCAGACTCTGGACCCATGACTAACCCTCCACCCCCACCAAGGAGAGTTAGAGCAGCCAGTAGAACCAAGTTTGCAAAAGTGACAAAGAAAGTACCATTCAAAAGGGATGATCCACCCAACACCATCGAAAGGCCAGAGACACCCATTACGGGTATCTTAAAGCAATCTACACATTATGTGTTTTGCCACTGTGAGAGAGAATACTCACAACTCTTTCCAGATAATGACTTCGAGCCTATTGAATTCTCATCACTCAATCAGATGGTGAAGGCAACTCCTAAGGAGCCACCCTTCACCCCACCTGACTCAGACGATGAAGATTCAGAAGACACAATATATGCTATTACTCAAGCAACTTCTAAATCAGTCAGATTCTTTGAACCAATGCAGGGAGAGGAAACATCAAACCATTTGTGTCCTATGACCACACGCTCAAAGACTAGAGAAATGATTCAGGAGGGCACACCAAAACCCCCCACACAATCACAAACTATTCTAAATGAGAAAAAGGTCACAGGAAACAAACCTACCAAAACCCCACCTGCCAGGAAAAATGTCACAAAAGACACTGCATCAACTAAGTCAAAGAACTCTGAGACAAAGAAGATTGACAAAAAGCAAATTGTGCCTTTAAAGAAAAAGGTTGCCACTCCCACCAAGGCGAGAATAGGCCCTCCAAAGGAGCCTACACACCAAAACAAGAGTGACACACCCCAACAAAAGGCACAAGATAGGCCAGTAGTCGATGAAAAAGAAAAAGAAAGAGACAGAATAAAACAACATGTGCTAGATATAAATCAATTACTGGATCAGATTCCCGACACATCCATCTCAGGTACAAACCTTGGCTTGGAACAAAGGAAGGACAAGGAACTATTGCCCCTCATACAATATCTTGAGGATGGGACCTTGCCTGCACCAAAAGCACAAGGAAATAGAATCATCAACCAAGGCCAGACATACACCTTGGTAAATGGTACATTAGTCCATATATGCCCCATAAATTGGAGAAAAACCAATACTGTACCACTTCAAATTGTTATACCACAGCAATGGGTAACAAGTACACTACAGTATTTCCATGACTCACCTACTGGCGGCCATCTTGGTTCAAGTAGGATGCTGTCAGCACTCCGACCTAGGGTATATTGGAAGTCTATGCTAGCAGACACAACAAAATATGTTTCCACCTGCCACACATGCCTCACAGCAAAAAGGCAAGTACACTCACACAAAACACCAATGACAGTGAGAGAGTACATGGCTTCACCAATGAAGTTCCTAAACCTCGACGCGGTGGGACCACTTCCCACAACTGCCAGGGGAAACAAACATATACAAGTCTGCATAGATTATGCTACCAGATATGCAACAGCTTGGGCTACTACTGACTTAAAAGCTGAAACAACAGCAGCAGAGTTCTACAAGAATATAATTTGTCATCATGGAACACCAGCCACTCTTCAAACAGACAATGGAACATGTTATACAGGTGCAAAGTTCACAAAGTTAACTAAACACCTCAAGATCAAACATAAATTCTCCTCACCATACAGGCCACAATCAAACGGGCTTGTAGAGAGATTCAATGCTAGCATTGGCACAGCGCTAAGAGCATTCTGCTCAAAACACCAAAACAATTGGGATTCATTTATTGAACCCATAACCTTTGCATTAAACAACACTGAATCCCAAACCACAGGATTCACCCCTTTCTTCCTACTTCATGGAAGAAACCCAGCCACTCCAATGGACTTAGGGCTGGGAATACAGGAAGACATATCCACCGTAGCAGACCATGTAGCTAACATGATAACAAATCAAGATACCTCTAGGAGGAAAGCTATAGAAAGGGTCGCCAAGCTACAAAAGGAAAGAAAGGATAGATATGATAAGAAACTTACACCACAGGAAATCAAGGTCACCAACATGGTGTACCTAAACATACCAAGAATCGTGACCAACACAGAGTGTAAGGAACTTCAACCCCTTTTTATGGGACCATATGTTGTAGTAGATAGACCTAGTTTGACAAGTGCCAAACTCAAAAACTTGGACACCAATCTATTGGTGGCCAGACCAGTGCACATAGACAGACTGAAAAAGGTTGTGGCTGTCAGAAACAATGAATTTGCACACAGGCTTATTCCACATGAAGCCAAATACTACAACAAAATTGTAAGGAACAAAAATGATATCACCCTTACAAGAGAAACCACAGGCATAGGCCCTATCAGGCCTAGGCCTGCACACCACATACTAAGAAAAACATCTAGGTGTGGTGCAGTTTTAAGAAATTAGAAACAAATTGAGATACCAAAAGAACATAAGATTTTCAAAATGTATTACAAATTCTCTTCATCCACACATAAGACATGTGTGACTGATAACGAATTACTTATATGTATATAAAGCCAATCAAATTTGTAAATATATCAGTAGGTTATTGCCTCTGAATGGTCAAAGCCTGGGACCCTCCAAGTAAAGCAGACATGAAGTCTAAGAAGATTAAGGGTAACACAATGGAGTGTCTAAAGCCTAATCCCCACATGAAAGAGCGCGCTATGCCAACACAGCAGTCTATAGAGATCAATTGACCTTATAAGCTACCCTCAGACAACTGTCTAGACGGTCATGAATGGCTGTCCTGGATGACAGGAGGAGCTAATTACCAGTACACAGACTACACAATAGACCCCACAGTTAGCAGACACTGGAGATTAATGCATTGTCTCCAGAGAAACAATACCAGGCCCACAATGGATGTGGGTAGGGTAGGCTACATAAGAAGCACTGTGGACCATAGCCCACCATCAGTCTTCATCCAGCTGCAGTCTGGAATACAAGTCTACAGGACCCCACTTGGGAATTAGCCAGCCCACTTCTCCATTAGGAGAGACTGCACTAGGATAAAGAACACACCGACTTCACCTTCAACCTGACCTTACCATTTACTGGTCAATCTCTATAGACTCACCGGACATATTGCCAAGACAGCTCAATCTTGCAAAGGTACAGTTTGAACCACTTCATTTAAAGTGTTACACCATACACTTAGACTTTACCAGCACCAAATCACTACAAATTTGACAAGACTTTAAACAGCAAACTTGCTTTACACAAGCACCATGGGGAGACTGAGAGTTTCACCCATACTGCTAACTATGCTGTTATTATATACTATAGAACCACTTACTGCAGGTTATACACCTGTGGTGAGACAAAACATAGGAGTAGTATTCAAACCTAGCCCTCAACCATCGGTCAATGGACATACAACCACAACACTGTTGTTAGCTATCCCCTACAAGATACCTCGGGCACCCGTTACCCAAGGATCCATAAGGGATAGAATACTCCATTGGACCACTCCTACTCTACAAGATCACACCTCTGGTCAAATTATCCAACAAGCCAAAGAGCTTGACACCTTGCTGGAAATTGCAGACAAGGAGATAAATGAAACATTAGCCTCCATCAAATTGTTCCTATCCAACCCCATAAACACATTGGACAAGGCCAAAAGAGAGGCCATACTGGGTTTTCTAGCACCCCTGTTTCGCGGTGTGCTAGGTCTAGCCACAGTAGAAGATGTAAACCAAGTAATGGGACAGCTCAAGAACATAGATGAAATACTAAGAAAATTTGCTAAACAAGATCAGGAAGCAGCTAGTCTCATTGAAAAGATCACAGACAGGCAAGATAAGTTTGTTAAAGCATACATCCAAGATAAGAAGGTACTGGACAGCACAATCAACACCATAGGCGACACCGTCAACCTGTGGGCCTCTAACATGTCCAGGTCACTTGACTCATATTCAAGGCACGAGAAAACTCAAAGGGAAAAGATGCAAGTATTAAATGATGCATTAATTATCATAGCAGCAAGAATGAATACAGTTCAATCACTGCAAAGGACAAATGCAGCCCTGAGGATGCTATCATCAGGAATCCTAACCCCTGATATAGTACCACCCTCAGACCTTGCTAGATACTTAATTGACATTAATAACAAACTTAGGATTACACACCCTGGAGCACAAGTCGCAATTAATGACTTAGATTTCTATTATTCACAGAAGCTGACCTCATACACTTACTCAGCTCACCATATATATATTCATCTGGACATTATAATTCAATCTACCACCTCTACTTTCAAACTGTACCAAATGATTACATCACCCATGCCTATAGACACACAGGAGACCCCCACCAGAGGAGTCACCAAATTGCAAACCACAACTGAGTTTCTAGCAGTATCTTATGACGAATCATTATTCATCGAATTGGACTCAGCAGACATTCAGGCATGTGAAGGTACTACAGTAAAGGTATGCAGAGATGTAAATGGTAGAATTTATAAACACAGGCCTACATGCCCCGTAGCCATCTTTACTAACCAGGCTCAACAGATTAAGGAACATTGCAAGTTTACAGTTTCACCACTGCAAATACCTACCACCCATGCTATTTCCATTTCTGAAGATGAGTATCTGGTCACTACTAATGAACCCCATTACTTTATCAACTGCCATGGTAAAACGTCTGAAACTCGAAAAGCCCAGTCCTACTCAATCATAGGTGTACCCTGTGGGTGCACAATCAGTGTAGGAGAATTTTCTCTTCCAAACACAAGGTTGCCCTGTAACTCAACCTTATCATTTCATTACATTCTCAAGACAATTAATTTACCATTCATGGCAGCACTTAACCAGATTTCTGAAACCAAACCAGATGAAAGAGAGAATCTTCCAAATTTCCCAGTAGTAAACCTTTCTAGAACCTTAGAAAAACTACAGGAAAATCCAATCATGGATGATATTACTCAACTAAATTTAGAGCCCTTTGCCAAAACATTATTAAAAGATGCCTCCAACCTTGATAAGGCAATGGAAACACGCTATGTAGAGTCACACCTACGTCGAGTTACAGAGCATCCAATCTTCCAAAGCTTAGGACTCATCCTAGGGATATCAGCTCACATTTTTATAGTATACATACTACTCAAACTATACAGACTAGGAGGGACTGTAGCCTACCTGCCTACAGCCAAAGCCTTCAGACTAGTCACCGAGCTGCCCCTACACAAATTGCTCCCAGATAAGAATCCTACCAAATTTACCCCTACAGAGGAAACTCACACCCCTTTCCTCACAATTCAGGAAACTCACACCCTGATAATTGCTATGTTATTCACCCTGACCATCTACTCAGCCTACAGAATAATGAAGTACCTTAAGAAATTTGCACAGACACACTGTGGCAAGAAAAATGTGGCCAAGCGCACAAATCCCACAATATATTTTAAAATATATTGTGGAGACTCAAACTTCGCGCTACCCCTGAGGCCAATACCACATGAATTTGATGAGATTAAATCAGCAGCTGCCCCAACCTACAAGGATATAGTGGTTAAAACCTTCCCACTACCTAAGGCTATATTTACCTGGAATGGACCAGCAGTTATAACAACACAGAGAGGAGAATTTGCTTATCACCTCCCTCAGGTGATACACCTACCTTGGCGCACTAGGTTCAGTACCATACCAGCCCTTAAAAACAAAGGACTGTACTACTACATGCTTCTCCAGAATGATTGTGGCACCAGCCCGGTGACCATGACATCACTGGAAAATACAACAGATATAATTATTGACGAACAACAGGAGGAGACCGCAAGGTCAAACATGCAGACTATTGCTAATTTTCTAAACCACCAGCCCTCCCCGGTGACTGTGGAAACAGCCTAGACTGCCCACAGCCTAGACTGCCCCCAGTCCACCACCAGGAGATACTGAGATGACACATCTCACACATGACACACACCTCCACTGTCAATGAAATTATCAAAGTATTGAAAAATTGATTTAGAAAAAAATATATACACAGCCACTTGTTGATGTATATATGAAAATCTATGGTATTCTCACAAAATCGATGATTAATGCGCGCATATACGCACAAAAATTGCGAAATTGCAATTTAAAAATTGTAAATTGTACAAATCCAACACAAATATACATGAATGCAGGTAGATAACTAAGACAGTTTTTGTACCCACTAGCACTTGTATACTATACCAAGGTTTACTTAAAGTAACACACTTTAGGCATCCAAGAAAATTGTTGGAAAAATGAATGAAAAAAAAAAAAAAAAAAATTGTTGAGGAAAATTGTTGACATGAAAAATGTTAACTTAAGATACTCACCAAATAATCTCTTTCAGGGACACATACTCAAGAAGGCTAGGGAAAAGTCAATTAAGCAGCGGCCCACTGCCGAAATTGCCAATTAATACACCCATATAGCAAAATCAAAGAGTAACTCAGAGACAAACAAGCCTATTGTACATGAAGTACTTTGTTTTTCCGGTCCTCGGAAAAATTTGTCTCAAACCCCAAAAATTGTATAGTGTAAACTAGATTGTACGCTTGTACCCAATTTGCACACTAAATTGTATATTTGCACACCAGATTGTACGCTTGTACCCAATTTGCACACTAAAATTGTATGTTTGCACACCAGAGTGTACGCTTGTACCCAATTTGCACACTAAAATTGTATGTTTGCACACCAGATTGTACGCTTGTACCCAATTTGCACACAAAAATTGTATGTTTGCACACTAGATTGTAAGTTTGTACCCAATTTGCACACTTGAATTGTATGTTGCACATTATACTGTATGTCTGTACCCAATTCATACACTGAAATCAGATTTTTTTTTACAAAAATCAACATTTTTATGTGTATCCAAGCTGTACGCAAAATTATATATGTACATACAGAAATTATCAATTGAACGCAAAATTATGTATTGGCATACTAAAAATTGCCAAATGTACGCGAAATTATATATTTGCATACTAAAATTGCCAAATGTACGCGAAATTATATATTTGCATACTAAAATTGCCAAATGTACGCGAAATTATATATTTGCATACTAAAATTGCCAAATATACGCGAAAATTATATATTTGCATACTGAAATTGCCAAATGTATGCAAAAATTATATATTTGCATACTAAAATTGTCAATTGAACGCAATTTCACGCGAAATTGTAAATTTGCACACTAAATCGTCATTTATGTCCAATTTGCACGCTAAATTGAACATTGAATGCCAAAATTGCACACTATTTGCCAAATTGTATGTTGTACATAAAAAATGGAAAATTGTACCCAAAATTGATGTTACATAAGCAAATAAGCGCAGGTATGGTAAGAGATAGAAACTCGGAAATGTACTTATACCCAGGAGAAAATTGTTTATACTGACAAAGCTCTACCACAAAAATTGCATTTGAAGCACTCCCCATTACTTCAAATCCTCTTACAAACAGTATACAACTCCAAAATAAGGTAAAAATTGTATAAATTGTACATTCCCTCGGCGAAATGACGGAGTTTCGCATTCTCTCGGGGGAGAGGGAGTATTCTATGATATACCATTTTATTATTCCATAAATTGTAACATATTTTGTATTAATCAAAGGATATCTATGAAATTAGTACATAGGTTGGTTCTAAGAGCTATAAGAGCGCTCAAACTTTGTATAAGAGCGTTCATGCCCCACTGCACACCAAACCAAGTCAGTTAGACAGAGTTTATGACATCAAAGGGTCCGACCTGATGGTCCACTGCACAATATAATAAAAATAAGGGTCTCGGTGTGCGACCTCATGGTTCAGTGCACAAACTAATAAGTTGTAAGTGAATGCAACCGGCCGTCACGGGTGCCTGAGCACCGCTGACGCCGTCATGAGTGTCTGAGCACTCTAATAACTGAACAATGGGTTACATAAGCACGATGCCATAACCGTCCGGTCGCTCTAGCGTCGCTCCTGAGCAAGCTAGGTCAAATATCAAAGCATCTATGGAAAGCCCATAATTAGACGGTCAAAATGAGCCCAAGATCAAGGTGGAACTCCCATTATTAAGGAAGTTACGCCATGGAGACTGAATCGACCTCCGAGTACACTACAGACAAACCGGCGCAAGTTACGCGCCTATCCAGCGAGCATTATAAACTTGGCATATTCAACTCCGCGCATGCGCAAAATGGCGGTTGTAGCTGCGTAAACTACCGAGATATGGGGGTTTGAAGTTACAGAACCGACCAAGACAAAGGGCGACACAGCGGCGCCCATGGGGGTCCTTTGTGCACCCAGTGACACATGAAAGACTCCCCTCAAACAATTGCAGAGTTAGGCAGATGCTACTGGCCCCAGTCAGTCTGGAGGTGCTTTTCCAAGATTTGCTACAAATAGCCTGTCTGCACCTCCAAGAGCACAGAACACCAAGAACCGCTCTAGAGGTAACATCTCCAGTCATCTCCTGCTACCTGCTATACCACTGCACTATGGTGAAACTATGCTAGACAGGCATTGGTTTCTATCATTAGTGGCCAGAGGGTATCTTCCTCAAGACTTCCACCAGAGGGTAAAGTTATTCATTATTACATTATTCCTCTAAGCAGCAGGCCAGGAGCTAGGTGTGGAAACCCACCTAGAACTATGCTGGACATTGTATTATTATTACCTCACAGGTGGAGTGGAACAGAACATTATACCTTATAACTTACTGTATATTTACTGTATGTACAAATTACCTACATACTGACTACTGTATGATTGATATTTCCTACATGTTGCCTAAAGCTGAATAAACCAGTGATAACTGGAAATAACACTATTTATAAGAGCCTTGAGGTAATTACACTATATACCACTAGTCTTATGATATTTCTCATATGACAACTTGATCATGCACAATTACTAGTATGACAAAAGCATGTCAAATCATATGAGGAATACTGTGTGCTACAGTCATCATGTCTACATGTGTACACATGTCCTAATGACATGAGCTCTCTGTGACAAATCAAAGTGACAAGGGTAGACATTTTGTCAGGAAAACCTTTTAAGTATGGAGGGCTGTCATAAGACAAGAAATGGAGAGGGTTGTAGCTTTGCAGTGGTACCTACCTCCCCCAGCACCCAGCCCCCACATCTTCCCTTCTATCTTACTCCTCCCTCCCTCATCTCAAGCAGCTCAACTCCATGGTAGTCATAAAGAGCAGCTCAGTGGAGCAGGTCCTGTCATGGCTGCCATGGCTGGTGAGCAGGGTTTTAGTGAATGGCAGATAAAGCTGCCTTAAGCTAATACTTGATAAGCACTGCAAGAGATACCCAAGCCACATAGAGACATGATATGCATACCCATGTTCACCTTATCTCATAATGCATCTTGGCACACTGGGCTACATCTCTGCACTGACTAGGAGGGAAGCCACCAACCGGTATATATATATATATATATATATATATATATATATATATATATATATATATATATATATATATATATATTTATATATGGGATAGGTCGCCAGAAAGCAGTAGACTTTGTGTTTTTGGGCCATTTTAGACTCTTATGAGTCTGGAGAAATTTTTAACCAATCTTGTCTTACATAGACTCATTTGATAGAGGACACTTAGGGCTCTCAGAAAGATGTACATTTGTGGTCATCCATCAAAAACTCTCAGACTTATAGCCTGCCGAAGTGGGAAAAAAGGCCAAATATTTTTTTTTACTTCTTGTATTTTTTACAAGTGTCCTGTATTGAATAAAGAACATCTGGAGTATCCCAAAGTTATTTTTTGTATTGTATATGATCATAGGTATCATTTCCATGAGGTTTGGATATGTTACTGATTGAGAATTTTTCATAATGTATCTTTGAAAATGGAAATCTGTAATTTGTAACGTCCGGTACCTAAATCTACATCAGTTATAATGTACTTTGGTGAAAAAATTGTGTGTCTATCTGCATTTGTCGCCATGCGAGAGCAGCTTATGTGAAATAATCTGATAAAAGTACCCAACGTTACGTGACGTCCGGTACTTTTATCAGCATATAAGGGGCAGTCTACTTTTGTCCCATTTTATAATTGAAGTCATTTATAGACATATTGGCCTTGTTATTTCATGTGTTTGTTATTCATAATGGGAAATTCCTATATTACTCAGGGCAACTTTAACTCTTCCTGTACCGATTACGCATTTATGCGTAGTTTTGGCCAATTTTGGCCGATTTCTGGCCGATTTTGAGTACCCTATTGCTTCCTCAAAATCTATTGAAACTCTTTGATTTTTCTGTTGGCCCTAGTTTGAGTTGGGTTCTCCACAGAGTCCAAATGGCTAGTCTCTATCTCTTATACTTTTTGTCTAGCAGTTTTACAAACTTGAGACAAAATCTTGAATTACCATAAAAGTTTTCCATATATTTAATCAATATCTAGGCTAAAAATCATAAAAAATGTCAAATGATATCCTTTTTTTGGTGAAAATTGAATTTGTACATTTTTTCATGCTCAACAAAATGGCATGGAAATTTTTAGTGTAGTTTGATGCATACTTGGCCATTTTAGCTGGTTACCATGGCAACAGATATGAACAAATATGGATTTTGCATGGTGTTGGTTGCCATGGTAACCGAAAAAGAATGTTTTCCGAAATTCATTATCCGCCAAAATTCCAAAAACTTAATATACTTTATATCTACTACAATATGCACTTTATATCATTGCGATTGATACAGGGAGTGCTAAGATATTGCACTTTGAAGTTACTTCATGAGATCAACTTTTCTCATCATAACACCACTTTTATGATGATATATCTCAGTAATTAAACTAGATAGAGAAAACTTGGGTGTTGTTCTATCTGAATGATTAGCCTAGCATAAACGATCACTATTTCCCTTCTAAATTGAATATTCAAACAATTCCAACGGTTTTTGAGAGTTTATGTTGTAAACTAAAACCCTAAATTTGCACTGAAATACTCTGGTAAAAGTACTGGATGTTACATGACAGAAAAACAAGTGATAAAAATGGAACACAACATCCTAAGTCAGTATTGTTTGGTTTTCTGAGCTGAGGGGATGTCCTTTCACAACTTTGTTAAGGTTATATAAATCAATTAGAAAAACAATTTTTCAGGCCCTTCAAGGGCAAAATCTTACACTTTCTGACGACCATATTGCTATGTTATGTAGTGGGTAAACCTACCGAGGACAGCATCAATGCAGTATGCTTATTGGTTGCCATGATGCATTATAATACCTGCCAGAGATGCATTCATGCATCATGTCAACAGCACTTTACACTCCCTAAAGCTTAGTATTTGAATGTAGACACACCAGCACTACATTGGTAAATGCATCATGGCGGCCAGGGAACATGAACCAAAAGGCATCATGATGCTTATAAAGGATTAGGAAGTAGCTGTGGTGACTGGTATGCAAACAGGGTAGGGAGTTCTGTGTGGTAAGCTGATTATCAAGTGGTGTATAATTATATAGCCTCAGGGCTGGGCTGTAACTTAGACTAACTGGTTGTCACTGATACCATTATGAATTCTCATGGTATGCACATATCTGTACCAGTGTATTCATGTATGCAGTTATTACCATGTTTTATGTGGTACCTGCAACCCTACAAATGCCTTATACCCTCATTAATCAGCAGCAGGCCTGCCTACAGCCTGCCATGCCTGCTGAATTCTACTTTCTAATGTTGTTGTCCATGATTACTCTACAGTTGGTCAGCACTGTGATCGGCAATAGGTTATGGACTAAGGTTCAAAGTAAATTATGTGATTTTCTGACTACTTATGTGACTACTTATGTGACTACTTATAATGCATTAACATATATGATGAATTGAGAAGTATAAACCCTTGATAGATATAAAGGCACTCTCACTATCACCCCTCTATCACCCCTCTATAGGATATGTACTTATGTTAGAGGTAGATCTTAAGTAAGTCCCGGGTCATGATGATAATAGAACAAATCCAAAGAGTATTGCAAAGAAAACCTTCTCTTGCCTAGTCCCCAGTAGACCCATGCTTGTATTTATAACTTGGCGAATGTGAGGGCTGACTAACAGTGAAAGGAATGGACACTGGCACAGACAGTACAATGCCACAGTGAACAGAAGGATTTGTTCTGTCCATCTTGCAGCCTGACATAACACATCAGGCAGTCATCAGAAATGACTAAGCAATGTTCTCAGCATGAAGCAAGAGGGACCTCTGGGGACTCAACCACAGTACCATGAGCAGTTAGGTGTGAAATGAGCAGATTGTGTTCTGCTCAGTGAGTACCAAGTGTGAGTTGTATCTGGTAGCTGTTCACTGGGCTGTGAGTTAGTGGTTGATCTGCTTACCACATTAATCACAAAACACCAGGGGTGATCTCAGAAATAATTAATTACAAGTGGGTCCACTATCATTTTGTGCAGCTTTACCTTACATCCCCACTCCACATTCGTCAGATATAATGTGACATTTTGCTTCAGATAAAATGGAAATGCAGGTGAAGTTTTTTTTCTTTTCTAAATTAAAACACAGCAGATTTTTGACCCAGAGAATCTGTAATAATTATTGTTTTTCTACCTAGCTATCTTGATTTAGTTGATGCAATTATTGATGTGAAGTAGTGATTTTTCGCCACATAAACATTAACTGCATATATGAATACACAGGGACTGATATGTGCATACAAGTTGATAGCATGAAGCTTTATGGCATGAGCATGGCAGCAATGCTTCTTTAATGTGCATCTGTTTGATATTATCACTGTCGCAATTTGGTAATTGTGAAAAATTGATTGACTCTGAGCTAACTGGAAATACCTAACATTAGTTTTATTCATTGAAGTAAAATGCCTGGGTTGCTGCCTTTCTTTTTTGACAGACTATCTGGCACAAATTGTAACACATCCATTGCTTTAATTTGGCCTATGTATGACAGCAATCGACACCATTGAATCCAGATTCATAAGTTATACCAACAATCATCTCCATGTTACAGACTTGAGCAATACCCTGCAAACAAAAAATCGAGTTGAGTGGTAAGACAATTGCTCGTTATCACTCATAAATCAGCTCACCAAGTAGGAGCACACAGCTGAATAGCCCTCACTAACATTCCAAAAGAGTAATCCTAATACTGCTGACTTACACTGTCTGCCCAGAGGCAGTGGGCATATCGTGGCTGGTGTGTCACAATGGTTTTCTTTCATTTCCTAATCAAACTATCACCTACAGTCCTCATAGTTGGGCTAAAAGGAGCAGCATAAAATTCCAAATTAAATACAATGTCAGACATCATTGCTTGTTTGAATTGACTGTGGTGGGGATCTTTTTGAAAAGAGAAATAAATAAATTGTACCGTTTGATTTGATCTTGCATAATGAGGATTCGCTCAGGATCCACTATCTTTTTGTAGCATAATTATGTAAGGCAGAGTACAAGTCTGAAGCATCTCAATACATAGACAAAGGTGCATGAGTATTGGTCACCACTGAGGGTTATCAAATGAGGCAAAATGTGGCCATTTTAGATGATCTGGCGGTGTGATATGGGGAAGGGTTATCACACTTGGGGGTGTGATAAGAGGTTCTTGGTTAAACCTATAGGGCTGCCGTATTCAACTTGAGATATAACACTGCTGGGCGAAGTCAGAGTGCATTAACCTGAATGCTGCATTCTGACTGGCTGATTGACTGTGAATTATCTAGATGGATAATGCACTCCTGGCAAAGGAGTGTTAACTTCATCTCACCTTTACACTTCACAATTGACATTAATGTGTTGTCATGTGGCTGATGGGGGATTTTTCCGTGTTATAACGGGACCTATAAAGTCCCTCGATGTCTCAATGCAGTCTTAAGCGCTTCCACATCCATGCCCCGTGCATTATTCCCTAAATAAAACACATATATTGTGTAGGCTATTTCTCATAAGTGTAAAGGAGGCTTAGGTAGGCGTTTAATTGAAGTCTTGCCTCCCTTTGAGAAAGATATCAAGAAACCTTTAACAATTTCTCCATTTCCCTTCTTATCTAAACTTAAGGGTCTGTGGATACTTAGAAAAAATAAATTTAAGCTAAAGCATGCAGTGATACAATATGAAATGATGCACATTCTCAAACTTACAAAAATGGGAAGAATGCCTCTAAATTTCATTTAGATATAATAGGTGATGTCCTAAGCCACTTAGCAGGAGAGGATTAAGATTACAAAATGACACTCATGTACAACTTCTGTAGTGGAAAATGTTGGAAGAATACACTCATGCAATTATATCACATTTTCGTGTGAATGCACTATTTGTACTGATAAAATTTACCAAAACGTCAAATGGTAGTGATATAAATGGTGCAGCAGGTACTAGGCTGAGGAGCTAAGTAGCTGAGTGGGTGGCTAATGGGTGCTGTGCGTGCCAATGGATATAGAAAGCAGCTGAGAAGCATGCTTTTATAGATAGTAATAACAGTTCACATGAAGCTAGATGATAGAGGTAACCCTAACATGTATGAGAATCTTTTTAACAAGATGTGCATTACTGCTGACCACTATGGCTCGGGCTGAAGTATACTGGAGTCTACTTCATTCATTAAATGATTACATTTCTCAATCTTTCGCAGACTTGATTGCTATTTTTCACAAGTTACATTATTCCGGTAATTTTACCCTTCCTCCATCTGAGATCCTTCTAGACTTTAAACTAGTGACATCATCAAGCTTGCCTGCCCATGTTTTAGGCACATCTATCTAGTCAGGGGTGTTGAATCTCTCATCAAGCCACTGCCCTCCTGGTTTAAGGCCCTCTAAGCCCTCCCTCTACCTCTGCCACCAGGGCCGACTTACGGCACTAATGGGGTCCTATCTAGTAGGAATGCATAGGGTCATTTCTTATATAGGGCTTACCTGGAGGGCATTTCTCAAGATACTACGATTTGAAACCCTGAAATTTAGAGTGGGTGATTGTAGGTGATGCACTACAACTGCTCTGTACGATCAGCACTTAGAGTCCTACCAGAGCAATCCTTAGTGACAACCAGATGCAGGGCTGTAATCACATTAGAATGACAGATCGCACTACACTTTGAAGGAGTCTAGTCATACCATCTTGAGAAATGCCTTCCAGGTCTAATGCCTAACAGAGTTTCCTTTTTGTTCTGTGAACTTTAACAGCATTGCTCAGGATATTGAATGGAGTATTTTTGCGGGTCGGCATGTTTGACTGCTAAAAATGCTAAAACTTCAAGGTTTATATAATCCTGACATTTTTGAGGCATACATATAACAGAACATCAGGGAATGATAAAAGCAGTATATGGATAATGTCATTAGAATTGTTATTACCGAATGTTTTACACCACCAAACTTATTTCATCACTGATAAGGCTTATTACAAGGTAATGCTTCTGAGGCATTATGTAGCATTTAATGTATGTTATGGGAAAGCACAAGTGGGTTTATGGGTTAATATTAATCCACGACCGCGCAGCGGGAGTGAATTATTAACCCTAGAACCATGAGTGCTTTCCCATAACATACATTAAGGCTTTTATCTAACATTTGCCTCCATTTTGTATTAATTTCTTACCTTATAACCCTAGAATTAATCCAGGAGAAGACATTTTGTAAGTGCATGCAATCCGCACCGTTTGCCAAGCCGTAGTGGCCATGTTGTCACTCTGCCTGACATACCTCAACCTTTACACACATTTTTTAGAGATCTCTAGTTGGTGTTCGCCTACATTTTGTATCCATTTTCTTCGGAATAAATGAGAATCCAATGATTTTACATAGCGATTCAATGCACATGGCCATTTCGTCTTGTTGACTAAGCGGGTAGGTGCCCAGATGTACCTGACCTACTTTCAGCTGAAGAAGTAGGTAAGCAAGCCGCAATGGCGGTGCTGAGAAGTATCGCTATGGAAAATCAATGGATTCTTATTCATTTCAAACAAAATGGCGAAATTAGGCATGGCATGTTCATCTAGGATATCTAAGGATGGTTGTCTGTTAATAACTCCACCTCGCTCCATTGAATTCTATGCTAACGAGGTGAGTAAACTTCACGTATGTCGGAAAACTTTTTCAAATCCTTTATGTACATGGGTTTCTAGCACCGGTCGGCTTGGTATAGTGGACATCGAGCTCGTCTCCTGCCACAGCGGCCAGGGATCGATTCCCTGTTGAATTCATAACGGTTCTAACAGGTAATTAATGACATAGTTGACTTTGTTTACTTCGCCAATTTATCAACATGTCCAGGTTGAAACCACCACCTTCTTGAAGACAAAGAAAAGGTCTCAGAGTGCGGTTATGGCTGGATAACGCACGGTGAATTATAAGAAAAAGGCACTGTCCAAGCTCAAATCGTAGGATAACTCTATGGAAGTGATATAAGTAATTTATAGTAACACAATACTCTAGTTACCCAAACTCGATATCAAACATTTAACACAGAAATCGCATTTGATTAGTACATCAATGGTAAGTTTATCACTTTCATACTAAGCAGATGGAACAGGATGTGAGTGTTACTTTATACTAAAGTCATAACTTTAGGAAAATTTATACTAAAGTCATAACTTTAGGAAAATTTTATCACACTGATTGCTGCTGCCATTGGACCCCAGACTACCGTCAGCAGATGTTCATTGCACCCATGTGGGCACTAATATGATCTGTAGCTCTGTAGAAGTGATATTAATTGGTGATTAGTGTAAGGTGCATGAAGTACTTTAGAATATAAGGTGAGGCTGGCACAGAGGCCTTTAAAATCACCCTACCTCAGCACTTAATTAATGATGGTGAATCAATAATGAAATTTGACACTAATTAATTCCGCAAGGAGAGAACTCATTTAATGAGAGCCGGCCTTTGAAGACCCCTAACATTATTGAAATATGAACTTCTTTTTTGATTGTTGATTATTTGACTCTCAGTGGGTAGGTACATCAAGATTGATTTAATTTGGAAACCTAACCCCTCTAATAACTGACCAGAATAATTTTTTGCCTAAATCAACCTTTCCACTAATGTGTTTGCTTACTGTATTTTATATCTCCAGATGGGGAAACGTTAGACTCTTGGCTTTCCTTTCTATATTTGTAAAGTATATACATAGCCATCCTTCTGATCCCCTAATAGGACATACCAAAAACAATTTTTTCCCCAGAAAAATATTCTTAGGTGTACACAAATATTCTTGGGGATTTACAAATAATTCTTGCGGGTGCACAAAACATTCTTGCAGGTGAACAAAACATTCTTGTGGGTGCACAAAACATTCTAGGGATGCTCAAAAATTCTTGGGGTGCACAAAAATTCTTGCTTGTGCACAAACATTCTTGCAGATGCACAAATAATTCTTGTGGGTGCACAAAACATACTTGCGGGTGCACAAAACATTCTTGTTGGTACAAGAACATGTCTTGTGGGTACTTCAACTGGGTGCAATAAAGTTCTTACAGGTGCTACGAGTGGCATCCCTGGGGGCCCACATGTATTCCTGCATGTGACAGAATGATTTCTGCTGGTGCACAAATGTTTTTTTTTAGGTGCGAATCATATTTTTGTGGGCGCAAGAAACATGATTTGTGCACCCGCAGGAATTATTTGTGCACCCACAGGAATTATTTGTGTACCTGCAAGAATGTTTGTGTTTTCTGGACAAAAATTTATTTTTGGTATGTCCTATTAGGGGCTCCATACCATCCACAGTATGGTATTGTCATATACTCCCATGGACCATAATTCCTGTTACCGCAGCAGAATAAACATTGTGCATGAGAAAGGCTGGTATCGTAGACACTCAGTAGCAGAATATGCAGGTTGTATAACAACAGGAGAATATGGAAATATGAGGACTATTCTTAACATACAACAAGAAGCAGATGGCAACACAAGGTTTAATCATTGACCCAGAGTATGGACAAAATAACAAAAGAAAGAGAATTCTCTCTATACTTGCACATGGTCCATACAGAGTGGTGAATAGAACAAAGCAATATGAGGTCTGTGTTGAATGACACTTAAAGTAAAACAAAATGTCAGACTTAAGAATGCCTCAAATGGGAAATCTGATGACCATAACAAAATTGCCCTGAACCCCACGGCTTCCCTCAGAATAACTACAGTTCTACTAGTTTTCAACTTAGGAGAAAGGTAAGTCTTGTATAATTATATAGAACTATGCATACAGTCTGTCTTGAGAATCCTAAGTATTATAATAGAGTAGTATGCATAGTATATGCGTAGGCTGTAGTAAGAATGTTTGGAAATATAACAAAATGATACTTCAACACATGCCTGTGGTGAAATATGTTAGTAGTATAACAAAAAATAATGGCAGTTTTACACAGGGTCTGTAATGAGAAATGCCAGAAACATAACAAAATGGCACTTATACACAGGGGATAGAACAAAGTGGCACTTGGACATAGGATTTATGGTTATAATTATTGTCTGAATTAACAAAATGGCACTTATAAACACATATACAGCATCAGTAGTTTGCAGATTAGTGAGGAAGGGTGAGTTATAAATGAGGTGCAAGTACTTTCTCAAATTGGAAAGTAACCACAGTGTATCATGTCACCTTGTGTCAGTCCACACGATGTGGATCTTTAAAGGAATCCCCCACAGTATTTGATGCTTGGACTACTCACCCTCTAAGACTTTGGCCAGCTTGAAATCTCATTCCAATTCAATTATCACCAAATACAAAACAAAGATTTACAACCCTGTTGAACCTGCTGGTCGAGGCCAAGTCCTCATTCCCTGTAACAGCGTCTGTAATCCGTTCCTAACAACCACCATTACTTCTGCCTCATCCTATCAGATCTCCATCTATTTGTTCAATTTCTTGCATTACCGGACTGGCCTACTCATGTTTAAGACACACCTACCTCGTCAGGGTTGTTCAATCACTTGCCCAATCACAAACCTCCTGGGGTAAAGCCCTCTGGGCCCAGCCTCCACCTGTAATGGCTGGGACATTAACTATTGCCCTATAGTACCAAGGATTTGTTTGTCAAGCATGAATGAACGGGTTTATTTCTTATAGCTCCAATTCACAGCACAAATATGCATCGTTTAAAACTTAAAGACCAAGACCAGGGGTTCCAAATTCGTGTTTTTTCGTTATAATTCCATATTTATGACTATAATCTATCACTTATGATACACAATTATCAATATAATGTTATAATTATCATTTAATCAATGAATGAATTTAGGGTATCTCTCAATCTAAAATCATGGTGCAGGTGGTATTCCAAGTGAGAAGAAATGGAACTACACCAAACAGGTAGACTATGACGTCATAGTTGGTAGTAACGGGAGGGAACTGCTTGGGGTGAGGCAAAAAGTCCGTAATAAACCAGAGATGTCAGACCCTCAGAGGTTCATTTATTTTCAGAGGTTTGGAGGTCTCTCAAATCTACTAAAGTGCAGTTTCATATGTTGAGAAATGCCTCCACTTATAAAATTGTTCAAGGGCCCTAAAATTTTCAGAGGTTTGACCAGCCCTCAACTAACATCTCTAATAAATGAATTTCGTTATAAATGAGACAACTTAGAGCCACTCCCTACCATCTATGGGGCTCTGGGTGGGAGGTCACCAATGTTCAATGTTGATTAGGTAGGCAGTAGGAGAAGCCCTGTGCAAAGGGATGCCTAAATCTGCAGATTCAACATTATGTGGATTGTAAGCTGGGCATTGAGTACCCTGTGCCGTTACTGGGGATAGGTCACAACTATGTATGTTATACTTCCCACAGGCTGACTAGTGTAGGTATTTAGTATTAGGCCTACATATAGGACCAGGGTGTACCCACCTTTCATATTCACCAGCCACACTGGGACCAGGGCAGGTAGGGGGGGAGGTGTTGGGAGCGGCCAGTGAAGAGAAGCCCTGCAGTAGGCACTGACCACTGCTGACACTCCTTTGATGTCCACTAGTCACACATGTTACCAGGGGGGGAAGGGGCAAAGTGCGGGTGAAGCTGTGGAGATGCTACACTAGTACCTACGTGCAAAGGACCCCAGTGACGGCCAAGCAATGACCTGTAAATCATTGTTATTTGATATATGTATCTATGTCACAGTACATCAGGATTGTGTTTCAATAGTTTCTATGGCAGGACATCCTCAAATCGTAGTGGGAGGTATAAGAAATGACTCCATACCAGTGACTACATAGTGAGCTACAGTACAGACCTCAAAATAGGAGCTGCTAATTATTCAACTACTGACTCAATGCACAACACTATGAAGTCATAGCACCCAGTTGTAGGAACCACTATTGGCTAAATAGTGACCAGTCATACCTCCCTCATGGTCTAGTTTGCACTCCTGTGTTCAAATGAGCACAGGGGTTCAGTAACTATGTACTGATATACCCCCACTTAAAAATCTCTTACATCATAGACCTAGCTGCTGGGTCAACTCACAATGTTAGTAAGGGTGAAAATGAAGATTGACATGTAAGGTTGGTGGCACCATGTTTGGAATCAGGTTATGGTTCCCATTGTATATACTGTGGGAAAAAACATGGCCAAAAAAGGGGGCAAAAACGGAGGAAAACAATATAGTGGGTGGGGGTGGTGGGTTTGTCATTTCGACCAATAGTAATATGAGGGCTTCTGTTTGAAAACAGGTAGATCATTCCACACCCCTGGGTTTGAAAAACAATTGCCCCCCGCCCAAAGAGTGAGATGCAGGTGGGCAGAGGGTGTAGGAGTGAGACGCAGGGTGGGCAAAGCATGAAGGATTGGGAGGGTGCAGTGTAGGAGTACCTTATCCTCTTTACCAAATCTAGCCCAACCCCCCGGCCACTGGACCCATAATCCCAGGGCCAAAGGCGCTGGTCACAGGGTTACAGGTAGAAGAGTAAAGAGCCTAGATTGGGTACATTTGAGCAAAGGAGTGTGCACAGAGAGCAGCAGCTAAGACTACCCACTAATTATTCACACAGAGGGTTGCCATACCAGGGTCCCTTATTGAATCACTGCTGTGGTGGCTATTTTGCCAGCAGGCAGTACAAACACCCACTAATGTAGCCAGCTATTTAGTCACTCTGACCAAAATCCTAAGATCACCTGGTCATAGCAGGCTGAACCTGTCGTAGAATCTATTAAAACAGAAAAGGTTCCAACTCACCCAACCGACCTCAGATTCTTTTTTCAAAAGTTTTCCGTTTTTCTCGGACGATTTTTGACGATTTTTTTCAAAAGTTTCCTTTTTTTAAAAAAGTTTTATAAGAAGTTATATTTTCCCATCATTTCCTTACACTTTATACAAAAACGATCTGTTTTTATAATAAGCGGTGAAAACATCAAACGTATGATTATATGAGGCCTTATATACAAAAAAGGGAAAAACATCTGACCTACCGGCCTCAACATTTTTTACCATGTTACTGGCATGTATATGGTCGAAAATCATAGAAGGTTTGCATATGACGAATTTGGAGGTATTCCAGCCCCTAGTCTTCGAATTTCAGTTTCCCCCTCTATTTCTTTGGCTCAAAATGTCAGGCTGGATGAGATCTTCATGTTACATATGGGTTTTGATGGTCCCATATGCATATTTTGGGCTCCATGGGGGTAAAATGTGCCCAAAATAACCAAAATTGTCTGGGCGAAATTGTATCTGGGAGAATAACATTTGAGTTACAAGCCATGTTGAGGGCTTAATTTCCTACAGAAACAATCTTCATACCTCCATGAAAATCCCAGGTCCAGACTATTTTGACCTGTAGATTAAGGAAATCACATTATCATTTGTGACCCATCCTAACAAAGTGGTACTGAAGTCGCACATTTAGAAGCCTAGATATAGGCTGCTCAAGTGGTATAGTGTCAAAAATATCATATTTTTTAAAATTGATATTTTTACATTTTTCTAACCTATGGGTAGATATCTTTCAGAATTCTTGCCTACTAACCTGAATTTAAGCCCCAAATGCCTAGAAGACATAGCTATAGTTTTCTTTGTTATATAGAATTACATGGGAATTATATAGGATTCATAAATTAATATATATTTAAAATGTCAATTATTTTAGTTTAATCGATTTTTAATTCATCCGACTAAATTTACCGACGGAAGATCCTTAGAGGACCACCTGGTTCAAATAGGCAAGTGTTATATACCAAATGAAAGCTCTTGATGAGCTGTAAATGAATATGCCAATAACTAAACATTTTGTATGTGCGACTTCCGTACCATTTTGTAAGGATGAGTCACATTTATGTCAGATAAGTCCTTGTTATTGTAAAAGAAGCATACTTATAAGACTTCTTTTTCTGGGCACATGTCTGGGCGAATGACATGTAAGGCCCCATATGCACACTTTCTATGATTTGTGACCTTATATCTCTGTTACAAGAAATCCAAGCCTTATTTTTTCAACTCCACGCGGGAACCAGAGAATGGAGAAGATTTCCTTACATTCTAGAATACTATTATGTCAAAAGTTTTATCAATTTTTGCTTGATGCTAATCATTTTACACTCAATTTCACGGTCAATTTCATCAATATGGACGGGGGGTCTACTTGTCACAGTACATTTTTCAATATAGAATAGGTGTATAATGAAGCCACACTGCAGCAGTAGAGTGAAGTGCACATGGATGTAATGGATGGCTGCACAGGTTGCTAAGGACAGGGTGATAGTGGTGGCCCCTTCTGGTAAGTTTAGAAAACATTCTCCATGCAGTACATGAGAAATGCTTGTTGTATATGATCTCTTTAATTGTGTAAATAGCACTCATAGCAGTACATTTGGGTAATATGGATGCATCGTTTAAAGGGAGTCTTTTTCTATACACTGATGTATTTTACTTACAATTGTCTAGACCTTTGGTCTTGGTCTTTAAATGGTAAGATGGTATTTTGACTATGCCCAGTACCTCCTAGAATGGTACAAATACACTAGCATGTTTATACTACAAATATAGGCCTCTAAGCTTCAACACAAATCTGTGATGCATCATATTTTACAGTACTCAGTGCATACCTGTGTACACACAGATGTAGATGTATCTTCATGTCTCTGCTCTGACTCACACTAATACATGCAGCATGTGTATTCCTCATGAGAAACATATCTTGCACATCTTTAAATTTGACAATTGGGTCTTAGGGGACGGTCAGTCACAGGACAAGTGCAGTTAGGTGTGAAATGAGCAAATTGTGTTCTGCTCAGTGAGTAGCAAGTATGGGTTGTGTCTGGGAGCTGCTCCTTGAGGTGTGAGTTAGTCTCTGAGCTGTTTACCATATCAATCACCCAGCATTGATGATAACCACAGGCGTGATAAAACCTGGTGTTTCCTTAGTGTGACTTTTTGTTCGCCATGGAATGCAACATGATATTATTGGGTGCTTTATCACGGCTGTGACAATGCATATGGTAGTATCTTACAAATATTGTATCTATATAACATTTGTTACAGGTAAAGAAATAATGTTTATCTGCATCGTAGCCTAATATGTAATTCACATCTTGAAGGTAAAAGTATCTTGAAGGTAAAAGTTATTATGCTAAATGTTTAAGGAAGGCATAATATAGTGCTATTTGAATAAAGGTGCATAGTGACTATATTTTCACTGATGATGTTACATAAATTTTACTATGTATTGAGAAAGCAGATTTTCTCAAAAAGAAACTTGTTCAATTCAATTCACAAGATCTAATCCCATATCTCTGATTCTGACTGAACTTATATTTTTCTTCTTCGGGTTAACTGGACCTATGTCACCAAAGAGATTTCAATTGAGAGTGATTGGTTAGGAACATTGTACAAACAGGTATGTGGCTATAATAATCCTGACACTATATATCTGCAAATCATGTTTATTAATCTGCACATTGTACCTTTCAGAATGACAATACCAGGTGAAAGGCTAGCCACAATGACAGACATATATAAATAGAACAGAAGAAGCTCGTAAAACTAGGATAACATTTTTAGTGATACCTCTACCCTGAAGATATGAGCTCTCACTAGCTACATCAGGTGTACTTTAAGCAATGAGTCTATTGCTCCTTATTGCCTATAGATCAGCTCACAGAGCCTCGGCACATAGCTCAACACCCCTCACAGACAACCACAAAGACTAATCCTATTGCCTCACACTCACGGTGCAGGGCTGCCTGTATGCAGTATGAATAATGTTTCAGTCCTCCAAAGAGGACATAGCTAGTTGAGGGTTGGAGTTTCTGTTCTGTTTTTGAATTCAACTATAGGTTACAGTTCCTTGGGAAGACTCATGAGAAGAGGGAACAGAATAAAAGGTAAAACAATAAAGAAGCACAAAAATGGGTAGTTACAGCTACAGATGATATTGATTATTAATGGAGAGATCTGCTTTGAGGATATAATATCTTTGTTTTATTTGATAGGTTGAATTTAATTATATGGCAATGCAATCAGTGATGGGATATTGGATTTCTGTTCTAAGAAATATTTTAATTTCTGGTAAAGATAATTATATTATGCAAACTACAGCTCCATAGCATCATACATCCCTATACATCTGAACCCCTTCATCCAGAGCTCCTTATTCCAGTAGTTTGTCTCTGCTTCCACTGAATATTTTGGGGGGGATCATCTAAAATAATGACACATCTTTTATGTCTTTACCTTTTTGCTTGAAATTTAAACATTCAAAAATGGTCAGTTAAAGCCTTGATCTTAAAAGGAATGATCTTTGGTTGAGAAAGCATGTGCTATAAATTGTTAAGTACAGTTGCATAGGGAAGCTTGTAGGTCGATTCATCACTATATTAAAAAAATAGTTTAGTAAATTTTATAACATAAATTTTAGCATCTAATCTTGAAACTACATCTTATATGACATGTTCTGTTTTGGGGAAGTTGGTTAGAATTGACTACAAATGGGAAGATAAACCTCGCAAAAAGAGGGCATTTATCTTTAGGTACTTGGGCAGAGTGCCATCTGCAGTGAACCTTTTTATCTGTAACCCTCCTAATAGGCAGCCTGGTAAGCTGCTCCCGAGACACTGTTCAGACCTGCTCAGAGCAGCCATAGACCTAACAATGTGCTCAGATGGGGTTATATAGTAAGCCATGTATCCATATGAAAAAAATGTAGTGAACATCTTATCCCTACATCATCAGTAGCTCTACTAATGGGATGATAAAAAAAATCCTTAATTGCTTTTGATTGTTATTCCATGCCAGAGTAGGTTCATATAGGAATGGTAATTAAGAAGCTATGCTTTAAGGGCATAAATGTGACCCATCAAGGAAGAACACCCCTCTGCGGGGGATTTTTAATTCCCCATTTGGCCACCAGGGGGCATTGGAGGGCAAAACTACTCTAAAATCATTATAAAAAAAAAAACATTTCAATGATCAAAGTTTGCAGATTTTTATGCCAGTTTTTGGGGATACTCACCAGAAACCCAAAACTGAAAACAGAAATGGAAAATTCCTTCTAGATCAATATCTGTGATAAAAAGCACCATATTATTATGATTTTTATGAAAAAGGCTGATTTATTGGGTTTGTAGACATTATTATGGTTTATAATGTATTTAGAGCTTAATCATCGATTTCAGATATGAATAACAACCTATGTTCAAGGAGGGGTTCTGACATAACTACTAGGAATATTTAACCCAATGATGTCTCATTCTAAAGATCTTGAGATGAACTTTGATAACGAATTTCCCGGCAGAGGGGTGTTTTGGCTTGACTGGTCACAAATCTTTAAAAAGCCAATACTTTGAGGAGACTTGGCAGCACACTACCAGAACTCTCAACTTGGGCTTTTACTTGTGAGAAAGAGTGAAAGATTATTACTTTTCCATTTCAACATGAAAAAAATGTAAAGCAATTGTTTTGCCTCTTACTGAGCAACAATGTCTACAACCCATCTAATCCCATTTTAAACAGTATTCCATCTTTTAGCAGACCCATAATTTGAAGGAGGCGGAACTAAGTGAAGAGTTGTCACTAGGTATAGTTAGGGCCTGACGAGTGTCATTTAATAGCAATACATTGACAAATATAATTGCCTCAAAGCAGCTGAAAACAATAGTAAATATGATATTAACATTAGGAATAATGATTTATAACAAATGACCCCAAATGACATGAAGAGAACTTTACAACTTACTCATTGAAGCAGCAACTGCTTGACAGCAGCTAAATTACTGTCCCCAAGTTTCAGATAGACCATTCTTAGGTGGCTACAGTTTGATAGAGCAAAGTAGGGACCTGAGTGTTTTTCAGTTTTGGAGGTAGCTGTGCACACAAAATATCTGTGTTCAGGGGACTTTTCTGCATATGCTGCAGAAGACATGGTTCTATCCTAAAAATCATAACAAAATGGTGATCAAGGCAAATGCAGGAATGGATAATTTTGGTATCACTTGGTGATCACCAAGTAGCCACAACTGGTTAATAGTAACATAATATGTATGCAAGTCAGTACAAAGCCAGACAAAATCATTCATGTGTTAGATTTATTAATTAGGCATTCATGAAAACTGACTAAGGAATATGCTGGGCATCCAGCAAAAGTCCCCATTTTTCGCAGATGGGGACTGTTTATTGCAGTTATATGAAATGAGCGAACAAGTGTGACTTGTGTTGGCAGCTGATTCATGGGTTGTGGTTCAGTGTCATATCTGCTTACAATATCATGTCACCACAAAGTAGAGATAGACTCTCACATACTAAAAGGCAGATTCAGTCTCTGTACTTTCTAGACACACAAGACTATCTTGCTTCAGCTAGGAGGGAGCAAATCAAGAAGACGTTAGCAACGAAAATAATCAAACCACTCTCATTCTAAAATACCTAATTAACAGGTTCAGGACTAACATGTTTCTTAGTACGCCCTAAGATTAAATGATAGTCCCTGGATCATGGTGTGTACTAAGAACTTAGTACCCTTATTTATCTTCAAATTTTTCTTACTTTCTTATCAAGATACATAAGTTTGAGGTCATCGTAGGTAGAAAAGGTCTATATTTTACATATACACTTGTTTACAGAACTAAATATGGAATATTTTATGAGAAATGGCTATTGTTACAATCTTCCCCCCAGTCTTGCTATACTAAAATGGATTGGCAAATTATTTCTTTATAATTTGCTAATAAATATGGACCCACAAGATTAAAGAATAGACAAATGCCTACAGACTGACATTTTTATTTTAGCTAAGTGATGTTTAATAAGGGAGTAAATGTATCATTTAATGTAAATATAAGTACCGAATGGTGGAGTGGTTTCACCATCCCACCTTTGACCCCAATAATGTATGCAGAGGTAGGTGTCATGGTCAAGTGACCAGGGCTCTGATTGGCCCATACACCTGTGGAGGTGAGTGTCATGGTCCAGTGCACACACAAGGGTACTAAGATCCCAGTACATTAAGATTGTGTATGGTATCAGAATCATAGTACAGACTAAAATCAGACTGTTGTACTATGATCCTGGTGTGTCCCAACAAGATATCCCCTACCCCATCCTGATTAGGAAGGAATAACAAGAAAAATAGGGGAATGCCTTTTTGCCTTTCAATCTAGCATAAAAAGTGATATTCTAAGCCACTTAGCAGAAGAGGTTATACCTTAGCTTTTGCCGGCACCCACCCACTAAGCCTCATTTTATGCAATGTGTCATACTTCAGTAGACACCTTAAGGCCTGTGGGCACTTTGTGAATAAAGCTATGTCAAAGGTGTTGTATGTAGGGACTGGTAAAAGGTGACTGGAAACAAAATGAATTATGAAGTTTCAAGTTCCTCCTACCTGGTGGCTTGATTAAAACACCAGTAGATAGGTTCTGGTACATGGGCATAACAATACGAGGGTCATTAAAGTGACCTACCATCCATAAGATATATGTATAATGTATAGTTCACACACGTTAAAACAGGGTGACTATTGGGTATAAAGAAAGGTAAGAAGGGTGACTATAAAACCATTAGAAAAAAGACATTTTCACTGTACTATGTTCTACGACTTCACCAGAAAACTGTTTGAATATATTTTGTCAAAATTATATTTGGAAGTTAGCTAGGTAATATTAGGAAGGAGGATCATATAACGTGCTAGCAGAGAGTACGAGAAACCTACAAGGTATAGTCGCATGGGATACAAAATTAATGGTAAAGGGCAGTCAGTCCCATTTCAACCTGACAACTCTGTCTCAACCTGGAAAGGTCTCTCTTGGGTAAATAGGTAAACACAAAGATAGTTGTCATGGGTGAGAGCCATAATATATGCCTTTAAGATGGGGCTCTAAGAAGCCATTTGGAGACTGTCACACAGTCGATGTATTGGTCTAATAAATCTAGCTAAATTATTGGTATACACAGTGAACCGAACATAACTATGACTAGATTTAAGGTTATGAAAAGCCTCTACACATTAGTATAGTTTAGACACAATTTATAGATTACAGTGGGATGTGGGATGTGAATTCTGCTCCAAGAAAGCATGGTTTTGGAGTATAATGTAGCCACAATATCTATGATTGGAGAATGCATTATACCTTGCAATCCTTCAGACCCATCAATTGCAAGGTTCAATTAAGTACTATCAAGCAAATGAATTTCTTACTTAGAGGGAAAAAAAGAACCTTCTACAATCCTACCACCTGAATCCTCCCCCATTACCATCACCAGTTTCTCTTATTCCTTCCCAACAACTATACAACTTTGTTTAATGGCTCCTTCCACAATCCCCTCTACCTACCAAAGTCTTCACATTACCAAACTGGCCTGTCTGTGTTATAGGCATACCTTTAGAGCCTGGAGCAACCTCTTCACCAGATCACTGGCCTCCTGGTTTGAAGCATCTGCGTGCTCCCTCCATCTCTGCTGCTATGGCCATTAACTAGGGACCTAGAGACTTGATGGCGTGGCTGTCTGAAGGAAACGCATTGGGTCACTTTTTATAGGGCCTACCAGGTCTAATGTTAGACAGAGTTTCCTTTAAAATCTTCTGCTAACCTTAATGGTATTGGTTTGCAGGGAAAGGAATAATACCCACTATCCCACACCAGCTGCTCAGTTATGTTTCGGAGGGTTAATTTGCAAAGGTATTGCTCAGCAGAAGGGAGGCATTATTTACAGTATTTATCACCTCTTAGCACAGCTGGGCATGTCTGTGGTTCACAATATTCTGCACATGAGAATGATTTAAGCAGGATCCTAAATAAAACACCGTCATTGATAATGGTTTAGTACAGTAAATGGTTTAACTACCGTTTTAGCTGATCTTACAGTTAAAGAGTTGCATCTTTTATGTCCATAATGTGCATTTGAAGGATAGCATGAAAATATACCACAGCACAAACAAGTGAAAGAAAGGTGACAGCTTCTAATGGTATTGCTCATGAGGTTTAATGATCAATAATGAGCTGCAGTAAACTGCTCACCCTGAAGCTTGACATTTTCACATCAAGAGACCGTCACCTACAGGTTCTGAAGCAATTTGATGTGAAATTAGCAGGTAATAGGTAACCTCAAGGATATATAGCATGAGTGATCAGTAGATGTATGCTTGACGTAGACTGTTGGATTTGTTCTTTAGGGGATAGGTTGACTAAGAGATCATAACAAAGGTTGGATGTGAGCTATCCCAGCTGATCAAGCTGTGATAGGCAGGAAAGCTATAAAGTGAGCTTGAGGGATAGGTATTGAAGAGGATGGGTAGCAAGGAGGATAGGTAATAAACAGTTTAAGAGATAGGTACAGAGGGTACCTTGTAAGGTGAGCATATTCAAAAGATACATTGGTGCTAGGTAATATCACAGATGTGCCAGTCAAATATGAGGGATGTGCAGATTTGGGGGATAGTCACCATGAGGGATAAGTAAAGTGAATGATAGGCAGATTGAGGATAGGTAGACTAATGGTAAGAATATACAGAGAAAATTAGGTACAAAGGTGAGGGGTAAACTTTAATCCTTTAAGCCATGTGAGGGAAAACCTAATTAAACTCTAGATGTTTCAGGGGATAGGTAGTATGAGTGATAGGCAGACTAAGGGATAGGCAGTATGTGGGAGAGGTAGAGCCATAGACAAGCAGAGTACTTGTCAGGTTCGGATAGGCAAACATTGGGATATGTAGATTGAGGTACTGACTTTGATTAGCATGTTGCATCTATAAAAAGATCCAATCATTTTCAATATAACTTTTGTACATTTTTAAAATATTTTCATCATCAAACCTCATTTTTAGGTACCAAATTTTGAGAATCGAGACCACAAATTTTGGATTCAGCAGGATTTTCTGGTATAGGTGGCCCCTTGTTTCCATTTGATGTCACTCTAATAAAGATTCCTGACATCTCTATAAACCCCCTTATCCTACATAGGACTCAATACTGAACACAAAAAGGAGCCTACTTTGAAGTGGGGGGGGGGGTAGAGGGGGGTGGCTTGCACTATAGGACTCTATGGAGTAACATATCCTAGGGAACCTATACTATTCTTGCCACTGTGGCATAAAATACAACTTGGGAATTCAAAGGTTATTCAAGATCACGGGTAAACAATAATATATATCATATGTCTATACGGTGCATCTGATAAGCTATGCAAAAACAAATCAACCTAGACTGACACAGGACAGTGGTTTGTGTTCATTGTCATCGGATGCAGTAGGCTGCTCAAGTTGACACTCAGGACCTTTGGGGACTGTCAACAAGGACAAGGGCAGTTATGTGTGAAATGAGCAGATTGTGTTCTGCTCAGTGGAAGACAAGTGTGAGTTGTATCTGGGAGCTCTTCACTGAGTTGTGGGTTAGTTTCTAAGCCAACTACCATAAAATGATAACCTCACCTCAATTGTTTAGGTGTTTAAATGGTGGTGTTGAGAATATTTGGTGTGCATCTTTAATCATTTTATTTGCATTGTAGAGGGCATTTATATTTAGGTACTTGTGCAGAGTGTCATCTGCAGCCTACCTTGATGTTAATAACCCTTTCAATAGGCAACCCGGTAAGCTGCCCCCAACACACTGTTCAGAGCTGCTCAGAGCAGCCATTAAACTCAAATGTGCTCATTACAAACAGTGGTTCTAGAGGAAGCCTTGTCTTCATATAAAAGCTGCAAGTTGCCCCCTCTAGGAGCTACTGTCTACCTCATTAGTACCCTTGCTAAAGCACTTGAAAGAAATGTAAAGAATCCTTAATCACTTTTGATTGTTATTATATGTCATAATTTACAGATGCTGGAATGATACTTAATAATCCTCTCAGAACACGAACCTTCCCCTGGGGACAGAACATTGAATCAGCATTGAAATAAAGTTCATCAACTTTGATCAACGTTATTTCAACATTGATTCAACATTGTGTTCCGTAGAGTCCATGACCAGCCAAACACAGTGGTATTGGGCTTGACCCCCTGATTATATTGAATTCTGAGGACATCTGAAGACACAACAAAAAGCCCACACAACTGATCACTTTATTTGCTATCCCAGATAACCCTACTTTTCTACAAATAGGACACCTGAGTGACATGAGAAGAAGTCTATATCCACAAGTAAAATTAGCAGGTATGGAAGTTTAAATTTATTCAAGGGGTATGATATAAGGTATTTCATTCAGAGAAAGACGGAAGAAAGGGTAAGTTTTCCGTTTTATCGAAGATCCAAACTGTGGCTTCCAAATGCCGAGAATTTCCAGTAGCAGTTCATTGGCAAAATGTACTTTATAAATCAATTTTAAATATGTATTAACGTCTCTTCAGCATAACATATTGACACAAATCTGAAAGCATCATGCTCAAGTTGCACTCAGAAGTACACAAACAAGAGCAAGAGGCTACAGTGACCTTTAGAGTGTAGAAGATAGAATCAAAGTCTGAGCCAGTTGGTGGACAGGTTAATGGGTGCAGTGCATGCTAACAAAAATTCTGGAATCCTTCCATCAAGAGTGATCTCAGCCTAACTAGAATGGAAGGGGCAGTTTGTGGGGGACTTTTCATAACCAGACCATAACCAACCAAATGGGCCATCCAAAACCAAATTGAATTGTGTTGTGTCCTTTCTTTTCGCCAAGATCATACTCAATATTTAGCATGAATGATGTTGTCAGGGGGGGGAACAATGATGTCAACTGGGCCGATTTCTAGATTTGCCGAAATGCAATCCTGATTCGATTAAGACATGTACCGGGTACCTGCAATGTCATCCTTGCTGATTTATAATAGGACGATATTTGATGATTATGAGGTCGAATTTGTTACTAATACATACTGTTTCGTGATAGCTGGGACAATAAACAACATTCATCTCTCAAAATGACGTATGCAGAGCTAGTTCAATGATATAGGTATATGAGATGTGGCCTTAAGTCAAAATACAGGATTTTGAAACAGGGATAACCGACACACTCAAATAATTAATACATTTGTGTTTCACCAAGGAATAACTATCTAATACTATATGTTAGGATAGGAACAAAGCCAGACAAACCCATTCAAAGGAATGGGGCATATTCAGCAATTTTCAGAACACAATAAGCAATATTCAGAGCATGTAGCACCATACACCTGTGGCAGATGGGGACTGCTAACCACAGGACCAGGAGAAATTAGGTCTGAAATTCATGAGCAGACTGTGCTCTGATCAATCAGTAACAAGTAGAGTCTGGAATCTGCTCACTGTGTAGTTATCAAGTGTCTGAGCTACTTACAGTATGTATTACCAAGAGCTACACTGCAAAAATGGTGTTTAGATCCTAAACACAATTCTAAACATATTCTTGCAACGTTTTTGTAATCACATTAATTTCCTAAACATGTTTAGCCAAACAATATGCTTAGCTCAAGTGTTTAGAAATGTAGGTGTTTAGGTTAAAACGTTTGTGTTTAGATATATGAATTTTTGTGTTTAGGTGTTTATGAATTTTTGTGTTTAGATGTTTAAATGATTGGATGGAGAGTTAAGGTTTGCAGACATGTATGCATTAAAAAACAGATATATTTTTTTTCTCATTTACTGGGGGGGGGCATCAGCAGGTATTTACTTGTCAAAGTCTCCAAAGATGTCAGCCACAGCTATATACGTGTACATATATTAAACACTGCATCAGAATGAGAGACTTGAGAAAGTACAACAGCTTGGCAGGAAGGACATTGCCTTATCTATTCCAGAATAACATCAAATAGGTGTCAGTCATGGAGTTTATTGATTATTTTATGGTAATGATGGTGGCATGAGGTGAATCTAGTCAATTTTCTATTGCCCTTTCTATTCACATGACATTCTATGAAATGAAACCATGATAAACACGGGATTTGGGATATTTGTCACAACAATTGATTATAACTGTGAGCAGATAGTCCAGTCAAAGGTAGTGCTGCTACCTGGTGTGGATTCAACATCCAAGTATCTAAACATATTGATTTTTAAATCTAAACACCTATTTTTCAACTGTTTCAACTCTAAACATCTAAACATGTTTAGCATAAATGTTTATGTAGTTAGAATAAAAGTGTTCATTTCCTAAATGTGAAGTCGATGAGACACCTAACTGACCTTTATGTTTAGGTTTTAAACGTGTTTAGACCTAAACATGTTTAAAATCTAAACACCATTTTTGCAGTGTAGGGACAACCCCACTCATAATCCAGTTAGAGACAGATTCCTCTTAAACACGGTCTATGTGTTTGCCAGACACACAACATTATCTTGGTTCAGCTAAGAAGGAACACACCAGCCTATGATAAGAGCTTAGCAATGGAAATAAAAGGATCATGCTCAACTATCCTAATTACTCTGTTATCTCAGGAGACATAACAACTAGAAAAGGGAAGAATGCCTCTTCAGGTTTTAAGTTGATATAAAAAGTGACGTCCTGAGCCAATTAACAGAAGAGATTTTTTCTTTAGTTTTTGCCAGCTTCAACCAACTAAGTCTCATTTTTTGCAATATGTCATACTTCACCACAGGCACTTCGTAAATAAAGCTGCTGAGTGTAGGCTGAGGGTATGATAAAGAGTGACTGGAATATGAATAGAGATATGAAGTTTTTTATTCTTGAATTTAGGCTCCTATACAGCAGCTTAATCAATAAATTAGTGATTATGTTTTGGTACCTGGACATAATGAAAGGAGGGCCGGTCAGATTACTTTATGGTGTAGAATTGTTAATCAAGGGTGAATATATTGGTTTGAATAAAGCAAAAACAAATGAATGCAGGTTGGTGTAATTGATTAAACAATTAAATACCATGATTTGAGTAGAACACTGATAGACAATTCCTCAAAATTATACAGGGAAAGCAGCATGATGCAGGGAGTAAAAGGGCATAGTATAATGAACTGGCACAAAGTACAAGAAAACTAGCAGGTATAGCCATACGAGATACAAATGGACGACGGGCGGTCAGTCCTATTTCAAACTGACAACTCTGATAATATGGGCTTCTCTAGGATAATAAGGGATGAGAGGAAGAATAATGAAAGAAGGCAATTAAAGACAGTAAAGAGGGCTGGAAATAGAGTACCTCCAATCCCCTTGCTGACCATCAAAGTCACCTATCAAATAAATCACAAAGGATACAGGCTGTGAGCTCTACATGATGAGACAATTGATCAAGAGGAAAAATATGTAAACACAAAGATACTACTCATGATTGAGAATCCCAACATCCTTATTTTTTATGTGGGGCTGTAAGAGGCCATTTCTTGCCTGTCACATATTCCATGTATTGGTCTATGACAATAAAATTCTGCCTATGCTACAACTATTAGTATGAATATAGTTATGGTTCCAGATCTAATGCAAGGAAACGCCTAGAGCTACACACTTGTATAGTGTAAGCTTTATTTTCTTGGTTCTATTGGAATACATGTGACCACAGCTGGAACCTCACCATAGAGGGTTGGGCACATGGGGATTGGCATAGAAGACGATAATGGACTTCAAAGAAAAACTGGTATCAAGTATAATGAGTGATTGTCAAAATTAATGATGTAGGGTGTAAAGCAAATTCAATATGTTTAAAGTTTTATCAAAAAGTACTAAAATTAAAAATCCTAATATGGCGCTCATCTGCTTATATGAAAAAAGTTAGTTAACCCTGGATCCAGACACATTGGTTCCTTCAATAGGTTACAATAGCCTGTAGTGTCTCTGTAAGAAGTTGCGCGGTAGTTGAAGTCGCATACAGACTTATGTCATTAAGACATAAGGTGGCAGTCTCAGCAGCTTGGAGGAAAGACACAACATTGACATAATTTGACTGTAGGAGGCAAAATCATAGGCTGAAAGCTGGTTTCATGGGTGTAGTCCACGTTGAGTGTGACAGATCAAATGAAATCTTTAATCCTTATCTGCTTGTTCGGCAAATGAAGGAAACGGCCTTTTAAAATCACGGCCTAAAATATCCCAGTTAGTTCTGCTGTCATTGCTTGTCAAACCTAGGTTGAAGTGTACAACTTTGGATGGCAAAGAAGCTCTAAATGCATTATTATACTATCATAAATACTAATAATGCGGAAAATACAGTTCGATTGAAAAATAACAAAAGCAATGTGATGTTTTATCCTAAAATCTGTTCAAGGGGGGATTATTTTAGGAGTGTTTTCGCATTTGAGTTCCTTATGAAATGTTTAAAACATTTCTGGCCAAAATTCCCCATTTGGAATGATGGAGTGATTTCCGATTTCCATGGCAACCAGAAATTATCATATATGCCAATTTTCTGTGTTTCTATTGTAACTGATGTTCCTATTACATTTAAAAAAATGGAACATTTTCAGTGGAGAGTATACCACTGGATTCCCCATCCAAAATGGCCTAATCATTTTTGGTATATCTTTCAGTGTTCTACCCATATTCTGCCCCCTGGCGAACAAAACCAGTTCTAACCCTCTTCCCTGGCGGTGCGTTCACCCCCATTGACCCACATGCATGTTTGTAACCATAATGCATAAAATAATGATGCATGACACTGCCTTGCAATACCTAGTATGAAAATAACAAGGTGAATTTAGATGCTATAGGCTCTGCCAAATACAAAATTAGGTCATCAATAATAATTCAATACGGTAGATGGTTTCATTACAGTTTCAGTTGAACACTAAGACACCAAGCACACAATCAAACTGACTGATGTAGAAAGAAAAGAGGAAGGGATTCCGATTCTCATCTGCCACGCCTTTCAAATCGTATTTGATAAGGTCTCTTAAATTACATTACAATAATGACCAGCACAGTGCTTGAGATACAGAATACTGATAGACCTAAGTCAAGCACACAGTAATTACAGTTAAAAGCATCTAGTTGCATCTTTATAATGTCTATAATATGCATTTGAAGGATTGTATGAGCATTTGATGATTGTATGAGCAGAAATTCCGACTGTAAGATTTATGGCACTTCATTATCAACTCATGCAAAGTCAGACATCTAGCACTATATCCTTCGAATGCAGACTGAAATATTTTAACATCTGGTTTTAACCACTTCTGATTATACCTTAGGCAATTCAAATAGAAATAGAAGAGTTTTATCCTGTTATGGTTTCATCCTTATCATGAAAGGTGCAGCCTGTCCTAAACTCAAGGTTATCCGTAATAGTTGTTTGGAAATAATAGCAAGGCTTTTTCATCCCACATCCTTCCTTTCTACCCACAATAGAAATAACATAATAGAAAGGAAATGAAAGCACCCCTTTTTGCATTTTAACTTGACATAACAAGTCATGTGATGGCATAAGTTACTTAGCTGAGCCGGGCTTCCCTAGCCCACTTAAAAGGGTCTATATCTCTTCTTTCCTATCCCCTCAGGATGTGTGTGGTGCACATATGTGCGGGCACTGACACATTCCTCTGTGAAATTGTGTAATGTCGTTCTCGCCATGAATATGACCTTAGCTGTCAAAATGGCATTTAACATCTATTACTCACTCACTCACTTAGCTGAGCAGGTTTCACATCAATAATGATACACCTTCATCTGCTCTGCCCCATTCTGAGCAGTGTGCCATTCTTCGGCTGGCTCATTATGGACCTGTAGCCAGTATGTGGATAAAGCTTTCACATGTAGCAAGGGTTGATGGGCAGAAAGTGACAGTAAAAGGTGAAGACCTAAGGTCCTTAGTTAGGGCTCCTACACGATGGCTGATAATTATTGTGGGCCACATTTATGATAGCATAATAGATAATACATAGTGTCTGGGGCAACAGGATGAATGTGGTCAACAGAAATGTGGCCTAGAAGGTATCTTGAACAGCAAGAGATGTTTCTTCTTTTATTATTCCTTTCCTAAACACTAGGGTGATTGGAGGGGGAGCTAGAAACGGACACAAAGGATTTTGTATCTAATGTAGGGCATAATGTGGAGGAATCCTTGAATTCACAATAATGCCATCTGAAAGGGAGCTGAAAGAAGTAGTTAGCTGCAAAGGGGAAGGCACAGAGTCTGCCAAACATATAATTGTTTTTTCTCACTTTACATTATTTTTAAATGGTTTCTTTTTGTAGAGGTTTGGACAGGATTTAGTAATGGTATTTGGAGTGATATATGAAGGAGATTGATTCAGTGGATGCCTCTTCAGTGGATGTTACATTTTACAGCGTATTGACAGAAACTACTGCTTGCAAAATAGTGAAAGACATGTGGACTAACTACACACTTTGTATTTCCCATAGTTAGTTAAATGTACGGGTTCGCACAAACATGGAATATATTGATGTACCACAGAATTCAGACCAGTACCCTATTGCATGACCCAGTACATGTGGGTCTAAGTACATTACGATTTAGGTACTGGGGCGTAGTGCCATCTGCAGCCTGGCTTGTCATTTATAACCCTGTCGATAGGCACCATAGTAAACTGCTCCCCAGAGATTCTGAGCTGATCAGGACAGCCATTAACCTCACAATGTCCTCCAATGGGGGTCTATAGAAAGCCATGTATCCCTAAGAAAGGTGTAGGGAAACCCTTTGGGTCCTTTGGTCTGCTTCTTATGCAGGTTTTCTATAAAGGGAGAGGGATAAATGGGAGCAATCCTTAATTGCTTGTGATTATCATTATAGATTAATTACTTGGTTTTTTTATTGAATTTGAAAGAAAGAACTCTTATTAAGACACAAGAGCTCTTAGCAGCACAATAACTTCATTCTCAATCCAGGACATTGTATAATGTTATCCTGGAACAAGAATGCAATAGCTAGGAATAGCCCACCCAATCCATCCTCAGGCAGAGTGTTATTGGAAAAGTAAAGCTGTTACATATCGGACATGGAGAACATATTGCTACGATAAAAACCAAGACGGTGAGTCCTCAGTCACGGCTGCTACATAACATGTACAGTAGGTGCCACATATTTTATATGTCAATCAATAAGGTTTGGTGGAGAAAGGTATAGATAGGAGAACATAGAATATCAGTATGGGCATTAGGACTGGGAAACGCAAATAAGGTAAAGCCTCAATGAAGTATGCCTTTTGTCGTCATGATGCAAATATACAGGGCTGGTAGGTAACTCAATTATGAGAGCATCATGCCAATCTAAACATCTACATGCCATTGAAACCTGGGTTATAAAAGCATCATTTTCTTTGCCAGATAGAAACTTTTAAGGGATTCATTAGACACACTTCCTTGGTTTGGGCTTCTATATCCGATAGAAACCCCATAAATGTTCCTCTCCTATACAGGGTTGATTCACAAATCTAATATGGAACCAGCAAGTCACTAGCTGGAGCTGTTCTGGTGCATCACTTTCAGGGGTTCACACAAAACTTGAGGCATTTTCTGCACTTAAGGGGTTGATTTCCACCTTTCATAAAGGCCATAATGTGTCAGACCTGCCGTCAAATGCCTACATAAAGACTAGGTCAAAGCAAAGTGCATGATACAATAGGAAACAGGGATTAGAGCGCAAAGGCGTTCCCATTCAAATGCCAGCAACTTCTCACAACCCTGAAGGAGCAACATATTATATAAAAGAACCAATAGTAGAGGCAGCAGTTGGCCCAAAATGAGATAAAAAAAAAAGAAGAAATAATGTCCTTCAAGCATAGTGACAAAGTCACCTTTCACATAGAGCAAAAGTTCAAAGATTACAATGCTAAAGAATATTACACAAAGATTGGTAAACAGCACTTTGACAATAGGCAACACAAGGAGAACAAGAGGTAATTGAAAAGAATGCCTGTCAAAAGCTGGGGCTTGAGTATCTTAGTCTCCTGCATTTATGATGTACTATCAAATTTCACTACTCTTTCTATTTCTATCGCTACACACAATAATTACCACATTAATGGTTACCAAAATACAAGAGAGTGAGAAAACAACGATAGTGTAAAGAGCAGTATATGAAAGTAAATTTCATTTTATGAAAACATGAACGCTATGAGCAAAGCCTCGCAGACATTCCTGAAATTACAATTGAAGAACTCACAATGATAACGTTGCAGCTCAATTGGGTACCAGAGTCCATTGTGATTTTTAGAACTACTGTCAGAAACTATGACCATGTGACATTTAAGAACCTGGATGCTTCCTCTCACTTGCCAGGAATATATATATAAACTCATTAAAATCGGGTAAGTTCTAAGATAATTTACTTGAAGAGTCAATACAGGTTCTAATCCCCATTTTATCCATTGATTATTCACAACCATAGGCCTATAATATTCATAGCTCTATTACTATATATTATATTGGCACATGTACGAGGGACTTGTGATTAATTACTTTGGGGCATCCTGGGCCCCATTACATAAAGGTTGAGATTTACTCTTAAGTTCGACTTGAGATCAAATGCGTTTCATAAGCCTGTTTCTCTCAAGGTTTGTCTTAAGGTTAAGCATGACATCTCAAAAGTTGAGATCCACATCTCAAAAAGTTGAGACACCAACCAATTTCATAAAGGATTTTTGTCTCAAATTTTTGATCTTGAGACCAAATTTTGGTCTCAACTTGCTGTTTTCCAGAACCGATTTTTTGGTCAGTTTTGTAAAGTCAAAAGTTAAGGTCAAACCATTTTTACTCAACTTTCCAGACTTTTCTGGACAAATCTTTCGGATATGTTGTTCTTTAACTGTTTCTCTTTCAATTCAAACTATTAGCTAAATTCTAGGTGGATGTTTAATTCACCATTTTCATCTTTAAAGTCACCATATCTAAAATGCCCAAAAGTGGGCAGGGTTGAGAAAAAAAATTAAGATTGAAACTGGTGATCCCTGCTGACCTTATTATGGTGATTAACACCATAACTAAACAAGATTGGCATTGTTTTAGGTGTTCTTCAAGGTGTTTTGATGATGGCATTCTTAAGAAATTGAGAAATATTTCTCAAAAGTTGAGACAAAAAGTAGGGGATTCCCCCTGTGACATCATCAACATGGCTGTTGGTCTCAACATTGGTGTGATTTGGTCTTAATTTTTGCGATTTTGCCTTAACCTTTGCGATTTTGCCTTAACCTTAAGATTTACTCTTAGCAGTTAAGGTGAAAATTTGCAATCTTTATGTAATGCTTTTTAAAGGTGACCTTCAAATTTAAAAAAATCTCAAAATTCTTAACACCAAATTAGGCCTTTCTTTATGTAACGCGCCCCAGAGCTTGTACTACGGAGTGAAACAGTACATGGTTAATGAACCATAGACTTTGGAAAGTAGCCCTAATATCTGAGCCATTGAGTAGGGTTAATGGGTGCATTGCATGTTAGCAGGTATGAAGAAGGGCCTGGAATCTTTCCTCCATCGATAGCAATCCCAGCCTAACAAGAACTATATATAGACACTCCGTGTTCTTGCCTAGGCTCAAAGAACAAAGACGGCAAAGACGTATAAAGTAAAAGACGTATAAAGTAAAAACAAGATTTATTAATTCACTAAATAACCTTTCTTTTCTACACAGATTTAGAATTAGTTCTATGATAATTCCACATTCTCAACTTGAAGCCATGAGTAAGTGCGAAATTCCTGAGAATCATACCTTTAATTTCTGCCTGCCTGGAGACTGAACTAACTCATTTAAACCATACTTGTTCAGGTCCCCTAATACCATTCCTACAGATACCCATCTCATGTAGTAAGTCTATAAATCTCATTGACATCGATACCACAGTTACTCTAAGCCCTTCCACCATCAGAACCATTATAGCTCTCCTGACCTGTCTCTTCTACTACATGTCGTCTCATACAAACTTCATTCCCGATTTATCAACCATTAAGGAATCATTATAACAACGTTGTGCTGACATTATATAGACATAATACCGACTTCTAATGAGAGTATCAATTCCTGATGGTTGCAATAATGCATGTGTGCAGTATTGGCGAGTTACCCACCAGGTCTGCACCCATGCATCATGCCAAACAAATAATATGCTTGTTCAACAAATCACTATGCTGTCGTTCAAGGGTTTGCCTACAAACCCTATTTCCCACCACTTAGTGGGATGACTGATCCTCCATGGTGACCAGATGTCAGCACTGCCCTCCTACATCCATCTGTTTCCTCCAGGCATCACCCCACCTGGAGACAGCATAAAGAGAATCTTGAATCCACTCTCTAAGCATCAGAAACTCATACCCTGTAACTCTGCCCAAAGATAGTGATAATTTTTGTTCTTGCTCTGTCTTATATGTACGCCAGGATTATATACATGTATGATTGTTGATATCATTGAGTGTCCAGCATGTATTACTACTGTATGCGGGCCAATACGTAATGTATAACAATGGCTTAAAATGGCAGAAGGCTTGTGCTGCAGAGAGTGTCCCTAGTAAGAAAAGAAATCCTGTCCCAAAAGAGAATTGCTACTTCGGTGTACTTGGCCTCGAGGTGGTAGAGGTTATGTAGGGCAGACAGACAGTGGTGGTTGTAACAAGGATAATATTATTGGGATCGTAGTATACTCTTCTTGGTTATAACTCTTAATGCTAGATGTCCTCCGGTGATATACAATATAGCTCTAGGCAGTGGCCCAGAATAAGGAAGCAACTCCTAGAGTTTACTGTGCAACACATGAAATGGGTTCCTGATAAGTCATGGGCTCTACGATATTATTGGAATTAATGCAGTAGAATTTAGAAATTGTTTTTCCTCATCAACCATAGTAGTCTGTTAATCAGACACTTCAGCTTTCATAAATACGTTGAGTAATTTTAATGCCATGCTACTCCTACACTGGTCCCCTGCAGCTATTGAGGGTCCCCAACATACAGACAGGTCGCCAGCCAAATCTACCCTGAGAGATGCTTCGAGACCAGTGCATATGATGCTTTCAAGAAAGGGCTTTTTGATTTATATCATATTGATTTGCACCCTATTAGCATGTCATCACCTTGTTCAAGAAGTTTTCAGTTGAAATAAAAAATCTTCTGATAAAACCCTGGAGACATGTCTGTCATCTCTGGAGACATGCATCTGTTTTATAAACAAGCACCTCCTTTAAAGCTCGCTCCTCGAGACATATCATTCTTTAGCGGGTCTTCCATCAAAACCCTCGATTTTTTCGGGCTGATAGTGGGCAGATAGCATCATTTTAAGGAATCAACTCCCTATCAGCCCAATTTTTTTGTTGGGCCGATAGCAGCCTGATAGGAGAATTTTCAGCCTCAAATCTCACTCTTTTGACCTCTTCCACCAAGGAAAAATGAAATCGTTCATGATAATCAGGCTGATTATGCATAGAGGCCGATGGGTAGCCGATAATATTAAACTGATTTAATATTTACAGCCAGCTATTGGGAGCATCGCCGATGCAAAATGATGCAAAACAATAGGTAGATGATGCAAAACGATGGTCAAATTTGGCCTCTTCCACTGAAGCCAATTGATGAACGATTGTTGAACGATTTGTGGCCAATGGTAAAAAATTACCGCCGATGCAAGAAGATGCATCGCTGATGTCAAAATCGAGCACGATTCAATTTTTGTGGAATACAGGCTTTTATATGCAACAGTCCAAAAATAATTATGGAATCAGAGAGAAAAGGGACATGATATTTGCAGATTTCATTTAAATTTGCAGACAAAAGATTTAGGCAGTAGGTCTACAGTGTCCTAATGAAGGGCAGTGTCTATTCTAATAAACTCCAAAGCGTGAAGGACTGAGTATGAGCACTGATGTGCTTATGCTTTATCTCTACAGCAAACTCTGAATGTAGAAAGCATTTTTGATATCTAAACAACTTATGGGAATCATGGATCAGGCCTATATTGTAGACAGTGCAGAGTGATCCAATGATATATGAGAGATAACCTGAACAAGCCTAACATCATACCACAGAAACAGTGAATCAATATAAAGATTATGGTGAATCACTGCTGAAAAACAAGGTAGAATCTCCGTTCACTGTAAGGTGAATCTGGGAACAATGATGAACCTTAAAAAAAATGGAGAACCTCCAGCACCTGCCGTTGCTGTTGAAGCACCGTTTTTTAAGGGAACTATATTTTTACTGTGCAAGGTACTGAAGCATGTCATTACATCATGGCTAGATTTATACCATATCGGGTAACACTAAGTTTGGAAGCACGGGCCAGTTTACCACATTACTGTAATACCTCTCATATAAGGAGCAAACCATGTATTGTTATGGACCCACCCTGAGAAACATCTGGGGGTTCATTTAGGACAGTCCAGTAATATTCTATAGTAAAAATTCCCTGCATCTATAAGGCACAGGTGGGAGGGAAGGGGGCAAACTCGCATATAAGACATGCTTTATGTGGGAGGTATGCTTCTGGTATCTCTGATGGCCTCCTCCTGTGGGTCTGGGAGAGGAAACAGAAGTAGGCAAGCCCTAGAGGAACATCACAGCACAGGGGGTGGGAGTGTAAGAGCTGACAGGGGATGCCACCCACCATACCCTTTATCAGCCACATGGTGCAAATTTCCCTGAATCTGTCAATTCATGAATGGCGGTGATCTGCGCAATTCATGAATGGCGGTGAGTAACTTAACATAACCACAATCATGCTTGATACTGACCCTTCATGATTGATGCACACGCGAACGGTCAGCGATTACATTGCAGTACCTGGGGTTAGCAGCAATTCAGCGTTTGAATTCTCGACACTAGTGCATTGCTGCATGATGACGACAGTTGAACACGAAGCTTAAGGCATGTTGCTCTCATTGAAGTGTTAGCCCTTAATGGATGATTGGGGGGTTGGAGGCTGCTGAGGCAGAGGTGCTATTCGAGGAGAGGCCGGGGGATGGTGCAGGAAATGCCTTGTGTAAAAGAGTAAACGGGGTAAACGGGGCCCCAGAGGGGTAGTTTACTCTGTCACAGGGAATGGAAGGGCAGTGGGTGTGAGTGTGGCTCTAGGGTGAGATAGGGGTGGGTTAGGGGTAAAGTGGGGCATAAAGCAGGGGGAGGCTTAAATGGGAGCTGTAGCAAATGGCAAAGCCTGCTGTCCACATGCTGTTCAGATTAGAAAATAGGCACTTCTCCAGGGAGCTGCTCTAGTTGGTGTTCCCATTTCATCATTCCAGTCTGTGCTGTTAACATGGCCACTGCACCCTTTCATACCAGAATAAAAGCCAACATAAAAGGTGATGGACAAATGCACTGACACATGTTTTGGGTGATAACGGACAGTGAAAAGGAGAGCAGCTGAGTATCACATTTCGAGTCAATGTCCAATAAAATCAAATGAACCTGGGTTCAACACCATCACAAAACACTGTACATCAAACTAAAGAGGAGGGTTCATGAAACATATATAAGTGGACAGTTGCCTCATTAATTTAGAGGCAAGAGCTAAGATGTCCAGGCAAAGAAGATATTTATTACATTCATGAGTTCCTGCTCAAATAAGAAATATCCACTCCATCCCTTCAACTTCCCACACTTCCCAACTAGAAAAATACTATAGTAAGTACTAGAGTAAACTATAGTAAACTATGGTTTACTATAGTATTGCCTTGCATATTGTACTATAGTTTTCTATAATACACAATAGTATACTGCAGTAATGGATCAAATACCATGCTATTGAAGTAAACTATAGTATAAGTTACTATAGTTTACTATAATTGTACCATATTTTACTGTAGAATGTATTACTAATACAACCTGATCCTATAGTATACTATAGTATCATTAACTGTAATTTACTATAGTTGTATTATAGCTTAATGTAGTATTACTCAAAAACCTGATCCTATATTTTACTATAGTACCAGTTACTATGGTTTACTGTGGTTGTACTCTAGTTTATATTACTCATACAACCCGATCCTATAGTGTACTATAGTATTAGTAACTGTAGTTTACTATAGTTGTACTATAGTTTGCTGTAGTATTCGGAATACAACCTGACCCTATATATAATATAGTATTATAGTATTAATGTCTGTGGTTTACTCTAGCTTTACTAAAGATTACTGTAGTATTATCCATACATCTCGATCATATAGTATACTATAGTATTAGTTACTGTAGATTACTCTAGTTGCACTATAGTTTAATGTAGTTTCACAAATATAACCTGATATTTTAATCACTGTAGTTTACTATAGTATCTATAGTCACACTATAATTTACTGCAGTATTTCTCGCACTATCTGATGCTATAGTGTGCTCTAGTATTTGTAGTTTATTATAGTTATACTGTATTAGGATGAAGGGGACTGCTCTGTCTTTGATATTTATCACCACCACAGAGTGGGATTTCTGCACTACCAGTAGGACGGAGTGGAGAGGCAATTCTTAGTGGGCTGACCCCTGCTTGAGCTGGTACCTTTCGAGATCATCATCATCATCATCATCATCATCATCATCATCATCATCATCATCATCATCATCATCATCATCATCATCATCATCATCATTATTATTATCATCGCTCATGTAACACATGGTAATGTGGTCTTCCCGATAAATTGCAAGGGTACATCCATAAAAATATCAATATAATTATGGTTTATTAGAATAGTTCAACCATCATTACATTATCTCTATGGAGTAACACCAAATTTCACTGCACAAGGTGTGCAGTCTGATATCTAAGCTATAGCTCACATAGACATTATCAGCTGGGGGCCGCCATTAGACCCCGACGGCACTATGACTAACACCTTCAGCCCCCGACTCTGCAGTATATGCCAGGGATGCCTCCCATTGGTCAATAATACAATAGCCATGTGCCGTATACTAAGAACAGTATGTACAGATGAATGATGAGGATACAGCTGAAGAGTTAAACATTACCAAGACACATATACTCATTGTGCCAGTTTAAATGGAGCTAAGAGGCATTGCAAGGTACAGACACATCAGGTACTTCTATTCTGACTTCCGATAGAGTTACAAGAGGCATTTACAGTTCAAGCCAAGGGAAGAAAGAAAATTAAGTAAATAAGGACTGATAACAGCCAGCATGTTTGGTACCCAGTGTTATGTAATGCACCCTAAAATGTCTGCACTGAATGAAAGAAATATTCTAGTTGGTTAATAATCTATCCCACTAGGTCGGAATAGGCTGTCAATTCTATCACTAGGATGGGGTGTAGAGGCAGGGGGTTCTCTGTCTTTAATTTCTAGCATTAGGACCGAGTGTAGAGGTAGGGGGGCTTCTCTGTCTTTCATTTCTATCACTAGGACGGAGTGGAGAGGCAAGGGGCCTATATAGGTGAGGAGTCGAGAGGAAGGAGGAGTTGGCAATCGGTGAGGTGTGCCGGCCCTTGCTGGTTGGCATCCTGGGGTGGAGGCCCTCCAGCCGGGGGTGGATGGAGGACTGTCTACCGACTCTACACTCTGATGTCCTTTCTAGGCGAGATATCCATGGGGTCCTACCTGGAGGAGATGCCCTTTGCTCGTCGACCTTCCACCTGGGGACTAGACGTTTACCCACTGTACTGTGTAATTTAATTTTTTTTTGGACGCACTTGCAGGTAGCCCCCTTGGTACTTGCGGACCTGCCTACTCGGACTATGGGTCCTGTCCGCACACCCTCCGAGGGGTGTCAGGCTTAAAAAGCATTGATTCATTGGAAGGAGGAGTGGGTAGGGAGATAGTGGCAGTGCCTAGAGGCTTGGACACGGGAGGAGAGGCAGGAGGATTGTGTATGGAGGTAGGGGTGATCCATGCGGTCTTGGACACGGGAGGAGAGGCAGGAGGATTGTGGAGGACAGGGTAGAGAGAGAGGGGACTTCTCTGTCTTTGTTCCACTAGGATGAACAGGTGAAAGTGATACCCTTAGTTATACTACATTATTCCACGATTTCTGAGATTCTCAGTGCTTTTCCTGGATATTCCTTACACATACCTGTCGATATTGCACACCATGGAGGCTGTAGTATCAATTTTGTAAGGCATGCGGTTATCCATGGAACACCTGCATGCCGTGTGGTTATCCATGGATAACCTGCGTGCTCTCATGTCCTTACATGTCATATATGTTACATGTAAAAACCCACAAAATTTTCAAGGCCAGGGCAGGGCTCGAACCTGCAGTCTCAGATCCCTAGACCAACTCCCTATGCAGTGCGCCACAGGGACTGACAAGAAGTGGTTGGCTAGAACAAAACCAAACCAAAGCAAGCCTAGCCGGGTGCCGATGTGTGTGTACCGATCGTGTATACATAACCACGGGATGCATTCAAACAATGCCAAGCCGAGACGGCCGCTGAAGGAGGAGACGTGGTGGTCTAGTGGTTAGTGCATTGCGCTCAGCCGTCGAAGGTGGGTGGATCGAGTCCCGGTCCGGGCGCGTCTTCTTTTCACCGTGTGCACTGTAGCTGTCCGCTGCCCGGTGATGAGATGTATTATACACAAACATAACTGTGAGACGCATCTTTTTTTCGCCGTGTGCCCTGTAGCTGTCCGCTGGGCACAATGTAGTTCTAAATGTCAAGGTAGGTATATTGTTATCATAAATCTATAACCTTCAATCACTATGTAGAGTACATGTACATGAATGGCAGCTATTATATATTCTGACAATAATAATACTAAGGGATTATATAGGAAAACGTAAATAACACTTCATAGTCTACACTGAAAAAAGTCTTCCTGACAAAGTGACATGTATACCCATGTCAACTTGATTTGACACAAAGAGCACACCTCGTTGGGACATATGCACATATGTCACCATGACAACTGTAGCATACAGAAATCCTCATATAATTTGACATGCCTTAAAATGCCACGTCATCTGTGAGTTGACTAGGGTCATGGCCGTGTCGAAGGCACTTGACATATGATGGTTTGACATACATAATTGTTCTAGGATATTCCACTAGATGGGGCAAACAACCATTTTAGTACCAGGATTAATCACTACCAAGAGGTACTACCAACACTTAAGACATTTGATGTATCTGTGTCATTTTGTTTTCATGAAGAATAGATCACTAAGGTCTGTAAATACTATCAACAAATGGTAGTGGATTCTATTTCATTGTTAAATTTGCACTTGTTGTTGAATATCAAAATAGACACCCACAATCCTGAATTCTTCAACTGGAGAGGTTAGACACCTTGTGTGTGGGTCAGTGAAAATACCAAAAGATTGTAGGGTAACCGACAGTCTATAATCTCAGTATCTTCATTGCATAGAGACAGATGGCATTGCCATGCACCTCCATGCCCTTGTCTTATGGACTGCCTAGAGGTCCTCAGTCAAGTAGAAGTTCTGTAGATAAGAAAAAAGTGCCTTGTTGTTGCAGGCCTGTGGGACTATGATATCCCCTGCCTTCTACTATAGGCCTGCCTTGATTGAACCATTGGTACATAGCTATTGACTGCTCTTGACCCTTACATAATTGTCTCACAGTATTACCTAGCACTTAGGTGAATGGATCAGAAATATGTCTTCATTACGCATGTCAAGTGGAGTTGACGAACCAAATATGAGAGTGTCAACCTCATTCGACATGCCTCCATACATGTTATGTGGGAGACAAATTTTGACCTGTGCATTATGCGTCAAAGCGATCAGTGTTCTTCTATCTGTGTATGTATCAGTTGCTTATTACAATTAACTAATCTTATGCTCTTAAAATGCAATCATATTTCAATTCTTTCTACAGGTAGATTGTGGCTTGCAAACGACCCTATGGATTCTCTACTGTTATACTCCACCTGGCTCTGAACCCTATTGTTCCCCCTGTAGGTTTATTTCCACATTCTACAGTTGGGGGCCAGCAGGAGGTTTTTAGATTAGGTTAGTTCTGGCAGAAGGTTTTGTGAATTGGGTCAGGTCTGGGAGGATGTTTTATGAAATAGGCCAAGCATAGCAGGAGGTTTTATGAATAAGGTCATTTTTGAACAGCAGATGTAATTCTTGGGAAAATTCTGTCCCATATGGGATTCATACCCACACACCAGACAGTGCTGGGATCCAGAGTTCCATGTGCTAACCATTACACCATGAGTCCTCAGCTGATACATCTACTGAATGGTGATACGCTACTACTATGACTGAGTAATCAATTATAGATAAACAGGGTAATTTCACTTTGAAAGTTTGATTGGTCAATGTAGTGTAGTGGTTAAGGCCTGGGAATAGAAATTTAGACGACACAGGTTCAAACCCCTGATTTGATTTTGTTTTATTCTCTGTTGACCACTGTCATTTGTGCAAACAAATTCTAAAAATAATGTATTATCAACATCCTCTGATTGCCAAAATGATAAAGGTGGCTTCAGGGGGCCTTTTACAAAGTCTCCTTTTACCTTGTAAGTGTAAGTTAAAAATTCTTTCCCCATGCAGTTTTGAACCCACATTCTGTGATTCAAAGTCAGACATGCTAACCATTATCTGATTATACTATTGAGACTGCTGGTGATTGTAGACTGGGACACCATATATTTATCATAGCTTTGTATTACAGCCAGTGTAGAAGATTTGAATCCTATTCTAGGCCTCTACAGTTAAAGTCAAACTATGCTTATATTCTGGGTTGTACTGTTCTATAAACTTCTGTGGATGGAGTATAAGTAAGAACACCTCCTTGGAGCTGGAGGATTTGCCACAAAACCTCGAGCTCCGCGGAGGTTTTCCATTACATACACTATGGTTTAGATATGGTATAAATAGCATTGCGTGAGTGTGAGCAGGGGTCGGTGTAGCAATGTGCAACACAACACCTCCAGCACCCAAACCCCCTCCCACAGACCGGGGGACATGGGGGAGAAGAAGGTTGTCAAGACAGTAAACTGCAGACTCCTTCACTCCAGTAGGCAGCAGGGCCTCCAGGGCAGACCTCTCACACCGATTACAGACTGCCCCACCACTGCTCCTTAGCAGCTCTCAAGTGGCCAGCGCCCAGAGGGCAAGAGGTTCATGGAAGTGGGGTGGGTGGTAGAATTGAAGGGGGGATGGGGATGGTGATACAGAAGGGTATCAGGAAAATATGAGTTGAATGATGAGAGCCAAATTCTCATTAAATATAGATGTGTTTCTTGCTAAATAAAAATAAAAATCTATTTGTTAAATTCTAGATGTAAAGATGTGATCCAAATGATAATGGCAATTCGATAAGTATCTTTCTTATTAGGGATATTGGTATCATTGAGGCATTAGGTAGCTTGTCTAGAAACTGATAGAGGCAATATTTCTGAAATATCCAATATCTTTCTCACATACAAAGTGACAGTTCCTGTCTCATCAGATCACACTTATTTATGACTTCCTTATTCAGTGTCATATCGTGCAATTGGTATCACACTTCTCACATAAGAGGTAATTGATGGTAAAATGAATGGTGGGAGGGAAGAAAATGGGAGTTATATATGTGAATTTCCATAAACACAATCTATCCCCATCATCTGAATTCCCATGATAGTAATGCCCATAATGGCATATTTATTAGTTGTATAGCTTTAGCGACACCGCTGTTTGTGAGTTGTTTGTGTGACTAATGGAAGAGCGCTAAATGCATCCTCAAGCTAAAGATGGTATCATCTAACATCCTCTGACAAAGAACACAGCTCCAATTAATCACTATATGTCCTACTCATTCTTAACTCCCTAGGGAGTTACTAATGGCCCACCTAGGGGTATCATCTGTCCCAGACTGTATACATTGAACAAGTAATCAATGGATAATTCATGACTCGTGTGTGTTAGCAAAGGCTAATTACACTCGGGCTACGCCCTCGTAATCTCCCGCGTAGCGTTAGCAAAGGCTAATTACACTCGGGCTACGCCCTCGTGTAATTAGCCTTTGCTAACACATACGAGTCATGAATTATTCATTGACTACTTATTTTATTCCACGAAACCAATAAATAATCAATAGAAGATCAATAAATTCAAGTTGAAAACAAAAATTTGTTTTGTTCCCCAGGACTCGAAGCCAGCCATTGTGTGTACATACACCTCGTCGCCCGGGACTCGACCCGCGTACCTCTAACGGCTGAGCACAATGCGCTAACCGCTAGACCACCGCGTCTCCTCCTTCAGCGGCCGTCTCAGCTTGGATTGATTTGAATGTGTCCCTTGGTTACGTAGGGATTCGTTCCCCCGTCAGGTGCGCAGAGCCTTCAGAGGGACTGTTCACTTGGTTGTGTCACTCCCCCTATGTATACCATACTGATCCAGGGTAGTTGGAAGGTGGAAATGTCAGTGGGGCCGTGTTGGTGACAGGGTATGTCAGGCCAGGGGATGTAGCTCAGTGGTAGAGTGCTCGACTTGCAAGCGAGAGACCCGGGTTCGAATCCCGGTGTCTCCAGAGATGTTTTCACTGACCACTGCAGTGGTGGAGACACCGAGTGGTCCTGCCTCGCATGGGGGAGAGCTCGGTACCTGGGCCGGTAGGGTATAGACAAGCACTTCAACTTGCTAGTGCTGAGGGACTTGGAAACAGATGGGCTGTGTGTGACTCAGTACTGGTACCGTTCAGACTGGACTGGAGGACCGGTTCTGGCGGGATACGGTTGAAGCTGGTTGGGAGGAGTGTAGGGGTTCGTTCCCCCGTCGGGTGCGCAGAGCCTTCAGAGGGACTGTTCACTTGGTTGTGTCACTCCCCCTATGTATACCATACCGATCCAGGGTAGTTGGAAGGTGGAAATGTCAGTGGGGCCGTGTTGGTGACAGGGTATGTCAGGCCAGGGGATGTAGCTCAGTGGTAGAGCACTCGACTTGCAAGCGAGAGACCCGGGTTCGAATCCCGGTGTCTCCAGAGATGTTTTCACTGACCACTACAGTTATGTATACACGATCCGTACACACACTTCGGTGCTCGGCTAGGCTTGCTTTATTTGGTTTAGTTCTAGCCAACCACTTCTCATCAGTCCCTGTGGCGCAGTGCATAGGGAGCTGGATTTGGGATGTGAGACTGCAGGTTCGATCCCTACCCTGGCCTTGAATAGTTCGTGGGTTTTAACATGTAACATATGACATGGAAGGATATGAGAGGCATGTGGGTTATCCATGGATAACTGCATGGCATGCAGGTTATCCATGGATAACTGCACGCCTCTCAAAGGTGATGTTACAGCCTTCAGTGTGCAATATCGACAGGTATGTGCATGGGAATATCCAGAAAAAGCACCCAAATTCCCAAAAGTCGTGGGATAAAGTCTGATACATGGCAAATGTTTTACTTTGTGTAGTGAGATGAATTTCTACTGTTTTTATTGTGAATTTTGTAGGCCTTAATAGTTGCACCAGACAAGGCAATTGGCTTGGTATGTCCAGAAATGTAGTGCTCCTGAAAGTATTTTATATTTCACTTCAGGTTATTGGAGTATACCCCTTAGTAGGGCCATGCTATACATAGGTCCCTATACTTCAACACTGGGCTGTCCTTATAAGAAAGAATATTTTAATTGCTTCCTTTGATCACCTGTCTACTCATTGTACCTACAGTCAATTATAGTTACGTCTATAGTCTATATTAGGCAGCCTCTATTAATTCCCTAGATTTTGCGTGACTAACACTGTATTGCAAGTTTAATAAACTGCTCAATGCTTTGACTGGTCGACTTATGAATATGAAGTCAATGCAGCCAATACCTGTAGTGTACAGGCAGCACAGAACAGAAATTACTCAGCACCGAGAATCAAAAAAGGTAAGAGTCTTTCTAAGAGGATGTTCAAATTCTACCTTTCACAAAGGACTTAATAATACACCCTTTTATAAAAAGGAAACTATGTCTCACAGAGGACAATAAAATGGTGGGACCTTCCCTGCAAAAGAGCCCTTACTAAAACCCATTTGTAGCGTATATAAGGGGGGAGAGTGAAGTGAAAGGGCAGCCTACTAGAAGGTGTCTAGCTGTGCCTCGGAACAGTCCTTGAACTTACCCCTGTATGAGAAACATCCCAGCTTCCCCTAGGTCCTAGCTCTTTAAGAAGTACATGGTTCCCCAAACTTCATGTTCTTTTATTTGCATCAATCACCAATCTAGTGCTGATAAGTCATAGGATGTGCATGATGCTTTAACGCAGCAGTGTTGGGTCACTGGCTTGCCAGAGTTTCATGCATGCATTAGGTGACCAATGGCCATCATATATATATATATATATATATATATATATATATATATATATATATATATATACACACACATATATATATATATATATATGTATGTATATATATATATATATATATATATATATATATATATATATATATATATATATATATATATATGATGGCCGTATTACTGACCTATGCAGCCCTTAAAGAATTTTTTTTGGCTCTTTGCACAGCTCCCCTGGGAGGGAACTCGCTGGGTTTGACTAACTTGCTACTTCCTATTTATTGTTGGGAAGCTATAAGGAATGTCCTAATTTCTTCCCAAACCTACAATTTCTTCCATACATCACCCTGATCACATCCCAGGTAGCAAGGATACATTGGGCCAATGTCGGCTTATATTGGGCCAATGTCGGCCTTTTTGGGCCAAACATGGACAAGCATGGCCCACTGCTCCATTACTGATTGGGAGTATCCTTACAGACTATGAATTCGAGGTATATAGAGCTTCACAGCACGTGGTGGTACATTTTGTAGATACCTACAGAAGATGGACTCTGCCTGTTGTATCTAAGTTGTGAACAGTGGTGAGTGACCTGATAATTAGCTTCACCTTTTCACTATAGAAACACTAGATAATATGCATGGGTGTACTTACGTAGTTCATGGCGTGTGGCAAGACCATACACCATTACATTACTACACTTTATCAAGATGTTTTGATAAATAGTCTATATAATTTATTTAAGGTAGGTTCTGTAACTAAATGCATTGCAACGTTGACACCTTTAATCTTACCATTGGCTGCCTTGTTATATCAATTTCAATGAATGCAGTCAAACTCCATGGAATAGGTCTAGAAGAACATCGATATTGCCCATGGCCAAACACCTAGTGTGAGAAGGAAAGGCTTAAATCTGCACATTCCCCCTTTCTCAAGAGACTTTGTAATTCTAGGTCCCCATTGAGGAGACACGGACAGGAAACCCTGTATCACTGAAGATGGTAAAATGGTGGTTCCTACTCACAAAGGGAGCCTTACCTAAAAGCCCTTTGCAGCACATATAATGGGAAGGGGGTACGAATTGAAAGGACAGAAGAAGGTTCCTGCGCCTAGATCCAGTAGGCCCTTCAGTGTGTAAAACACCTCAGCTTTCCATGGGCCCTAACCCTGTTACGTCCTTATCGTGCCTGCACATTTCTTTGGGAGGGTGCAATAAGGGACTGCTGGCAAGGCTAATGCAATCGTATATCCTGTCCACCCTTCAAGAGGATACCACCCCTATTGGGTTCTATTTGAATGCAGCACTGTCTGGTGACTCACCAGAGCTGCATCCATCAGGCTCGGTAAAAGCCTACCTTTTCACGTTACTTGCATAATCTAGCACCTACTGCCAATTTTGGCAGTAGGTGATCTACCAGCTCCTGCCATTTTTGGCAGTAGGTGCTAAATTCTGCAGCTGACATTTTAAATTGCTTTTATGAGTACTTATATTAAAAACAGCATTTTCGTAACATGTACATATCCCGAAGATCATTCATAGACCTATATATTTTTGAACATTTCATCTATTATTATATCTATCATCACTCTATAAACTCAGCTTTTTTGGTGAAAATATGTTTAAGGTCCTGTGATGCAAAATTGTAGGCAATTTATGGTGTGTTAATGATAGTTATTTTGTGGTCAAAATTGAGAGTTACCTGTGTTAGGTCATTGTCTTATCTTCACCCATACAGGTTCTCATGTGTCTAGCTTGATGCATTAGCAAGAAATACTCATTTGACCAAAACATCATTAAATAATCCATAGTTGTCATATCATCTGCTAAATATGCCATATTTAGCAGTACCTGCCATATCTAGGGTACATGCCATATTTTGCAAGGTGAATCTGCAGCATTTAAGGGCATATGCCCTATTTGGCAGTACCAGCCATATCCAGGGTACATACCGTATTTCACGGGTACTGCAAAATATCACAAGGATGTGAAGAACTGTGGATTGTCCCAACCTGTCCATATTTGAAGTGCTTAGAAACCTAACCACCCTGCGCTTATTTTAGCTCATTGCCAAGCTCCGCTGTGCCTAACTTGCTACTTCTTGTTTTTGTGACAGATACATAAGGAATCTTCTCTTTTCTTCCAGAACTCAACATTTATTCGATGTTATGCAGGCTATGGAATCTATTAGGTAGATGATATGTGATTTGATTATAATTGTGGTATGGAAGCTATTCTTTAATGCTATCGACACATCAATGAGATTCAATGGGAAATAAATAGACAAAGGTGCATGAGAATTGGTCCCCACTGAGGGTTATCACACGAGGCGAAGCTGAGTGTGATAACCCTTAGCGGGGACCAATTCAAGTGCTCCTTTGTATTTATCTCAAGTTATTTTTGTTAGAAATGTTCAAAAATTCATTTAATTGGCTTTAGTAAACATTTCATCATTAGTCATGTGACCATTTGCAATGATCTACCAGGCAGTGTGATACGGGGAAGGGTTATCACACTGCAGGGTGTCATACAGAGGTTCTTGGTTAAACGGGGCTGTCATATTCAACTTGAGATAAAGATAAAGTTCATTTTGAGTTCCACAGTTTGGGCCACAGTGCTATCTGTAGTTGTATTACTGTTATATTTGAGATTAAAGGTGTGCACTCAGACTTTGGCAATGCTCTACCTTCCTCCCACATCTCATGAAGGGAAACTAATAATGTTAAAAAACAGAGCTTTATATAGTAAAGACAGTATTTTATGCTGTTATGCACCTGCCATGGTTACACAGTGAGGCGTCTGACAAGCATTAGACATATTACATATTCATAAAACATTTACCTCTACCCTAAGACAAAGTAAGTGTAGAGGAGACCTGTATTCTAGCTGATATGGGGAGGTGGGAGTGTGGGCGTGTATGCTCTTTTGTTAAGTGTTTTAGTATAATAACCTCTCTCACATCACACTGATAGTATACTGCTCCCCATATTAAGCAAAGTTCATTACCCCCCCACCCCTAACACTTAGAATTAAAACATGGATGCAGTGGATGAAAGCACCTGCATCCCTGTGTAAAATCTTACCTAGCTCATCTTCTTTGTAAACAGCAAGCTTCCCGCCCCACTCCCAGTCTATGCTTTAAGGTGGGTGGCGGCAATAGGCTAAAAGTAACTTAATTTCTACCAAATGCGGTATTCGATGGGGGGATGGAATACAATGTGGCTGTATTCAATGGGTGTCCGCCATCTTGGAGTTTGAACATATTTGAGCCATTTTTCTTTATTTAAAAGCAAAATAACCCCCTAGACCATGACATAAATGCAAATGTCCACTTCCGTGGGATTTTTTACATCGTATTCCCGATGTAAAACTGGAATGGTATGAATGGAATGTCATTAAGAAGACACTAAATTTCTGTATAACTTTCCCAGAATATTCTCATCAACCTTCTGCATATATTTCTACTATATTTTTAACCACAAGATTGTGGGCCCACCCCTTACACAGTTAGGGTCGGCCCTGTTTTGCTAGGTAGCGTCCAATGAAAACATGGAAGATCTGAAACTAGTCAGGGGTGATCACTTTAGGTCCTCAAGTTGATGATACCTAAAACTACAACTTTAGGTAGTCAAAATGACGACTTAAGGTCATCATCCTGACAACCTGAGTTGTCAGGATGACAATACTAACAGTACAGAGTCGTCATATTGATGACTCAGGTTGTCAGGATGACGACCTAAAGTCGTCATTTTGACTACCTAAAGTTGTAGTTTTAGGTGCCATCAACTTGAGCACCTAAAGTGGTCACCGCTGACTAGTTTCGGATCTTCCATGTTTTCAGTGTCAGGTTACCTGAAACAAACAATTTTGTATTGGCCTGAACAAAATCTGTCATCCCTGCCCATACAGATTAGAAAATAACAATTTAAGAAGAATATGTTATGGAAAAGTCTAACCTGCCTACGATAACACCTTGTATATAAGGCACAGCTTATGCGTTAAGAAAGACTTATAGAATTTGCCTAAAGTCAGGGTGTGCCTCACATCTAGGGTGTGCCTTATACGTGGGGTATTTTGGTAACCTTTTTCATCATGTTACTGAAAACGTATCTTTTTCTCTATGGCTCAGTATGTCCTAGAAACCTTAACCAACTCACGTACATCGCAGCTGATAGGAGGAGCAGCTCGGAGAGGCCCTAGAGCAATTGTGAGCAATTCCTAAATGCAGCACTTCAGTGGCGAGTATACATAGTAAGGCATTAGTTTAGGAAAGCTCTTTGAGACTGCTAAGCAGGTATGTCGGCCTTCAATGTGTCTATTCCCAATGTCCCACTAAGGGAGTGATTTCCTCCTTTTTTTTTCTCTCTGAGGGTTCTGGTGAACTGGTCCAAGTATCGACCCATCAATCAGGGAAATCAGACGATGGTGTGGCATCGTATTCTCCAGTAGACTTAAGGTGCTGCTGTTGTTCTATTTCAGTATATTGTGAGATGGTTCCTTACAAACCTAATGGTGAAGTACTGATGGAAAAACCTCAATACCGGCAACAAGATTTTCTGATGATAAGATGATAAACTTTTAGGGGAGCATCCCTTCGGAGGCACCTACGTCTCAAAGGGTACTGCACAATATATGAATACTACGGCAGGTCACGGCTACTAAGTTCAGAAGCACTCCAAATCTTGGAGTTTAGTCATAGGGCATGACCTAAGACTTTTTATTTAGACCACAGCATGTATAGGGTTTAGTAGACATAAGTAGCAGGTCTGTAATGGAAGAATAGTGAGGGTTTCGCTTAGATTTGAGGAGGCGGACCTCGTAGAATGTTGAAGAGAATCCTCCAGAGTCTAAGGATTGCATTTGCAAGGTCCTCAGGATGCCCAAATGTCATTGTAGTCAGGATGTGTCAATGCAGTATATTATGTGCATCATGCCAACCATCCAAAAAGTATTAAAACCCTTTAAAGGCCGCTGATGCAGGAGTGCATCATGTCTATCAGTCGTCATGATGCACCAATGAAGTGCTGGTGAGACTGCTCACCAACACTTGATTGGAGCATCATGCCGACCCTACGGGGTTGATACACAAACCCCCAGATGGTTGGCATGATGCACCGATGAGGTTCTGGTGAGCAGTCTTGCCAGCACACCAGCACTTCATTGTTGCATCATGACGACCAATGGGCATGATGCATTAATGCATCAGCGGCCCTTAAATGGTTAACCAGATATTATGCTTACCACAAAAATACAATAGTCCATATTGATTCATTAACAGGGGCTTATAAGTTTATTTTGATAAAGCCGACGATCTGAAATTTCTTTGACGATTTGGCTATCCTCTGTAAGGTTGATTCTTGTATGTAATCACGCATAATATGCATAATATTTAATATAGGATTTTGTAGACCAGTCTTATCGGTTACCGTGTAAGGCACTAATGGAGGAGCGTGCATTTCCTGACAATTAGGGGGCTATGTTGCTGCCAGCTATATTAGCAAAGGCACAAGGTTACATTCATACATCACACCAACAAAGAAGGCACACGCCATTATTCCAACAATAGAACATAGGCCCTATGGTGTCTTCACGTGGTTAGGTGGTATCTATTACGCGGCAACTGTGCTCCCAAATGGCATACAGGTCAGTGCCTTTATAGAGGACCTGGCACTTATTTCAAAAGCTAATACGATTGCATACAGCCTCTATGATGTGGTACCATCCAGATCCATCCTGTCTGGATCGTAGGGTGTCTGAAAATGATCTCCCGTGCTACCAAACGTGGTCCTCTTAACACGAGGTCTTTATGCAAAGATCGACCCTACGTGCCCAATACGAACAACAGGTATGTGTCACCTTCCACAGTCCAGTAATGATAATCACTCTGCCTGAATCACAATTCAATGATTTCTCGTTTAACAGTAATGTCAATATGCCATCTTATGTAAATCTTTTTACGTTCCCATTAAATTCCCTACTCCTTTTTTTTTATCTCTATAAACAATTAAAGCAGTTGCCCCTCTTCTATCTCCACAATACCATCAAAGCGCCTACCACTTTTCTATCTATCTCTATATACCACACCCCTCTTTTACCCATCCCTATGTGTCCATATAATATAGGTGTCACTCTGCTCTCCACCAAAGCCCTCCCCTGGCTCTCCTCCAGCACGTGTTGGCACGTGTGCGGCCAGGACCGAGACACAGGGGGCTGCCCCCATTAACACATAGGCGCTGCTCCAATGGCCTGCCTCCCCAGCAAAGAGCTGCTCATAGTTAAGAGTCCCTAGTAGACAGTAGTAGGCAGAGTAGCTCAGTAATGCTTTGCAATGGTCAGAAACAAGGGGGCATTAGAAAAGAGGTATTTCCACTCACCTGTCCAGCCTTAATGCCCTGAGGGCTATGTACAGCTCCTGTGCTGCGGGAGTCCAGTAGCTCATCCAGCAGTACCAGTAACACTGCTACCACTGCTACCACCACTGTGGCCACAGCCCCCAATGCCTGCAGTGACTGGGGAGGGTGGTGCACATGGACCCCCACCACTTACACCACCACTGGGCCTTCCCATAGATCACCGCGGCCAACACCACCACAACGCAGCTGGGAAACACCCCACACCTCTATGACATCATTTATGACGTCACAGACTTATGACAACAAGGGTGTCCCTAAACTGCTGCCAATCTCAGAGGGGGTGTTTCCATTCCAGGTCTGAGCTAGTTGTAGGGGTTAGGGCCTGGAGCAGTGAGTCCTCCAGCAGCGATTGGTGTATAAATGCTCATGGTAGCAGTACATGTTGCTGGATCTGCTCCAAGTCTTGAGCTGCTCTAACACCAACAACAGTGCCTTTAAGACTAGAGACTGAAGGTGCAGCTCGCACCGTCCTGAAATCAGGAACTGGGGCAACCCAGCAGTAGTAGCTCATCAGCACCCAGCATGGGTAGTGGGGAGCAGTGATGGAAAGGGAGAAGCATCTGAAGCAGTCAGGCATGAGGGACTATGGGTCCCACCTCAGGCTGACTGCCTACCTTACTTCTGCCGACCTATGTGTTGTGCTCTAAGAAGCAGTCTCATATTTACAGTGGGATAGCTAGTAGTTGTGAAAAATTGGGGTTGGGGAGCATGTCTCTGTTGTTGGTGGATCACTCTAAAACTGGTTGTTGTGAGTTCCATAGTGTTGGCTAGTAGTTATCAAATGGGGATTTGGAGCAGGCTATTCGAGAAGATTGAGAGGCGGCTCTCTGATTAAAGACTATTACCCTATCGAAACAGTTTTTCTTTTCTTTTACATTTGGAACTATCATGTGCAATCGCAAATTTCAAGAAGATATTCTATAGCCCTGTTCCTGATCCAATCCCCAAAATAATTGTCTTCTTCTAAGCTTCACCCAATTAGAAATTGTAGCTGCCCCGATGGCTCCTGGGATCATATGTAATCAGACCTAGCGGAACACTTGTTAAAAATAAAATGGTGGCTTTACCTGAACATGAGCTGCTCTAATTGGATGAGTTGCTCACTGCAATAGACAAGACAGCTGCCTAGATGTCTGTGACTTCTCATGCAATGCTACCTGCCAACTTTCATCCTCCTCTCACATTCTGCTTGCTAGTGCCCACTCAAACTGCAGTCGTCTACAGAGTATTGACAGTCACAAGATGAGGTGTCCACTGAGAATACATCTTTATCTTGTATCGCCACCTGTGATGCATAGAGAATTGTTTTGTGGATTTAAACATAGGGATTCACATCATAGGCCATTGTTAAAAGGCATTTGAGCAGCATATCACATGTTGATCTTTCCAGTCAGTGGTTGGGCAGTTTAAACAAGTTGGATAAATTCTAATGTTGGGGATTACTTCTCCACGTTCAATACATCATATCTCTGAATCAAATTGCGTGAACTATGTTATTGAAATGTTTTCAGATACTGTCATCATATTGATGATATCTTTAGAACAGTGCACAGTTGATGATATTAGAACACAGCGGGGAGAGTTTATGATCATTTCCTTATTTCAGTGGTGTGGTACAGCAGTATTAGGCAGGTCTCAAAGTGCGATATATTTCATCAGCAGAAGGATATAAAAAGTCGAGACTAGACAGTTAACTCACATTGCATAGACCCGATACTAATCCTGCAGACATTAAATCATATCATATTAGTGATATATATTCAGTAAACGAGAATGTCTGGTGAAACTGGGCAAAGATTGGATAATTTCTAATATTGGAGATTCCATCTATATGTTGGATACTTGCATAACTATGAATCAAAATTTGTTTAAACTTTGTGAAGAACATTTCCTGGCAGTGTATCAGCCCAGAATGGTTGGGATAATGCATGAGTTTAATGAACTATTCAACCCTTACAGGGCTAAATTTTCCATTCTGAATTCTATTATATTAGAAGTTAATTGAATATTTGAATATCTGGAGGACAAACTGAATTCTAACATATTGTTGTCCTCCAAATATTTTGCTTTAGTGTGTCCTTCAGAAATTTGAAAACAGAAACATGTGATTTTATCGGTATTTTCTACACAGTGTGTTGTAACCAATGCAGTAGGTAGGTCCAGGAAGTTGATATATTTCATCAGACAAAGAGCACAATATGTACGGAAATCCAATACAGGAATGTCAACTGATACTGAAAAAGAGACCTAGCTTGCATTCGTCAAATTCGGTTCTGATATCTTATATGATATTCAGAAAAAAGGAAACTGGACAAGTGTCATATTGTCTGTAGATAATAATTATAACCGATGGCTGCAAATATTGCACAAAACTAACCACCCATTCACCCTATCAGCTGTTATGTTTGAATATCGCCAAAAGGAGCGCCTACAGAAAATTAAGTTTAAACATTGTGCTTTTACGAATCAAAATACAAAGGTATCAATCAATTGAAGTGAATTAAAAATTTATGTTCTTTTCAGTATATGGAATAGATCTAACTTTCATGCTATTTCAGGTGAATTCACGTAAATGCCTTTTTTATTCAATCAACTGAATTCAAATGATTAACGCAAGTTGGACATGGTATTTCACTGGTTAGTTCATATGAAATCGTTCTAGGAGATATATAAATTCTGTTATCAGTAGGCCTGCTTTCGAGTATTGATATGTAATGCACGGTAACCTTCCATATAATTTTACACAACCCTGTAAAGGTGGGGTTTAATCATAAGGACGAGAACATTCAGTGAGAACAACTGATCTATAGTAATAATATTCCCTGAAAATATTTTGCTGAATGGCATTAATGCTTCCAAATAGGGAAATCTCCGGGTATCTATAGGCACTAGAAAATATGTTGAATTTAAACAGACATAATATGCCAGGAATGAACAGCAAGGTATTTCAATGTTTGCCTGAAGTTACAATCTTTATATAAACTGAATGTTGTAGACAGCTATGTATTTCATGTGATTCCATAACCTGAATGAAATGAAAGGGAAGCCAATAAAAGGGCATGCAATGCCTCCCTTTAAATTCACTTTACTGCGATAACATATTGGACAAATGAAAAGAGGAAATTACCCAAGCCCTAGATGTCTTGTTTGATTAATTCAATTTCTCTTACCAACACCTTAAGCCACGCAGAATCGTTGACTGTTCATCCAACGTATCTCATTGTCACGTTTATAATGATGGTTTATGATAATCATCAAACACAGAGATCTGAAAATTCACAGGTTAAATCAACCAATATTTGAGGCATGTACTGCAAAAAGGGGTCTTAGTCCCCCTGCACTAAGCCCCCTTTTCGCAGATCGTGTCAGAATTCCAATTTTCAACCACTATATTTTTCTTAAACTTCCAGAGTAGCCATGCTTTGAGCTGTAACATCCAGTAGATAAACCATTGGCATACACTCGGATACCTGTCTCTGTCCTTTCTTCTAAACTGAGACCCAAACCACCGCAATAATAATCTAATGTCACTCGGCAAATGAGATGTACAATGTATTGATGTTTTAACCAGAACAAGCTTCAGTCTGGTTACATATCTTACAAATAAGATAATCACAGATTATCATGCCCGTATGTAGTGAGGTTGACTGTGGGTGGAGGGGAGGCTGACTGTAGGTGGAGGGGAGGCTGACTGTGAGTGTAGGGGAGACTGACTGTAGGTCGTCTGAAATCACAGGTGTGCAAATGCGAATTTTGGCGAAAGTCAGCCCCCTACACTTAGGATTCTGATTTTTCCCCAATTGTTTTTGGGTCATATTTTTATTCTTAATGAGTTCTTGATGTTATATATGAGTTTTAGTGGTCCAATATCAATATTCTGGCCTCCAGGGGGTTGAAACTGCCTAAAATTGACCCCTTCCAGCTTGGAAAATCAACAAAATCGACATATTTCATTTTTAGGACTAGGAATTAGGACTAGTTATGTGTCTGTCCACTTTTATTATAAAAAAGAGTCTTGTAGTGAAATAGGAGCAATAATTGTGAGTCAGCAAGCTAAATGGACCGTCCAAGGGGGATTAGTACCAATTCTGACCACCAGGGGGACACCACTAAGGCTTAAAAAGGGGAAACTAGACTGAAAATTCTATTAAACTAGATTTTCATGAGGATTTCAATAGTCCTAAAGGGAAATTTCCATTTTTAGGTCAAACCTTCCCAATTTAGAATGCAAATAGAACATTTTTAGGGAATTCCAGGGCATAAATCAGTGTATTTGTTGATATGTGTTGCCATGGAAACAAGATTTCCACTCAAAATAGAGGAATAAAAAAAAAAACATTGATAGCCCCACTCACATGGATGACTGTACTCAAAAAATGGTAAAAATCCTATTTCTAGGTCAAATTCTATGAGAAAATGATTTTAAAGAATATGATAATCCTTATTTGCATAATTATGCATACTTATACTAATCTCGAGTTATCTTGGGAAATATGCAAGTTAGAGCTTATTTGGGATAGCGATAGGTCAGTGATCACCCAAATTCATAGACCCATAACTCAAAAACTAGGAGACATATTTTATTATGTAATACATCATTGAAAGGCTCATGACCTGAATTTAGAAATTGACTTTTCACCTCAGGGGACCCTTTTGCCTTGGCTGGACACATTATTGTGTTCCTGGATGGATTTTTTTTTCTATTCCTCTGGAGCATTTTACTTTTTGTAAAGTGGTCTGTCCGGGCGATAATTAGATCATTTTGGCCTCCCCCCATTCCATTAATTACAGGTCTAAAAGTGAAATAGGTTCAATTATGCCTTTAAAGATTTGCTATAGTTGGAGGGTAAAGTATGTAAAAAAAAAATGATTTCCACCATAAACTTCACTGTGAGGGGGCAATAAGTGTTTTTCCTTGTCCAGGCAAAAATCATGTTCCTTCCCCTCCTGTGTAGGATTAATACATCTAACTTTCCTAACTAAGTCAGTTATTTACCCCCCCCCCCCCCACCATATACCTTAGTACCCAATGTATAGGACCATGGATGACTCTCCATCCTATGCGGTAGCAGGGATAGGAAGTGCTATTTTGTCCAGGCGAAATTGAGTGCCAGCGAGTGACCACGGAATAACATGCCATGTTTAGGGCTTGATCTAATACAGAATGTTTCATTTTAACTTAATAACAGCTCTAGACCATTTCCACCTGTAGATTACGGAAATTACATTGTTATTCATGTCAGATGTGTCTTTTATATCATGAAATGAGTGTACTTGTAATAAATGTTTATCTTGAGTCTCGGCATATATGTCTGGGTGAGTAACATTTGAGTAATATTCCATGTTGAGGGCTTGGTATTTTACAGAAACAATTGTCATATTATGATGAAAATCTCAGATCTAGACCAGTTTTACCTGTAGATCATGAAAATAACATGTTTCTTTATGTAAGATGGGACCTTATTATCATAAAATGAGCATACTTTTAACCATTTTTATCATGATTCTGCCTACATTTATTTTCCTCATAAAAATTCAATATTCCTGCCCCTTCTGTGCACAATAGAGATATTCAAATATCCTAACTATGCCAGTTATTTACCCCCCACATATACCTAAGTACTCAATGTATGGGATAATTGATTTCTGCTAAACCTTTGCAGTAGCAGGGATGGAAAGTGCTCTTTTGTCCAGGCGCAATCGTGTCCGGGCGAGTGAACATTGAGTAACATGCGATATTGAAAATCACAGGTCTGGACCAACTTGAGCAGTAGATCATGGAATTCACATTGTTATCTATGTCAGCTGATTCCTTACTACATGTATTATGAAATGAGCCCACTTTTAATGGATTTTAATCACAATTCTGAGCATAATGTCCAGGGGAGTGATGAACTAAAAGGTATTTTGAACAAATTATGAGGTCTTCACACATTTTTCCCCCATCAAAACTATTTACCACCTGAAAGAACATTGTGGGCATTGTATTCCATATAATCAATAGAACTTTTCTACCAAAGTCTGTTTAGCTTTTATATAGAACAGAAAGAAATGAATATCTTAGGACCTGAGATTTACTGGAATTCCACGCTAGGCCCTATAGAAAAATGACCTGAGGGCAAGGCAAAAAGCCTGTTACATCTGGCTACAACACTCCCAACCCAAATATTAGACCCACTACTACAAGCAAAAACATAATAACAGTCGACCAGGAGCATATCATAGGTCATTTTGAATCAATAAAGGCCTGAAAACAAAAATTTGTGTTCAGGTAATGCTACCTACCCTAATGTTTTGGCCCTACCCTAACTTTTTAATGGGCATTTTGGGGGAAATCGGATATTTTGACACTTATTGAGATGTGGAAGTTTTTTAACAATCTTGCACATCAAATTTGCATCACATGGGCACGAAAAAAAAAATTCCCTACCTACATACCCTATTTTTTTTCGACCCCGTTACCTGAACACAACAATTTTTTTTAGGCCAAATACCACCAATGGTCACTCGGGAGGACATCGTTTCCAGGTATACAGGTTCCGGGCATTGCCATAGCAACGGCTTTCATATTTAACTCATAATATTTCATGTGAAGTTACCCCAAGACCTATACACTATCCACAAAACGAAACGTAAAAAAATAAGTTGAGGAATCGAAAATATTAAGTTGTGGAAACAAAAATATAAAGTTACAGAAACGAAAATATTAAGTTGCGGAAACGAAAATTAAGTTGCGGAAACGAAAATATAACTCACGGAAACGAAAATTTAACTCGCGGAAAGGAACTTCAGGAAAAAAGAAAACGGATGTCCTTTCCAGGGCTCTATACCAACTACTTCCACATCAGCCTTCTTCCTTAATTCTTAACCTTTTAGCTTCCTTCTTGTGCCTCCTCATTTATATTCTACTTGCATTCCTCCCTCTCTCCCCGTCGCTCCCTCCTGAAGATTGCCTTAATCCTGTAAGTCCTCCTTAAGCTAGGTGCCTTTCCCTGCATCCAGGCTTTCCATTCAGACCCCTCGCAGTTCACTTTAGTTTATTATCAGCCCACTAACATGGCATGGACAGGACCTTTGATGACTTCCCTTTCAGACGATTCTCTTAAGAGGAGGCAATATTGTGCCTCATTGTAGAGATTGTACACTGAGACATCAGGGTCTTTATCAATAGTTTGGTGTGATTGGCCGTTTATCGTTAGAGTTAGTGAAGTGTTCTGTTTACATCAGCTGTCTTGTGATTCCGGCATGCCTTTCCCCAACTTTTTTTAATGCTATTTACATTTAATTTACCTGTTTTCGAACCACACTCATGGTTCCTTCAATCATATAATGAAAGGACTCACAAAGATAAGTTTTCCTCAATGTTGATAAAGGTTTGCATTGAATTAAGCTCATACAATCCTTTATTGACTCTCTTTATTTCTTTGTATGTTTGTGAAACACAAACATTAGATATAAATGTATACATGTACTCCTAATTTAGATGTCTGGATTGCGCATACTATTGATATACATTTTCCCCTGACATAAGTGACAGTCACCAGTTTTGACTTTGTTAAACTGACCCTAAATTCCAACTGCCCATATGCCAAGCCTTTCCGCTCAAACCAGATTATTCCACATTATCCCCTGCAATTTCAATTTCCCTCCATCCCATTTCATATCGGCCAGTTACCCCCAACAGCCATGACTGCCTATCCCTGCCAATCACTGACCAAAGCAGCTGCATTCTGTCCCTCTAGACCTAGTAAAAGTTTTAGACTGTATGAGGGGCAGATCTACTCAATGTGCCCTCATTTTGAGACTGAGTTCATCCCAGGTCGTATCAATTTAATTTGACCCATTTTGGTCCTTTCAAGCCAGCGCATCAACTGCCTTAGAAAGTAGGTTAGGGTGGAGCAAGAGGAAGGGAATGGGCGGTGACCAGCCTAATGGAAATAGTGAAAGATTCTCCTCATGGCCAGTAGTGATGGCATGACATGAATAGTGTGTTCGGGTTCCTCAGAAGCCATTCAGGAAGCTGCCAAATCATGTTGCCACTCACTGTACATGCTTGACTGTATTTCTATCTAGTGATTATGTGCTACTGCAGTAATGGAAAAGCATTGTGCCAAAGCAATCCAACTGGTTTATTACAGATGAGAGCTATAAGCATAACTAAGCATGCAGAGTCACATATTTTATCCATGTCTATTCACATTTACATACTATCGTTTTGGTAATCAAGGATACATGAATACAACATATCCCCCTTGGTGTCATGGCAGTAAAGTATTGATAACAACACCTAAGATACAGACAGCATGCTGATATCATATCTGTATAAAAGGTGATAGTTCAAACCTCTAGAATTGTGCCAAGACATGCCTAAGGAAGAAGCTGTAATGAGTCAGTATACCACTACTGCCCTAGACCACCTCCCCTCTCCTGATACGCATGGGGGAAGTTGCAGGGTCCTCACTAAATACACAATTATAGTGTTCTTAGCTACCTGAAAGAATATGTCTTATTTCCATAGTTCCTCCTCATCCATATTCTGTCTTCACAATTTCTCCAGCTTTTCCTATGTGTCCCCTCTGAAGATTGCCTTAATACTGCAGAACCTCCATCCAGCCTGTTCATCTCAGCCCTCACATATCACTTTAGTTTATTATCAGCCCACAAGCATGGCGGGATGTTGTTCTATGAATTCCCTTTCATGGGATTTTCTTAAAAGTGGTGCTATTTTGTGCCCTATCATAAAAATGAAAGAGTGAACAGCATTAGAGTCCTTGTTGGTGGGATTGGACCTTTATTCACAATAAATTTTCTCAATCATACAATGAATACATTTCTTACTATGTTAATTTTATCAATCATGGCAGCCATTTAATGCAATCCATGTAGCTCTGATAAAAATGTCTTACTCAATATTGACTAACTGTTACATTTGGGTATGTTTTGGGGCTTTTACTCCCTGGACCAAACTTAAACCATCCACGTTCTTTGTCAATATCCAACTGAACCCTGATAAAATTCAACTTTCCTCTTCTAGACAAATCATCTAATATACTCTGGAATTCCAATTTCCCTTAATCCAACTTGATATCAAGCAGTTCCCTATATGCCACTCAATAATACAAAGGTGCACGAGAATTGGTCAGCACTGAGGGTTATCACACGAGGTGAAGCCGAGTGTGAAAATCCTCAGTGCCGATCAATTCAAGTGCTCCTTTGCATTTATCTCAAGTTGATTTAATCAGATATGTTTAAAGGTCACATAGATTTAATTTAGCAGATTTTGCTCCCTTTTAACAAGCACACATTGAGCCCTAAATGGGAGGTTAGAGATGTAGGCAGAGAGGAAACGGACAACAACTACCCTAATGGTAACAGTGAAGGATTATCTGAATGGCTTGCAGAGATGACATGACAGAATTAGTATGTGTCTGCTCATCAGCGACCATGCAGGGGTGTCCAGACAATATAGCTATTCCTATCTGATTATGGCATGGTATTGTTGCAGTGAAAAGGGCGTGTAGCTTGTTTGTGACAAGCAGAGCGCACACCACAAAATGTGGAACATTGCTCATGTGCAGATCTCCCCAAAATGGGCAATCACTACATTTCCCACTGGTAACAGCAGGCAATGGTAAAAGATGTCAGGATGGTTTATGGGTAACCAACGCAAACAGAATGGTATGACTGCGACAAATGGGTTATCCTGGCACCATTGTTGATAAAGCAAAAGCAAACATCCTATCCTATTAGCAGCCATCACATTCCAGTAGTCATAATATCGACATAGTTGTGTTGTACCATTTTCAAATGCATAACTGATCCTCTAGTTTCGAAGAAGATGTTTGTGAGTAATGTGAGTTTTATGAAATTGCACTCTAACAGTACGATTAGCCATTGAGAAAAGTTCCCCAAAGCATAAGAAACAATATCAGCAAAATAAATTCATGACTTTCTAACCTCTGCAATAATACTGTGTGGGACATTAGGTAGAAAATAAAAAATGACAAAGATCTATATATTTATCTTAAGAGAATAATTGTAATCAGATTATTTTATACCATCCTTCTGACAGTTATCCCAGTGCAGTTTATTATGCATGCATGTCTCTCATCAGAGAGTAAATTGTGTAAGGGTAAGACTACACTGCAAAAATGGTGTTTAGATTTTAAACATGTTTAGGTCTAAACATGTTTAAAACCTAAACATATAGGTCAGTTAGGTGTCTCATCGACTACACATTTAGGAAATGAACACTTTTATTCTAACTACATAAACATTTATGCTAAACATTTATGCTAAACATGTTTAGATGTTTAGAGTTGAGACAGTTGAATAATAGGTGTTTAGGCTTAAACATCAATATGTTTAGATACTTGGATGTTGAATCCACACCAGGTAGCAGCACTACCTTTGACTGGACTATCTGCACACAGTTATACTCAATTGTTGTGACAAATGTCCCCAAATCCCATGTTTATCATGGTTTCATTTCATAGAATGTCATGTGAATAGAAAGGGCAATAGAAAATTGACTAGATTCACCTCATGCCACCATCATTACCATAAAATAATCAATAAAATCCATGACTGACACCTATTTGATGTTATTCTGGAATAGATAAGGCAATTTCCTTTCTGCCAAACGTCGCCGTAAGGTGTCGTTTGAGTTCCTCCCTGCTCTGGCTAGGCTGTGCTGGAAAGTCTCTCGGCGGTCATGGCAGACAAATGACTTGAAACAGGCCTGTCCATCTCTCACTATGCCTATGTAGTGACGGATGTTAAAGAACCATTGCCTCGGTAAATGTGTAGGGGCGTGATTTCTACCTTAGCTCCCTCTAGTGTACGGGTCCGGGTTTCACGCCACGGGACCTCTCACCCTTGACGTGTCCAAAGGGCACATAGGTGAGGTTAAAATTCAAAGCAAGCAAGCAAGCCAAGCTGTTGTACTTTCTCAAGTCTCTCATTCTGATGCAGTGTGTACTATATGTACACATATATAACTGTGGCTGACATCTTTGGAGAATTTGACAAGTAAATACCTGCTGATGTCCCCCCAGTAAATGAGAAAAAAAAATATATATCTCTGCTTTTTAATGCATACATGTCTGTAAACCTTAAATCTCCATCAAATCATTTAAACATCTAAACACAAAAATTCATAAACACCTAAACACAAAAATTCATATATCTATACACAAAAGTTTTAACCTAAACACCTACATTTCTAAACACTTGAGCTAAGCACATTGTTTGGCTAAACATGTTTAGGAAATTAATGTGATTACAAAAACGTTGCAAGAATATGTTTAGAATTGTGTTTAGGATCTAAACACCATTTTTGCAGTGTAGAAATGGTGGTATAAAAGGACAGATCAAGTGGTAGGCAGAAGTTGGATGGAAGTTGTCAAGGTAAGACAGTTATGCTAGTGATTTATACCTCTAGACATTGCACACATTATTAAGGATGATCCTAATAAATTTGATACCGCAGGCTGGGTAGAACTTTCTACACCAATAGATAATCCCACCAGGGTAAATCATTGGTTTAAGAGGATTAGTGCAGGATGAAGAAAAGGAGCCCTGTCTTTGTATAGTTGTCAATGGGCCATACTTCATTCTACTATGGTCTTTATCCATTCTGTAGTTGGCCCCTAGGAAATATTGAATCAGATATTTGCAAGCTGGATTTAAAGTTAGACTTTGATTGGGATAGCTTTAGAATTTTATGATACTTGTGGTACTTTTGTGTGAAGTTCATGAGGCAGCACTGCACAGTAAAAATTAATTCCCTTAAAGATGATGAATCACTGGCAACGGTCCGTGCCGGTGGTTCCCTGTTATTTTAGGGTTCACCATAGTTCCTAGCTTGCCACCCATACACCAGAAACAGAAACATTGCTATATATAATACATGAACTATGATATCCATCATACTTGTAAGTCTTTAAAACATGGTGCGAAGCAGGAGGCCCCTCAGAGAGGTACGTTTTACCTTTTTCGATCCACTCTTCATAAAGTTGGGATTCATTACAAACACGCTTTGAACGCCAACCTAACTCTTTGGTTCACCGTAGTGAGAAAAGGAATTTCATCGTGAGACTTGCTGTTAAGAGTGACCTGTCTACCCCCTTTTTAGACACAATTCCCTTCTACTGATCACACCATCCTCAGTCCCAGTAATACCTGATTCTACTAAGCTGCTTCAGAGATCTTATTCTTTACTTCTCCAAATCCTTCCAAGCTCCACTAATTCCAGAGACACATGCACAACTTCATTATTTAGAATTCAAGTACATGACCTTATAGTCAGGGATGCATTGTCTATCTCTAATTCTTACCTGACATAACCTTCAGCTGGGAAAATTCCACTAGACCGCCTTTCTATTTTTACATTATAATAAATCTGGAAAATCTAAATCTGCCTTAGTATTATGGGGCATTACAATCAGCTTGAAATGATTGGTGCAAAATCTACACATTTCCCTGAGGAGAAAATATAATTCCATGAAATGTCTACAAGACGGCCAATTCTCGACTAGCATTATGAAATGAATTATACAAAAAAGGTAAAGCATTAGTAGGAGGTCTTCTTCCTTGCCCCTTAAACAAAACTCTTATAATCAGATTACGTAAATCTCTCTTCCTGCAATGAAAAATACTTTTATTGTGACATATATGACGAGACAACCCTTCTTCCTAAATCACACAGTAAATGCATTAGGATAATGACAGAAATGATGGCTTCAGAAGATTAAGTCAGTAATGATATGTGTAGAGGCAAGGAGAAAGGGTGCTCCATGCTAGAAATCAACTTTAAAATTCAGATCACTAGCTTTACAGTGATATATTGCATGAGAAGATAATCCTGTTAGTTTTGGAGGAATGGCTTGCTAAATATGGGTAGGTATGACCATTTCGTGAATGTCAATAAGCCATATGTCCCATTGGTCATGAGATATATCTGTACTTAGCATAATTTATGCTAATTAGCTAAATTAGCATAAATTTTCATTCTTTTGCCCATAACTTTTGATGTAGAAATGGTATTTTCATTCTGTTTTCACCATAGTGGACCTTTTGAAATGTTCCTTCAAATGGGATCATCGATTTTCTTATTTAGAATGAAAATAATTTTTCCATGGCAACAGAAATTAACAAAAATGCCTATTTTGGCCCAAAAACATTCTTTTTAATGCCAAATATGGACCCTTTCCCCCAAAAATAGAATGTTTTATCAAAAACCATTGGATTGTCCATAAAAAAGTAGCCTATAGCAGTTTTAGGCATATTTTTCCTATTCTAGCCCATAGTAGTGCCCCCTGGTGGCTAAAACAGGTACTAAATCCCGCAGGAACCCCCGTTTCTGCTCGCTGGCTCACATATTGCACATGTGCAGTGCCAAGGAGAAAATAACCGTTGGGACTTAAATCCAGGACCAGTATCTATATTCTTATAGACAGGCATAATCTGGCTAGTGTGTTACTACAAGTAGGATTGAGTGAGTAATAGATGTTTAACACCATTTCGACAGCTAAGATCATATTCACGGCGAGGACTACATTGCACCATTTCACAGAGAAATGTGTAAGTGCACGTGCATATATGTGCACCAAACACATCCTGAGGGGATAAGTAAGAGGAGAAATAGACCCTTTTAATTGGGCTAGGGACTTGATTAGGAACAGTCTTGTGCTTGTTTGCCATTCCCTGTACTGGTTACCCATTCACATACTTGACCTTCTCCTCCTGCGCCACCCCCAGCTTCCTGTCCTTAACAATAGGCAGGACGTATGCCCTTTTACAGTCAGATGTAACTGCGTGCCTAACTAACCAAAGTCTCTAAGTAATTATAACCATAATTACTTTACATGACCTTAGCTAGCATTTAAGAACATGGGCTGAAGAGGAAAATACTGTAAAAATGTGTATCAGAATTTTAAACTATCTCTGCTTGATTTAAAAAAAAAGTTATCCCTAAGTGTCTTGTGCACCAATCCAAATCAGGAAACATCAATTGAGGCTTTTTCACAATAACGTGAAGTGATTGGAGTTTGTAGTCAAGTTGGGTCTGGGTGGATTCCATATTAAATGTTGTGGAAAACCCTTTTGACACCCACCCCCTTACTACCACTGACATTATTCTATATACCCTGCAATGTCAGTTTTACCTCCTGGTTTAATTCAATTTGACCTACTTCAGTCCCCTTACCCAGCACGCCTCCTGTCTTACAGACTAGGTTGGGTTGGGGCTGAGCAGGAAGTGATGGAATTAGCTACATGGGTATGCTAATGGCTTTGTGGATATGTCTTGAAGGGTGTCATGTGATCCTGGCTCCTCAGAAGCCTTACCCCAAGCGAGGATGCCATCCTGGCAGAGACAGTGCACCCTTATTGGGAGTGATCATTTTGACAGGCTAGCTCTAGAGGGTGTGATGAGGAAGCAGAATATATTTTCCATGTTTTCAATCACTCGCAGGATGGGAGCAAAGGATTTCAACCCCTTGCACATGTAAGTGAAACGAAGGCTTGTCTATAAAACAGAGAAGAAATCCCCTGCAAAATATAGACTGTTAAAAGATATCCATATATGTAGAGAAATACTCTATATTTAGCATGACTATGAGTTTTTTTTTTTTTTAAGGTTTGAAAGGGTCTTTCTTGTCGTGTCATTAATCATACAATAATTGATAAAATCTGACAATAAATATGGATACCTAATTTCATAGCATAAAATCCAATGTTAACACATACAACATGGAGGATAATTATGTAAGAAATTGTATGAACTTATGCAATAAGAATTTATAAAAATAGGCATAAACAAAAAAAAAGAATTATTTACAAGACTTGGGTAACTAGGTTTTAAAATCTATTGATACATTACATCAATGGCAACTCATTAAAGAGCACCTAAGCGGGACACATGTACAGCAGCACACAGGGAATTATCTAACGTGACTTCTTCATTACTTGGTCATAATGATCAATGGTAACTATATGAATTAACCCATATTTTGCATACATAAACATAATGTGCAGTGAAACCATATGTTTCAACTGTCTACAACGCACCTTAGAACTTTCAGCTTTAAACTTGGTTGGGGTAAAAAATCATTTTTCATTCGAGCTAAATTTCAAGGAAGGATACCTTTCAGGACTTTTAGCTTCAGTGAAAAACCACTCTGCCTACTTTCTGACACGACATTGATTAAAACCTGCTATTGCAAACATAGCTAAAATCAGTGGCACATGATATTTTAATACCTGGAATAAAATCTTAAAGTCTGCATTGGACAAGAGCAAAATCACTGACCGCAAACAGCTCTTTCTGTCGCATATGTACAAAACCTGCTAATGGTAAATGCACGTTCGTATGTTGAGGCTGTCTGTAAAATAAAAATGAAATACAAGTAAAAAAAGCCCTGCATTGTGTTGTGTTAAGCTAATTAAACATTTCATTTTCTTCCCGTAACAGTTAAATTGCATCAATATCAGGTTTCCCCTAAAATTCCATAGGTATTACACAAATGTCAACAACCAATCAAAACTTAAAAGGCTCCACTAAACCCAGCTATAAGTAGTTCCAATAACAACCACTAGGTGACAGGCGTATAGTCGTCACTAAAATTTTTAACCACCAGGGGGCTCAACTTAACGCAGCTATGAGCAGTTCCAATTATATCCACTAGGTGACAGTGCGACACTAGTTTTTTTTTTTTCAACCACAAGAGGGTTCCACTAGGTTTAGCTAAAACAAGTTTCAATAATATCCGCTAGGTGTCAGGTCAAAATGAAGTTTGTCAAGGTCACATCATTGTTCTATGACAACAAAACATTTGTTTATGTTTTGTTGTTGTCAGAGCAACCGTCTCTCACGCCTTCAATTGCAAAATTTCAAATTTCCTGCCTTAGAAACTCTCAGCCAATCAGAGCTCAAGAAACTAGGTCATTATGTCACTTCCGGTCTCTCAACCAATCAAAGCTCAAGATTTCAAATTTTCCGCCTTCAAAACATTTACGTTTTTTGTTGTGATCACGTGATCATAGCTCTCAGCCAATCAGAGCTCAAGAATGTAGGTCACATGCCCATATATGGTCACTTCCGTTCTAAAAACTAGGTCACTTTCGGTTTGTAAGTAGATCAAATGGATTTCAGTAGCTGAAGCTATGCGCTGAGTTTACCTCTATATACTACTCACAGGACCTCTAGCTATATTGAGTGCATGAATCAACAGATAGTCCATTGGTTTTCAAGTTCCTCCCTACTAACAGACAGCTATAATGAAACACAGTCTGTCCTTATCATTATATTTTATAATATAAAATACCATGATAGCGTGGTTAATCACTGGGGAAAAAGGTGAAACCATAACATAATAATGGTATCATGGTTTCAGGGAAAAAAGGTGAAACCATGATAACATAATTATTGTAATATCATGGTTTCAGCACAATAGTTTAGTATAAATGCATTTTACTAATACTTGCTAGAATTTTCTCATTGTAGACCGGTGTGTCTAAGAAAAAGAATAAAGGGAGATATGGAAAGGAGAAAATAGAAGAAGGAAAGCTGTCAAGGTAAGAAGATACCATGAGTGATTGATACCCACAGCCATTGCACACATTATCATGGATTATCATGATACCCTCTGATACCAGAAGCTGAATAAACCCTCCACACCAATAGATAATCCCATTAGGCTAGCCCACTGCTGTAACAGTGTAAGTGGTTTAGTGGTGGACAAAAAAAAGCAATTCTTATAAGTATACTTTCACAAGATGTTTTCCTGCAGCATCCTTTATCCAAGTCTGTGCTTGTTAGTCAAACTGAAATGTCAGGTAGATACCAAAGAAAATAATATGCATTTCTGATCCTGAGATGATGATGCAGCCGTTGTCATTATTGCTAGAGACAAAGAGCATACTAGAGTATTGATGCTGCTGACCATGAGGCAGCCTGGGGTATATGTGCATTAGAGATTAGGATGGGCTGCATGGGTATCAGTGATTGAGGAAGTGACCTCTTTTTCTACTCTATCAGGTACCTCAACCAAAAGTGCCTCTTCCCCGACCTCAGCAAAATAGGGTTGACCTCAGGTTCTCTATGGAAAATTTTCATATTTCTTTTTACAAAAATACATGATTTTCATATTTCTAATATTTGTGACAAAACGTGGGAAAACACATTGCAGGGATTTAGTGTTATTCGGGGCCACTAGGTGGCACCGCAAGTGTTGAACACAGTATAACCCATACATTTTCATGGAATATTCTCCCACTTCTCCATTTAAGATTTTTATTATCCATATACCAAGTTAATGATCCTTGATACCTTTCGCATTTCAATTGGTACAGATGTGGTTTAGTGAGTTCATTGAGCATTATCTCATTCAACTGTTTACTTATATCAGATGGTCATACCTGAACTAAGAATATTGAAACAGTTCCTGTGAAGTGCACAATTAATATCATTCTTGGACATCATTTCTATCCTAGCTGTCTACATTAGATATGTGCCCAGGTGAGGGAAAACATGCCTCGTGGGGGGAAATGGCTTTTAAAGGTTTAAGTCATGGGCTTTAAAATGAGATATCTTGAGCTAAAATATCCCCCGTAGTTTTGTTTTATAAAACGGCTGGCAGTGCTCTGCTGCACGATAGAAGTGACCTTGAGTGCATTATAGGAGTACAGTGCACGCCTGAGCAAGGTCACCATAGCTGTAAACCTGTCAAGTATCATTAATTGGTCGGTCTAAAAATACCTTGATTGGGTACTTGATTGGTTGGAATGAAATGTACAATGTTTTATAAAGACAATAGACAATTCCTTCTTCACATCTTGACTGCCTGTTGTCCTATAATGCATTCGTGCATTATAGGACAACCAACAATCTCAATGTAAAGAAGATCGTTGTCTATTCTCTAAATAATTATGTAATGACACACGAAAAAATGCAGACTGCAATAATAACAGTTGTGGCCAGGTGAGGGAAAGCATGCTGATAGTTTTGCTGTAATTGCTTGTCAAACATAGTGTAGCGGAGAGGCTCGTCCGCCGAATGACTGCCACGCAGTCATTCGGGGAAAGTCTCAACGCTCGGGAGTGGTCCGCCGAAATGCTGCACGAGAGGCAGCGTCCCGGTGGAGACTTGTATATAAAGCGCGACTAGTTCCACCGGAGGTTAGATCCAGCCGACAGCCCGAGGTGAACAGTCAAGCAGCTAGCTCCCGGAGGAGGTTGCAGACGACATTTCTACTAGCAGATGGCATTTAGATGGTGTGGCCAAGGAGTGCCAGGGCAATAAACCAAGCGAGTTAATTTTACTTGACGGGTTGTGTTCTTCGATCATTCATAATACGAACGGGCGCTACATTGGTGACAGCGGTGTTCTTAATACTTTTCTACGAACCTGCATCCAGTGAGATCGAAGAATGGCTGAGGGAGGATCTGGAGAAAAGAAAATGGAGTTGAGGTCTGCAGTAAAGAAGGACGAGAGTCGGGAAAAAGGGGGTCCAGAGGGGGTACCACAGGGGTTGAGAGGCCGCCAGAGAAAACCGGAGATGGCGTTGGGGCGGCCTCCCATGATCGGTGGAACCCCTGCGACGGAAGGAAGAGCCGCAGAGGGGTGGGCTTGGGATGAGAGAACACCCCTAGTGCAACCTCAACTGCCTGAGGGAGAGGTGGGAAGGGCTCAGGAGGTGGAGGAGGAAGCTAGAGAGGCTGAAGGGGGAGAGATCTACTTACCTGAATTACCTGAGGACGCTGAGAGCGATACTGAGGAGGACGAAGAAGTGGAGTTCAAGGAACGCCCGGGGGACGAGGGCAGAGAGGTAATCGGGAGACAACCGGAGGTGGGTCAGGGAGGTCGGGCACGAAGAGAGCCCCCCGAACAGATATAAGTGGAAAGGAGAGAAGGATTAAGAAGGTGCCTAATTCCCCCACGGAGGGGCCGGACGCCTCTGGTGGAGGAGGGAGAGATAGGAGAAGGAGAAGGTGTCGTCGCCGGTAGAGGTGGGAGGAGGAAGATCGGAGGGGGAGGAGGAGGAGATGAGTGTGGACCAGCCGAGGGGTGGAAGCCAATTATTAAACCTACCAAATTTGATGGGACTGGTGATTTGGCGGACTACTTCAACCATTTTGATTTGTGCGTAAGGGTTAATGGGTGGACACCCGAGGAGGCCGGAATGTTTCTTGGGTTGAGCCTAACAGGGCCGGCCCGGCGATTGCTTACAGGGGTTAAACCAGCTACGGCGGATGGGTATCAGCAGCTGAGGGAGGCCTTGGAACTCAGGTTCGAACTGCCTAATCAGATGGAAACTTACAAAGCGCTCCTCCGAACCCGGGAGCTTAAGCCGGGGGAAACGTTACAGGCGCTGCAAGAGGAACTTACAAAATACACACGGCTAGCTTACCCCGACGCCGATGCAAAGACGGTGGACGCACTGGTTCTGGACCGGTTCCTGTCCGCGTTGGGAGACAGTCAGCTTAGGCAGTGGGTATATCAGACGCAGCCCAAGGACCTGCAGAAGGCTGTTATGACAGCAATAGGGGCGGAGGCCTATCTAAAGACCATCAACCGGGAAGGGGTAGACAAGTTCAAAGTGAGAGCCGCCAACGCCTCCCTCACCGAGAAGATGACAACTTATTGCACCAAGATGGATGAGATGGCCGCCATGGTGAGAGAGCTGAGCCAGAAGGTAGTTGCAGGGTCCCAGGCGACCACCAGGAGGTGAACAGGCTGCTTCCAGTGTGGGCAGGAGGGCCATTTTAAGAGGGAGTGCCCCCAACTGAAGAAGGGGGGAGACGCCAAGAGGAAAGTGGAGTCAGCTCCGCCTAGCGCTTCCCGCCCGGCGGAAAACTAGAATCGACCCTGACCAGCGGCCTTGTTAGGGTTGAAAAGAAATGGCCGGACGAGAGGGTGCAGGGGAGACAGGAAAAAGGGGGTAACGGGATAATAGTGGCTGGGAAGATAGGCGGAAAGGAGGTACAGTTGTTGGTGGATACGGGGTCGTCCCTTAACCTGTTGTCAGTGGACTGGTGGAGACGGGCAGGGGGATACCTCGATTTGGATCCTGCCGAAAGCGACATCTTTAACGCCGACGGCAGGCCCATGGCGGTGCGGGGGAAGTTCACTGGAAGCTTTCAACTGGGGTCTACAATCACGACTACCACGTTTACAGTAGCAGAGATTGGCAATGAGGCCATCTTGGGAACTTCCTTCCTGAGGGACCACCGTATCAAGGTGGATATGGCGGAAGCATCGGTAGCGTGGCCGGGGGGGGGACTCGAATCCAGAAGGGCTGGTCCGGAGGATCGTGTGTGCCAGAGCAGCGGTGGTAGCCGGCGGGCAAGAAGCACTGGTGGAGGGCCAGGTCTTAGGGGATTGGCCTGAAGGGCAGGAAGGGATGGTGGAAAAGGCGGAATCGGCAGGAAAGAGTAGCCCGTTCCTGGTGGGGCGAGGGCTAATAGTCCCAGAGGAAGGGCAAGCCTGTGTGCGGGTTTTGAACCCGGGAGGGGAAGCCTTGACAATCCACCGCGCCGAAACGCTGGAAATCCTGACTTCGGTGGAGGCTGGCGAAGGGGGGATCGGCGGAAGGTGTCGTGTGGTGGGAAGGCAGGAACTGACGGCCGAAGGGAGGAAGGTGGTGGCTGACCTGGTGGACGGGACTGAGGTGCACAGGAGGAGGGCATTGGCCACCTTGCTCAGGAGTAGGATCAACGCATTCCAGCTGGGGCCGGAGGACAGGGGCCATACTACGCTGGCTCAACACCACATCAACACGGGGGGCGCAGCTCCCCTGAAACAGCCGCTGAGGCGTCTGGCACCTCACAGGCGTCAGGTGGTAGACGAGGAAGTGGATAAGATGCTGGAAGCGGGGGTAATCGAGCCGGCGGTGGGGCCCTGGGCATCCCCCGTTGTGCTAGTAAAAAAAAAGGACGGTACAAAGAGGTTCTGCGTCGATTATCGGCGGCTAAACGCTGTCACTATCAAGGATGCCTACCCGCTGCCTCGGGTAGAGGATTGTCTCGACACCATGGCCGGGCCTGCCTGGTTTTCTTCCCTGGACTTAGCTAGTGGCTACTGGCAGTTGGACATAGCCGCCGAGGACAGGGAGAAGACTGCATTTGCCACCCACCGGGGATTGTTTCAGTTCCGCCGTATGCCCTTCGGGTTATGCAATGCACCCGGGACATTTGAAAGAGTCATGGAGGTGGTGATGCGGGGCCTGCAGTGGGAGACCTGCCTAGTATATCTGGATGATGTCGTAGTTTTCGCATCTACCTTTGAAGAGCACCATCACCGGTTAGAGGAGGTGTTAGACAGGCTTATCCAGGCGGGGCTTAAGATCAAACCAAGCAAGTGCCAATTGGCCAGAAGGAGAGTGATGTTCCTGGGGCATATGGTGAGTGAGGAGGGGATAGCCACCGACCCAGCCAAAGTAGAGGCGGTGGAGGGGTGGCCCACCCCTCAGAATATCACCGAAGTGCGCAGTTTCCTGGGGTTAGCCGGGTACTACCGAAATTTTGTCAAAGATTTCTCAGCAGTAGCCAAGCCCCTGTCCAGCATGGCAGAGAAGGGAAGGAAGTTTGAATGGGACCGAGACTGCCAACGGGCCTTCGAGCATCTGAAGCAAGAGCTTATTAGAGCCCCCATCCTAGCCTTTCCTCGGCCGGAGGGGGAACTGAGACTGGACACCGACGCCAGCAACACCGGACTGGGGGCAGTCCTGTCACAAGAGCAGGAGGGGCACGAAAGGGTCTTGACTTATGCTAGCCGCACCCTAAATAAAGCGGAGCGGAATTACTGTGTGACCAGAAGGGAGCTGCTGGCCATTGTCTTTGCTCTGTAGAAGTTCAGGCATTATTTGATAGGACGGCCTACGAGAGTAAGGACAGACCATGCGTCCCTCCGGTGGTTAATGGGGTTTAAGGAACCTGAGGGGCAAATCGCTTGGTGGCTGCAAGTGATGGACACCTACGACCTAAGGATAGAGCATAGGGCGGGGAAGCTTCACGGGAATGCTGATGGCTTATCTCGTAGGCGGTGCAGACAGTGCGGGAGAGAGGAGGCAGGAATGGAAGTGTGCAGAGTGATCACTCGTGCTCAGGGGCGGAGGAGGGAAGCACCCCCAGAAACAGTAGGGGAGGAGATCTCGCCGGAGGCTTTGGCGGAGCCCCCCTCGCCGGCTGAGATAGCTTCCCCCGAAGAGCTGGACTGGGAAAGGGAGCAAGCAGCTGACCCAATTCTGCAGCAAGTGAAGAAGTGAATAGAAGGGGAGGAGGTGGACCCAGCGGAACTGGGAGGGGCTGGCTACGAACTGAAGGCGTGGGCAGCCCAGAGAGACCTGCTGGGGGAGGTTAACGGTATCTTGGGCCGGTGGTGGGTGGAGCCGGCGGGGTAGCTGTCCACTGAGCTATGAGGGAGGAGGTCCTCCGACAGGTGCATGGCTCAAGCTTGGGGGGGCATCTGGGGCGGAACAGAACCATCCGGCGTCTTCAGGATAGCTACTACTGGCCCGAGTTTCGGCGGGATGCCACTTGGTGGTGCGCCAGGTGTGAACCCTGTGTGAGAAGGAAGTCGGCCAGGCCACCCCACCGAGCACCCATGGGGCATGTGGCGGTAGGTCTGCCTATGGAGAGGGTAGCCATGGACATCATGGGCCCCCTACCAGTGACTAGGGAAGGGAACAAGTACATTATGGTGATTGCTGACTATTTTACCAAGTGGACAGAGGCGTATGCCATGAGGGATCAGCAGGCAGAAACGGTGGCTAGAGTCTTCGTGGAGGAGTTTGTGTGCCGCCTGGGACCCCCGGGGACGGTCCACACCGATCAGGGCCGTAATTTCCAGTCGGCGGTGTTCCAGAAGGTCCTAGGGTTGTTGGAAGTTAGCCAGACTAGGACATGTGCCTTCCGCCCCCAGAGTGATGGGATGGTGGAGAGGGCTAACCGACCCATAGAGATGCTGTTGGCCACCACAGTGGCCAAGGACCAGAGGGACTGGGACAGGAAATTGCCCTATGTAATGGCAGCATACAGAGCCTCCGCTCACTCCTCTACTAACATAACCCCCAATATGATGATGATGGGCCGAGAGACTACCACCCCCTTGGCTCTACTCTATCCCTGGAAGGATATGTGGCGGAACTGCAGGTGCAGATGGCCCAAACCTTTCACTATGCTCGGGAAGTGCTGGGTCGGGCCGTAGAGAGGCAGAGGCGTAACTACGATGTGAGGGCAGGGGCAGTGAACATAGTGGAAGGGGACACAGTCTTCTACTACCACCCACTCAGGGTTAAGGGCGTCTCTCCAAAGCTTCAGTCATACTGGACGGGCCCCTGGACGGTGGTCCAGGTTCGGGGGAAGGTGTTGTTCACCATACGGAAGGGGCGCCGTGTGAAAGTAGTACACTTCGACTCTATCAAGAAGGTACCACCAGAGAGAGACCTCGGCGGAGGGCGGGAGTTGCCAGGGGGAGAGGGGAACGCCATGGTACGAGCAGTGATGCAGAGCAGGCCAGCAGACGGTGGCGTGATGAGTAACTCAATGGAGCCCCGAAAACCTTCCGAACGGTGGGATGCCGACTTGCCGAAGATTCCACTGGGTGGGCCACTCCTGCCTAGCTGGGATATTCCTGATGGGTTATCTGAAAAAGAAACTGAAGACCTGCGGGAGAAAAGAAGGCTGGAAATCAAAGAAAACAGTGAGAGAATGGATGAATATGATCGGCTTCGGAGGGAACGGAGGACGGCACCGGTGTATCTGAAAATGCAAGAGGACTGGAGAAAGCAGCGGCAAGCCTGGAATAGATGGAAACAGGAATTAATATGGGCGCGAAACGAAAATGAAGCTAATCAAAGAGTAGAAGAGAGGAACGCGGGGGTGCCGGAGGAGAGGAAGGCAATCACTCGAGAGGAGGAGAGAAGGTGGAGAGGAATGGTCTCCATGCGCTTCATCATGACCTCAAAGAGGAAGACCTTCCTACAAAGCATCACCCGACGTACATCTCAAACTGGTCTCCGCCTCTCCAGGGCCCAGGAAGGGGGGCCGCCGGTCACCAGCCTAAGGTCTCCCCGGGCGATAATAGGGGAGGACCCGCCGGGACCCAGCGCTCGCGGTGACGTCATGACGACGGTTGACGGCAAGATGGCAGCAACAAATGACACGCGGTTGGTGGTGCCAAGAAGCCAGCAAACTTCTTCTAAGAAAATTAGATCCCCGAGCAAAGAAGGAGGGGAGAGACGACGACACGGGAGCCCGGGCGGTTCCCACAGCCGGGAGAGGACGGAGAGAGGCGCCAGAGAGGTGAAATCGGTGGTGGTAGCCAGGGAAGGGGAGAGACGGCGGAGCCGTTCGGCGGAGAGGAGGCGCCATGGTAGAAGTCGGGCTAGATCCAGGGGTCAGTCACCTTGGCCAATAGGGAGATCGCCACATAAACGGGAGACAGGTGGCCAGCCAATAAAAAAAAAGTATAGAAGGGAGGAGGGGCGCTCCCACGAGCGGAGACCACCTGACACAGGGTTCCCACGCCACCGAAGTGGGGAGGGGAATACCCAGGCGACTTTCTCAGGGCCCGCCGAGCTCGCCGAAAGCAACCAACCAATCAGGGCAAAGGGGGACACGGGAGGAGGCAGGACGTCTCGGGGCCGGGGAGGTATAAAGGAAGGGCGAGGTGCTCAGTCAACTCAGAATCCGACGGAGAAGCAAGCACCTAATCTACGACGAGAAATTATCCACTACGCCGACTTGGAGGTCTTCACGGCCAGCATGCCAAGACAGGCCAGGTCCAAGGGGGAGGGAGCCAGAGACACTCCGGAGTTCGCCTGCCAGACATGCGCCGACAGGGGAGTAGTAAAGGTATTCGCAAGAAAGGACACCCTGGAGCGACATGTGGAGGGCCACGCCGGAGCGGGGCTGGGGCACCGCTGCCCACTGTATCCAGAGTGTTCCCACCAAGTTCGCAAGAAGAGGGAGGGAGACCTCCGGGGGCATATAAGATCTGTACATAAAGAGTATGACGTGGACGAATGGCAGCCGGGGGAGCCGGTGATGCTGGAGTTCCCCGACGTAGGAAGCACCAGAGGACAAGGAAGCAAGCCCCGAAAACAGCTAACCCCACAGAAGGCGTTGCAGGGGGGTAGCCCCTTCAGTGACTTAAGCTCCCCAGGAATACAGCTGGGGGAAGGCGACACTCCCGGCAGTTACACTATGTCTGCACACATGTTGGAGCAGATGTTAATCCAGATATCACCTGAGAAGAAGCAAGAGGAGGCAAAAGCGAAGAGCTCTCCGGCGGGTCCACCTAGCGCTGGCACCCGCTCATCAGGGAAGAGGAAGAACCCCAGTGACTCGGCTGGGGGTAAAAGTGAGAAGAAGAGGGTAAAAAAGGATATAAAAGGGGGCAAGGGGAAGTCCTCGGCGGCAGCAGCGTCAGCTCTGGCTTCTCCGGAGAAGGAGTGCAGCGGGGGGAGGCGGGGGGAGCAGCCGCCGCCGGGCCCACCTGAGTCTTCGGGGGGAATAGTGGGGAGTCGGACTAAACCAGCTGTACGCACCAGCACCGCCGAAGTGAGGACTAAGATAGACGAGGAAAGGGCTAAGATAGCAGACCTGTGTGCCAAGTACGGCAAGGAGGGGGAAACACCTAATCAGATGATGATAAGACTCAAGAGACTGTTCCCGGGGGCGGAGGTGGACTATGATTTAGTGGATCCGGGGTTTGAGGAGGAGCTCCAGTCTTATGAGGAGGAGGTGTTGAGGGAGGGACCTAAGGAGGAAGTCGGAGGAAGCGGGGAAAAGGGGGGTCCAGAGGGGGTCCAGGGCACTGAACTCACATTGTATGGACTGGACACTTCGGTGAATGTCCAGACCACCTCTCTAGTGATGCTCCCAGGAGGTGATACTTCGGCGGATACTTCGGCAGGGTCGGTGAAGGGGAAGGAATTGGGGGATTTTGCAGTACCCGCCGAGTCCGGGTCGGCGGCGCAAGGGGCGGTGGAGGAGGGGGTGCTCTCTACCTTATCTCCCACTGGACTGGCCGGGATTGATATTCAGACGCAGCAGCTGAAGAAACAGTTGGAGGTGTTAGGAAAGAGAAGGGCAGCTGAAGCCAAGAGAATAGAGGCAGAGGCAGAGCAGAAAAGGAAGAAAGCCCAAGAGGCAGAGCAGAAAAAGCAGCGAGATGAGGAGAGGAAGCAGCGGGAAGAGATAGAAAAGCAGGAGAAGGAGAGGGTGGAGGCGGAAAAGAGACAGAAGGAGAAGGATGAGAGGGAAGCCGCTGAACTCCTGGCCAGGCAGCTAAGGCAGGAGCAGTCACCGGTGAGAAGGGGGGAAGGGAGGGTGATAGCCATAGGACTGGATGGGTTAGTGGTGAACTCGCCCCATGGCGAAATTGGAACTAACTGACGCGGAGGAGGGGGAGACCAGAGTGCTACTACCGGCGGGGGTGAGGGCCTCCTTGAATGATGCTAAGCTACCCCCACTGCCGATGGAGGCGGGACCACGTGTAACAGTGTTATCAAACTGGGAGCCGGGGACTCTGGTGGCATCCACCCCCGCACCCACAGCGCCGCCACCGGACGGTCCTGGTGCATCTCCACAGGCCGGGACGTCCGGCGTAGCGGTGGAGGAAGGACATGCTGAGGAGGCTGGGGCGCATAACCCATGGCAATCGGATTACCAAGGGTCGGCGACCCTGAGACGACTGGCACAGAGACTACTGCCCCCGGAGGAGCAGGGGCCAGATGTGCGCCAGTTAGGGGAGGGGAGCCAGACCACCTCTCTAGTGATGCTCCCAGGAGGTGAGTTCGAGACTGTAGTTATAACCCGGAACAGATTTGTGGACTTAAGCCAACGGGATACCTGTAAAACCTGCGGCCGGCCCTGGGAGCAGCAGCAGCTGGAAGCGGAGGAGGCTGCAGGAGAGGGGGAACCGGAGGAGGAGGAAGACAACGACGCGGCGGAATAAACTAGGTAAGCTGGTCACTCCTTGTTGATAGCAGAGGTCGGGGAGCCGTTCGGGGAACGGGAGAGGTCGGGGAGGGCTGAGGAAGATAGACGACAGGGTGGTCGGGGAGCAGCCTGGACCGAGTACACGGCCGGAGAAACGGGAGATGTTCGGCGGGGAAGGGCCGGAGCGGTTGTCGGGGAGGAAGTAAGACCGAAGTACACGGTCGGAGAAGGGAGGAGTTCGGCGGGAGCTGAGAGGAGGGAGAAGGACAAGGGGGAACCCAGGGCCGAGTACACGGCTGGAGAGAAGGAAGGAAAAGGGGGGGGGTCTTTTTGGTCGAAACGTTTACCAAATCGAACCTGTTGCCAAATGAAAACTTACCTGGGTGTCCTGTCTTCCAGTTCGGTGGATCGCAGTCCAGAGGGAGGTCGGTGGAGCGCAGTCCGGAGGGAGGTCGGTGGAGGCAGTCCGGAGAGGTGTCGCTGCAGCACAACCGGGGCGGTGGAAGTGGACCCGGGGAAGAGGCAGACGGCCTTAAGCCTTAGGGGCCCAGAATTACTGGCGAAAGGGCCCATATTGCGATTGATCATTTGTAAATAATGACAACCATGTGTATGTAATATAACGACATTTTATTATTATTCTCTCTCAGTGACGCTGTAGTTAACATAGGGACGTAGTTCTCCGTCCAGGGTATTAGTTTTTACACCCCCCAGAGTTTTAAATTAGTTGGGAGGAGTGTAGCGGAGAGGCTCGTCCGCCGAATGACTGCCACGCAGTCATTCGGGGAAAGTCTCAACGCTCGGGAGTGGTCCGCCGAAACGCTGCACGGGAGGCAGCGTCCCGGTGGAGACTTGTATATAAAGCGCGACTAGTTCCACCGGAGGTTAGATCCAGCCGACAGCCCGAGGTGAACAGTCAAGCAGCTAGCTCCCGGAGGAGGTTGCAGACGACATTTCTACTAGCAGATGGCATTTAGATGGTGTGGCCAAGGAGTGCCAGGGCAATAAACCAAGCGAGTTAATTTTACTTGACGGGTTGTGTTCTTCGATCATTCATAATACGAACGGGCGCTACAATAGGTTGGTGTGTACAACTAAAAATAGGAAATAAGCTCTAAATGCATTATATCCTATCATAAACACTAAGAATGCAGAAAATACAGTTTTGTGGAGAAATAACCAAAGAAATGTAATGTTTTTGACATAAAAATTGGTTCTAAAGGGAATTTTTGAGCTCTGTTTTCGATTCTGGGTTCCTTAGGGAATTTCAAAAATTCACAATTGGAATAGGGGAGTGGTTTTCATGGCAACCAGAAATTGCCTTATCTACCAATTTTCTATGTTTCCATGGCAACCAACATTCCAAAAATGGAACATTTTCACTGGAGATGGAATGATTTTAAGCATACCGCTGGATTCCTTATTGAAAGTTGGTCTAAAGCTTTTTTTAGCATATTTGTCAGTGTTTTACCCATATACTGCCCCCTGGTGGCCAAAACCAGTACTAACAATCCCCCGAGGCGCCTTCTCCCCCATTGGGCCACATATAGTTACCCTATATATAAAAATGCATTAGTTCGTCGCTGGTCCCCACCCTTTTCAAATAAGCTTGAGTGCTTGCCAGGAACAGATAAACCAAAAGAGGCTACCTAGAAATGTGTACTAAATGCAAAGTTAACTTGATTTTTCCCTTACATTCAGTTTAATCAATACTCTCAGGAACCTACATGTAAAAAAACTTACTACTGACCAAATGATTCTCAGAGTCACGTTGTATTTAAGAGAAACCCTTTGGAAAATAAGCCTACTCTCGACAGAGACTGACTGCTTGACAACAAAATCCAATAAATCCGCCATTGTCAAGTTACAATATAACACTCTAACATCAGTTGTATATTAAAGACTGGCTGTTATATGAACCTAATACTCACATCATGATAGCCTAGAAGTAAAACCCTAGAAATCATGAGAAATCTTTGATAGTTCTGTGTCTAAACTTCTGAATGGGCATCGACGGGAGAATCTGATAAGAGCGATAAAAGGTTACGTCACTACGGAGCAACAGAATATGTTGGGAGAGTGAGGCTACCTAGCTGCTATCTCTACCTCCTCCCACATTTTCTCATTGAAGCCACTAGTAACAACAAAAAACCAATACATTGGCCAAGATATGACACAGTAAAATAAACATTGAAAAGGCAAGAAAAATTACCCCTATCTACCTCAGCCTTTTGAACCATACTACATTAAATTTACAATATTTCTTTCGGGCCTCATGTCCTGAATGAACATTGTGTGTGCTTTCCTTGCAAGGGTTCATTACTACCTAGTACCTGTAATGAAACATGAGCTACTTGCACAGAATAGGTGTAACAAGTGCCCTCGATGCTGCTTCACGGATAACATTTGCACCTATGTATCCTGAGTTTTGTTTTCCCTATGAGCATGCTTAGAGTCAAAACTGATTTTGGTTACCCTATAATTATCAACATTAACATGATTACAGCCTTCCACCTTAACCCTAGATAGGCACCTGATGGAAAAAAATACCATACATGTGAATATCCATATCTAACTCTGAAATATTTTGATTTTTGACTTTCTCAATCATTTAGCTTTCCCGCCTTCTGCTATTCTATCATAGAGGATGGATTATACTTTCCGCTGGCCACTCATGTTAATCAATGTTCCATAATCATTCCACAGGAAACTGAGATAAGGGGTGGCAGCTCATAGAGCTGTAATTAAACCAGGTTTATAAGCCATGACCTACATAAAGTTATGGTCACAGTTTAGTGCAAAGATCTCAAACAAGGCTGGATATAGTGAGGCCTATCTTGAATGCTGGGATAAATCATGAAATTAGAAGCATGCTATGAAAGCACATTTAATTTTGATTTATTATTTACTTTTAATGGTCAGCTGGAGTAGGTAAGGTGCATTATGGTAGGCTCATACTAAGATCTACTATTAAAAGTCACCTCTTGGATGCTTTGAAACACGGGCCCTATGTCCATCAAGCTGATTCTGTTATGACACTATTATTAGTATTCTATCATCAAGCGCTTTTCATTTCTTTTGGTTTTCATTTTATTCATTATTCTAATTCAGTCATTTCCCTCCTTAAACAGACTCTACTTGATTTTCAGTACCCTCAGGCCTCACTTCATGCAGAGTTGATAAGAATTGACTGCATCATATAAATGCATGCCAAACACATTTTCTATGTGCCATATCATAACCAATAACAATATCACAGACTGTTTTGTGTGCTTGCCATATCAAGTCTTATTCCATGATGCAGGGATTAATACGGACTAAAACCTCAACACTGTACCTATAGCACTGGCAGTATTATAAGCTAATGACAGGAGCCTCATGAATAAAACCATGGGTCAAGCCATAGTCTATAAAATGCAGGAAGTTATGGTCCCCCATTACTAGTGCTAAGTACATGTACTTAAAACATGGCTGGGCAGGGTCAGGCTTCACTATGATGGAGGAATTATGGACATGTATACACTTTACCATGGCATGGAACACCATTAAGTGGGTGGTCATCAAGTGCAAAAAGTGAGGGAATGGGCAACATCATGACATGCCCTTAAAAGTGACCCCTCTGACCCTCTTGTACCTTAATGACCTATTCTGGCATGCAACCTCAGAAGTAATCTTATTACTACACTCTTTCCAATGTCCAACCTTGGACCGTATGAACCCTGTTCAAAATGGTGTCTTACTGCTCATCATGATACACAAATATGTCAGCTCTAGTGTGTCTACTCAGGAGGGCTCCATTCATGACACAATTGCCTGAATCCTAGGTCTAGATAACTATTTCTCATGAGCCTCTGATAACTCAAAGTTTCAATGTATGATGAAATAATATTATATTCTATACCTGTAGTACTGTATGGGGTTTATTCCATAAAATATACACAAAGGAAAGAGTACCACAACATTCTTGTGTGGGGTGGTATCATGCTAGATGTGCTAGAAGAGAATCCAAATTAGGCACAGTCTTGTGGTGTCGATTTCATATTTTAGGACAAATTTATTGCTGAATTTTCCCCTATTTGAGTTCTCAGCTTGGTCCACATCAGTTCCCACTTCAGTTTGATAGTAGAGTCACCATGCCAGGCCAACTGCATCAATTACTCTATATTTGGTCCATACAGGTACTAAATTTGAATAAAATAAGAGAAAGATGTGATCCAGTCACAGAATCTGGCTGCCTTATATGGGCTAGAAGCACAAGTGGTAGTGGCTACCCCCAGATGTGGGTGGCAGTGAAGCGCTGGGGCAGCAAGACAGTTCCTGTGCACCACCTGCTTTACCTGTTGTCTCATAGAACAGAATTAACATGAGAATTACACATAAGCCATATTTGCCAAACTAAAAGGTGTTTAACCTTGAAACATCTCTCATATGAGCTGCCAGGAGTAAACAGTCAACGAGAGGCATGTGCACAGAAAGGAGTGTTTCGAAAATCACTACAACTATCCTCACTGCATCTTCCATCTGTAGGCCTAGTAGATAATTTCCTGTTGAAATCTAAGAAGTGACTTTTCATATCAAGTAAATACTTTGTCAATATTGTGATACTCATGTGTAAAACAATCAGAGAAAAATAAGCTTTGCATGATCGGTGACCTAATCGTAGACTAGAGTTGGCTGCAGTCAGTGACCCACCAACCCCGACGGATGCATCGTGCATTGGTGAGTGGTTTCGTCCCAGGTAGTTTTGCTTGTACAATTTTGTTTTGAGCAATAGCTTCAGAGTCCACTGATGCATTGCCTCCACACAATTAGTATTCAAACCGAACCGGCACACCGACAGGTTATGTTCATCTAGCATCATGTCAAGACATGCATTCAGTTTGTCAATGTCACTAGCCATTGGGGTAATATATCTCTGATTTGGTAGGTGTAGGTGGGAGTGATCTTCTTTTTTGGAGCATACCAATGTTGCAGTTTATTATATGATGCACATGATAGGACCAACCCAGTCTCAACATGAATCATTGGTGAAAAACTTTGAGTGCCAGGCTGATAAAATAATATGCAGCTCTTTTTGGGATTGTTATAGCATGTATCAGTAGCAACAACAACATCTTTTTGGCCAGTGATTTTATCAATAGCCTTTACCTCAGCACAATTTTCCTTCATTTTTTCCTTATTTACAGCCTCGAATGTATCGCATGCCAGCTTATGGACCTGTGCAAGTTCCTTTTCCGAGAGTGGTGGAGTGTCAATACCAGCAAAGAGGACTCAGAGGTCTTGAAAACTTACAGACATCTTGCACATGGAAGAAACCAGCTTCATGTTGACATACACCAGTGGATGGCCCGCTACACCAGTCTTCACCTGCTGATACAGCTTGCGGCATTCGCAGCTCCAACGACATCACCGGCATTTCACCTGTTAATGATAGGTGAGATTATCAATTAAATCTAATCTTTTTACTAGTAAATAGGAAATAAATATATAAATGAATTGACAGAATTGTGTTTAAAAGTAAATAAAAACTTCAAGTAATGTTGTAGAATAGTTAATTAAACCTTAAATACAGCAGCTTCAGCTATGGCCATAACTTACCCTTAGTGCAGTTTCCAAACCTTGGATAATCTCATCACAAAAGATGAAATCAGGATCTTTACACTCATTTCGCCCCTCCCCCATCCATAAACCCTAAGCAACCTAGCCCAAATCAACCAGATAGTGTCAGTGTGAGCCAGTGTGTGTCTAACACAATTCAGTTATCTGAGTCAGCTTGAGCAACCTTGCAATAAACGCAATTCAGCAATTCTGAACTTGAGTCACCTTGTGCAACTTTGCATTAGACACAACTTACAAAATTTGGTTAGCTTGTGCTACCTTGCACTAGGCTCAAATGTTGCACTGTGTACACGTTTCTAGCACTAAGTGCAACCTAGTCACTCTATGTCCCTCATCATGACACTAACTTGCTGGGTTCTGAACATTCAAGCCAAACATGTTTAGATGTTTATACTTTAAAAGGACATAGGAATAGGTGTAAATATACTTTAAACACTTGCATTTTTTGGAGTTTAGCAATTTGAACCACACCAGAGGGCACCTCTTCCCTAAAATGAACACAGTCATCTGTTATTTTTGAATCAGATCTGTTGCAGTGTTACCTAGGGACAGTTTCACATTATAAAACATGAACATAATCTCAATAACAAAGGACTAAACAGGTAACTCTTTTAATACTTCTATCAGTGGTTCATATGAAACCAACTGGTACAAGTTTGGATAACCAGTCTGTGAAGATTCATAAGGCACAAAGCAAAATTATCCTCCCTGCCTGACCACCCTCTCAGTCTGTTATCTTTGCCAATAAGTCTCTGGCATAATTTGCATTCAATAGAATTCTCATCTCGACTAATTGACACAGTTGACAATCTACACATCCTAGTAAAACATGGTATATTGCTTAACAACGTTTAGACTGATATTGTGACTATAAAACGTTGCAGGGTTATGTTTAGAGTCTAAAATCCTCTGCTATGCAATCTTCGGCTGGGTTGGGTATCAAAACTGCTAGTAGTTAAGATTAACGGTATTGGAAATCAATGCTTTGGACCGAATGCTACCCTTCTAGACAGTAAAGCCATCTACAGAAATTCTAACATCACTTCCTTTTTGGGTATTCATAGTTGCCCATATGGCTGCTCTAGTCTCATCTCAACATGGAATTATCCTAGTTTGAGTCAATCCGTCTAATGTAAATATGGGCATTTCATTGTAGGTATCCCCTGTACACTATACGGAAGTAAAAGAGGAGGTCCAAATGGATGGTCGTTTATGTAAAAAAAAAATTACAATTTCTTTTCATCATTCTTTTTTTTCAATTTGAAGTGTTTTTGATATATTCATGAAACACGTACATCAATACGTACATCAAGGTATGGTGTGTTGATCATTCTCATGCTGCATGTCTACACAGATAGGCATGCCAGGTAATGACCTACTATAGTAACACTAAAGTAGGTTATGGTCAGAAATGACAGCCTTCTGACCTGTGATTACACACTGCTCATAAGCCACATCATACGTATTTCATGGATCATAGCCTCTGCTTAGTACAAAGACCTCAAAAAAATGGCTTGGCTGAGAGGGGAATTATGGTAGGTTTATATTTAGATATGCCATTTAGGGTTACCTCTCTGACCCCTTGAGACGCATCATAAAATTAATCTAAAAAACAAAAATACTTATCCTGAGATGCTATGCCCCGTTGAAGCTGACTCTTTCCTGCGATTCCAAAGTGCTATCATCAAGCCTTATTGATAATTTATAATCATTGTAGAGTTTTGGAATACATAGCATTGGTCCATTATCTTCTATGTCAAATGATTACCTCTGACAGCGTTTAGTATTTAATCCCCACCTCAATTACTGCAACGATTCAGATTTAACTACAGGAAATTAAAGATAATGTGTTAATCTGAATGAATGCTCAGCACACATAGCTTTCTATATACTACAGTAAAATATTGCAATTCCTTCCAGGATTATAAGAGTTGCTACATCTGATACACAGTACATTTATATGTGTATAGCCAAGCAAAAAGGGTCCCCCAGGGGAAAAGTCAATTTTTAAATTCAGGCCATGAACTTTCCAATGATATATTACATGAGAAAATATGTCTGCTAGTTTTAGAGTTACAGCTCTATTAACTTAGATAGTTACCGACCTATTCAAATCCCAAATAAGGTTTATATATTTTATGAGATATTTCAGATGATATGTATAATTAGGCATAATTCTGCAAATTGTCATATTCTTCACATTCCTTTTCTCACAAAATTTGATCTGATTATCAGATTTTTACCATCTTTTCAACAAAACCATCATTATGGGTGTGGCTACAAATAGGCATTTTTGATTCCTCAATTTTGAGGGAAAATAATGTTTCCATGGCAACCAATATCAACAAGAACACTGATTCCTTCCCCCAAATGCCCAAAACGTTCTATTTACATTCCAAATTTGGCCATAGTGGTGTCCCCCTGGTGGCCAGAATTGGTACTAATCCCCCTCGGACGGTTCTTTTAACTTGCCTCCTCACATATGCTATACCACAGGGAGGATTACAGATGAACACTCTAAGCAATACCAAGAGGTACAGCACTTGTACTAGGGTTAACGTCAAGAGGTTCAAGTCTATTAATACAATATAATCAGTATACTGCATGAAGCTACGGTGTCCCATTAGTGCTAGGTACTTAAAACATGGGTGAGACTTCACTTATAAGCTGGAATTATGTACATGCACTGAAGCATCGCCTGGACTCCCATTAATCAGTTAATAAGCTGATGGCCATCAAGTGCAGAATGAGGGGAAGAAGGTAGCATCACATCATACATCCTTAAAAGTGACCCTCTTGCATATCTGAAACTAAAATCTTCTGTTGCTAATTGCACAACCACTCCCTGCAACTCAGTGCCTCTTAGAATTTCTCATTCTGTCAAATAAATTCAGGATTAATCTCCTTATCCCCCTGTCCACATTTATCAAATTCCCTCGATGGATTAGCAGACTTCCAAATACAAAATTTGCTGATAAAGAAGCAGGCGATATTTATAAAGACAGACATATCAGAATGAGTCTGCCTTATCTTGATATCTCCCACTGTGGTGAAAGGCACTTCAGTTAGGACCCTAGGCACATGATTCCAGATCAATTTTTCCAACTATAAGTTGAATTTGTGTGCATTTATGGTCTTTCCACAGTCACTTTTATGACATGATTCTATGTTATACACCAATTCCCACCGAAGTGCACCATACATTCAAATATAAGATCTATCAGTAGTTGGTGAAAAGCTTTCACTTTGTCCACATGTATCAACTATGTATCCTCAGATGTCTACAATCATGCATCTAACATATCCCTCAGACTGGATGCTCATACAAGGACACATCTTTAGGTTCCTCACACTGGTATTTCTTCTCCTCATAAATTATGACCAATTTAACTAAATACACTTAAAACTAGGACTGCAGTCCTTTTAGATGTACACATGTCCTCGAGGCATTCGCAAGAATTCGACTTATCTCATTCGTATCGATGTAAGTCATTCATTTTCTGGATCCTGAGATGAAGGCCACTGCCATCCTTTAGCCAAGGCTTGTGAATTATAAAGAAGCAGCAATCCTATCAGCTGCATACTAAATTACCATGGACTTTGCTCACATAGAACCATGGGCGGAAAACTAGTCTCAACCACATGCTCAGTGTAGTCCTCTCTAGTAGTATAGACAGGGTCTAACAGTCAGCAAAGTCCCCGGTCTCCCCTGTGTTTACACAACCCACCCAATCCACATGGCTACTTTGAATATGCATTATCCCTAGGTATCCAACATTTCACCATAGCACTCTTACTAGGTGATAGGGCACACTTAATGATTGTTTCTGTATAGGCCACTTCAGGCAAACAATCCAATACACTACATTGCCCTCTGGGTATGTGTTGGGTAAGGTGACAATATCTCACCCTCGTGCATTTCATATACACATGATAAATATGATCATAAGCAGGTATGGCCTATTGTTTTAGGCTCAATCATACATAACTTCCTAATTTTCGGAATAAAGGTAGAAAATGTATTAATATCAGCTTTGTATAGCTCTTGCAGTGTCTTATTTCGGATATGTTAAATGCTCATGGAATTCCTACTCATGGTGTAGCTACCTGACCATACATAATTATAGGGAATGACTGCCTACAGCTTACCAGCCACTGCCATACTTACTACAATTTACACTCAAGCTAAAGTCAGCACTGGGGCATTTATAGGACAATTAATGATTCAGCCCTATAGACTTCAGCCATGTGTACAGTGCATGTGTTTGGATACCTAGGGGTAATGCATATTCAAACTATAGCCAAGTAGCACAGTAACACTATACTTTCTGTGCCTGACCAGTCATTAACTCTGTAAGGGTGATAATCATACAGGCTCCTGTAATGAACAGAATGGCTAAAGTGATGGAAACAGGCAGTGAGCGATAATAGGCAACATCCACCTGCAACATGAGCATTAGCGATTGCATCAGCAAGAAAAATCAACCAGGTGACTCATGTAACAGGATGTGCATATATATCTACTTTGTCATAGCTCTGCAATTACATCAATTAATTCAATAGAATGTATTGTGCCACTTATATATAGCTTCTTTCACTTGCTATTCACACCATGAAAAGTTATAATAGAAAATACTTTTCAAGTGAGCCTTACACAGCATTTAGAGCTGAATACAAACGGTAATTGTGTTTTTTTGGCTGCCTTTTTGAGATTGCAGACCTGTGTGATATGAATATCCATTATTTCATCACCATGTTTCCCTTATGCTATCTTAGTACAAATATGTCAGACCCACAGCAGGACAGCTTCTTGTCACAGGTCTGCTCCCAATTAGGGTTGTGATGCCCCAGTCCAATAGCACAGGGACAGGATTCAGCAAGAAAAAGGTCAATTTCATATTGTGAATTAATTCCAGGGTGACATTTGATTTAGTAACTGGTAGCTTTTAAATGTATGACTTGAAGGACAATCAAAGAAAAATGCTCATCTTAATATTTCAGGACATGTGACTACTGGAAACAGACATTTCTGTTATAACAGAGAAGAAAAGATGATCAGATGATCCATGGGAATGGGAAGGTTTGGAATGAGGAGGACTGACTAGCAAACAGATGGTGTCTCACTAACCGTGTACACATTTAGGGATAATTCTATAGGACATTCTCATTACCCACAATGGAAAATTCTATCATAACTATGTGGGATGAGTAAACTTCAAACTTCTTCCCCCTTCAGAAAAAGAGAAAACTGATATTGACATGAATGTATTACATTTCACCTCTGTGTATACAATCTATGGTGCTATTTCTCAACAGTAATCCTACCTTGTCTGTGTTCAGCTTGTCATCATACAATGATGTCTTCAGCTCACGGGGCAAGGTTTTCCTTTGCCAGTCCATAATACTCTGTTCCTCTTTTTAATGCACGGTTTCTTTTACAGGGATCTTTCATTGTTTGCTGTCTGGTCTGAGCAAACAACTCCTATTACTGTCAATTATTCACATAATACAGGCTTGCCAGCAAAATCTCTTGTTTTAGCTCCCAAACAAAGAAAATCTTTGTTGTAAGAAGAGGAATGAGAAAGGTGACATGTCGTTAACATTATGAAACAAGTATTTAAGTTTATCTCCTTTGGGCCTCCCCTGCCTATACCTAGCTTGCATATTGCGTGGCTGTTTGCATACATATTGTATGTGTGTGTGTGGGGGGGAAGGGGTAATAAATAGCTAGTTAAAGGCTAGGTAAGGCACTAGTGTGTAACTCATCATAGTGAAAAAGTACCTATTGGCCTATACATCATCGTGAAAAAGTACCCAAAACCATTGTTGGCCTATTTTGCACATGTGTAGCCATTGTGGCTCCCCTAGTGGCCATGTGCAGTACTAAAAGGAAAGCACCTTTCTCATCATCTGCCGAAAATTATTCGCTAGAATGTATTTTCTACCATGGACCGACATGTCCAATAATGATAATACATGTAAAAGGGAGATATGGAATAGAGAAAGTAAAAAGAGGGACGCTGTCAAGATGAGAAGATAACCAAAATGATTCTCAGTGCACTATCACAAGATTTTTGTCCTGCTGCGTCTAAGCGTGTGCTTGTTAGTCAAACTGAATTGTCAGGCAGATACCTGTTAAATATTATGATAGTTTTAGCATTTTTGATCCCCGAGACAATGATGCAGTCTTTGCTATCATTGCTAGAGACAAATAACATGCTAGATTATCAATGTTGCAGACCAAGAGGCAGCCTGTGGTATTAGTACTTCACAGATTAGAATGGGCTGCATGGGTGTCAGTGATCAAGGAAGTTACATCTCCTTCTACTTCCTATGAGTAAGAAAGAAAATGTATAGTGTAAGTGTTGAACACAGTATAACCCTAAACATTGTCACGGAATATTCTCCCACTTCTTTATTTCAGATTGTTATAATCCATATACCAATAAGGCCTTCTCATTTCAATAAAATACAGATGTGATTTAGTAGGTTCATTGAATATCATCTTAGTCAACTGTGTACTCAGACCAGATGGTTATATCTGAACTAAGATTATTGAAACAAATCCTGTGAAGTGCACAGAATATATCAGTCTTGAACATGATGACATACTTATTTGTATGAGTAAAAAGCATATTAATGAGGGTCTGTGATTGTCTAATTATGATAGGAAGACTTGCAGAAAGTTTTCTGATAGGTTAAAGGAGAAACACTTTATTGCTATAATTGGTCGTGCCACCAAGTGGCTGTGAAAAGCTCTAAATCCCCATAATGCTACCTTTTCTAATGTACAAGTATAGAATCCAACATTTTCATCTGAGCTTTCTGCAGTTCGGCTAGTATTAGCATTACCACAACTCATTTCAAAATACATAAAAAAAACTTTGCTACACCTATTTGGGTTGATGCACAATGTTACAGGGTTATAAAACCATTGGAATTCTGTCTCTATCCAACTAGAACCAAAATCATTTAAGATTATGGACCCTGGTAATTTGGCATGTATTGGAGCTTAAGCCCCATAGGGGGCTCTCATATATGGACCCCCTCCTGCAGTGGGGTGGTCGGCCAGGGTGGTGGAGCACTATATATATATATATATATATATATATATATATATATATATATATATATATATATATATATATATATAAGTTATTTCGCTGACAGGGAAAAAATACCGGTAATAACGATAATAATAATGTTGATATATACAGTAATAATAATATATGATGAGTAGTACAATAAATGATCATATCACAGACACATGAGTTTGGTGGGTTACTGACCTTGGGGCTATCAGCACCATACATGCCTTTATTAACAACTATAATAATTAGTTGACAAAAAACATAGTCAGTAAAATGCATAATATAATAACAATAGTATAGTAATAACAATAGTAATAGCAATAGTAATAACAATAGTAAAAATTTAAATTTCCAGGGAACACCCAGCGTGGTGTTACCTGTACAGGTGAAAACGAGCCAATTGACCGTTACCTTGAAAATCCCCCCTTATATACTGGAGGGGTGTTGATCATGACGTCATACTATGACATCATAGATACCAATGCGCGCAGCAAGTAGTCCCTAACCGTTCGCGAATAATTATATAAATATACACAAGTGTATATAGTTCCATAAGTTATTTCGCTGACAGGGAAAAAATACCGGTAATAACGATAATAATAATGTTGATATATACAGTAATAATAATATATGATGAGTAGTACAATAAATGATCATATCACAGACACATGAGTTTGGTGGGTTACTGACCTTGGGGCTATCAGCACCATACATGCCAAAAACACATAAAAACATGCCAAACACATGTGAAAACACATACCAATCAACAATGCAATTGAGATTGGCAAAGTCTATCTAATTCCAAAAGTTCATTTTTATGATTATGTAAATATGTAAAAACAGAATTAGATTTCCAATTCACCTTCTTTTTAATAGAATCTACACTGAGGTCCCGCATCCTTCAACATAGTAGCACCACCATGCCTAAGTGAATGAGTGGAGACTGAACCTTTGATACCAGCTCGTATAGATAGAGATTTCAACCTCGAATTAATATATTGGTACTGTAGAGGAACACCATTAGTTTTGAACAATAACTCACTTCCACCCCTACCTGTGCACAATCTTCCTAAGTCTTTACATGGACATAACAATGAAGTATCATTCCTACATAAGTATATGTTAAAAGAATGGTTACCAAGCTGGTCAGTCTTTGAAGTTTTAATGCGAAGGCTAGCATAACTATTAAAAATTTTTACATCACCTACCCTCAGTGTATGAGGAGAAGATACAACATGTCCTACCCTGAGTACACCTCTAAAACATAAGAGAATAGCTAACCAGAACTTCAAGTCAGCCCTGTTGGAGAGATCCAAATATGATCTAATACATAACATTTCCTTCGGACTCAATGGGTGAGTAACCCTAGAAGGAACCACACAATTTCTATCAATACCATCCAACACCTTTTTTAGCATGAAATTACTGGTATGGTCTAAACCACCTCTAAGTTTTTGATAATACCAAATAGAGGACAAATAATTCCTTACAGAGGAAGGTTTCATATATTCAGATAAATATACTGCATATGTAGCAGCCTGTGAAGGAGAACAAGGAAATATAGCTAGTTTAAATTGATTACAAAATTTTTTATACCTGTTAAGTTGTTGTTTCCTTGCTCTCCTCGTGCTCTCTGACACACCCTTCGATAAAAGACACTTTTTTCTTTTTTGTAACCTTTTCCACTCTGGAATTAAAGCAACACATATCATTTTCAAGAAGAGAGTTTACACATTTGTCCAGTATACCCTTATAAGCAAGCCTAGATAGTTGGTCGGCCAGGACATTGTCTTCTGACCTAATATAGGTTGCATACACCTCCACATTATTGATAAAACAAAGCCAAAAAATCTCTCTAAGCCATTCCATACACAGCTTATTTTTTGACCTACCGGTATTTACCATAGCTAACACTTGCATATTGTCGGTAACGCAATGTATTCTTTTATTTTTACAGCCAGATATCCAACGTCTAAGACCCATAAGAAGAGGATATAACTCGTATACATTTATATTTCTATGGTGGTTTTTTAAATTATCCAGTATGGGTGGTTGGGTAAAATGACCACTACCTAGATTAAATTTATCGAAAGATGTCCAGTCACCATATAAATAATCTTTATCCATCCATGCACCAGAGCCTTTCATGGAAGAATCTGAGTACATAGGTGTGTCAACATCATCATTTAGAATTAACCTCTTACAGTTAAAAACTCTACAAAAATCCAACCACCATTGGAAGTCTTGGCGAGTGCAAGCTGATACCCTAACATAACCACCTGGTCTGGCCCGGGCACAGAGATCGAAAATTCGCCTACTAAAGGTTCTACCACCCTTAACCACCTGCGAGCAGAAAGACATTAAACCACCTATCCTCTCCAAGTTCTTTTTTGAAATAAATTTCTTATTAACGTTATCTAACAAGAGATTTTCCATTTTCTCAACCTTTTCAACAGGCAAAGACAGTTCCAACCTAACTGAATCTATGTTAATACCTAAGAATTTACAAACTTGAGATGGGTCGGTCACCTTTTCTCTGGATACTACAAAGCCCATGTAGGTCATACATTCCATTAATAAATTTCTTTGTCTAAGACATTCATCATAAGTATCAGCAATTATGATAAAATCGTCCAGATAATTTACAATTTTTTCTACACCGTAGAATTTTGCCACTTCCACAATAAAATCAGAGATTCTATTAAAGATATACGGGGCACATTTCAGGCCAAAAGTTAACCTGTTACTCACATAATACTCCTCCCCATGCCCAAAATTCCATCTGAAACCTTGCATGGTCGTGTGAGGTGCATACACATTTATAGACCTGTACGCTGATTTTAAATCTACCACACTCATGAAATTGTTCTTATTCAATTGAGCAGTCACCGTGCTAATACTATTATAAGAAAATGTCGAGCTAGTAGTCTCCATAAAATTATTAATGGATATCTTATCAGGCATACTACAGTCAGTTATGGGCCTTAACTTGCCATTTGATTTTTCTACACCACCTAGGGCATGGATACAACGGGGTTTATCTGCACTTTTAGAGACTAGACCAGCCTCTAGTTCATCCAACAATATACCACAATACTCGTTATAGAATTTTCCTTCGAGGATTGACTTATAATTTCTGCAATCATAAGAAGTATTGCAGTCAGGATCCACTATCCTGAACCCCTCAACAAAACCTTGCCATAAGAACAATGCCTCTTTATCATTTATATTAATAACTCCCTTTTGGGTTAAGAATGGGGCCACTCTGCAAGGTAAAATTTGGGCTATTTCACCATGAATATAATGTACACACTCACACACACCATTTATACAACTGTCATATACTCTGATGCTAGGTAAATTTGTTACAACAACAGTAAATAATGGTTCAACTTCACCCTGTACTGGATGACTATGTGTAACATTTACAATTTTTGAGTTAATATTAACATCAATATTAACCTCATTAACCAAGTCATATTGACTATGGTCACTCGGGGGGACAAAAATATTTTTATCCGATTCAGAATTAATATTTACAACACCCTCATCTGAAACTTTGGGTAGGGGTAATCTAAAGTCTACCACATTTACTAACTTTGCCTCTGGCACCAGGATATCGAAACCTACAGAGTTAGGACTTAAATTACCATCATTTTCCTATTCGCCTCTAGCCTTGGAGCATTCCAACTTATTATGACTCGTGCCATTACACACGCTGCAAACATGCCTATATTTACATGGTTCCTTCGAGCAACCTTCTGCCCTGTTGTATGCATAGCATGGGTTATTAGACGATCTCTGTTTGCCTACATTTTTAGGTTTAGCACTGTAAGCTTTCTGGGCCTGAACGGTCCCATCATATGCCAAATGACGTAGTATATCTGAATTTTCAATGGTTGAAAAAGCCTCTATTCCACTATCATTAGCCCTGTCCCTCACTGACTTATCATAGGCTACCAGGGCTGAAACCGTATATATTTTGGTGCCAGACTTTTCAATTAGTACCTGAAGATGTTTAAGCATACCCTCAACATCGTCACCTGATTTGTAGTACTTCAAAATAAACTGCAAGTTTACAGACATCAATTTCTCAATAGTGTCAATTTTTTCCTTACGTTTGGTGAATTGAGAATGATCAAACTCACCCGATTTTACACGGTGATGATGCCTAGAGTAAGTTGAATCCAATGACGACCCTCTAGATGTGCTCGGACTGCATTGACGAGCAGAAATACTGGATTTAGACGATCGTCTATGTCGCTTGTGATCAACTTGCACCCATTCGTCCCCACCGTCAGACGAAATTTCGCATGGAGACGCTTGGCGGGTAGCCCTAGCAACCGGTCCGCGTCCTTGACTACGTGACGTCATACCTCTCTGTTTGTAAACATCCCCACGTGCTCTGCTGGAACGACTTGACGCATTGACGAATCCTCCACCCCGATCGTCCTTTCCATTGACGACCTCTTGTAGAAGTGATTTAATGGTCGACAGCTCGTCTTCTAATACATCTAGCCTCGTCTGGTCAATAGACGACCCTCCCACAACACCTGTAACAGTTCGGGGAACCGACGGTGTATCACCAGTAAGTGAGAGAGTCGAGCTACTCGTAAGTCCTAAATTGGCCGATTTTTTCGTCTTTTCCACCGATTTAACCGATTTTCCATTTGGTGTATTGGCCTTCGAGCCTTTAGCAGCCTTTCTACCCATTTCAATGGTAAATAAAGGCACCAGGAGCCCCTCAAAACGGTTAAAAAATTTAAATTTCCAGGGAACACCCAGCGTGGTGTTACCTGTACAGGTGAAAACGAGCCAATTGACCGTTACCTTGAAAATCCCCCCTTATATACTGGAGGGGTGTTGATCATGACGTCATACTATGACATCATAGATACCAATGCGCGCAGCAAGTAGTCCCTAACCGTTCGCGAATAATTATATAAATATACACGAGTGTATATAGTTCCATATATATATATATAGCTATGCCATAGGATGGTAACCTGTGAGCAAACATTGTCTACAAACACTTGCAAATCCAAAAGGGTTAATAACATCTCACATACACAATTTTTATATTAAATGAAAGCTGTTCATATATTTTTTTCACATGGATGTTGCAAAGAGAGGATACAAGCACAAGTTTGTGAGCAATTTAAATAAATCCGACTTTCTCTGCTTACCATATTTCATAGCTCAGTTTTGGGTAAATCTTCTCAAATGTAAGTATATTAAGATGATGTTTTGTGTCCTCATGTCTCAAATAAACACAGTGTGTGCTTTCCTCGCAAGGCTTCAATACTGGCCAGCACCTGGAATGAAACATCAGATACTTGCACAAAATAAGGAATTATACTTGTCTTAAACAAGGGCCCTCGTTGGTGGCTCGACCTCATGTGTATTCACCCTAAGCTTTGCTTTGTAGCAACTGTAAAGGAAGTCATGACAGAGGTAGCTGTCACCTTTACACATCCCCTTCTTGAGACTCCATGCCTCCGGAAAACCTTATTCTAGCATGCTGCTTCCTGAATAACATGCTTACCCTTAAAACTGATATTGGTTAGCCTTTAATTATCAACATGAAGTTGATTCCAACCTTCCAACTTAATTATGGGCAAGCACCTGATTGAAACAAAAACATACATGTGAATATCTATAACATCTATATCTTATTCTGGAATATTTTGTTTTTGGCTTTCTCAACCAATTAGCTTTCTGCACCTTCTGATATTCAGTCACAGAGGATTGATTATACTTTCTGCGGGCCACTCTCATATGCATGTTAATCAGTGTACCATAATCCTACTACAGGAAGCTGTGGAAAGAAGTAGTGGCCTATATAGCTGTAATAAAACCAGGTTTATAAGCCATAACGTACATAATTCATGAAGTTATGGTCTCTGTTTAGTGCAAAGATCTCAGACAAGGCTGGATAGAGTGGGGCATATTGGATATGCTCTTAGAGCAAACAGAGGTTATGTGCAACGATGCACAGTGGTGCTAGTATAGATCTGAAACAGATTGGTGCAATTCCACTGTAATATTATATATCTAGTCTTTTTATTAACCTTTAACTCATTTTTGAAAACTGTATTTCTAAACACATGCACACTAACCGGTAATGCCAATGTAAACATCAGCTATACATGGCAACCTGGCAATTCCTCTCTAACTCCTTTGCGTGTGAATAAAATTGAATTGAATTACTCTTTGGAAGCTGGGATTATGCATGCAATTGGAAGCATGTTATGAAAGCTGGTCAGCTGGAGAAGGGGATATGATATATAGCAGGCTTATACTAGAATCTGCCTTTAAAAGTGACCTCTTGGTTGCTTTGAAACTCACAGCCTTTTTTCCTGGACCTACGTCTATTGTCTATCATCAAACACATTTTATTCCTCCAGTTTTCATTTAATATTATCCTTTTTTTGCAAATTGTCGCAATTTAAATATTCTAGAATGGCAAACACTTTGGGTTTAGCATTCTAGACTGTTTACATTGTGCTATAACTGTGCTATGTCATAAACGATAACAGTACGAGTGATTATTATTGCAGTGTGTGTGTGTGTTTTGCGCATCTGGATTTATTCCATGATACTTGGATTATTATGGACTAAATCCTCCATGCTCTACTAATAGGACTGGCAGGAAGACTATGAATAAATCCTTGGGTCAAGCTATAGTGTATAAGATGCAGGAAGTTATGGTCCCCCATTACTAGTGCTAAGTACTAAAGACTTCGCTGGGCAGGTAAGGCTTCACTGTGAGGGGAGAATTATGGACATGTACATACACTTAACCATGGCCTTGAACACCATTAAAAGGGTGGTCATCAAGTGCAAAGAGTGAGGAAATAGGCAACATTATGACATGCACTTCAAAGTGACCCCTCATGTCAGAATAGGCTTTAATGGCCTATTCTGACATGCTACCTTGTGAATAATCTTTTTGTGCACTCTTTTCAATGTCCATCCTTGTACCATATTAACTCTTTAAGTTCAACATATAATAGTGAATAACCGCATTGTGACCTTTGATCACCATGGTGCACAAATTAATAAGGCTGCTCTGGTGTGTCTACTCATGAGGGCTCCATTTATAGATGATACATGTTTGGCACAATTACTTGGATCAAGATAATAATTATTAATTTTGTCAAATAAGCCTTTAAAAAGCCATAGGTCTCAATGACTATGATGAAATATTATCTGTACCTGCATTACCTTATGGGGTTTATTCCATAAAATGTACAGAGATGAAAGAGTACCACCGCTTGTACATACACGGGGGTATTGTGGGAGAAGTGCTAGTGGGGAATCCTGATTATATGCAGTCTCCTGCTTGCTTGGGTCTTGTTACCCTGGCCACCCATTCACATACTTGACCTTCTTCCACCTCCATCTCCCTGCCCCAGGATGTGCTCCCATTTACTCAGATGTCATAGCATGAATCGCAAACAAGCTGTAATAGGTTGGTATACTTATACGGCCTACGGCCCTTTTCTGAACACATTGATGCTGAAATTCAATAATGTCAAAGCGTTCAATTATGCTATATTATACCATGGTTATCATGTTCTTGAGCAATTTTACGGTGCCGACAGCTGATAATGAAGTGCGAATAGTACGCGCTAAATGAACCCATGTTGACACTTAGATTAAACGGTGTGACAGCAAGTTGACAGCGAACAATTTAATTCAATAATAAAAAAAACTATAGCATTAGAAGCTTAACGCGTATAGAGGATGAAAGTAGCCATTATATTTTATCACCTACCTTTAATTCGCCATGATTTAAACTGTATATTCAACAGGATTGAAGATAGAAAAATCGAATAAAGCGAAATTTTCGCCGTCGTGTTGACTGCATAGCGGACGGATTGTTTACCATGGCGAGACACAAGTTGTCACGTTGGCATATGCTCTAAGGGTATTCTGGCTGTCGCGCGCAGTCCTTACCAGCGATTCTACTATGAAAATACCCCTAGGACACACGTTGACGTAATATTTTGCGTCCAGGCATTCTGGTTGTCTCGCCGAGAAACCAAAATGGCGGAGGAGCTTGAACAAGACGTATCCCTTGGATTTTTATTTCTTCAATTTATAAGGTATTTACTTAAAAGAAATGGTGGAAACCCTGGTATAAACGTCATATACAACAAATAGAGATGCACACAGTGATTCTAGGGGCTAGATAAGAAGACACTCGGCCTACGGCCTTGTGCTTCTTATCTGCCCCTAGATTCACCTAGTGCATCTCTATTCATTATATATGTCCTTAATGCTAAGCATGTTTGTCTTAGGATTTTAGCCATCTAATTTCTGTTGGGCTCTATTCATAGGCTTTTTTGGTTCATTTTGATTTCCAAACACATCATTAATAATCAGGGAACATCATCCATCATTCACCTCCATCTCTGACATAATTGTTATTTTCATGACTTAAATTACTGTTTCTTAAATTATTAACATTAAAATCATATTCACTATACACTTTCTTTGCTCTCAGTTCCGATATTAAATTTACACCGATTGTAGTAATTTATTTACCTAGTCCTATTTCAATCGTCATTCTGCTCTTCAAAGACACTGATATAAACCATACCCTTTCCTAGCTACTGAATTCCTTTTCTCATATATATAAAAAACGTTGCGTATGTGAGGACGCTTGTAGTTCCATAAAATAAGACATGTGCAACAGAAGGTTGAGGTGGGGACATGGCCAAATCATTTTTAATACATAGCTATGACCCCCGCTAATGTCAAAATAGGTTTATGACACCCAAACACAGTCTAGCTTGATAATATATTGATGGGAATGATGGAAAATTGGAGAAAAAGGGGCATTTTTGGTGCATCATTCAACTTCAAGCCTCCATAATTTGTCTAATTATAGACCGATATGTACATAACTTTGCCCTCTGCTTGAAGCTTAAGATGTTTTTTGTCAAATGTGACTAGAATAAGGAAGAATTGTGGTCTACATTTTCTACTGTAGGTCCCCAAAGCTAAAATAACCCCAAAATAGACCCAAAATCGCTTATTGAATCAACCCATATGTATAAACCTTTGTTCATAGATCTAAACACATTTACTCTACTGCTTTTTGACACCTTTTTTCACATTCCACCGACATCATTCCATATCCCATAGAAGATCAATTCCCCATCATATCCTCCGTCTTGTATATCAGGGAATCATTGGGCTACCTCTTATACCTAGCCTTTCCAAACGTTGACACAAGCAGCCACACGTTTCTTTTCTAGACCCAATGGTTACTCAGTTCTGCTGGCAATTCACACTCTTAGGTCTGAGGTTATTCAAGGTTGTATCAATTCAATTTGACCTATTGCTGTCCCTTCTACCTGCCACACAACCTACTTTAGAAACAAGATTGGGTTGGAGGCAGAGAAAGGTAACCTTATAATATGGGTATGATGATGGGTGCCTTTTACAGATTCTAGAAGCCATGTGTGAAGCTCAGATGTTCTTCTTGTAGGCGTCGTACACCCTGAGACTATTAGGTGTACCTCTCCCAGATAATGTCACATAAGCATATGTGGAAATGATGTGCCAATAACCTCAAAAGAGGGCATGAGCATATTATGTGTAGACATGATATTACTCTTCTTTATTAAGCACACATATTAAAGTCTGTGTTTAAACGTCCACAAAGATAATGATAGATTAATATTATTCAACCAATTTACAACTATCTAGTATGGTGCTGCAGTGGAGAATGGTACCTTAGAATGACAATTATCAAAAGAGATATGGGGATCAAGAATCTGAGAGATGGGGAAGCTGCCAAAGTAGTGATTGATACCACTAGGCATTGCACAGATTATCATGTATTATCATAATACCAACTGAGGCTGGGGACTGGATAAAACCTTCCCCACCAATAGATAATCTCACTAGGCTAGCCCATCACTGTCAGTGGATTAGTGCTGGATGAAGAAGGGGAATCCATAGTATTGTCTCACAGTATTTAATCCTTCTGTAGTTTTATATGCTCTTGGTTAGGGCTCTGTGAATTTATCAATTGGCAGGTGTCATCCAAATACCAGGTCATCTAGACATTCTCTTATCTAATTATTGTAAATAAGAGCAGGGTATATTGAGTAATAGGGAAGTGACAAGAGCGACAAGTCAACCGCTATTGTTTGAGGAGTTACAATAGTAATTCTGGAAATAATATAAAGACAGGGGTTCATTCATACTAAGTGTCTGCATATCCCCGTAGCATACATGAATGTTTACTATAAAGTATGATACAAACAAAGAAAACTTTTGAATGTGATATGTCACCGGGAACAGCTAAAGAATGTCACTATAAGTCCTTAGTTACATGAAGTCTAGAGTGGGTGCGGTGTGTTATGGCCCTATGGGATGCCAGGAGTGGCTGTGAAGGCTGAGTCATTGTTTTGGACTTTGCCCATGTAGGTCCTGGGGGTCCCGGTGGCAGCAGTAGAGATTATGTCCTTATGAGTGGATGGGTGTGTCCTCTATGAGTGATCTGTTAGAGCACCACCAGGCTTAAGGTCCAAAGGGTGTCGGATGGCAAAAGATCAGAACCACCGGCAGCCTGGGAGTATATAAGGCTGGAACTGAAGGGGTTGGGTGCAGGCTGTGTTCAGGAGTAAGGGATTCGCGGTCTGCCCTGGAATCATAGGGGAAGAGAATTATATTCGGTAGTCCACAAGTAGGAATCAATTGAAATTCTGAATAGCATTTACTGGAGCTTGGGTCACTGCCTGGAGTGCTCTCTGGGGTCTTAGGTTCATTCAATTAGAGATCTAGACACACATCCTAAGGGATCTGCTTGTTACATATATAGAAGAATCACACATCAGAAGGACTTAGATTTGGTTAGCTTTCATTTGGTCTCACTACCCATTATTATATTCTCAATGCTCACTTGAACATATCACCATGGAGTTATTGATTTAACTTGGAGTTATGCCATGATGGAATTTTAAGACAATAACAGTTTGGGATTGTATATTGTGATAGCCATTTATGATTATTGATTTAACCTGGAGTTATGCCATGATGGAATTCAAAAGCACCCACAGCTTGTAATTGTGTATTGTGATAGACATTTATAATAAGGTTTAGGCATTTAAAATTTTTTGTGAATTCGTGCTTTGGAAATACCCTCGCATTGGAATTTTAATGAGGATGGAAATTTGTAAAGGTTTGTAACTGTGTGGAACTAAGTACATTCAAAAAAGATGGAAACTACTTATGCCCAAGATTGGGTATATGATGTTATTGGGGAAATGTGGTGGTATTATTATTTGAGGTTTATAGATATTGACACCATTGACTTTGAAACCCATTGGATCTAACTTATTGAAATTCTTCCTGTTTAAGGCGTGTGTTTAGGAATTCTAAATTGAAATGTGAAATCGACGCTGGAGTCTGAATTGTATTCGACCTTGGATTGGCATATATACCTATTCAATAAAAACCCTTGGAGATGAAGTACCCAATTGTGTTTTCTTTCCAAATGGGTTATGGGATTTAAACACAAGCTCTACTACTTGACGCTAGCCTGAGAACATACCCCAAGTACATAATTAAACTGCGAGTGGAGATGGGATTGAGGTGAAACATAACTGGTGGAAACCCAAGTTCGATTATTGCATCAAAGCTACCCCTTTAAAGTTAGCTAAACCCCATTATAGAAGCTAAAACCCCCATTTAAACTTATCCCAACCCCCACTTTATTAGTTAACCTCCTCCTCTAATCCCCTCCGCCTGTGATAGCCCAATATGTTCCAGACAGGAAGGTTGTATCAATGATAATCAGAGTGATCCAGACTGGGGTATTGCTAGGCCTACAACAGACAAAAACGTTATTCTAAGGTTATAGATATGTAGAGGTCTAACCCTATTTAACCTTTAAATATGTTTCATGAGTAGAAGCTCAGTTAGCCATGTATTTAGGATTTCTAAATTTTAAGTGATAAACAAATAAATAATAAGCTAAACATGATTGTTTAGATGTTAACATTTCATACAGAGAGAGGAATGGGTATTTATTCTTTAGACTCTAAGTCTTGTATTTCCTTCAGTTTAGACAGCTAGACCACGCCAGATTGCAGTTCTGCTCTTAGATGAGTAATATGTTAGTTTTGTATGGAATCTATTTATAACAGTGTTCTCAGGTTGCATTTTCATATCAAGAAACTTGAACATGATGTCAAGAACAAAGGAACAGACAGGAAACTCTTTTGATGCTTCTATTAGTGGTTCATAAGAAACCAGCTTGGTTCTTGAATAATTGGATATCCATTCTAAGAAGGCTCACAAGGTATAAAGCAGAATCCTCCCTGCCACTGTGTCGTCTCTGTCAGTAAGTATCTGTCATAATTTGCATTCAGTGCAATAGGATGATGAAATACTCCTGCTTTCTGAAGGCTCACTGATAACCTACAGAAATTGGACGCAAATGACAATCAGCATCCTAAAACATATTTCCCACTGAAAAGCAACTCTATATAATCATATCTAAACACAGTGCTTTAAATCAGAGGAAAATAAGTCCTGAACACCAGAGAATGTAAACACCCTAGTAAAGCACAATATCTTACTAAACATGTTTAGATTGATATTAAGACTGCAAAAATGGTACAGGATTATGCTTAAGATTCTGTCGAGCATCGGAATACCTTTTTGCAGTGTAGCCTCTGGGTTGGCTGGGAGCAGATTTTATATTAGGTATGAATAATTAAATTGGAAATCAATGCTTTAAACATCAAGGTGCACCGAATGTTACTATTCTAATTAGTAAAATCATGTCCAGAAATTCAAACATCAGTGTTTATTGCAGCATCCGTTTAGGGTATTCATAGTCTGCTGCTCATTAATTTTAGTCTCATCTCTACTTGTTATAATATAGTGACATCTCTATCTCATGGTGCACTATTTTCCTTTGCATCTCTGTTTTCTCTCTTTAATGCAACGCTTCATTTACAGGGACCTCTTATTGTTGCTGTCTTGTCTTGCATAGAGTTGTCATTTTCGACTGAGTAAACAACTTCTTTTGTTAATCCTATCTCTTGTTTTCTCTCCAAAAGAAAAAAAAAATGAAAGAAAGGCGTTATTGTAAAAAGAGGAAACAGAATAGTTGATATGCAGTTTACATTGTGAAACAAGTAATTTAACTCTCTGCTTATTGGCTCATGTAAACAGAATTTTTTTTGTGGTAGATTTTTGACAATGTGACTAAATCTGACCTAAAATTATACTAAACATGAATATCAACATTGCCTATTTTTTAACTCACCCCAACAGGGTGCAATCAGCAAAAATCCAAGATGGCCACCAAATTATCAGAATTGTATCTCTAATGGCATAAATGATTCACTATATTAAATAATTTCAACATTACCATCCCCCACAAATTGACCCAAGGATTCCACTGGTACCAAGGGTTTTATTATAAGATAAATGGTTGCCTAGAAACAGACAGATTTCACTAGCAACACCCTATCCACATTTACCTCTCCTCAAAAATGCTTACACTCACCCAGAGTGTCTAACTGTGAAATCCAATACAATCTTGATACAAAATATGACAGAAATATAAATGTCCTGGAGCAAATGGTTTATTCTACTGTTATATTATATTGAAATATTTTATCTTTATATACTTGATAACCCTACATATATTTCTATCGCTATACATTGAATGTCATTGTACTATGTGTAGGCCTACATGGATATCATATGTACACTCACCACTGCCCTTAATTACACCTACCAATGCTAGGGGTCACCCCAGTCGCTGCCATAGGTACACGTTCCATCCTACCTGTAATGCCAAACCAGCATGAGCCATTAATAACTATTACTAAGACTCTGTACAATATGCTGGAATAAATACATCAGCATTATAAACTGACACAAGGTCATCTGCAGGTCGCAAAGGCTGTTAGGATACACTCATCTTACATCTGCCTGCAGGATAAATATTTTATGAGACCTTATTGATATACTCAACATATCTACAATTTTCACCATTAATCCACCTATTACATAATAACTATGTATAACCCATTTCTGTCTCAAAAAGCGCAGTAATAGATTTTCTCATCAAATACACCTTGGGATGTTCTCAACATAAGCTAATGTGTATGCTCTGCTGCAGAAAGGGTCCAAAACTTTACAAGCATGATACACATGACAATTCACAAGTAAACCCATCTGATTCCTACTCTTTCCTTGTAAGATCAGTCAGTGGCTTTTAGCTCAGAGCTGTCAAGTTACTCTGATAGCGAGGGTGTCAGGGAGATCCAACATAGCAGTCATCAGAACTCCAAGAAGAAAAGTAAACACTGTTACAGACACAGACAAACATGGGTGAAGACTTAGTAGAAGTGTAAAGGGTCTGGTAAGGGTGTAATGGTATATTATCCCTCGGAAACCTAAGCGTTTCCGGAAACCTACGAGAGGTGGAGTTGCGCATGCGCAGTCAGTTCAGGAAAACGCGGCAACAACAACAGTCAGTTCTTACAGTTCACCACTGTTTTTAGCCTGGTAAGTACAGTTCTTCTTATTATCTAGCGCTCCCTGTTTCAGGGAAGCTGTATAAAAGTACTCTGCAGCTCTTGGTTCCCCCTGGAACCTCGGATGTTCAGCAGATTCTTAATATTTTAAGTTTTTGTACTGCCTCCCCTCGTGCCCGGATCGACGCCGGGAACTAGGTCACGGTTGCGTCCTTCTAGCTGGGCTGACCCAGCTCTGGACTAAACTGCACCCCCTGGTGCCAAACTGTCCAGCTTTACACTTATTAGAGCCTTAATGATCGACTTGCTGCCCCCTGGCAGCTCACAGATCAGCCTAGGACGAGTTATTCGCCCTGATAGCCTCTAAATCGCTCACATTCGCTCAGAAATCGCTCAGTTTACCTCGTCCCCCGACGACCTGAGCTGGAGCGACACCCCTCACGCACGGCCAGGCCAGACCCTCGCCGCCGTGGCCGAGCGGGTTAAGGCGCTGGAATGATTCCTCCGTTCGCCATCTTTTGGCGGGGGCGCTAGTGTACATCAAGACGTCGTGGGTTCGAATCCTGCTGGCGGCGCAGTTAGGCGCACGGACGCGTTTCGCGGTCGGAAAAAGCGGGTTCAAACCCCACCCTCGGCGCACATAAGGACGTCGTGGGTTCGAATCCTGCTGGCGGCGCAGTTCGCCGTCTTTTGGCGGGGGCGCTAGTGTACATCAAGACGTCGTGGGTTCGAATCCTGCTGCGGCGCAGTTAGGCGCACGGACGCGTTTCGCTGTCGGAAACGCAGGTTCGAACCCCACCCTCGGTGTACATCAAGGCGTTGTGGGTTCAAATCATATATATATTACATATCTGATAAAAAATATATTTATATATATATTAGAAAACTCGTTTTCTTCAATTCACTGATAGAGCCTTCTCTGCTTGTTTACAGAAAATGAGTGGAAGGAAGACCGGTAGACGTGCTACCCGTAGCCACGCTATGAGTGACACGAGCTCCACCAATGGTGACGCCGCCACCGAAACGCCGGTGACGACGAACCCTAGCACCGACACCACTGACACTCAAAGTGTCGGGGCTGGGAGTAACACGGCGACACCGTTCAACCTCTCGGCCATGCTTCAGGGTCCGAACTCGGGTATGTTCATGGGCCAGATGCTGTCATCAATGATGATGCAGATGATGCAGGGTCAGGCTCAGGCCACGACCCAGGAAGAGGAAGACACGACGGAAGAGTGGGAGCCGGAACCAGCAGCTTCTAACGTGCTGCCACCGGGCAAGCTCCATGACCTGATGACGGAAAGGATCGTCAAGGAGAAGGAGAAGTCCAAGAAAGGGAAGGACCTCTCGCCACTTGTGAGTGACTTCCTGGGGTCGCTCTTCTCGGAGAAGAGGACACGGGCGGACCTCGACCTCGTCCACGGGTCGTATCCGCAGCCGGACAACGCGGCCAAGCTGGTAGCACCTGACCTGGAACCTGCACTGCAGGCACTGCTGAACAGGCCGGGCAGCGCTGAATACCTCAAGAGGGACGAAGCACTGAAGAAGCTCCAGATGCATCTGGTGAAAGCGATTCTAGCTTTTCAGCCGGTGATCGAGCTGTGGCTCTCTCGAGGGTCGTCAGACTCTAAGCTGGATGACTGTGGAGAGTCATTCATAGATGGCTTGCAGCTGATCGTCAGCACGATCAACGCTATTACGGCTCGCCGGAAGGATCTCCTCAAGCCGGTGATTATGCCCAAGTATGGGGAACACCTCCTAAAGAAGGCAGGTAATGATCCTAAATACCTGCACGGTGGTAACCTTGAAGAGGCCATCAAGGAAGTGGATGCAGCCCATAAGATGGTGGAGAAGCTGGAAAAGTCCCAGCCGAAGACCGCCCCGGGAAGGCCAAACCCGCCCCGAAGCCGCAGCAACGAAGGCCGTACCCACCTAAACGGCCCAACAACGCTCAAATGGCCATGGGCATGCAGGGGATGAATTTCACCCGAATGCCCGTAGTCTTCCCACAGATGGACTACAACACGGCACCACGGTTCAGCGCCCCGCGCAACCCTCGGCCTCCGGCCCCACCCGCTGCAGCAGCCGGAAAGAAGCCGGGTTTTCAGAAATAGGGTCCTTGGAGGAGCAGGCAAGTCCCCTTATGTTTATTCACACTGCTAAAAACCTTGTAGCTGGGAGCATATCTAGATATGTCAGCCAGTGGATGGGAATAACTAGAGACCCCTGGGTACTGGGCATGGTCAAAGGGATTTCCATACCGTTCGAAGACTTCGTACCCTGTCAGGACAGAACGCCCTTCCCTTATGTCTTAGGACCCGATAAGGAGGTCCATGTCGACAAAGAAATAGCCAAGCTGCTAATCAAAGGGGTAGTAAAAATGGTCGAAGCGACAGAGGGTCAATTCATCTCAAATGTCTTTGTCAGGCCAAAACCAAATGGTGACTTTAGACTCATTTTAGATCTCTCGAAAATGAACGAATCAGTTCAGTATGAACACTTTAAAATGACCAGCCTGAATACAGCGATAGAGATGCTGAGACCCAGCTGTTACATGTCGTCCATTGACCTTAAAGACGCTTATTACTCCGTATCAGTCAGAGATGAAGATCGAAAATTCCTTAGATTCCTTTGGAAAGATAACCTCTATGAATTCCAAGCTATGCCCAATGGGCTAGCTTGTGCCCCTCGCATATTCACTAAGATTCTTACCCCAGTGTTCTCCAATCTCAGGGAGATGGGACATGAGTGTTTCCAATACATAGACGATTCCTTCGTACTGGGGGAGACAGAGGCACAATGCAGGGAGACGACCAACAAACTAGCCCAAGAACTAGATAGGTTGGGGTTCGTAGTGCATACAGGAAAATTAGTTTTTGCGCCTACGCAAAATCAAATTTTCCTAGGGTTCCACCTGGACTCCGTCACTATGACAGTCCGGCCCACTAAAGAGAAGGTTGAAAAATTCAACATGGCTATCTGGAACCTAGCCAGTACTGATGACCCCTACACGATCAGGGACATAGCGGGGATTGTGGGCCTCATGACTTCTCTCTCGCCGGGGGTCCAATATGGCCCGGCACATATTAAGGGTCTAGAAAGAGAAAAGAACCTTGCTCTTGAAAGGCACAAGGGCAACTTCGACTCACCCATGGTTATTGGTGAGGAAGGCCTAGAGGATATCAGTTGGTGGCTGGAACACCTCCCCACAGCTTCCAAGCGTATTCGTAATGAGGGGGCAGATTTTGAAATCATAACAGATGCCTCTGGTACAGGGTGGGGCGCCCACAGGGGCGCCACTTCCACCAAAGGTATTTGGAAGGAGGAGGAGGTAGACCTCCACAGTAACATTCATGAGCTAACAGCCATAAAATTAGGCCTCGATGCACTAGTCACAGAGAACGGGGTCAATGTGAAAATCAGGATTGACAACACTACATCACTGGCTTATATCAGGAAAATGGGTGGGGTTAAGTTTGAACCATGCAATACGATAGCCAAAGAAATTTGGGAATGGTGTGAAGAACGGGACATTTGGCTAACAATAAACCACATCCCGGGGAAGGATAACGTCCTGGCTGACTACCTATCTAGACACTTCTCGCATGACCTAAAGTGGGAACTAAGTGGAAAGATTTTCAAAAAGGTGTGTGATATCTTTAGCAAGCCTGAGATAGATCTCTTCGCTTCTCGAGCAAACAAAAAAATAGAAACTTTTGTTTCTTGGGGGCCTCAACCAGGCGCCTGGGAAATTGACGCTATGTCAATAACTTGGAGGAATAACTATATGTACATTTTTCCTCCTTTCAGCCTCTTGGGGCCCGTGATACAGCGGATCCGGCTGGAGCAGGTGAGGGCTATCCTGATAACACCAGACTGGCCGGGACAGCCCTGGTACGGCGGACTACAGCGGTCCGGGTGGCGGACGCTCAGGTTCAGGAAGGCCAAGGGCAACCTCTGTCATCCAGGGAAGCCGGCCAACAAAGAGCGACTGTCGGCGACCCCACTCCTGGCATTTCGGACATTCTGAAAGCAGAACTATCTCGCCAGGGATTTGACGGACACGCCATCGAACTTATCACGCAAGCCCGTAGGCCTGCCACAAGGAAGACGTACAACACATACCTTCGTAAGTGGTACGCCTTCTGTGCAGACACTGACACACAAATCCTCCAACCGTCGATCCAAAGAGTGTGCAAGTTCCTGGCAAAATTGGCCAAAGACAAAAATGGCTACACCGTGCTAAACGCTGCTCGTTGTGCGCTCTCGGCCATTCTGGGCGACTTCCAAGGCCAATCGGTGGGCCAGCACCCCTACGTAAAGCTGCTTCTGAAAGGGGCTTATGAGATGAACCCACCAGCACCTAGATACCAGGAGTTCTGGGATGTGAGGAGGGTTCTAGACCTCCTGCAGACCTGGGACAATGGCACCACCGAACTCAGGGAGCTCTCCATGAAACTGGCCACTTTGCTCCTCTTAGTCACATCACAAAGAGGCCAGACCATCGTCAACCTTTCCATCCAAGGTTTAAAAATGGGAGACAAGGTGGTATTCAAGATGACAAGACTCCTAAAGTCTAACAGGTTGGGGGACCCTCTCAACACGATAGTCCTGAGGAAGTTCGACCAGAACCCGAGGGTGTGCGTTGTTGGGTGCCTAGAAGAGTACCTGAAACGCACCCAAAACAAAAGGAAGAGCGAGAAAAACCTCTTGGTCAGCTTCGTCTCGCCCCACCGCGGTATCTCCCGTGATACACTTAGCCGTTGGGTCATGGTTGTGCTTAAAAAGGCTGGCATTGATGTCAACCATTACAAGCTACACTCCACCCGAGGGGCCTCGGCCTCAGGCATCCTTAAAGTGGGAGGAAACCTCAACACCCTCATGAGGAGAGCGGGTTGGAGGCAGGCGGAGTCCTTCGCGAAGTACTACCACAAACCAATCGAGGACGTGGTAGGGGGAAATGCACTCCTCGAGCAGTGACTGTTTCTAGAGACTGCATATACCTCTCATTTCAAGCTACACCTTCTGTTAAATACAGATTGGATACTAAAAAGATTGTGTTTAGTTTTCTGTTGGGGGATTCAATTGCTCTGAAACTCTCGTAGGTTTCCGGAAACGCTTAGGTTTCCGAGGGATAATTTTGAAATTATTCGAGACTTACCTGTAAGTTGAGGTATAATTAAGATTATACCGAGGGAACCTAGCGGTTCAGGGAATATACGCCCTACCCACCCTCCCTCAACTTACTCGTACACTCGTCAAGTAGACATTATTTATAATAATGAATATAATCAGGGGGATATGGCCTACACATCCCAGTATATAGTTTATCAGTTGTAGGCTTTCATCCCCCAACAGGCTCTTAAGGACTGACTGCGCATGTGCAACTCCACCTCTCGTATATTCCCTGAACCGCTAGGTTCCCTCGGTATAATCTTAATTATACCTCAACTTACAGGTAAGTCTCGAATAATTTCAAAAATTAAGGGTATGGCATTCTTAGACGCCTGTCTGCTGTGAGCCACTGTAGGTATACCTGTCACAATTCCCTATTGACAGGTCTGACAGGTGTACTAGTGTATATCTACTCTTTGTCCTCCACTTACAGCATCTACACCATGCAGTATTATCAGGGCATCTGCCTGCTGTTGTGTGCTGGCTTCTTTGGTTTGATTGATCTGATGACTGTGGTGTTTTCTCATAACATTTTTCTGAGTAGTTGAAAAAATATTGATGAGGCCACTGCTCTCAATCTACATATATGTATATATATATATATATATATATATATATATATATATATATATATGGAACTATATACACTCGTGTATATATATATAATTAGCCGCGAACGGTTAGGGACTATTTGCAGCGTGCATTGGTATCTATGATGTCATAGCATGACGTCATGGTAAACACTCCTCCAGTATATAAGAGGGGATTTTCAATGTAACGGCCAATTGGCTCGTATTCACCTGTACAGGTAACACCACGCTGGCTGTTCCCTGGAAATTTAAATTTTAAACGCTGTTTAAGGTCTTTTGGGCCTCAGTTTTCACCCAAAAATGGGTAGGAAGTCTACGAGGAATACCAAGACTAAGGTATCGGCGAAAAAATCGGCTAAATCGGCAAAAACTTCGCCTGAATCGGCCAATTTAGGATTAGCGAGCGACTTGGATTTGTCTAGCACATCACTTGATTTGGACAGTCCAGTCGTTGACCAGACGAGGAACAGCAGGCTAGAGAAGCTGGAGGGTGAATTGGCGGATATCAAGTCTCTACTACGAGAGGTGGTTGACGGAGGGGACCGTAAAGATGGGATGTATGGTACTTCGAGCGGTTCGGGCAAGCCACGTGCGCATGTTGATAAACAAGAAATGACGTCACGTCGCCAGGGACGCGGACCGGTAGTCAAGGAGACGAGACAACAGTCGCCATGCTTTCCGCCAGCGCAAGACGAGGACGAGTGGATTAAAGTCGCTCGACAGGGTCGTCGTCGGTCTAGATCGTCATTTACAGCTCGTCAATGCAGCCGCAGCTATTCACGTTCATCGTCAATGGATTCGTCTATGTCTGGTCGTTATCGTCATACCAAAATTGGTGAGTTTGACCAAGAAAACTATGTAGAAAAGAAGGATAGGATAGACTCTATTGAGAAGCTTGTCCTAGTCAACCTAAAATTTGCTCTAAAGTACTATAGAAAGGGCGTTGATATTGAAGGGATGCTGAAACACTTGCAAGTTTTGGTTGAGAAGTCTGGTACTAAAATATATACTGTACCAGCCCTTACTGCATATGACAAGTCTGTAAGATCCAGGGCTAACGAGAATGGTATCTGTGCGTTCAATGTCATTGATAATTCGGACATTTTAAGGTATTTATCGTATGATGGTACTGTACAGGCCCAGAAGGCTTTTTCCAATAAGTCAAAAAATTCTGGGAAATTTAAAGTTTCCTCAAATTCTTGTTATGCCTATAACAGGGCTGAAGGATGTAATAGGGATCCCTGCAAATACAAACATGCATGCAGCTCATGTAACAAACAAGGCCACAGTAGAGTGGACTGTCAGGTAATTAAAACTGACTAGGATTTTACGGGTGAGCGGGGTCCTATGTGTGACAGTGTGTCGATGTCGAAGTCATGTATAGTAGGTTTGGTAGACCCTAGTTCGCCTCCACCCGCTGCTCCAGCTCGGGTTGTTGGTATAGTTAATGCTGGAGGGGTAGATTTAGTCTCTCTGAATGATATCAGTGAGAGCTCAGGTGCCTATAGTCCTTCCGTGGAATCTGTAGCAAATCTACAATTAAATGTTGAAGATGATATTAATATATCATATTGTAACCCAGTACAGGGCAAGGTTAAACCATTTTTTACTGTCGCTATTGGAAATTTACCTAGCATCGAAGTGTATGATAGCTGTATAAATGGTGTGTGCGATTGTGTTCATTATATCAATGGGAAAAATTCCCAAATTTTACCTTGCAGAGTTGCCCCATTTTTAACTCAGGAAGGTGTTATTAATATAAATGATAAAGAGGCATTATTCTTATGGCAAGGTTTTGTAGAGGGTTTCAGGATAGTGGATCCTGATTGTAATACTTCTTACGATTGTAAAAATTATAAGTCAATCCTTGAGGGAAAGTTCTATAATGAGTACTGTGGTATATTGTTAGATGAACTGGAAGCTGGTCTAGTCTCTAAAAGTGTAGATAAACCCCGTTGTATCCATGCCCTAGGTGGTGTAGAAAAATCAAATGGCAAGTTAAGACCCATAACTGACTGTAGCATGCCTGAAAAAATTTCTATTAATAATTTTATGGACACTACAACCTCAACTTTTTCTTATAATAATATTAGCACGGTGACTGCTCAATTGAATAAGAACGATTTCATGAGTGTGGTGGATTTAAAGTCAGCTTATAGGTCTATAAATGTATATGGACCTCACACGACCATGCAGGGTTTCAGATGGGATTTTGGACATGGTGAGGATTATTATGTGAGCAACAGGTTGACTTTTGGCCTGAAATGTGCCCCTTATATTTTTAATAAGATCTCTGATTTTATTGTGGAGGTGGCCAAATTCTACGGTGTAGAAAAAATTGTAAATTATCTAGACGACTTTATCATAATTGCTGATACTTATGATGAATGTCTGAGACAAAGAAATTTATTGATGGAATGTATGGCCTACTTGGGCTTTGTAGTATCCAGAGAAAAGGTGACCGACCCATCTCAAGTTTGTAAATTCTTAGGCATTAACATAGATTCAGTTAAGTTAGAACTATCTTTGCCTATTGAAAAGGTTGAAAAAATGAAAAATCTCTTATTAGATAACGTTAATAAGAAATTTATTTCGAAAAAGAACTTAGAGAGGATAGGTGGTTTAATGTCTTTCTGCTCGCAGGTGGTTAAGGGTGGTAGAACCTTTAGTAGGCGAATCTTTGATCTCTGTGCCCGGGCCAGACCCGGTGGTTATATTAGGGTATCAGCTTGCACTCGCCAAGACATTCAATGGTGGCTGGATTTTTGTAGAGTTTTTAACTGTAAAAGGTTAATTCTAAATGATGTTATTGACACGCCTATGTACTCCGATTCATCTATCAAAGGTTTTGGGGCATGGATGGGGAAGGACTATTTATATGGTGACTGGACATCTCATGATAAATTCAATTTAGGTACAGGCCATTTTGTTTCCCCTCCAATTTTGGATAGGTTTAAAGACCATCATAGAAATATAAATGTGTATGAGTTATACCCGGTCATGGTGGGCTTGAAACGTTGGATTTCAGGTTGTAAAAATAGAAGAATACACTGTATTACTGATAATATGCAAGTTCTAGCTATGATTAATACTGGTAGGTCCAGGAATAAGTTATGTATGGAATGGCTGAGAGAGATCTTCTGGCTTTGCTTCATTAACAATGTGGATGTATATGCAACTTATATTAAGTCAGAGGACAATGTCCTGGCCGATCAACTATCTAGACTTGCCTACAAGGGTATTCCTAGCAAATGTATGGACTCTCTCCGTGAAAATGATATGTGTTGCTTTAATTCCAGAGTGGGAGAGGTTACTAAGCAGAAAAAGGTTACTTTTAGCCCAGAGTGTGTCGGAAAATACGAGGAGAGCAAGGAAACAGCAACTTAAAAGGTATAAGAAATTTTGTAAAAAATTTTGTTTACAACCTTTTCCTTGTTCTCCCTCTCAGTGTTCCATATATGCTATTTATTTACCAGACTTTATGAAGCCATCGTCTGTAAGGAATTACCTATCTGCGGTCTGGTATTTTCAAAAACTGAAGGGTTATCCTGATTTTAGTAGTAACTTCATGTTAAAGAAGACCCTAGAGGGCATTGACAGGTTTTCCACCTGTTCTACTAAAGAAATTTATTCTTTAACACCTAAAGACATGTTGAGGTTGAGATCATACTTGGATCTAACCAACAGAGCAGACTGGAAATTTTGGATGGCAATTTTAACATGCTATAGGGGTGTTCTACGAGTGGGACATGTAGTCAAGTCTCCACACTCCTTAAAGGTTGGTGATATTATTTTTCACCAGGATTATCTGTCTATATGTATCAGAACTTCAAAAACTGATCAACTTGGTAAAAATTCTTTTACTATTTATTTGTCAAAGAATGTTAAATCTCCGTTGTGTCCTTATCAAGGTCTGAAAGAGTTGTGCAAGGGTAGGAGGAGTAAGGAGTATGTGTTTAAGCCTCTGTTGTATCAGTATGTCAACTCTAAACTAAAATCCCTGTCAATACAGGCTGGTATCAAGGGCCATGTTTCTACCCATTCTTTAAGGCACGGTGGTGCTACGTTGTTAAAAGATGCTGGACTCAGTATAGAGTCTATCAAAAAGAGGGTAAATTGGAAATCCAACTCTGTTTTTAATTATCTACATAATTACAAAGATGAATTGTTGGAGTTGGATAGAGTGTGTCAATCTCATTTTCAATGCTGATTGTTATGTGTTTTCACATGTGTTTGGCGTGTTTTTGTGTGTTTTTGGCATGTATGGTGCTGATAGCCCCAAGGTCAGTAACCCACCAAACTCATGTGTCTGTGATATGATCATTTATTATATTACTGTATCATATATTATTATTACTGTGTATATCATCATTACTATCATCGTTATTACCGGTATTCTTATTCCCTGGTAGCGAGATAACTTATGGAACTATATACACTCGTGTATATATATATAATTAGCCGCGAACGGTTAGGGACTATTTGCAGCGCGCATTGGTATCTATGATGTCATAGCATGACGTCATGGTAAACACTCCTCCAGTATATAAGAGGGGATTTTCAATGTAACGGCCAATTGGCTCGTATTCACCTGTACAGGTAACACCACGCTGGGTGTTCCCTGGAAATTTAAATTTTTACTATTGTTAGTGCTATTGTTATTACTATTGTTATTACTACGCTTTACTATTGTTATTACTATGCTATTGTTTATATTGTGCATTTTTTTACTGACTATGCTTATTGTCAACTAATTATTATAGTTGTTTTAATAAAGGCATGTATGGTGCTGATAGCCCCAAGGTCAGTAACCCACCAAACTCATGTGTCTGTGATATGATCATTTATTATATTACTGTATCATATATTATTATTACTGTGTATATCAACATTACTATCATCGTTATTACCGGTATTCTTATTCCCTGGTAGCGAGATAACTTATATATATATATATATATATATATATTGAGTGTAGCACATGCCCCCTGGTATTGGTATGGGCACAACCTAGGTGTAAGGTTTAAGGTATATAACGGTGAAATATATGTGGTGATGATTGATGTATGTAATGATGGAGGTTTCAATATATAACACAGGCATGATGCTTGAATGAGGTCATGAAGTAGAGATTTCAAGTCATTCTAAGTCATTACTCAGCAATCATAGTTCAACTGGTATGAGTTTTTGCTGGGCAAATATAGGCGGTTGCTAAGCAAAACATCCGGTTGCTAGGCAACAACTTGAAAATTAGGCAATGTTGATATTCATGCTCAGCATGTTTTTTAGGGCAGATTTAACCCAAGAATCTACCCAAAAAAAACTTCTCCACCATTTCTGTTACACAACCCAATGTACTTCCTCACCTATACCTAGCTTCCAAGCACTCTACTTGTCACCCTGATCCATGTACCTTTGCATAGCTATTGTAGGGGCCGGCATCGTTGTATATATATTAGTGCGGTTCATCCGAGAGACGTGTTCGTGTGGTGCTCGTTCCTTCTATGCCAACTAGGTGTCGCTTTGCGATACCCGGCTGTTACAAGAGGGGGCAGCACCATGCCTTGCGTCCAGCTTCTACTAAGAAGCCGGACGAGCCGCAGAAGGAGACTGGACATGGTCCAGTCAAGACGTTCCGTTGTTGATAGAGCACAAAGTGAATAAAGTCCTACCCGAGAGGTAGGGGTATCCGGGGCTTTGCCCAACCCGAATCACTCGTGTTGTGTTGGTGTCTTTAGTGATAAGCGAGCCAACGAGCCACCCAACATATAAGTCAATACGAACCATTACACTATCAAGTGGTGGGGGGGGAGGTAACCTGAGATCAGTAGCAAGCTTTAGGGAAGCAAAGGTGTATCAATGACAATTAGTGAACTTGTTCTTTACCAACCCTGCAACACTTTGATGATGATCGTATTAATCCCTTAACCCACAATGAAGGCATTCAATAATATTATTATGAGACTATGATTCTGTTTGCAGGCACCCCACCTGCCTGCGGTCAGCATATCCGATATGATGACCGGGCACCCATGGTCAGCCTATTGGATACGCTGACTTTCCCGTCACTGGTCACTCATCCTGTATACAACGAATAGGGACAGTATCATAAGGGTTTAGGGGTGTTCCTCTAGTTCTATAAGAAGAGAGGGATGTTATCATGGTTTTAATAAGCCATGATTTCTTCTTTTCAAACCATGATAACATCCCTCTTTTCTTATAGAACTAGAGGAAAAGCCCTAAACCCTAATGATACTGTCCCTATTAGTTGTATACAGGATTTTTAACCAATAGAATTTTATACTATACACCAGGTATAGAAAAGAAGCTTGCCCCCACCGGGCTACTAATATAAGATCAGAATAGAATCTTGCCCTGCAGGGCTTTCAATTTAAAATTGATACTTTAGGGAACAGAATAGAATTTTGCCCTGCAGGGCTATCAATATAATATTGATGCTTTATTAGAGTTATAATAGATGGTTTGAAATTGATAGCCCTGCGAGGCAAAATTCTATTATATTCCCTAAAGTATCAATTTGAAATTAATAGGCCTGTGGGGCAAGATTCTATTCTGATCCTATATTAGTAGCCCTGTGGGGGAAGCTTCTTTTCTAAACCTGGTGTATAGTATAGAATTCCATTCTATATGTAGGAATAGGATAGAAGCTTATATAGGAGAAATCCAGTTCCAGGCTTGATATACTACACTAAGAGTAATAGTCACAGAAAGGGTGTTCAAGGTTATGTGTCGGGGCTTCCCTAGCCCACTTAAAAGGGTCTATATCTCCTCTTTCCTATCCCCTCAGGATGTGTTTGGTGCACATATGTGCGGGCACTGACACAATCCTCTGTGAAATTGTGTAATGTAGTTCTCACCATGAATATGACCTTAGCTGTCGAAATGGCGTTAAACATCTATTACTCACTCACTCACTCAAGGTTATGTGTGGTGCAATAGCATTAGATAGGCTGACCAGTGACTAGTGACCAACAAGTCATCGTATCCAAAGTGCTGATTGCGGCCCCTTAGTCACTGTAAAGAAAACACTGATTGTTGCAGGGGGTATAGAATATTGAATCAGTGTTGACACAACTGATTGATAGATATTAATTTCTAACATTGATTCTTTGATCATTTTCAGATGGGTTGTATCAGTGTGGTGCATGAATGGAGCACTAGTGGGTAGCTCACCACAGTGGAATAAACTGAGTGTAATGGCAAACCAACAAATGAGGGAAAAACAGAGAAATAATAGAGAGGTTAATAAGATTTGCCTACTTGTAACGTGTACGGCAATGTCTAGCCTATCATTTCCTACCATTCTAGGCGTACATGTTGCCATACACTTCATGATCTTAACCTCCTTATTATTAGCCATAATTAATTTACAACAACTGCTTGTATAAACTAAGATACATTATGGACCTTGAAATCCAGAATTCTTAACACAATATTCACATCGGTTGTGCTATATATGCAGTACTTTTTGTAAATGGTTCATAATAGAATAGTAAATTCTGTGAGAAAAAGAATGTCTTCCTGTGTGCATGCGAGGAGAGAGTGTCAGTGACCTTTAAAAACTAGTAAAATTTTACTTTCTAGCCTCGGGGCCCTAGGCTTAGGGTATTATCTGATAAGATGGCTCCATTTGCCTTAAGGTATTACCTGATATAATGGCTCCATTTCCTCAACACCTCTGCAATGAGACTTCATCAGGCATCTGCCTGGAGCACCTGCCTGAGAAGCAGTAGGTGTGTTTGGAGGGCGGGGGGGGGGAATCCTCAGCTCGGCCGTATGTTCTTGACAGGTCCTTATCTGTGTTTGTCACTGCACCCGCTGTATATCCACTATCTATGTATAGAGCCGCTATCTGTGGTACTAAATTTAGAGGCTGTCTTTCCAACTTTTATCTGCTGTCAACAAACCGTTACAAGTCATGAGAATGATTATTGTAGGAGTTCATTCTTTCTCACTTATATTTATGCTGGTAGGCATTTGGCGATTTTACCATTATTGGGACCTCTATAGATACCTTCTATAATATGTGAGCATCGCAAGCACCTATTATATTCTATGATAAAAACTGTTGCAACTGTTTCATGCTTATTAGATGAAACTTGCCAAAAAGAAAACAAGAACCCAAATCAAAACGTGCACATTTCTGTATTGCTAAATAAGATCTTGCAAACTGGTTTACTCAAATGTGCACGTTTCATGTAATTAGACCGTATTTCAATGCATTTACTGAGCAACTTTTTGGCAATACCATGAAAACGATGATGCCGTAAATAAAAGTTTTTTCCTTGCTATCTTTTGGCGAGACCCTCCAGATCCCACTAAATGGATCTGTAAATGTTCTTGACAAAAGCCTTATAATACAATGTAGAGGGCTTCGATCAGCTGTACAGGGCCATCTGTGTGCTCTCTATACTTCAAAATCATATTTATTTGGGTTCATCTATAGATACACCAAAGAAAGGTCTGCTAATAATGGCATCCATTTTTGGGATAAACTGATGAACTTTAGAATATCTGACCCTAGCTCTCTGACCCTATCATCCACTCCCTACTCGTGACTGCCAGCTCACTATGGAACCTTTACCCCAATGTCATTCACATTTCCTCAACCTTCTTATCCTTACTGAGCTCTCCCCTTCCCATCCACTGCACCTTGAACCTTTAGCCCCATCCCAGGCAAGTCTGAGTTAATGTCATTTTGGCAGGGTTAATATGATTCTATATGAACCCAGAGCACACCGGGAAATCAATTTAAATGCTCCTACCTCTATGTAGGCTATCAGAAAAGGAGGAAAACAGTCTGGGACAGTTTCACTGGCTACCCCCTGCAGCATCTGAAAAAAGATTGGATGACAGTGACTATAGTCGATGACCTTTATATAGTATCTGTATGGGAATTGAAAATAGGTTCGTCCACTAGGAAAGAGTTAAAAAAGGAAAATAGTAAGATTGGTACACTTATGAAGAGATGCTATAATTGAAATACACATTACGAATGTTCTGTTCATGTGACTAATTCTGATACATTAATATGAAGTCTGGAAGCGGCATACCCTATTCAAGGACTACCTCATTTCTCATGTATCTTCATTTTTACACTCCTTTTAGCTAAATTGGTTCCTAAAAGACTATCTTTGTAAGGTCTATTTTCCTAGATTTTATGTGTCTGTCATCAACATTCCTTTCGTTTTTAAACCACATCATTTCCTTCATGATGGAATTCCTCTTGTTTACCATCAATACAAGTCTTTCAATCCCCATGAAAATAGTCTTTTCGAAAATGAATTCATACACTGAGGTCCTAGCAACCATTTAACTTCCAGATCATATTTTAATATGCATTGACAGAGATTGAAAGATGTTTGGTATTGTCACTTTCTATCCGAAAATCATGAGTAGCTTGAGCCTTATGACACATCCACCCCATCTGTGTTTACATAGCCCCTTTACTCCTCAGCTCCTATATAAAGTGGATTCTGCTTCTGCATACTGCTCATACCACATGACCTGTCTAGCAACAGCACTCAGTCATGGTCATGGTACAAAAGAAGCAGATAAATATTTTATATGATTGGCCTTTTTTAGCGTTGTATGTACTTGGTGGTCTGCACCAAGGGAGATGGCCTTAAAGAAGTATGATTTAAAGAGTTTGCAAAATGTATACTGCCACCCATAGCCAGTTTCAGAATTGAAACTCAATGAATCAGTTATCACTTTGTTGTTCTGATATCTGCTTAGAAATGACCGCTTAGTCTAAGGCTGACTGAACACTTGATATACACAGAGAGAAAACTACTTAAGTATTGTACCTCATTTTGGACATAAGTTCCTTGTGCTGTATACTGCATTTCTGCTGCATAATAGTGGAATTCCCTGATCATTATATGACTTATTCCTGAGTAACCTTTTGATGTTAACAGCTTACACAGATGGAAATTACACTATACGGCTACCCTGGTCCTTGTTCTCAAGTCTCCATAAACTGTTTGATCCAATACTAAGTTCTTCCCATGCTATTTCTACAATTCGCAATTGTTACTCCTGGCAAAAGGTGCATTATACTATGGACTCGTTGTGCCCTCAGACTGAAAATTGCACTTCCTGTGATATTAACCGTTCCTAGTTGGTGCCTCAGCCTCTGCATATAGCACTGGCCCCTTTACATTTTCCTTTTCTACCGTGGGCCTGTGATTAGTCCCAAGTGGCTGCTGATATTCACACTCAACTGAATGTAGAGCATCTTGATTGATACTTCGCCACCCCAGTTCTAACACAGAGCAAGAAATACCCAGGCTGACTGTGCAGTGGCCCCATTTACAGAATAGCATTCAGTTTTTGTAAAGTGTTGAGGATGCATGGAAATAAAAGTGCTAGGTCTCTCCCACTAAGACCTGTCCATTTTATCTCAGTAAAGATAACGTCTTTTCAAATGCTCATGGTGATAGATCATGACAATACAAAAACAGTGTTTAGAGATTAAACACTACACTCTCAGCCGAGCGCACCAAATTTACAGTGGATTGCTTATTATATGGGTCTACAGGGGAGTTGCTGTTAGTACAAATTTAATGACTCTACAGTAGCTTACCCAGTACCGCTTGTAGGGCAAGCTGCTGCCTATTTACAATGGGGGCTAAGAGTGTAGTGTTTAGTTAGATGTCAAATCATAACGAAAAGAGAAGAAGTTTCTGGGTAGGCAACCAAGCTTTTGTTTTAATCTTAGTTACATACGTTCACAGCCTGCAGAGACTACATGCCGGATGGCATTCAGTTACCCATAGGTAACAGTGGAAGTGTGCTGAGCAGTGGTATGACCACTACTTGCGAACTACCATAGGAAATGCCCTTATATAGGGGAAAAGCCCGCGAAACTCAGACCTGTCACGTGACGTGTAATGGAAGAGTAGAAGGCCTCCTGGTGTAATGGATAAGAATCCTTATTCGGATGGTGGAGGTGGGACACAGGACTACACACAGGGTGGGACAGGGGACCTAGACGGTGGAGGTGGGACATGGGACTACACACAGGGTGGGACACAGGACACTCCAGGAGGCATTACTGGGGTGGGACACGGGACACACCTGGAGGGTAGGGCTGGGGACTATACAGTGGAGGTGGGACACTCCAGGAGGGTATTACTGGGGTGGGACACGGGACTATACAGTAATGGGAGAGGAGGTGGGACACAGGACACAACTGGAGGGCATGACTGGGGTGGGACACGGGACTATACAGTGGTGGGAGTGAAGGTGGGACACAGGACACACCCGGAGGGCATTACTGGGGTGGGACATGGGACTATACAGTGGTGGGAGTGAAGATAGGACACAGGACACACCTGAAGGGCATTACTGGGGTGGGACATGGGACTATACAGTGGAGGTGGGATACAGGACACTCCAGAAGGGCATTACTGGGGTGGGACATGGGACTATACAGTGGAGTTTGGAGTGGAGGTGGGGCACAGGACACACTTGGAGGGCATTACTTGGGTGGGACATGGGACTATACAGTGGAGGTGGGACACAGGACACTCCAGGAGGGCATTACTGGTGTGGGACACGGGACTATACAGTGGAGGTGGGAGTGGAGGTGGGACACAGGACACACCTAGAGGGCATTACTTGGGTGGGACATGGGACTATACAGTGGGGTTGAGACACAGGACACTCCAGGAGGGCATTACTGGGGTGGGACACGGGACTATACAGTGGAGGCGGGAGTGGGGGTGGGACACAAGACACACCTGGAGAGCAGGGCTGGGGTGGGACACGGGACTACTCTGAGGATGGGACAAGGATTGAGTGGTTACAGGACAGCACAAAATTTGGACTGAGGATTGGGTGGTTACAGGACTGGCCTTTGTGGACCAGGATGGGATGGTAACAGGACAGAACCAGGAAGTGGGTTGGATGGGGTGGACACCAGAGGTCCTTTGGAGCTAGAGTCCTGGCATGCCTATCTATTTAACTAAAATTGGGAACAATCCATGTCTGAGTCAAACAGACAATATGAGGGTGGGGTGGTCATAGGACAGTAACATGATGAGGGTGGTTACAGGACAGTAATGTGAGGAGGATGGTCTCAGCACTACACGAGGAGAAGGTGGTCATAGGACAGTATGGGAGGCCCTCACAGCACTGCAGGACTGCATATGGGGGTTACAGCACTGCATGAGGATAGTGTGGTATCAGGGAGGGTAGGACTTTGTAGGGAGACTTAGTGTAGGCTATGATTATGTTATCTATGTGCAGGTAGAGGTACAGGTGTACAGTATTGATTCAGGTGAGGTGGTATAGGCACAGATGGGAAAAGTGACGTATCATAGATATAGGTCAAGTGGTGTAGGCACAGATGTCATTGAATAGAAGAAGGCATAGAAGAATGAATAAGGATTATATTTTGCATGTTTATATATTGATGGACCATATCTTTCTTTGGAGATAAATGACAATACATGACATGTCAGCTGCCAGATTTATATAGTATTGTTATAGCATATAGAGAATTTCATGACAAAACTTCTTACTACATTCTACACTGTGATGTGGTATAGCTTGGTGAGGTTGTGCAGGTAGAGAGGGTGTTCTATATAGGTAGAGTAAGAGGTGATGTGTTATACATAAGTATAATACTGATGACTGAAGTTGTATACAGGTAGAGGTGCAGGTGACGATACATGACATGTCAGCTGCCATATTCATTTAGAATTCATATAATATAGAGAGAAGAAATGTTCTTTCATGATACAACTGCCTCAAAAGAGAGAAAGGGAATAAAGTGTAAAAGAGATTCATTTTAACTTTTCAAAATGTCTTGGTTACTTTTTTCATGAGGGAAATGGGAAAGAGAGATTTGTGGACAAACAGTATTGTATATTTATACAAAAGTACCATAGACGCTTTTGGGAAAATAAATACATTTAAGAGACTTAGGCACGGCCCTTAGACCCTGGACATGTAACCATATGAAACTGTTTGTGCTGTATGGTGCTATAGGGTAGGGTCCTGGAGAGTCCTGTGTCCAACCCCCCACTGTATAGTCCTGTATTGTCCTGTGTCCTGGCCTCCTGGTGTGTCCTGTGTCCAACCCCCACTGTATAGTCCTGTGTTCTGGCCTCCTGGGGTGTCCTGTATCCTGGTCTCCTGGGGTGTCTGTGTCCTGTGTCCCACCACCTAAAAAAAAGAGGGAAAAAAGGCAAGGGGAGATTCGAACCTGCAATATGAAATCCAAAGTTCAGGACGTTATCCCTGGGCCACTGGGCTGAACACAAGATGCTGGTAGAGTAGGCTATAGATATATATCACTACCCAACCCAGGCCTACACTCCTGGAGTGTCCTGTGTCCTGGCGTCCTTGTGTCCTGTGTCCCACAACCTAAAACAAAGGGGGGCAGCCGGGAAAGTTTGAACCTGCAAGGTGGAATCCTAAGTCCAAGACGTTATCCATTTGGCCAAACAGGCTTATACAAGTACTCGCATGAGTACAGGTATATATCACTACAATGTCCCATGTCCCACCTCCACTGTGTAGTCCTGTGTCCAACCTCCACCGTGTAGTCCTGTGTCTAACCTCCATCATGTAGTCCTGTGTCCAACCTCCACTGTGTAGTCCTGTGTCCAACCTCCACCATGTAGTCCTGTGTCCAACCTCCGCCGTCCAAATAAGGATCCTTATTCTGACAGGGGGACCGTCCGGATATCACCACCCCAACCTGAGTGATATAATAATTAGAGATGTCCACTGAACCTTCTCTAGTTATAGAAATATATAAAATATGAGACGCCGCTTAGATATAATGTTTACCTTGTGTTTTGTACGAATAACCCTTTACAGAAGAAAATAGTCTCTAATATAATGAGACCAGGAAGAACCTATCTGAACAATTGTAGGTATATTTAAGCATTGATAACAAGTAGTATATGCAGATCCAGTATACCTATAGGTGAGTAACACTTATATACCTTTATAAAAGATTATTATGATTTTATATGAACACCAGTTTCACATAATGGAGCCGGATGCTGTTGGAGTTTTGGTCGCAGCTAAACCCTGATGCACTGTAGTGCTAAAGTTCATAGTCCTATGTGAGGTGACTTGATAGTAGATTTGGGACGAACTGAACCCTGATGCCTGAAGTGCTACTGGCTATTTCCTGGTTGATGATTTGTTGAAAATGGGTGTAGCTAAACCCGGATGCCTGTAGTGCTAGCTAACTGTGTTATTGTAGCTTGATTTCCGGTGTGGAGTTTCAGATGAGTGGGCTTAGCTAAACCCGGATGCCTGTAGTGCTAGCGGACTTTTATGTAGTTTTAATCCAGGAATAGGTAGGTAGTCTAGTGGCTAGTCCAGCTTTCAATATGATACAATAACACAGTATACATACTGTCAACGAACCATTACAAGTTCATGTTGTAATGAACACTGAATCCAGAGAAGTTCTTTGATCCTTGTTTATTGCATGATGACAGAGTGTTCATATAGGTGGTAACAATGATACATTCGCCAGCATGCAGGCTCTGCCCCTAAGCTTTGTAGCTCAACCTGTCGTAGGTTCTAGATACTAGGGAGGTTGTGTGTAGAATGAAAGATGCCTGGGAGCTGCTCATAGGGTCTTTTATACAATGATTCTGGCACTTCCGGTGCTTATCAGCCGTGCATTATTCTGCATATACCACCCATGTGCATTTTTGAAATTTTTGGTATATACTTTTTCAGGGTCAAGTTGGACTTAGAATATTTTGGGAAATGTGTGGCAGACATACAAATTCAATCTGACCATCATTTCAATGTGAAAAATCATGCCAACTCGTAGGAGAATTGAACCCCGGCCGCAGTGCTGGTTGGCGAGGACGTTAGCCATAGCGCCACACTGAACAGTGATTAAACCCAATGCGAAAGTAAATAACTTCTAACCTAGGGTCCTTGTCCTATGTTTGCACTCAGTTTTCATCTTGATTCCAAGTTTGTCATGTTATAATATCAAAATTCCAAGAAGTATTCGATCCATAGAAGAGGAATGCGTGCTAATTTTCTCCACTTTGTTCAATATAAATAAAAATCCATTGATTTTTCCAACGTACGCGAGTCGCAGTCCGGCCATTCCTACCCGCCTCCTTGTCCGATGAAAGTGTGTCAGTTCCCCTGATGTAGATATAGGTCATCTGCTCGTCGTACGAGGAAGACGCCGAAAATTTCGGACTATTTTGGAAAATCAATGTATTCTTCTTTATTTTGAATACATTGGACATAATACGTATGGTGGGATCATTAAGACTATCTAAGGATATGAACCTGTTAATTTCTCAATTTGTCATGGTTGGATTCAATACGAAAAGTGTGTGTAAACACGGGGGTACCTCTCCTGGCAAGGAACAAAAACAATGGCTTCACGCAGAGCGGACCCGGGCCATATCGCTTGCTTTTACAAAATGTCTTCTCGTGGCTATATTCTTTGGATCTCAGGTAAGAAATTAATACAAAATGGAGGAAATGGTGGTATAAACCTAATAGAAGATGGATATCGGGGCCCACGGGCTGTACATTCTGTATATACCCTCGACGCTGCGCGGCTCGGGTATATACAGAATGTACAGCCCTAGAGCCCCGATATCCATCATCTATTAGCTTAATATACCTAGGTGAGCAGCTTACAGGGTGATGAAATACACCGGTAGGAGCAGGTCAGATCTGGTCAGGTCTGGTTGGATCTGGTCAGATCTGACGCATCGTCATACCTGGTAATGATTCTATTTATATGTGGACCAATCAGGGTGAAGGGAGATTGTGGAATTTTCCTGCATCCTAGAAATGCGTCCACAGGTATGTCGATATGTTGTGATACTCCCAGTGAGTCAGTGCCCAGAAATGGAATGGGTCCGGCTCTCACAACATCCTGGTATGGATGATGTAAGAGTAGCTTACTGTATACACTGCGGGGTTTCTAAGCTTGTGAGCAGGGCCTGAGCGTGTGTGGCAAAGAATTTAATAAATGTGTAAAATAATGAATAATACCCAGAATAGTCCATTGAAAATACTAGCATAAGAGCACCACTAGTGATGTGTTTCATATAAACTGCAACAGCATTATGCAGTTATAATATAAGTTCCAGCATATCCATGGATATTTATAAACAGCATTCATACTCCTTCTCCAGATGTTTTTATGTTTCAGCTTAGAGTTTTTGGATCAGGATACAATATATATCCACAATTACCGAGTTGGATAGAAAAATTAATTCCTATCTAACATTATTAGGTGATTCACCTCTATATACGGGACAGTCAATTATGCCCAACCAACATGTAGCAGATTTACTGCTCCATGTACTCCTTAGGCAGATCCTGGTCAGGCTGTTGAACGGGTTGTTGAACAGGCTGACCTGGATCCGGTCCTGGAGGTACGGGAGGTGCTGCAACAACCGGTACTAGGTTGACATTCTGGCAAGCTTTGTAAAGATCCAAAGCATGGCCAGGAGTGCCATCCCAGTTGTCCAGAATTACTCCAAACACTTCTGTTGGTCCTTCATGTCCGTTGCTCTCTCACCGTCGAGTATCTGAGTCTACTTGTCTGATAAAGCCTCCTGTCTAAGAGCTGCAGCTTCCTGCTTCTTCTTGGCAATGTCAGCCTTTATCTGAGCAGAGATACATCTTATCTCAGATTTCTGGATAGCATCAATACACTGTAAGGTGCTTGATACCGTTCGAAGGTACATGTCCAAATGGAGGTTCTCCATATCAAATTGCTTGGTCTGAATGGCACAAGACAATTTATCCTCTAGTCCAGAGAGGCTCGGACTGTAGGGATGGCCTACAGTCGGAGGTAGGTCTATACAAACTTAGGTAGGCACAATAAAATGGCAATACAAATGGTCTAAATACCACTTTTTGGCTATGGCAATTTATTTGTAGGAAGAAATCTCAATTAGACACTATTCCCTGCCAGTGAACTTAAAATCAATATATCACATTATTCTAAAATGGCATTTATAAATGTAGATGAAGCCCCACTACTTGTAATCAACATGGGTCATTGTCAAACACATTTAGGTATGTATTGGCTTTGAATTGATTATATAGGTGTACCCATTGTAGAACAATCATTGGGCACAGTCCAGTTGTTCTCAGTTAAGCTAGCCTAAGTAGACCTTCCAACTACCAATCAATTATATCATCAGGTCAAGGAGGTGTGAAGGGCATAGCAGGGAAACCAGTAATTTTAGTGTGGTACCATTCTAATACACATTGCAGCAGTCTACTGAAAACAAAGTCTGATTTACTACAAAAAAGGGATTTGACCTGTTTCAAAGACAAAAGGGGGCAAGGTAGTATCACATAGATATACTGTGACAAGTTTGGGAAACATTTTCTAGTTAAGGAGCTAAGTCTACTCAAGCATTCTGCAGCTGTTATCAAATAGGAACAGTCAGAAGTTAACTCTGGCCGGGGCAGGGCCCCAGCCAGAGTCTCTTAGGGCTATTTATCCCCTGAAGAAGGTTTCAGCTGTCTGGATAACCCTAGGCTGATGTACCACAGCATCAGGAGGCGGTACCTGATTCTGTGGCATCAGATTCAGGTGCCCGGACCCACTAGCAGTGACAGACACCTGTGGATGTGAAGAAACAACCACGGTTGTTGTCACACTGGCATCACACAGTGGACATAGAAGGTCCCTAGTTTGGTATTCCCTGGGCAAGGGGCAACTGAGCCAGCTCCCTTCTAAGCCACTTTGCAGTAATTGGTGCAACGGAACGCTGCTGCACCACAGCACTCAGAGTTGGTTGTTGGCCTTGACCTCCTCTAGTTAGCATTTCCTGTTTGACCCTACCATATTGATCAAAGACTTGCGTCTCTGGTCTGGCTAGGCCCATAGGAGGAAACTGCTTAGGATCCATGGGGTTCAACTTTGGTCATCGGAAGGTCGCCAAAGAACCAAAGAAGGTCGGATTATGAGCACCACCTTGCGGTGCTGCTGCTCTACCATAGTTCGAGGGAGTTCCAGTGGGGGCAGGAAGATGTTGCTTCTTCCTGTTTGACCCATTCGACTGATTCTCCAGCACTTCCATGGGTGATCTGGATCCGCTAGGAGAAGCAGAATCCTGTCTCAGTAGATCCCTGCGGCTACAGACTTTTTCTCCGGATGGATTAATATAAGCCCCACCACGTTTGCGGGCCTTATTGCTCCTCCACTCTTTCAGCAAGTCATACTCCTCTTGAGCATACTAGAGTATACCTGCTCCAGGAGACTGGGTAAACCAAGCCTTCACCTACTGGTTAGTACCAAGAACTGTTGGTGCAAACTGCTTCATGCTCAGGGGTCAGTTTGTGAAGGTCATTGTAGAGTTCAGAATCTACCTTCATCACTCTATCAATAGCGTCCTTTAGCCCTTTTCTGTGGACAACTACCCAATGCTAGATCATATCTCCTCTCTGAGGGGTGACACATCCTGTGCATTTAGCACATTTCTTGCCAGCCTCTGAACTTTAACTTCGCCTTCTGGTCGTGATTCTACATGCTGTTAGAGGAATTCTTTATGAATTCCCAGTACAACCAGTATATATTGGCCGGTTTGCGGTTGGACAGCTTCTTACAAAGCCATTCCTCCATATCTTCAAACCCTTCGCATATCTTCTCAGGGGGCAGTCTCCAGACAGACTTGCTACCCTTCAGATGTCCATGGTATCCGGGAATGAAGTCAGCAAAGTGGTTATCCCAAATAACAGCCTCTTGCTCATCAGTAGGAGTGGTGTCCAAAACTGGGTCAACCAGCTCCTCGGATTCTTCTCCGGATGGTCCAGCCACCTGTTGCAGAACAGGTTGTTTTTTTTTTGACGTGTTTATTATCAGCAATGCATGATCAGATGCATTTAAATGCTGCCAGACCCTTTTCTTTGATATGTATTTTTGAACAAATATAAACATAATATACAGGTATAACCTATTTTACAACCAGTGCCAGATTGTATTGCACATGATTTTTAGCACGTGGTTGTCATATAAATCAGATGTCGAAGCTTAGACTATTAAAAGTTGTGGACAATGTATAACTTATAGAAGGCCAGTAAGCCAAGCCAATGACAAAGTGACATTGCAAAGGTTCTAAACCAAAACCTCTGCTTATATAGATGATTATTATAGTCCCAGCTCAGACCCCCAAACCTGTGAACTCATAGATATACGAAAAATATCAGAATGATACAAGTATGTCAAACAATCATATTTCAATCCAGAATAAAACTACGCAGCTAGCTTTGTAGTGTCATGAGGTGTAAGAGTTCAATCTAGCTTATCAGTCACAATATCAATATTCTAACCCATGCTCTTAACCATGCACGGCTCAGTCATCTAAACCTGTGCTTATATTTCACATAGAATCTTAATTATACCCTTCTTCATATAAATTTGCCCTTAAGTTCCCTATTTATGATAATCCCTCCTTAAACTTCACCTTAGAGGTTGCCCTCTGTATTCCTGCAGGAAGTAGGTCCCACAGCACAACTACTCTATAGTAGGGGGACCTCTTGTAAGTCCTTGTAATATGTCTGCACATTCGGAATTTAACCTTGGTCCTAGCTCTAGTATTGTATTCTCTATCTTTTTCCTAAATGTTCTTTGATCTAAAATTATGCATAACCCCCAATAGCAACATGTCAAATCGCCCCTGCACCTTTTCTATATCACAAATTTTATTATACTCTTTGAAGTTACATCTTAGACATATCCTTAAAACTCTGTTCTGTAACCTTTGCAAGAGCTTCATGCCATCCTCATTACAACTATACGTGACAAAACAACGATAATCAAAAAATTGGGCGAATGGTTGTTTTATATACAATAATACAATATTCTTGGGTGAGAAATTTCCGAATTTTGCGTGAACCTAAATAGTTTGTTGCAAATATTTCTTTTCAATATGTTCAGTTGCTTTTCAAAAGACAATCTAGTGTCTAATGTAACACCCAGGTATGGAAAGTGACTTACAGTTTTAGTTCCATAGAACAAGATCTTGCTATCTGAAAACCTTTTGATCTTGTGTCCACTAGCAAACCACATAAATTCTGTCTTGACAGTCAGCCTGTTATTGTACACCCAAGTTTTGAATAAATCCATTTCAGACTTTAAGACTTCATTAACCTTATCAGGTGATTTATCTGCGTAATAGATAACGGAATCGCCTGCATACATTTTTAAACTAGCTCTTGTAATTATGTTACATATATCATTAGTATATAACAAACAAAATAGGGCCCAAAACAGATCCCTGAGAGACACCATACTTCACTTCTCTGGGCTCAGATATCTTCGATGCAAATGTTGTTCTTTGGACCCTGTTAGATAGATAACTTTCAAACCATTTGTAACTATTATAACTGAACCCCAACTTTTTAAGCAATTTTGAGTGAATAACACTGTCAAATGCTTTAGTAAAATCTATAAACATCATGACGTCACTCAATTTTTTATGCATGACCTTTTCAATTATCTTAGATGGTAAGGGAAAGAGTGATAAAGGTATCCAATTCTTAACTAGACTTAGGTCTCCATCCTTGGGTAACGTCTTAACTAAAGCATTAGACCAATCTCTAGAAAATACGCCAGTATCAAAGATAACTTGGCATATGTAGGTAGATTCATCCAATAGACAATTAAGAGCACATATTAAGATATCACATCTTATGCCCTCAATTCCATAAGACTTATGTTTGTCTAAATCTTTAATAATAATAATAATAATAATAACAACAACAACAACAACAACAATAACAATAACAATAACAATAATAATAATAATAATAATAATAATAATAATAATAATAATAATAATAATAATAATAATAATAATAATAATAATAATAATAATAATAATAATAATAATAATAATAATAATAATAATAATAATAATAATAATTCAGCCGTTTGTCAACTTTAATATCACTTACTTCTTTGAAGCCATAACTATCCTCAGAAATAATCAAGGTATTATCTGATGACAAATTTTCCCTCCCTATAATGTTGCAATGTAGTTTCTCACCAATGGTGCTAAAGTATTCATTGACTTAAGCAGCAGAATCTCCATGTAATACAGTGCAAACAGTCTCATGACTAATCATGTCAGAATATACAATGTCACAATAATTTTCAAATAATAGGCGTATATTTTTCCAAAATTGCATTGGGTTACCTCTACTTTCATCTAATTCTCTAATAACACCAGTGGATTGGTTATTTTTAATAATCTTGCTTATTTTCCGTCTACATTTGATGATTGCACTCTTGAGATCATTGCTGTTGTCTGTTCTATATAGGGTCAGGAGGGACTCACGCTCATAATACTCAGTCCAACACCTCATCAGTGATCCAGTCTCTGTGGGTCACCTTTGCTACTCTATCTATATAAGGATGATGTTTATCTAGATATTGAGTAATTGGAATCATTAACAATTCCCATAAAAGATCAGGATCATCTTTAACACAGTAAAACAAATTCCAGTCACAATTTTTCAGAAACTCTTTAAATGACTCCTTCTTAAAACCTCTATAGTCCCTCCCATGATATGTATTGGAAACACCCTTAATGTTTTCATGACCTCTACTAGCTGCAATAGGAATATGATCTGATACTAAGGCATGTATTATACCAGATATATTTACATGTAAACTATTTGTTAATATGTTATCCATACAAGTCCCACTTAAAGGCCTAGTGGCAGAGCTGATTAGAATTTTCCAACAGAGTTCATTAAATTTATTTCTAAATGACTCACATAACGGACTAGATTCATCATGCATATTCAAATTAAAATCCCCTAAAACTCATGTTTCATGGCTACCTTGATTATCATTATATTCAAATTCAGCAATTTTATCAAAAATCTATTTACACACTCTTTTGAATATTTTGGTATTCTGTATACCGAAAGCACTAAAATAGTTTTTTCGCCTGGAATATTGATAAGACCATTTACTGCCGCTGGTTTGGATAGTAAAGTCATTAATTGTCCTTGAGTAGCAAGCTATATTGTTTTTTAAAGAGATGGCTACACCACCTGCCTTTGTGTGTGTCCTATCACTTCTATACAATACTCTACCAGGTATATTATAATAACCAGTGCTCATTTCTGCTTTAAACCAAGTCTCACATAAACATAAGACCTCGCTTCTTCCTAACATTCTATAAATTTCATGTATTTTACCTTCAAAGCTTCTGCAATTCACTGAAGAAATGACAACCCCCTTCAGAGCCTTCAACTTATCTAGCTTAAGTGACATCTTGAGTACCACTTAAAGTTAGCCAGATCTGGAGATTATTTACAAAATGAGAAAGCATAACAATCAATAACAAACAATATATACAAATATACACCTGTGCCTCAACCAACCATTGCAACACAGAGACTGCTTGGTCTGGTCTACTTATTTCGACTGGTCCGGCCCAGCAGGGTACCTAAAGTTGGTGATAAATCTAAGGTAGGTAGATAACACTTTAATTTAGTAACATAACTAGAATGAACAGTAAAAAAATTATAAATGTATTGAGAGACAAATTATAACAATCAAGTTCGTATTTCATCACAAATATCTTACTTTAGTATTGTATAATATTACTTTGAGAGGAAATTACATCCACTGTTAAGCAAGATAAATGTTAATTTCACGAACAAATCATTATATAATCCCCATTGACAATTCAACCATTACTAGCCTCGTGAGACTTGTGCATGTATGGGTAAGTAACCCAAACCAATACTTTAGCATTCAATATATTTTGTCCATTAGCATAGAATCATCAATATTTTGGATACCAAACTGTCTTAATTTTGTGGTTTCGTCTAGCCATCTTACTCCCAGGCAGGAATTCCATCCCTGTTGGGATCAAGACCAAGGTCTATGTCCAGGATCTTGTCATCAAACTCCAACTCAAAGTAGTTGAGAAGCTTTACAGCCATACTACGAGCTAGCCTTGGTCTGGGGCCATTATTTGGCAAATGTATGCTATCCCTCATATGGTATAGCCTGTTTCTCTGGTAGTGGGCACCACTTCTAGTGTTAGAACAGGCCTTATCAAATCTAATTGTAGGCACTCTCTCTGTGGAGTTCATACTCCTGACTTCATTGTTAACCAGGTTGATGCTTTGTATAGACCACCACAGCCAAGAACTCTCGTTTGGTGATACAATAATTTCTTTGAGCTTTGCTCAGCATGTTACTAGCAAAAGCAATAGGAACTTTCACCCCACCCTGGACCTGGGATAAGGCAGCTCATATGTTATCATTACTAGCATCAGTATCTAGAATGAAATGATCATTTTCTCTCAGATATTTCAATACAGGTGTGCTGGCAAACAATTCCTTTATTTGCATAAAGGCCTCATCTTGCTCGGATCCCCAGGGGAAATGCTCTTTCCTAACTCCAGGTGTCCAATGAGACAAACTCTGTATAGGAAAGGTGACCCTGGAATATCCTGGTATAAAGTCCCTAAAGTAGAAACAAAAACCAAGGAAGGATTGGACTTCGTTAGCATTTGTGGGTGCCTGCCAATTTGACACAGCATCCTGTTTCTCCAGATCGTGTGGTGCACATATGCGCGGGCACCGACACATTCCCCTGTGAAATTGTGTAATGTAGTTCTCGCCATGAGTATGACCTTAGTTGTCGAAATGGCGTTAAACATCTATTACTCACTCACTCACTTCTCCAGATCGGCTTTAATACTCTCATTCGAGATTATTCTTCTTAAGTAGTTAATGGATCTCATAAAGAGATCACATGTGACCCATCAAGGGGGATTTTTAATTACCCATTTGACCACCAGGGGGAATTGGAGGGGCAAAATTACTCTAAAATCATTATAGAAATAATTATGGTAAGCTAATATTTGATGCAGATTTCAATGGTCTCATTTACAGTGCACCATTTTCAGTAGAAATGGCCCATATTTGGATGGTAAAATGAACATTTTTCATGAAAAATCAACTTATATCCCTGTTCATGGTTGCCATGGCAACCATTCCATTAATCAAAATTTGCTGATTTTTATGCCAATTTTTTGGGGATATTCACCAAAAACTGAAAACAGAAATGGAAAATTATTCTAGATCAAAATCTAGGATAAAAATCAACATATTGTTATGTATTTTTTATTAAAAAGGCTTACTTATTGTGTTTTTAGACATGATTATGGTTAATAATGTATTATGAGCTTAATCCTCGATTTCAAATATGAATAACAACCTATGTTCAAGGAGGGGTTCTGACAAAACTACTAGGAATATTTAAGCCAATGATGTCTCATTTTAAAGATCTTGAGATGAACTTCGATAAAGAATTTCCCTGCAGAGGGGTGTTTTTCCTTGCCTGGTCACACATTTCTTAGGCTTCAACTTAAGACCATTAGACATGATTCTTTCTAGAACCATACCTAAGTTTTCTAAGCATTCTTCAAACATCTTACCAAAGACTATCACATCATCTAAATATACCAGACATTTCGTCCATAATAGATCACTTAATAAAGTTTCCATCATGGCTTCAAATGTCACGAGTACATTACATAACCTGAATGGCATCACATTATATTGGAATAGTCCAACATGACTGGAAAATGCCGTCTTTTCCATATCTTTTGGATGCATACCCACTTGCCAGTACCCGGATTATAAGTCTAAAGAGGAATACCATTGATTGCCTCCAAGGGAGTCTATAGTCTTATTAATCTGTGGCAATGGATGCAAATTCGTCATGGTCATACCCTTCAACTTTTGGTAATCTATGCAAAAACAGATGGTACCATCCTTCTTGGTCACCATGCACACAGGGCTAGACCAATGACTGGAGGATGGTATGATAACATCCTGTTCAAGCATTTTAGCTATCTCTTCGTCAGCAACCCAATTCTTGGCTAGAGGATGTCTCCTATACGGAATCTTAAAAAGTTCCTTCTCACCGGTGTCAATTGTATGAAGCACTTCATAAGTACGTCCCAATCTTTCACCTGGTGCTGCAAAAGCTTTTCTGTACTAGTCTAGTAAGTCAGTTAAGGCTTCATGTTGCACATCCATTTCAATATGACTTTAAGCTATTAGATTATCTAATTCCGGATTCCTTTTGGGTAATGAAGGGAATTCAGTTGCTAAAGCATGTGTAAGGGTTTGTGGCCTTACGGACCTGGGGGGTTCGGGTCTTACGATTCGAAAAGAAAGAGTAAGACAGTATTCCAAGTGTATGCCAACGGTTAGTTTTATTTCTTATTGTACACTCACGGCTGCCGGATGATGTCAGAGAGGCAGCTAATATTAAGGAATAATGGTTCACATGGTGTGGAGGCCAGAAGGGCCTCTGACGTAGCGGCTGAGCCCTGGGCTTTATATACGGACCCAGGTGTTCGTCGTCAGATGTCCCCACAGACCCGGATCAGTGCTGCCACCTATCCGGAACCTGAGGAACGTCCGACGACTCGACTCACCCGCCACGTCAGACGGTACCCAACTCCTATGGTTTAATAACGTGTACCTCTACACCACTCCCCCAGACATTTAGGAGGGTGTTATAGTTATAATAATATTACTAGGATAACATTTCTATATGTCTAAACCTTTAGTAATAGAGGTACAACAATAGGTATAACATTAACACCAAATTGAGTATGAAACGAATGTCATATATATATATTCGATAGTGAATGTAGTTACAAATAACAATTAGGATGTCGAAGTATTATACGAATTACTTGAATAAGTGACAGTTGTGTGAAACGGAACTGTTAGTTAAATTACTATACCATATAATATCATATTATATCTACGGTATAATTAATAAGACAAGTAATATGAATCGTATACATGTGATAATGACAGTTATATGTAACGGAACTGTCGATAATAAATAAATCACATAATAACATCCGTATGTGTGTTTGTAGTTATTAACACCACATTTAAATATATAGTCTTGAAGAAGACTGTTATAGTAACTTCACTATATAATGACATGTCGTATATTATTAACATACGAATCCGTTAAGGATTCCGTGAGTAGTACGAATAGGACCATTTATACCATACACTTGAAAAGAAAAGAAAAAAATCACAGTTTAGTAATGAATATAATAATAATATATTATCACCGTGTACCTAATAACCTTTATAGCACCAGATCAATATACTTATTATACAATTTGTCTCGCAGGACAATAATGTGTGTTTTCTGGTGAAGTTTAACGGATTCTTATAATATGAATATCAATAATAATCAGAGATCCGTATCAAGAAATGTCTATGTACCCGTATCATAATATGTATCTAGTGGATATGCACATACATATAATATTATAGAAAAATAGAAATATGACATTATATACAATATACAGAAATTATAGATGCTGCTGGAGTCTTCTGCTGTAATCCTCCGGGTACTAGTAGGTAGGTGTGGTCAGCTAACCACGGGATGGACGTGCTAAAGTTTATGGTTTCCATATATAGAGTGAACACGGTAGATGAATTTGGGGCAGCTACCCACAATCCTCTAGTAGTGCTAAAGTTTATAAGTAAATCCGAATGGCGTAGAATGTAGAATAATAGTCCGGATGTGTCAACTATGTAGAAAACGTAATCCTTTTTTAAGTTTAGTTGACATAAGTAGAGAATAGTCCAGTATAGGTTGATCCGGAAGTAATAGTAGTAGTTGGTATAAGTCCATTCGGGAGTATAGATGAGTTGTAGAGGTAAATCGTAAAATCCATCCTAGTTAGTGGTTAGCATGGGTAACAGCAGGAGTCTGGAACTGGTATCCGGATACATCTCACAGCAGCAAGTCTACTATCGGATTGTTCATGGAAGAAGTTATAAATCCGAATAGACTATTCAGGGTGCAATAAGGGTTATACAGCCTGAATTATACAATAGACTGGTCATAAGAGGAACCCGGAACACATGCCATAGGTGTTCATACACTAGTGAAGAAAACATTCGCAGACCTGCAGGGTTCCGCAAAGACTATATCTGGTTATGGAGAAAAGAAAAAAATTATGGGAGAAATAACCCGTAGCATGCTTAAGCGGATTTCTTAGCATGCTTCTTCTTAAGAAGAGCTAGAGCGGACTCGGGAGTGCCGTCCCACTCGTCCAAGTCGACTCCGAACACCCTCATGAACTTAGTGTTCAGGTTGGTGTTCCGAGTTATCTCCTCTTTTACACGTTTCTCCAGCACGTGTACATCCATAGCTGCTTTTTCTTGGGCAGCTGCGGCAGCCTCCTCCTGGGCCTTCACATCGTCCCGGATGAGGGTCTCGAGGCGCTGCTTTTCAGCATCCGCGACCTCCTTCATACACAACAGGGTGTCGTTTAGGAGACCCTGATGGAACTCGGTCGCTTTTTCGCGAACACACTTCTCCCAGTGGGTGCAGATGGCCTTCTGGACATCTGCCTCTCCCTGGCGAGATTTCTCAAACCAAACTTCCGCATTACCGGTTTTAATGGTAATAGCGTCTTTTGGTTTCGCAGGTGCAGCGACAGCCTTGGGAGGAGTCGAGGCGGCCTGTGGACCACTTCCGGGTTTAGGGCTTCCGGACACACCTGCCGTTGGTACACAGTAGGCAGGTGATGCGTTTTGTTTCAATCCCATTTGCAGGTACATGTTCAACTGCTCCTGGGTAAAGGTAACTGGTGGGGCGGCTGGAGCGGATGCAGATCCGGCGGCAGCAGATGCGGTGGTCTTCTTTGGCATAAGGCGACCATCCTTTCCTACCACCAAGGTCTGGCTCTCAGGTCCAGGTCCCTGGTTTAAGGACGGAAAGTTTCGAGAACTAACTTTCCCAAGCTTAGATACGGCTCCAGCGTATCCGGCAGGTTCGGGCTTCTTGAACACCGGAGTGCCCTGAGCCTGCTCTGCGGGGTGCCTAGCCAGAGGGGACCTGGAACGGTCCTCTGCTCTGACTTTCGGTTTAGTGGTGCCCTGACCATTACCGTTGCCGCCACGGTTCTGATCTCTCCTGCTCCTTTCACGAGCTCTCTTTGCATCCTTTCCGGATTCCTCGCATTTCTGCCAGAGAGACTCGTGCATGTCCAGTTTACCCTTTCCAGGAGTCAGGACTATCTTTGCTCGGAGTTTCGAATCCTTGGTCTTCGGAACTTCGCAGAGGACTTGGTCCCCCGGTCGGATCTTAGACCAAGCATCCTCGCTCAGACTGTTGAACTCTTTCATGAGTTCCTGATGAAGCTCCATGATGCGCTTCCGTGCCCCGTCCAAACCTTCTGCGTGGCATTTCTTCTGGTGTCTAGCCAGATCACTATGTCGGTTGTATTGCACCTTCGTAGTACACTTCTTGCTCTTCTTACCATAACTCGGATCACAAATGTAAACCGGGTGATGGTGGAAGTGGGCCTCTACCAGATGCCGTTGAAACCGGGCTGGAGTACTCCAGGTCCGGATCGTGACATCACTCGCATCCTGGCAGATAGAGAAGGGACAGGACTTTTGGTCGTCACCGTACCACTTCTCTAAAGCCCAACGCAGCTTCCTCCTCTGGGTATAAGTGTAATACCCTTCGGTGTGGTTTAGCATAAGCCACATCTTTCGATAGGCTTTGCTCGGATTGGGGTCCTCGTCCGAAAGACACATCCAATCTTCATCGTCTGACTCATCATTTTTGTTGACTGAGTCCGGGCAGGCATAGAGGGTAGAGCCGTCCTTCTTTACTCCATACGCACAGTCGGAGAAGCACGTCGGAATCCGGGATTTGAATCCGGACTTGGCGTTAGCCCAGCGTTCGGCCTCGGTTTGAGTTGATGGAGTGGCCTTCTCATCATACTCAACCGAGGACTCGTGCACAGACTCCTCGTCAGACGATTCAACCTCCATGGCAGAACTACCAGTGGCTGAAGTGCTGGGTTTCGGCTCGGCTCTAGCAGAATCCGGGAGATTCTTAAGCTTCCGAGCAGCGGACCTTCGGTTCTTGCTGACCTTCCAGTCTTCCTCCGGTTCCTGGGTTCCGGATGCGCTGGAGGTCGAGGCTTCTACCTGTGTGGTAGTACTGCCGGTGGCTGGTGTAGCACTGGCTGAACTCCTGGTGGCAAGTTTCAGGTCGGGGATAGGAGGTGCAGGTACTTCCGCGGCCCTCTTAGCCTCTTCCTGAGCCTCCCGTTCGGCAGTTATTCGGCGGACGAGAACCGTCCGAAGGGCTGCGCTCCGGTCCAAACCGATTAGTGAAGTGTTCTGGACGTCCACTAATTCTTGCTCGGTAATATAAATACCTTCATCCCACTGCTCGAAGTTAGCAGCGGCCTCCCGATACTCCTTAGTGGTCCGGTACTGGGGCCGGGTAGCACAAGGGCGTGGGTAAGTCTGCCCCTCGGAATCCGAGACGCAGCCTACCCAGTTAATATTCGTAGCCTTGACGTTCCACAGGGACTTGTCAGGCTTCGGGTACGTTCCGAGCTTGAAGGCTCGGTTGGCTTCATACACTGTCTCGCGGAAGTCAGCGTCTACCATAAGTCCCCGTTGGAACCACGGCCAGTCTCGAAGCCACTCGGGAGGCGTCCTGGTCAGCTGATCGGGAACCATAACGCCCTCAACAGCTATCCTAACCTTCGGGTCCAACCTGACTGGTGTCCCGTCCGCGTAGGTCACTTGTGCCTGCAGTTCCGGGTGGACATACAGGTAGCGACCATCGTACTCTACTGGGAACGGGTCAGCCACTGCTGGCTTCCACTGGTCCTCCGCGCCGTCGACTTGTGTGGTCTCGGACTCTGTCGCTGCGGGTTCGGCACTCGCAGTCGCTCCGGATCCCTCTGGTGGGAGTGGAGATAACATCTTCTCTGGCTCATTTAGTGAAAATGAAGCCAGTTTCTCCTCGAACGAGCGATCCGTGGATTCCTCCACGTCCATCATCTCGCTCTCTTCCTGTGTAACAGGCGACAAAGCTTCCGGAAAAGCTTCTGCGGACGGAGTCAGCTTATCCGGGTCACCGGATAGCTTGGCTGCAGCTACGGATTCCTCAGCCATGACTGGGGAATCGCCCATGGGAGTAAACTACTCCTTTTTCCGGCTTTTACGGTGCCGGGGCCGACACAAGCGGAGTCTGTCTACCAGGAGACAGACTCTGGAGGAGCAGCGAGGAGTTTGCTAGCCGGTAAAATCCAAGAAGGGAGCGAGCTCGACCGTCTTGGACGTTACCGAAAAACAATATGGCGACAGGCCAGCATTCGTGACGTCATTTCCCCGTTGTGCGCGGGGTCACGAGAGGTCAGCCGAGACTGGACACTGTGACGTCATGCAGAAACGCACGTGCTACAGGCTGTACATCAACAAACTGATTGTTTTTAGGTAATTATCGCTCACACCGATGACTCGTCTGGGGATTTAAGTGGAGATTATGGAAAGCTTAAGCAAATCCACCGGATTATCCGTCCACTACCCATTGGTACATCATGCGGCGGCGACAAATAAGCCTTTCGGGTCAGTTGTCATCCGTTCCTCTAAATGTAAACATTACACTCGTTGTGTATACAGGTTAGGTCACTGCAGTCCTCTGGGCTATTCGGGGGCTGCGGCGAACGTATCTCCCCTTCTCGGATAGTTCTGATTCGATTTTTTCCGGATCAGCCTTTATCCCTTCATCACTAATGATGCGGCCCAAATAATTTATGGACTTTCTAAACATGTGGCATTTCTTAGGTTTCAATTTGAGACCATTAGAAATAATACGTTCTAGTACCATTTTTAGGTTATTAGAACACTCTTCGAATGTTTTTCCGAAAACTATGACATCGTCAAGATATACAAGACATCTTTTCCACAATAAATCACTTAGAATTGCTTCCATCATTGCTTCAAATGTTGCCGGTGCATTGCACAATCCAAACAGCATTACGTTATATTGGAATAGTCCAATATGACTCGAAAATGCAGTTTTCTCCATATCTGAAGGGTTCATTCCCACTTGCCAATAACCTGATTGCAAGTCTAGGGTACAAAACCAACTGTTCCCTCCTAAGGAGTCAATGGTTTCGTCTATTCTCGGTAATGGATACGAATTCTTTTTCGTTATTCCATTCAACTTCCTGTAGTCTATGCAAAAGCGGATAGTACCGTCTTTCTTTGTTACCATACACACAGGACTACTCCATGGACTATTGGAAGGGACTATTACATCCTGTTCCAACATCTTGTTTATCTCATCTTCAGCTACTCTCTTTTTCGCTAAAGGTAACCGTCTATACGGTATCTTAAAGGGTGCAGCATCTCCAGTATCTATTTTATGTAATACCTTATTTGTCGTACCTAGTTTTTTACCAGATTTGGCAAAGGCAGTATTATACTGACAGAGCATCTCATAGAACTCTTTCCGGTGTTCCGGATCTTCTAATGAAGTTTCTTCATACAACTTAAGTAAGTCTTCCGAAATTTCACCATCTCCTGTTACCTTTTGTAAGCTTAGCTTACTATCCGTTACAGTTTCCGAAAGGGTCACGTTTCCAAAAACTTGTCCCTTTTTCAAGTAGATAGTACTGTTTCCAGTATTGGAGACAGGTACTACCGACCAGGATGCATTCGCTACTATTGTGTCTACAGAATTTAATCCGATACTTGACAAAGTAACTACATCCGGTTCTATCACTGCAGGTTTATTACGCATTGCAGGATCACTTCTTACAAGCACATCACAGGCTACTCCCGGGGGGATTCGCACAGTGTGTGCCACACTAGCCATACTGCTCACTTGTCTCAGTACACATCTAACCTTTACGGGATACGGGTATCTCACACTCAACACTCCTGTTTGAGGTTCCAACACAGCACCATACAGGGATGCGAAATCCAACCCAAGTATCCCCTCATCTGCTATATCCGCAACGGTGGCGCTCATGACATAGTCATGTATACCATCCAACTGTAGTTTCACACAAGTTCTACCATACGTTTGCAAGGTACTGCCGTCGGCCGTCTGAGCACTTCCTCCCGATTTGAGAGTATCATGTTCATCCGGTATAAGATCGTAGAACCCCCTGGAGATACAAGAGTGGCTAGCTCCCGTATCCACGAGGAATTCAGCAGATCTTCCGTTAACAGTGAGGCAAACATACCACCGCCTTCCGTTTAGAACAGAGGGCATGTCCGTGACGATCGGAACGTCATTTTTCACACCAGGAGTCAATCCACATCCTTTCAGGAATTCCAGACAAGGATGACCCGGGGGCAGGTGGGCACCACAGACCTTGGCTAATTCATAGCCGCCTGCCTCGTTACTGATATTGGGTTTCCCCTGTGCTCCCATGGCACCTGTTATATCAGCTTCCCTAACCTTCCGGGTGTCTACAACCACCTCGGTGTTAGGCGATCTTGTTACTACATGCGAACTATCATCACGGATGGTGATATCATGGCAAGATTTGTCACTGGGATCCCCTTCTTTGCCCCTCGGGAGATCCCTTTCTAGTTTTCCTCTGTACTTATCCCAGAGACACCCTCCTGTTTACGCGGGACAGGCTTCTCAGCCATACATTCGGGAGCAAAATGCCCTAGTTTCTGGCATCTGAAACATCTCCTTTGAGATTTGTCAACTCTTGGTCTCTTTAGAGCTTCTGTTAATCCGGCTATTAACGTTTCCATCATATTAGTCGGAGCAACAGTGGCTGCTACGGTTGGTTTCGCCGTAGAGGCTACACTGACCGGTTGAGTTGATCCGCAAGCTGTTTTACCAGCGACAGATCCTCCTCTCCCTCTCGAATGAACCTTCCTATACTGCTTTTGTCGGTAATACTTTCCAGCTATCTGGACTGAACCAATATATTCTCCGTTTTCATCGGAGATATAGTCATACTCCTCATCAGCTTCATTCGATTCAACTGGAGCTAATTGGGAAGTATCATATACCGGAGCAGGTGTACCTCCGTATTGGAATGGAGCTGCTCTTACTGGACTAGGTCCAAGACCTACCAATCGTTTCTTCATTTCATGTCCATCAATTGCTATGAACAGGTCACTGAAGGAAGTGTCATCTTTCCAAGAATCCCAGACCACTTGCTTGTGATCCGGATCCCGCAATCCACTGTAGAATTGTATAAACAATTCTTGTAGATAGCAATCATCGTCATGAGCCCAATTTGGACGTGCTTTTGAAAGCAAATCCTGCAGCTCCAAACCAAAGACTTTGTGTGATTCCTTAGGTTTTTGTGTTCTCTTCTTGAAACTTACCCACGGATCTTCTCTAACGATTGATCCAAATAGGTATGCGGCACATTCTACCAATTGGTCATAGGTACCGTATAATCCGTAAGCTGCTCTCCATTGGTTGAGAGCTACTTTTCCGCCTTTATTTAACCAACAGATCAAATATGGCAGAGCTTCTTCTTTTGTCCAGCCACTACAATTGACTTCGTCGACAAAAGCTTGATACCTGTCCTTCCATGGATCATTAGAATCATATGGAGGGGGTATCCGTGCCTGCCTACGTGCCGGATTATTACATGCGCGTAGTCTATCTGCTTCTCGCATGCTCCAGTTCATGACTTCCATGCCGTCTGCTCCCTTCCGGTAGCAGTCAATGCCAAGGTTTTGGATACATTGGCTCCTATCAAAGATGGTTTGCATCCCTGCAGGCATAGAAGTTCTCCTATTTGGCTTCCTGCCATCTCCTCCTGATCCTGATCCTCCGGATCCGGATCCTCCTGGGCCGCCTGGAGGATTTCCTCCTGGTGGACCATTATTATTATAGCTTCCAGACGAACCGCCTGAGCATCCACTATTGTAACCGGCGTTTCCAGAAGACGCATATCTAGGGTAAGAATTATTTTGATTCCATCCCTGGTTATAGCTATTACCATTTTGGTAATTACCATTTCCTGATGGATTATAATTATTTCTATATCCATAGGAAGATGTTCTTGGTTGATACGTACCGCCATTAGCATTGTTTTGTGGCGGGTTTGGTCTTAGGAAATGTCCATCAGTAGGACCATTACCAGAACCCGGAGGTGGATTCGGTAATCTTGGCCCTGCTGGTGTACTGTGGCCGGGTTGGGGGAAATATGAAGGTGGTGTCAACATATGCCTCATTGGTCCGGGTGCTCTTGGTTGTGCCACGGGTGTATTATTATTAGTCCCAGTAGCACCATCGTGAGTCGCTTTAATTTTGTGACTCAAATCTGGTATGGGTGGTGCCGGACCTATCGTATCCAGCATCGGGGTTGCTGGTTTAGGTGCGGTTCCATTTACTGCGGTATTATCCGGTTTCTTGTAGATTCCGGATACTACATTCTTGTCAGCCCCATCATCAACGAATGGGCTGTATCTAATTGGGGTTGCATCTTTGGATGTCTTTCCCAACATTGTAGATACCACAGCTGGATCAATATTGCCTATAGTTAACTGGGCGGCTTCTACATATTTATCTAGAGTTATTGCAGTAGTCTGCAATTCCTGAAGCTCATTTGTGAGTTTCTGTCTATCCTCCTCGAGTTGTTTGTTGTAAGCTATAATGCCCACCCGGATGGTTTCATTGTCTTCAGCTTGTTTACTACACTGAAGTTTCAATTTATCCAACTCGTCCTGATAATGGCGAATTTCGGATTCGAATTTTGCCTTATCAAGGTTTAATTGGTCGTTCGTATCTATGTATGTTTGGATACGAATGTGCCTATTATCATATTCCTTGTTGAATGATTCTCTCATGGAATGAAGTTTTAATTCTTCATTCTCGAGTTCCTTCATGTACTCACTCCTTCTGGCTTCGAATTCCTTTCGCATGCCGGTTAGGTCTTCTTCCAACTGAAGTTTTTCATGGAATACTTCGTCTTTAGCTTTGACCAAGGTATTTAGGTTCTCGTTCAAAGTTACATAAGTTTCATTCAACAACATGACATCCGGTCGTTTGAATTCCTCACCTTCCGGTACCGCATAGGTTAAGTCGCCATCTATAGCGCTGTAATCTAATATTGGTAATTCGGGCCTGGGTAATCTATAAGGTAGTTCTCCGAATGTTACCCTTTTTGGCATTGGTGCCGGATGTTCTGGGTTAGTACTACCACCAACTTCGAACATCGAATTACTTAACTCATCAACAAGTGATTGTTGGCCTATTAAGTCACTCTGTCTCTGTATAGACTGTTCGCGTCGTACAGAGTCTGGCAGATTCTCCTCACTATCATTATAGTGGGGTCCGGGATCTCTCCAAGATGCAGATTCCGCATCTTGTGAGTTCGAATGGGTTTGGAGCATTAATGATCCATTTCCATTCTCTTGGGCAACCGATTGCCCTGCTGGGTTAGCTTCCCTGAGGGTGTCTAACCCATGTACTAGCCGTTCGGACGTTATAACGTCCGGGCTATACACCAGAATTAACTGGTCACGGCACCAGTGTAAGGGTTTGTGGCCTTACGGACCTGGGGGGTTCGGGTCTTACGATTCGAAAAGAAAGAGTAAGACAGTATTCCAAGTGTATGCCAACGGTTAGTTTTATTTCTTATTGTACACTCACAGCTGCCGGATGATGTCAGAGAGGCAGCTAATATTAAGGAATAATGGTTCACATGGTGTGGAGGCCAGAAGGGCCTCTGACATAGCGGCTGAGCCCTGGGCTTTATATACGGACCCAGGTGTTCGTCTTCAGATGTCCCCACAGACCCGGATCAGTGCTGCCACCTATCCGGAACCTGAGGAACGTCCGACGACTCGACTCACCCGCCACGTCAGACGGTACCCAACTCCTATGGTTTAATAACGTGTACCTCTACACATGCATACAGCTTTCTACTACTTTAGGTAGGATTACCGACCCGAGAGTGGTTTCCTTCTGGAGATAGATGGTCTTATTACCCAGATTGGATACAAGAACTACCGTCCAAGCAGCATTTGCTACTAGGACATCGGCAGATTCAAGTCCAATACTTGACAGCATGACATCGTCAGGCTCAACAACTCCAGTTTTTTCCAGTAAACTCATGGTCTGCTTGACATAAGACATCACTGGCAGTACCTGGTGGGATCTTAACTGTCTGGGCTACACTTGCTACACTGCTCACTTGTCCAAGTACACATTGTACTTTGAGATGGTATGTGTCTTTAACCTCTAATATTCCCCTCTGGGAATCTAACCTTGCTCCATACAATGCAGCAAAATCCAGACCTAATATACCATCATCTGCAATATTCGCCACAGTTGGAGTAAGAATGAAATCCTTATCCTCCTGTAGACTGAATCTCAAGCATGTTCTACCAAATGTTTGCATCTTGCTACCGTCGGCCGTACAAGCATTTCCTTCCATTGTGAAAGTTTCATGACCTGTAGGCAAAAAATCAGAGTCGCTTGGCAATACAGGAGGGCAAACGTCTCCTCGCCTTAGTGAAATTTCACTGGATTGAAAAATTACGGACAAAGTGCCCACAGGGCATGAACACCATGGACGGAAAATATGGCTAGGGGAGAGTTAAAGAGCCTGGTTTCAACACACTCATACCCTGTCCCCCTTAGTTAGGCCAAGAACTTGGTGCCGCTCACCCACTGACTCTTTCATACAAAAAAAGTTTTTTTGAAATCAGTCTACATACACTCATTTCTAGAATCCTCTACCGTTGGATTTCTAAATGACGCCATTTAAAGCCAAGTGACGTCAGGGCACCTGATGAGACGCCTTAGGGTCGAAACCACAAGAGAGCTTGCTGAAGCAACTTCCCACATTTAATGTATAAATGTAGCCAGACCTTCACCCCAAGGATCACCTTATGTAAACCTAACCCTTTTCCTGATTCAAGCTAAAGAAAAGCTTCCCAGTCTAGAACAGTTTAGAGGTCCCCAGCCTAACCCCCCACACTTTTGGGTACACACCCTATGTGTGGAGGAAGACTCACATGGGGGGTGGAAGGGTAGACAGCTGGAGATATACTGGGTACAGTCCACCTGCACCCCACTCCAACCACAGGTTTAAGACATATCCAGTCATACTAGTTGCAACTAACACTGGTGGGGTGAGAGTGTATGCACACCTGTCCAGACCGGCGGAAGGCAGGTGAGCGGTCACTCTTGTGGTAGTGGTCAGCAGAAGAGGTACCCTAGTCCTCGTTTCTACACTGCTTGGCAATACAGGAGTGGCTAGAACCCATATCAACCAAGAACTCAGGAGATTTACCACTCACAGATACAACTGCATACCACCGCCTACCTTTCAAGTAGGTAGGACAACTTGCGTACTTAGCGCCAAGGTCAAATCCACATCCCTTCAAATACTCTCAATAAAAGAATGACCTGGGGGAAGCTGGGCACACCCCACCCTGGCCAACCCCCTTGGCCACTCCCTCTTGACTGATATCAGGTGTCCCCACTGTGTTCTTGTGACCTTTCTTGACACCTGGTGTACTATCAGTCTCCCTAGCCTCATGAGTAAGGAGCTGATCAGGTTCCTTAACTTCACTGCTGGGCAAAATCGCTAGAGGATTCTCACTTATACCACAAGTGGTGATAGGCTGGCAGTCTGGGGGCTATCCCGTTGCTGCCATGGACACCCCCGCTCAGTTTTCCTTCTTAACTGAGTCCTCACTACCCGGATTATTCCAATATCATGAATTTCTGTACAATGGTCTTTCTGCCTCGCATTCTGTGGCAAAATGACCCATTTCCTGACATCTGAAACATTTGACAACATTTGTCTGGCCAAGGCCTATGTAGATTTTCAGAAATCTTCTGGACCAAGGTAGTGACCAGGTCCTCTGATAAAGACGGACTGGTATTGGAGTGTTTGTGATAATCACTTGCTCCTTGACATAGCCCGGTTTCTTTCCCCAGTTCCGGTTGTACTGGGGGTTGCCTAGGCCTACTGCCCGATGTTCTCATCATCCTCAGTGTTACCTGATTCTGATAAGTCATCTTTGGACATAATCATTACATTGAATGGGATATTTATTCATTATATTGATATGATGCTACATCATAAGTGAATGGGAGGATAGAGGGGAGGCAATATATGCTCTAGACTGACTTTTATGTGTGGTAGAGCTGAATAATGAACTATCATTTCTGACATCCGTTGGGGTACCTTCCCGGCAAATATCCAGCTTTTCGGATCATAATGATCCAGAGCTTGGAACAAGTCTGTAAAGGAAGCATCATTCTTCCAAGCATCACATGCTACAGTCCTATGTTCCTGATCATGCAATCTGTCGATGAGTTGTCTAAACATTTCATCAAGGAAGTGCTCATCATTCATCCTTCACTGAAATTCCGGGCTGAAAAACTTTGGCAGACTCCTTGGGTTTCTGGGTTCTGAGGTCTTCTCCAACACTGTTCCCATATAAATATGAGGCTATTTCAGTTAGCTCATCCTATTTTTCATGGGTGGAGGTTCCATAAGTTTGGGAATACCTCCATTGTTTTATGGCGCCTTTACTGTCACCTTCCTTTAACCTTTTTGTGCCCAGGATTATTTGGATATTTCTTGTTATTTTCTGTATTTATGAATCTGATGGTAATAAATTATTTGCATATTGCTTTTCATTAGGACCGTTTATATTACCTACCTGAGTGTTCCTTGGGTGAAAATTTCTTGTATTCATAAACATAAAAAACATGATGGTGATAATGGTGGTTTTCCATCCTCAATTTTTCAATTTGGCACCCAAAAGACCTCTATATCCCAGTGGGCACAGAACGTTGCATCAACATTGACAACCCGCTGATATTGTGTTGATGATGTTGATCAACCTGTCTTCAACACCTTTTCAATGATTATATTTCAATGTTGTCAACCAACATCATTTCAACATCCAATCAACAGTTGACATATCAATGTTAAAATATTGTTCTCAATTCAATGTTGACTCAACATTGATTTGTCAATGTTGAATCAACAATATTGATTTCAATGTTGATTCAATGTTGATTCAACATTGACATGTCAACAAAGAATGCCCTAACAAATATCAACATTGTTTCAACATCATATCAATGCTTTGTCAATGTTGTGTCAACATTGAATCAACATATAAATACAAACGTTGAATCAGTGCTGATGGTTAGATGTTGAATCACAGTTGATTTTGACTATGTTGTGTCAACTTTCAAATTCAACTATATTTCAACCCTATATCAACCGTTGATATGCAAACATTGCAAATGTTGTTTCAACGCTGAATCAATGTTGATGTGCCCAGTGGGTAGTAATGCATATTCAGTGATACTGGTAGTGTCACTGCTTTCTTGAGGTGATACCCTTTCTATTGGTGGTCTAACTTTGAAAAGTGGCCCAGTAGAAGTGTCTGGATGGTTATATATATATATATATATATATATATATATATATATATATATATATATATATATATATATATATATGTCCAGATAGTTGTTTTAAGGCCCAATTCTGGGATCCTGTAAGGGTCAATCCCTCACTCCATTCCATGATTTCCGTATCCTCACAACCCTGATTGTAACAATCAATACCTGATTTAGCAATCGCTGCATTAGAATCATCCAGAGCTTGCAACACTGGAGAGACTCGTCGACTGAGTCTCTTTTTCCTTGGAGGATTTGCTGGTGTACCACCATTTCCTCTAGGACCACCTGGGGGCAGGCATCCACCTCCTCCTGTTCCAGACGAGGGCATCTGGGGTGATGTGCTTCCTCCTGAACCAGGAGACCCTGATCCTGGATTCCCACTAAATCCAGAGGATCCACCAGTATTGCCAGTGTTTCCTCCTGTTCCAGAGGACTGATTTCTACCACTGAATCCAGCTCCACCCATGAAGGTGTTACCTCGGGAAACATAACTTGACAATCCGGATCCTTGAGAAGATCCAGATGGCCTTCCAGATGCATAAAAAGATCCGGATGTGCTTCCGGTTGTACCTCGGTTACCATCGAGTTTGTGAGTTTGTCCCATTTTGAGACTGTCTCCACCCAAATTGGGAAAAATGGCCATTAGGTCCTCCTAAAGGTGCCTGTTGTGTGCTTCCTGTAAAGTGAGTCGGTTGAGATCCACTTGAAGACGTACTACTAGAACTACCAGATGTACCGGGTTGGCCCCTTATTTCCGGTTCCCAGGGTTTGTAGTGTTCTCTGTGAATCTTACCTGATGACTTTTGACTTTCTCACAACAAGGCATAGTCTCTTTAGGTTCTAAAGATTATTTTACCTTGTCCTCATCCCCTTCAGAGTCATCACGGTCTCCAGTGATGTTTAGGACAAGCCCTGAAACAGTGAAACTAGGTTCGAGAGTGCCTATAATGCGGCCTGTATCCTCTAGATACTTGGACATCTGGATCACTTTTGTTTTCAGTTCAGAATAATCATTCAACATTTTGGACTGTTAATAGTCTAATTGGTAGATTCACATATCCACTTAGCCCTGAGTTTCTCATTCTCCTGGCTTTGTTCATGATACATGTTTCTAGCATCCTTGAAGGCTAATTCAATTTTCTGTAGATGCTATAAGCAGATTGAGTTGAATCTAATTCTTCCTTGGTTTTATCGAACTCCATACAAGAGGATTTATCCGCCTTGTATAATGCATCACGATATTGTTCATGCTGGAGTTGAAAATCCAATTTTTCAATTTTAGATGTCAATTCTTGTTGTTGACGTCTAATTTCCTGGTCCTCCTGTGCTCGTTCTGCCATTAACTGTTTGTTTTAAGACAGAATTCTATCACGAGTACCCACTATATCTCCACTGTCTACATTCAATACAATCAGATCTCTTTGAATCTTTTCGTATTCAACTTGCATATCTTCAAGCTCTTCCATTTTACTTTTTTCGAAACCACACTTTTGTTGTTTAATTCGAGAACTGTATGGAGTTTCAAACATGCCTGGACTTGGCCTAGGAACCTCATATGTCACGGCACCAGAGTAGTGGTTTGTCTTTTTAGTTAGATGTCAAACCATAACGAAAAGAGAAGAAGTTTGCGGGTAGGCAAGTGACCTTTTATTTTAATCTTAGTTACATATGATCACAGCCTAGAGAGACTACATGCCGGATGGCATTCGGTTACCCATAGGTAACAGTAGAAGTGTGCTGAGCATTGGTAGGACCACTACTTGCGAACTACCATAGGAACTGCCCCTTATATAAGGGAAAAGCCCGCGAAACTCAGACCAGTCACGTGATGTGTGACAGACGAGTGGAAGGCCCCCTGGTGTAATGGATAGGAATCCGGAGGCAGGTGGTGCAACTCTGCCTTCTTCCTCTCCCAGTGCATGTGTAGAATCAGCGACTCTGTTATTCTACAAGGGCAATAACAGCACAGTCACATGTAATGAAGGCTGAGGAGTCTTCAGTAATGGATACAGACAGTGAGCATATTAGGCAACATCACCTTGTAACATGAGTATTAGTGATATGCCAGAGAGGAGAAGCCTGTCATCTGCTTCCAGAGGGTGATTTCTGTAGGGACGTTCATGTATTTGCACACGGTACTATATGTCTCTGAAATACCAGTAAATAAAGGCTCCGTATCATCAGTTTGATGCAACTTTTGGCCCCAATGGGCTGCAGAGGGGGTCAGAGCTAAATTTCTAATAGGGCTAAATATTTCTGTATGGGTAAAGTATATGTGTTGGTGGATGGCCCTGCAGGATTCTTTTTTCTTAAATATATGGAATCATGCCATGGCACCTCTACAAACACATAGTACTTTACTCTGTCCCGTTCCCAACCACTTTCTTTTATTTTGTCCTTATATATATTTTTCAATTTTCCCACTTATTTTCCATTTTCTACAGAAAATTGCTCAGTCATGAATAATCTTCAAGTTTGTAATGACCTTCTCTCTTATATCCCTAAATTTTATCCCCCTAAATTTGCAATTTTACATTTTTCCTTTAAAGATTTTACACTGAACTTTGATATTTTATACAAGGCATACAAACGGGGGTAGAATGATACTTTTGCTCCCAAAGGTACCACAATTCCTTCCAATTAAACGGTTATCCTGGATGAAAACCATATCCAGAAGGATATGCCCATCATTTCCAATATAGTCAACCATACAAAGTGGTTGGGAACGGGACAAAAGTGGTTGGGAACAGGACAAAAGTGGTTGGGAACAAGATATGATCACTACAAATTGAAATTATGTTTGCCTATATAGTTAGTTCTTTGTAATGGGTAGGTGAGACTAAGGGAAAAAGGATGTGGTCATTGGTGATTCTTTACCTGAGTGGTAGAACTGAATACTGTTACATTAAACAAGTGGTTGGGAACAGGACACAAGTGCTTGGGAACAGGACACAAGTGCTTGGGAACTGGACATAATCATTACGTTGAATGGGATATTTATTCATTATATTGATATGATGCTACATCATAAGTGAATGGGAGGATAGAGGGAGGCAATATATGCTCTAGACTGACTTTTATGTGTGGTAGAGCTGAATAATTGTAGATTTAAAAAAAAAAAGTGGTTGGGAACAGGACACAAGTGGTTGGAAATGGCATCATTGCATCGAATAGGATTTTCTTCATTATATTGATGTAGATCTATGTCATGAGTAGATTTGAGGACGCAGGGGAGGCAATACAAGTTTGACAATGAGGTTCATTAGTGGTAACACAGAAATAATGTCATATATAAAGTGGTTGGGAACGGGACAAAAGTGGTTGGGAACAGGACAGAATCATTAGATGAATTCAATTCAATGTGATTATTACATTGCTCTCCCTGATAGCCATTTTATACCATGATTGAATGGAAAGAAGGGAAACAAGAAATGTATTCTTTTGAGTTGGTATGATGTGTGGTAGAACAAAAATAATGTCAAATCAAAAATGTGGTCAGGAACAGAACAAAGGTGGTTGGGAACGGGACAAAATTACAACAGTTAAAGACATTTCATTGATTGTATTGGGATAGGCTCATGTCATAAGTGGGTCAGGGGTTGGGAGGTAATGGGTGGAGGGTAGTTAGTGGGTATTATGTGTGGGTGACACTGAAGAGATACTATTTTTAAAAGATGGTTGGGAATGGGACGTAATTAGCCTACTCCTAACAGCTTCAATAAAGTGACTAAGCAAATCTATGCTAATGTAGAGGACGGTGAAAATATCTAGGATCACCAGGACTTGAATCCAGATCTCTGGCATGACAATCCAGCATGCTAACCATTACACCACGATCCCTTGCCTGATATTTCCACCTTCCAACTACACCTGGATCGGTACGATACACACTAGGGGAGCAGTGATTACCAGGTAACTGGCCCCTGAGGGTCAATCTACCAGGTACAGGGATTTCTGGTCCCCTACACTCCTCCCAACCAGCTTCAACCATGGCCAACCAGCATCAAGCATTCCTCCCAACCAGATCGGTTGGGCTTTATTAAGCAGTGTTGAGGCACTCTTGATTCCCAGTTGACCTACCAGTACATAGTACTGCCAGGGTCGAAGCGTATCTGTATCATACCGGCCAAGGCACCGAGTTCATCCGATCCCCCATTAAGTCGCGCGAGGACCGGCTCGGTGATCCTACAAGTGTAGAGGACGGTGAAAATATCTAGGATCACCGGGACTCGAACCCGGATCTCTGGCATGACATTCCAGCATGCTAACCATTACACCACGATCCCTTGCCTAATATTTCCACCTTCCAACTACACCTGGATCGGTATGATACACACTAGGGGAGCAGTGATTACCAGGTAACTGGCCCCTGAGGGTCAATCTACCAGGTACGGGGATTTCTGGTCCCCCTACACTAATATACCTACTCCTACTATAATGCACATTTCAATAGTGTATTACTAGGTTTATATAATGCATATATAGTGCAAATAGTTAAATGCAAAACAAAATGTCTTAATCCTGCAATGTTTTATTGTTTCTGGTTGGGTACAGGACAAGAGCACCCTAGTTATTTGCGGACCTCATGGGAATGGATAAATTAGGAAACACAGTTAAGAAATATATAGTTCTATATTCAGATATACATGTATTCCCATATAGTACAACTGCTATAGCACTAGGGGTCTTGTAATAATAGATATGAGGAGAACATGACATTTTAAATGATTTTTTTCAAAAGTGGTTGGGAACGGGACATTGTTATTTTCTCATATTGAGCTGTGCCCTGTTAACCAGAGGGCTTAAATCAACATGGCTATAGGGGAAAACAATAGCCAAGAGCATAGATGAAAGATTAGACACAAAAAAGGCTACATATAGTGAATCCTTTGTTTTTCATGTCACAGAAAATGACTACATGATGAAAAACGGATAATTTGGGACATGCATCAGCCCATAGTGACTAAAACATTCAAGTATCTCTAATCTGCAAGCTGTTGAAATATTTGCCTCTTTTTTTTCAAAATGGCATTTATTGCATTTTGGAACCAAATTCTTCATATGTGGCATGAGGTTGCGGTATCATAACCTTCCAATAACATCATAACATGACTTATCAAATGAGAAAATACATGTGAGAAAACCTCACACTTTCTAAAACAATAAAAGTTATTACTTGGATATAGATATTGCTGTATGCAAAAGTATTCCTAACTGGACTGTGTCTGAGTCGTCATTATACAGTCACATTTCAATCTTTTTTTTTCTCCATGGCTCCATGCTCTGTTTCTATTCAATTCTTTTCAGATACTTTCAACTTCAGTGTTTCCTGTCCGGTGTTGCACATATACTGAGCAAACTACTCTTGTTACTGTTCAAAAGTTGTTGTTTTTTTGCTTACATAGTTTTGAGTTTTAGCAAAAGTAAGGAAATGAATGGTACTGGGATATTGCAAGAGGCATGGGAAGAGGAAATGTGCATCCAACATGTGAAACATTGTCAACTCCACTATAATTGCTGGGTTCAATTAAGTAATAGAATGAAATTAGTATAAAACATTTTGATTGTGACCATCTTTCCTTCCTCTAAAAGGAGTAAGAGAAGGAGCTGTGATATATACCCAACACTGAAATTGAATGTGGTTTTGAGTAACAAAACCATGATACAACACCAGATATACAATGTCCATGGGCTTGGCACCGTTGCATAGATAGTATTTTGAAAGATGAAGGGACCTAGTTAATATGATTTGCCAGGGTTCACAGAATTCCAAATATAATCCCGGACACCTGTTTGCACTACAACTTAAACTCACCAAGCCCGGCCCCCCCTAACGAACATCAAAAATATATTTTTGCTCCTGCATACTGCCCACACACCATATACCTCACAACATATATGCGAGCGGTCAGTCACTCAATAGCTTCCTATGACAAGGTCCAATCGGGAACCATCAGTTGGGGCTCCCTCCCGGAAACATCAGATTCTAGCATGCTAGATATTTCCTAGTGTGATTTTTTAAAAGCCCCATTTGGGTGCTTACTGTGTAAAAAATACATTTTTGAAAAAAAAAAACGTTTATTGGCAAAATCTTTTAATGGCCATAGCCAGTTTCGAAAAGAAAGGAACATACTGATTGAATTAATACTGGGATACTGGGATTTTAGTCATGTCAGGAGGACACTGCACACCATGCTGCGTCTGGAGCCCCTCAAATTGTGGTGCCAGTGATTATACTAGCTAGAATTCTCTGACAATTCTCCAAATTAGCAAAATACAGCTAAGTGGCGGGCATTCTGTATGATGACCAGCAGTGTTTCTTATATGCTTTGAGCTATATTATAATGCATTGTGAAGTAAATCCCAGCACAGAATAAGGTATGAGGTGCAATGATAAGGAGACATAGTATAATCAAATATGATAATATTTTATGGGCATTTTCTTTTCAAATGAGACCAATATTATGTATGCTAGCATGCACACATGTTTAGGGGAACTTGTATACAATTAAGAGTGCAAGGCACATTTTCTCATTCTATTCCATTGAAACACAAGTCTACTTCATAATAGTATTACAGAATGTTAGCTATAACATGGGTATTTATGGAGACATGACACAGAGTTACTACTGCACTTGAATTACATAGGAATCTGCAAAAACTGAAAGTTGGGTACTAGGGTAACTCCTAATGAAGTTACTCTAGTACCTGTTATTGTAAACAAACCGAGTTACCCTAGAACTGACAAATCTAAAATCTCTAAACTAATGTTCTAGGCAATGTCAGGCTACAGTTATTAGTTCAGGGGGCCATTTCTCAATGTACTACGACTGCACACAGCCACTATGATTTAAAAATGCCAAGGATAAGCCAGGCTATCGTAGGAACTGCTCACTACGATCAGCAGCTATGCAGTAATTACATAAGGTTGAGTAGGGCAGTCGTACTGGTGCAGACATTAGGGACTACTAGTGCATGGTACTGTCATGGCCAAATTATTAGGTTCTCACTACGATTTAAAGGACAGCAGTCGTAGTGTGTTAAGAAATGGCCTCCTGATAACTGTGTATGTTGTACACCACAGCTAAACAACTTAGCATTGTTCAAATCAGTAGAAATACTGTGTAATTTCCCCTTTTAATTCTCTATACTGCATTGAAGGATCTGCCATGTTGGGTGGGTAACCGCCAGTTACCCTAGTATACCTTCTGCACTGTGCAATGGGATTTGAATACACAGTTAAACTAGGTAAACACAGCAGGGAAGAGGGCATCAAGGGAGCAGTGGTTCGATTCTTTAATTGACTCATGTAAGAATATGGGGTAACACGAAGCTCTGCTGAATTATTCAGATCGGTCCAACTGCACACCTAGAGAGTAGGTTAATTTTATGGCAAGTCTGTCCATTTGATTACCTAAAAATAAAACCACCAATACAAGTCTTTCAAACCCCATGAAAGTAGTATTTTTGAAAATGAATTTATTCACTGAGGTCCTGGCAACCATTTATCTTCCAGGAGGGTGTTGCGAAAGGACAGGAATTCAATTCTGTCGGAGGTGCTATTCCCAAATAGGAACTTACTACCATCAGGGAATGACTTCTCCCCTGTTTTACAGCAAGGTAATTGGTTATAGAAGTGGTCCTGAAGTGGTCATGAATTGGGGAATGCTTCCTAGTATAACTCACACTAAGAGGATTTATTCTAAGTGTAAGGTGAGAAGTTGGTTCTAAGCAGCAGAACAGCCAGGAACTGGAAGGTGAGTTACAACAGTGAGAAACCGTTTCTGATTCTTTTCGCAATAGCCTCCTGGTTAAAAAATTATTTTTAATATGCAGAGAGTGATTGAAAGATGTTTGGTAATGTCACTTTCTATCCGAAAGTAGCTCGAGCCTTATGACACATTCACCCCCATCTGTGTTTACACATCCCCTTACCCCTAAGGTCCTATATAAAGTGGATTCTACTTCTGCTTACTGCTCATACCACATGACCTGTCTGGCAACAGCACTCAGTCATGGTCATGGTACAAAGGAAGCATATAAATATTTTTTTTTAAATATAACTCAAACTGCCATGTTTATGATACATCAATCAAAATGAACTACTTCTATATAAATTGCCTGTGATATGTTTATCAAAAAGATTATTATTGTTGTATTGTCAAAATCATCACTCAGTGTTACCCACCAAGAAATCATTATACATTAATACCTGTATTTAATTCCATCCAACACCACCAGGGAGCAGGATCTATGACCTAATTACCATCCATCCCATAGTAACAACCCATTGTTCATAAGGTATCCATGGTTACCCAGAGTGACAGGAAGTAGATTTTAGGATCCTTAGGTCCATATAACCACAAACATTTCTACCAAGGAACCATCCTGAAGAAGACATATGAAAGATGTTGAAAGGTTCATCAAATCTCACTAAATAATTAGTGCATTGTGATATTACAATTTGATTCCATTCTGAAGTACATGCTGATTATTAATAAATATTAAACTTTGAATTGAAAATTCAATCATCTGATTTTGTGTGACATACCCTTTTTGGTAAATATTTTATGTGATTGGCCTTTTTTTAGAGTTTTATGTACTTGGTGGTCTGCACCAAGGGAGCTGGCCTTTAAGAAATATGATTTAAAGAGTTTGCAAAATGTATACCACCACCCATAGCCAGTTTCAGAATTAAATGCGAAACTCAATGAATTAGTTGTTCTGATGTCTGCTGAGGAATGACCACTTAGTTTAAGGCTGCCTGAACACAGGGATACTTGTTGTCTAGATCTAATAAGGCATTATCTTATCATATACAGAAAGAGAGCAGAAATAAGTAGTGTACCTAATTTTGGACATATGTTGCTTGTGCTGTAATATGCATTCCTGCTGCATAATAGGAGTAACCTTTTGTTGTTGACAGCTTACCACAGATGGAAATCACACTATGCAGCTACCCTGGTCCCTGGTATCAAGTCTACCACGGGACTGTCATTAGTACTTAGTGGCTGCTGATATTTACACTTGACTGAATGTAGACCATCTTGATTGATACCTCCAAACCCCAGTTCTAACACAGAGCAGGAAATACCCAGGGTGGCTGACTGCACAGCGGCCTCATTTGCAGAATAGCATGCCGTTTTTGTAACGTGTTAAGGATGCATGGAGATAAAAGTGCTAGGCCTCTCATACGAAGACCTGCCTATTTTATCTAAGTAAAAATAACATCTTTACAGATACTCATCTAATAGATCATGGCAATGGATATTACTGTAAAACTCTGCATATAAGCTGTGGTTGATAAACTATTTCAGAGGTCTACTGCGGCTTATTGGGTCTTCATGAAGCTAGGGTATGGCATATGTGCAGGGTTTTACATGTATATACGCTAAAGTAAGGAATGGCTAAATTTTCAGACCCAACGTGCGGTTTACAAGCTTGTACTATCAACCTTGAAAACACTTTATAATAAATGAGACTTTTATCAACAGGAGGGGATCTGTAATACCCTATTGTAGCTTCTCAATTGTGATCATGTTTCAGAAGGATTATGATTAGGCATGTCCACCATGATGATTTACTTTATTTATGATTTAAAAGAACTTGACTGCTTATCATAGGAAATTGTCCTCTTTAACAATGGTTGTGCTTAGTTCTTTTTATGGGTTCTTATACTATCTTGGAACTTGGACCCATCAGATATCGGGCTTTAGAAGGCTAGACAACATCTGCTGCCAATGCCTGATCTCCCTCTCATAGAAGAAGCGTGCTGGGACTTGTCCTCAAATACTTAATGTTCACATAGATGTGCAAGTGTCTCAGTTCCACTCTCATTCATAGGACAGGTGATTTGACCCAGTGCATAACTTTTACTACATTGTAGATACCAAAGTTCATTATTGATGTGCCAAATACACTCTCTCCTTTTAGAGGAAAGAATGATACTTTGAGGGACTTCATTCCCATTTGTTATAAAAATAGATCCTGCATGTGCTCTTCCCTGATGCCTTTGGTTTCTATATGAAATACATCAAAATAGACAGGCAACCCATGTTGAAATCAATTTGTATCCTTTGTAATGGCCTCTGTCACTCACTGTCTACGGCATGCTTTCCATGAACGGTAACGAACACCAGAGAGTTCATTAACAAATGAATGAGATTATTCTGTCTTAATCAATGGGGCCTGTGAGAAAGGAATCAGGGAAGCTCCTGTGTTCACCTGAAGTAATATGGAGCTAGCCTCATACTAACTTTAATTAGCATTGACTAATTGGTCCTAACAAAAGCTGGGCCCCCCTAGCACACTCAAAAGCGTCTATATCTCTTCTTTTCTATCCCCTCAGGATGTGTGTGGTGCACATATGCATGTGCACTGACACATTCCCCTGTGAAATTGTGTAATGAAGTTCTTGCCATGAATATGACCTTAGCTGTCGAAATGGCATTAAACATCTATTACTCACTCACTCCTAACAAAAGCCAGGATGGCTTTTGTATAACATGGTCATTTGAACTGTTCTCCTGGACTGACACCAACCGCGTATGCTATTTAGGATGACACTGGTCTGTCACCAGCTGAAGAGGTTGCTTTCACTTGATTCCATCAGATTTGAGTATTCCTCATTTTCAAACACAGGACTATTAAGTATCCACAATTAGAAAGTTGAAGACATGAAAAATATCTTATTATTTCTTTTTCTTAGATTCAACAGTCTAGCCACATTTCTCTTCATGTTCATAGAACATTATCAATATCGATTTCCAAAATATATTTTCCACCCCACTTTCCAAATTGATTCTTTTAGAAATACAATTATATTTTAGATGAAATTCAAATCGAATTATTATTATTATCGGTGTACGTACTGGACAAAAGCTTTATAGACAAATCAGAGGGCTTTGGTCAGCTATACAATTCCATTTTAAATGTGTTCGATATCTACATAAAGGCACAGACGGCTATAATGTGTCCATTCTAAGGGATAATGATGGGGTAACCTAGTACTTTAGACTCTGTGTACATTCAAAATATTGTCCAATAATTCCTATATGAAATGGGTTCTGTTTCTGCTATTCTACACAGCTCTCTGACCTATGGCTGAAGCAAAGAACTTTACCTCCTCAATTACAGATCACCCCTAGGTTAACAGGGTCTTGAGCAGCTCATAACACTGGTCGCCCCTTCTCCCTACAGTCTATGATAATCCCAAGTAGCTGCTGATATTCTCACTCCACTGACCACAGTCTATCCTAATTGATTCTTCCCTGCCCCAACCTTTAGCATAGAGCAGGCAATTCTCAGGCTGCCTAAACAGTGTCCCCGTTGATAGGATATTCACAGGGTTCTGTACGCCCTTGAGGATGCATAGAGAGAAAATTGTTAAGCCTCACCTGCAAAGACCCACCCATTTCCTCTGCATGTAAAAGGTGGGGCCTTTCTATGCTCCCAGTGCTGCATTATAGGAATAGATGGCCAGTTTCTAAGACCTTAATCCTTTCTCCATCAATTCTACTCAGCCAAGCTGATTGAGTATTATCAGTAGAGGTATTACTTTCAACATTGAGGGTCTTAAAACAGGCACTGCTGTCCTAGATTGCTTCTTTCCCTAATGTAGCCAGGACTGTTTAATAACGAGTAACAGCTCCAAAGAATTGACCATATACATATAACAGCATTGTAAGTGCACTTCGTTCCAAGGAAGAGAAAGACTCTCATCCCTGTATCATTTCATATATCTAGTATCCCCGGAACCTACATATGTTATAGTCTAGAGGACAATAGATTTTGTCGTTGTTGTGCTGGGACATCATTTATCAATTTATCACTGATCAATACATAATGGCCTCAGTCTCTCAGTGTGCTTGGCACACTGTGCACATCACCATTGGGTGAAACCTTAAATGCAGTAACAAAAAGTTCACATAATTCCATTTTAATTGATGAGAGCCATGAGCAAGAAATGAGAAGCATCCCCTATTCAGGTGGGGTGATATCACCTCACACTGAATTAACATTTCCAAATGCATGGCATGGATTCCTTATAAAATGACCATTTGAGAAGTTGTCTTGGATTGACATCAGCCAATTGAGATAATGTAGTCTCGGAGATTTGGCTCCTGTCACCAATTTATTTTAAATTAACGGTAATAGTACATTAATTTCGGGGATATCCATAGTCACAATTAGTAATTTACTTCTTGACAACAGATTGTACCAATTGGCAAAAGAAATAACACATGCACAACTCTTCCTTCTCCCTCTACTGGTAAATGTCTAGAAGCAGCGACTCTCTTATTCTGCTAGGGCAATAACTGCACAGTCACATATAATGAAGGCTGAGCAGTCTTCAGTAATGGGTGTAGACAGTGAGCATATTAAGCAACAACGCCTTGTAACATGAGTTTTACTGATATGCCAGAGAGGAGAAGCCTGTCATCTTCTTCAAGAGGGAGAGTTCTGGAGGAACTTTCATGTATTTGCATACTGTAGTATTATGTCTCTGAAATACCAGTAAACACCTGGTAAATAGATTTCATGTAGAAGATATGCAGTGGCTGACTTCATGCGTCAGCCAATTTCCTTTTTCCTGTAATGTGCCAATTTATGTAAAAAAAAGCCTTTGCAGTGAACACATGTTATTATCAAAATGGATTATGTGTGGCATGAGGTTGCGGTATCATAACCTTCTAATAAAATCATGACATGACTTATCAAGTGAGAAAACACACTTCAGCAAACCTCACAATTTCTAAAACAATAAAAGTAATTACTTGAAATTGGATACACCATGTATTACCTGGCTGTAGAGATATATTATTTTTGGCAAAGGTAATCCTACCTGGACTGTGCCTGATTCATCATTATACAGTTACATTTCAATTCATCTTTTTTCTCCACAGCTTCATGTTCTGTTTCTATTCTTATCTGTTCAAATACTTACAAATTCAGTGTTTCCTGTCTGGTCTTGCACTGAACAAACTGATCTTGTTACTGTTCGAAAGCTTTTTCAGATGTTGGCTTGCTGACATAGTTTTAGCAAGAGAAACAAAATGAATGGCAATGAAATACTGCAATAGCCATGGGAAGAGATGTGCATTAAACATGTGAGACATTGTCAACTTTACTATTATTGTTGGGTTCAATTAAGTAAGAGAATGAAATTAGTATTATTGAAAACATGTTTTCAATAATTTACCATTTTTCGTTCCTCTCAAAACGTTGGGCCGATTTTCAGCAGCCTGTAACCTCCCTAAAACTGGAACTCTTATGATATATTGTATCCTTACAGTCTGAGATAAAATCTACACAGAAACCAAACCATTAGTCTCTGGCCCTAGTACTTTTTATATGCTTACTGGTCTACTCTCCCTGTGTCTGGTGAGAACAAATGAAGGTAATAAGTCTGGAGATGTCATCACAATCATAACGGTTAACCCTAAATTTTCTTGAAATCTGTTTTCTAAGGCCTTGTCAACTTTGTTCCCAATATACCAATCAACTGGCCAAGTTCGATTTTAGAATGCCTTTTTGGTTTTTATCTGTCTCCATCACCCATGGCCATCCTTGTCTTTTTATTTCCAGCTTGATGGAGTCTACCATCGGCTACCAATTCCCTTGATGCCACTTTCTCAGGATCTAATAAGTCTGCTTTGAGGTCTGCTGTAGTCCTGGAAACCATCATTTTATTTTATAAATTTGTTATTACAATGTAGTAATAATATGCTAAAGATGTATCTTCTGAACCTTAACTATTAGAAAGAAAATTAGAATTACACTATAAAAGCTATTCAGTTCACAGTCTAATATAACACCTATTCCACTCACCCTCTTAGTGCATAAAGATGCGCCCATTCTACAAACATAGTTTCATCACACTACCTTCACAGTCTATGTTTACATAGCACCTAACATCCTGCTTCCACTAAGTAATGGGCCCTGCTCCTGCATACCTTCCACACACCACATGCCTCACTACAATGTCATATTTGCGAGAGGTCAGTCACTCAATAGCTTCCTATAACAAGGTACCATGTTGGGCCATTTTTGGTGAGAGATGGGCATCCTTGGGATGTGACACAGGGTCAGGGTTATGGTGCATAAAGCAGTGGGAAGCACATTGATATTTGATATGAATGGCCTTTTATATGTGCATTGTGGTCTGGACACAGAGAGTTCGCCTTTTACAAATTGGGTGAAAATACCTTCCCAATTTGAATACTGTTACTCTAAGCCAGTTTCGAAAAGAAAGGTATCTACTGAATCAATTAATATTGGTAAATATGTTTTGAGCTAAGATGCATAATGCTAAATCAATTTTAGTCTATAACCATGTCAGGAGGACACTGCACACCATGCTGAATTTCATCTCTGTATAGGGTGGAAAGCAGCTTAACAGTATACAGATGTAGAAGTAGTCTTTCAGGATTCAGAAATGAACGTTGGGAACTTCCAAGGAAGCAACAAATGCCCAATGGGCTTCGAATACAGAGTTAAACTAGCTAAGCAGATCAAGGAAGAGAGCAGCAAGGGGGCAGTGATTCGATTCTTTAATTGACTCATGTAAGAATCTGGGGTAACACGAAGCTGTGCTGAATTATTCAGAGTGGTCCAACTGCGCACCTAGAGAGTATGTTAATTTGATGGCAAGTCCGCCCAGTGCAAGTCTTTTCCTTTCTACATAGCTTTCTTTTGCTTTTATACTCACCAGCATAATAAAGTATTCTAGATATAGCAACACCACTCGGAAGCTTTATCTAGGGTAGTTGGGGGAAGGGGACATTAGTCAAATTACTCTGCTATATTATGTGTGTCTTCTCTTATAGGAGGGCCTACTACATTTTAGGTTAAAAGGGTTACATATAATGGGAGAAGTAGCTGTGTGTTCTTTTAAACTAAAGCTGTACTTTATTACTCACATACTTGGAGCTAAACAATAGTTTCTCAGCCCAAGACAAATGAATTTACAATACAGTATACCTTCATTTTACCCAATTATATCAACTATAGTTACCTAGAATGGTTCCCTGAAAAACTGATCCGCATCATATTGTTGACAAGAAAGCTGTGTTTACTTGCTCTGTCGCCTCCTCCTGATATTCCCTCCACAACCTATGGGTATTCCCAATGGGTAATGTTGGGCATGGATATGTTTGCCAAACCTCCATATGCACTCTTTGGTATCCAGGTCCTTCATCAATTAATGATAATGTCTGGAGTCACACTCTATTTGTTGCTTGTCCTGATATTATTGTAGTGATCCACTCAAGTACTGAATCATGCCCTAAGGGTCAGATGATATCTTAGGTAGTAGTAGTACTTTTAAACCACAGTAGGCACGGAGAACAACGGATTGCACACCTCTTATATATTGCATACAGACTGAGGTTTAAGCTGGTTTTGAAAGGGGTGTACAGCACAGGGGGCCTACAAGCCCCCCCCCTGTGTTATATATCGCATACAAGACTGTCCTCGCACAATAACTCCTCCATATTGGCAGAAGGGTAATCAGCTGTTCTCGACTTTGCAGACCATGGCAACAGTGTCATGAAATCTCCAGGAGTACCATCTTGTTAGAAAAACAAGTACCCTTGTTATATGTTTGGTTAAAGAGTACTTACAGAGTCGAGCAATTCTTGTGCTTGGCTGTTTAGAAGTTTCCATGTGAGTTATCAGTGGTTATATGCTCCCTCCATTGGAAATTGAAATGCTTCAGGGCCTCAGTCAGCTTCTACTTATATAGTTTTATGATTATTCAATTTCCCCACCAGGGATGTGATAATGAAGTAAGGCTGGGACCTAACTGTATTTAAATGCATCATAATTTTATACTGCCACCTTATCCCACTAGTATGAGAAAGCTACTACATTGTACATGCTTCAGACTCCCAGCAAATATTAATTGTCAGATGACCTAGCTTGTTCAGTAAACACAGACACCTGTATAAACCTAAATAAATATTTTCTGTAGGTATCAACTATGTAGATGCCCTATGTAGAATCATCCGAAAATGTTATGTCCTGAAAAGAAACCTCTTTGAACCTACATCTTGCAATGAGAAAGATCTAAAGAGAGGCAAACATACAAATATTAGCTATGTTGCACCATGTTAAACCACATACATTTTAAGTTGTTTAAACATTTGATATCTACCAATTTGCTATATTGGATAAGGTTTTGTGTGTACTGAGTATCCTGGCCATCAGGTATCTGCAGATAGGTGCAGAAGAAATATGGATGTTAAATCAGAAATGCCATCAGGCTTCAGTTCATCTTGACTTTCCAGAGGTAGAAGGCGGAATTGCATTTTTAGACTTCAGAGATATGTATTTGCTCACTAATACTATGAGCATGAGGAGACGTGAGACATTTCACATTCAGAGGTCACAGATAAGGATGTACATGTAACAGTAATTCTATGGTTATGGATAAGATTGCCTTGAATCCTTTAATATAGGTATGGGTAATTTCCTTTTTAGGGGTCTCAACTTTCGGCACTAATGTCACACCGCTCTGTTATATTCTTCAATCCTTCTTTGGTAAAGTAGACATGCCCAGCGTATAGCAAGCCCTCAGAACTGTTGTTTCATTTAACAGATTCGGACAATTTTTAGTGGGTTTACCCTTAGACATCATGAAAATCATGAGTTATTTCAAATGTCACAAAGGCCTTTTTTATGGATTTTCTTGCATACTTTGATGCAATCGCCCGTTGGGAGGTCAATATCCATTTCAATTATTTGTTTTATGCTGGCAAATAACAGAGACAAAACATACTGGATAAATCTGAAGGAATTATGTTTGTATTTTAATCATTATTTTGCATATAGATAAATTCATGGGAATGTAATATCGAGCAACATTGTCATAACTTCCACAGTTTTGATGACAAATAATTGCAAATTTACAAGAAAATTGTCTCCTATCAGTTTAGTGCCCATACCAAATATCATGATTATTTCGCCTTCTGCAACACATTCTATGGCTCAAAATATGGTGTGGACAATGCACTTGCCGGCTCTTACACCAAAAAGCCCTTTGCTAAATCCACCAGAAGAATGCAATGGTGCAATCTTTGGATTATGCACTTCCTACATGTATTATTGATGTCATAGTCTTCCATTTGTATTAAGTATAATTATCATAGATAACACACTTTACCCAGGAGCTAAGCATGCAAAGTGGTTGTTTTTACACTATTTCTCTTCCTTGCCTGAAAGTTGAGACCCCTAAAATAAAAATTGCCGTATACAGATTAAGTTCAGCTGTACCTTTTGATATAACTTTTGATTACAGTTTTTATCATTATTCATATGACACCTTTAAGCCAAGTGCAAACACTATTAATTGGACGCAGACAGGACTGAAATTCAGTTTAGTCTGCGCAGTTTGCAGCTGTTCCAGACGCAGACCCGACTCAGATTCAGCATCCATTCTGCATCTGGAGGAAATCTGAAATATTAAACATTGGTAGATATTCACGGGTGCACCATGGACTGCCTGTGATCACATAAAGTAAAAGGGCCCAGAAGACAGGAGAGGGGGAGGGTGGGGAGGCCCAACTGGGGATGGACGCCATGCTAAATTCACTGTTAGTGCCGGCCTTAAGGCTTCACTTTCCTTCCTCCCCTGCTATCAGTGTATAGGTAATAGATGATGGTCAATAAATCCATAAAGGCAGATGAGCATACAGCCAGTAATGTCGTGAGTAATGCCAGCACATAGTGAACAAGTAATCAATGGGTAATTCATGACGAGTGTGTGTTAGCAAAGGATAATTACACGAGGGTGTAACCCGAGTGTAATTATCCTTTGCTAACACACACAAGTGACTATCCATTGACTACTTATTTTATTCCACGATACCAATAGATAATCAATAGAATATCCAGTAATTCAAGTTGAAAACAAAAATTGTTCCCCCTCCCTGGGACTTGAAGCCAGCCATAGTGTGTACAGGTACATTCACCTCAGTGCCCGGCAGCAGACAGGTACAGCACCCGTCTCAGCTTGGCATGCTTTGAATGCACCTCGCGGTTATGTTTGTGTACAATCGGTACATACACCTTGTCGCCCGGCAGCGGACAGCTACAACGCACATGGTGAAAAAAAGATGCGCCCGGACCATGTTTGTGTACGATCAGTACATACACCTTGTCGCCCGGCAGCGGACAGCTACAGCGCACACGGCGAAAAAAAATATGCACCCGGACCGTGTTTGTGTACGATCGGTACATACACCTCGTCGCCCGGCAGCGGACAGCTACAGCGCACACGGCGAAAAAAAGATGTGCCCGGACCAGGACTCGTCCCGCCTACCTCTGACGGCTGAGCGCAATGCTCTAACCACTAGACCACCGGGCCGTATACCTCAGCGCCCGTCTCGGCTTGCATTGGTTTGAATGCTTCCCGCGTCTCGCGGTTATGGCAGCGGACAGCCCGGACCGGGACTCATCCCGCCTATCATATCAATACGTGGTTCTAATCAAGCATTTCTCGTCAGTCCCTGTGGCGCACTGCATAGGGAGTTGGACTTGGGATTTGAGACTACTGGTTTGATCCCTACCCTGGCCATGAAAATTTCGTGGGTTTTAACATGTAACATGTGAAATGTAAGGACATGTAAGGCGTGCAGGTTATCCATGGATAACCGCACTGGGTGCCTGTTATCCTTGGATAACCGCACACCTTACAAAAGTGATGCTACAGCCTTCATGGTGTGCAATATTGACAAGTATGTGCATGGGAATATCCAGGGAAAGCACTGAGAATCCCAGAAATCGTGGAATAATGAGTGATAAAGGTCACCATACAATAATATAATAGCTTCCCAGATCGCTGGGAATCATGCAGAAGAAGCAGATGGATGGAGGACATAATTCTAATATCAAAGCTTGGTGATGTGTTATTATCTGGAAGTGAATTTGTTTCCCTCAGGTGTATATGTTATGCAGGTTAAGTGGATTTCTCCTACAGCTCTCACATGAGTTGATTAGATTTCAGTAGACTGTCCAATGAACCTGCCTGTAGGACATGGAATATACATCAACTGTGGTTCTACACACTCTAGAGACAGAGTTCTTTGGATCTGTTAAACTGATGGTGACACCTTTGTCTAGGTAGCTATATGACTTACTATTGGCTACCCATTAATTTCTGCATATAAACATGGGAAAAGGGTGCATTGGAAAAAGTGTTAAATAAATATATGTATACCTTATTAAGCGAGAGACTGGTCATCTCAAAATTACCTCTTTTACAGATTTGTTGGAAGGGCCAATGTATTATAATGATCCCAACGATCGACTCAAAGGTTTGTATTTCCCTCCATTGGTCCTCTGGGGTCACATGACCCCAATGTTTTAATAGAATTTACCACATTACAGGGATTCTAGAGTAGTAATGGAAGAGAGAAGAAAATGTAGCTGTTGTACCCCTGATGTTCACCGTCACCCCTCTTGAGATCTGTCTCATTTCCTTCCCCTTCATGTCCCTACTGCATTCTCACATTTCCATCCACTGCACCGTGAATCCTTAGCCCTGTCCTAGGCATAAGCTGAGTTGATGTCACTTAACTATATGTGGCCAAGTGAGGGAAAACATGCCTCCTGGAGGGAAATGGCTGTTTAAGGTTTAAGTCATGGGCTTTAAAATGAGATATCTTGAGCTAAAATATCCCTGGTAGTTTTTCCGTAATTGCTTGTCAAACTTAGGTTGGTGTGTACAACTGAAAATGGGAAATAAGCTCTAAATGCATTATATCCTATTATAAACACTAAAGATGCAAAAAAAATACTATTTTATAACCAAATAAATGTGATGTTTTTGTCATAAAATTAGTTCTAGAGGGAATTTCTCAGCTCTGTTTTCAGTTGTGGGTTCTTGAAGGAATTTAAAAAAAAACATTTTTGGCACAAATTCCTAATTGGAATAGGAGAGTGGTTTCCATGGCAACCAGAAATTGCCTTATCTACCAATTTTCTATGTTTCCAAAAATGGAACATTTTTAGTGGAGATGGAATGATTTTAAGCATACTACTGGATTCCTTATCAAAATTGGTCTAAACTTATTTTAGCATATTTGCCAGTGTTTTACCCATATACTGCCCCCTGGTGGCTAAAACCAGTACTAAAAATCCCCTGGAGGCGCGTTCTCCCCCACTGGGCCACATTATGATTGATATATGATTCTGTTATAGACCCAAGGCACACGAAGCTACAATGTGATTATTCCCAGCTCTCTTCTTCTACCACGTCTACCACACTGTGAAAAACAATGTCGTCAAAATAACGGCGCATTCCTTGTCCAAAAGTTGCTAGAGGTCTGTCATTATTTTCACAGAGATTCCTTGTACATCTGTGTATCACCATACTGCCACCTGTTGGAATGCTTTTATGGTGCTATGCTTTTCAGTTTTATGAGGATCCCTGGTAGATTCAACAGTTATATTTTTTTTTACAATCCACAAAAGAACAGAATAAATCTTAACTACATTATGTCCATTAGTGAGCTTTGTAAATGAATTTAGAGAGGAAATGCTAACGAGTAGAAGAGGCATCATGCTGTATCATAAAGAGGCAACTGCCCTTGTTGATTCTGCTGATATGGTGATAAGCAAATTAAAAGTCTGAAAGCATCATACCCTCTTTATAGGGCTAGCCTGCAGTCTATTTCTCATACGTCCTCATCTTTATTTCCACTACTTGAATTCATTTCTGAAAGGCCTTCTTCATCAGGCCTGATTTCCTACATGCTTTATCTGTTTTGTCCACAGCCATTCTTGTACTTTTATGATGCTTCATTCCATGCTCGATGGAATTTGCCTTGTTTGTCTGATTATTAAATCCCCTGATGGCATTCTCCCCAAACCTGCAAAAATAGTTTCTTTTCTTTCACTTGCAGCCATTTTACTACGGGCAATTGTGACAGGACATGGGAAAACATAACATTACGGGGATTTAGTGTTATTTATGGCCACCAGGTGGCCTCAGCAGTGCTGCACATGGTATAACATCATAGATTGTCAGGGAACTTTCACCCACTTCTCCTTGTCAGATTTTGATATTCCATATACCAGAATGATCCCTAAGACCTCTTCATTTCAATTGAAACAGACATGTTTTAGTGTATTCATTGGATATTATCTTGGTCAACTGAGTACTCTAATCAGATAGGCATACCTGAACTAGGGATATTGCAGTTTTTGGGCTTAGGGCTTAATAGTACATGGAGCTAACCTTCTAGTGTTACATGACCCCTCTGCCTTTTAGATGATATAAAATAAGTTCTGTTCTCTCATGCTGCATACAACACGTAACTTGTTTGGCAAGAGCCCATCCACTCAATAGCCTCTTATAGCAGGGTCTCAGCTGATTTATTGTAAAAGAGCAGGCCTCCCTTTGGTCAGACAAACGGTTAGGGTCATAGTACAAAGGGTATTGGGAAGTAGATTAATATTTTATGTGAATGGCCTTTTATATGGACTATGTGTTTAATAGTCTGCACCAAGGGAGCTGGCATTTTACGAATTGGATGGAAAGAGTTTTAGGTAACCAATTACTTGCTACTGCCCAGCCTTTTTTCAAATGGATTGTGAAATCCAATGTATTGGTTATCCTCTATCCTTATCATTAATGATAAGTCTGAGGTATTGACTGCTCGGGTGAAATTTGCTACAAAAGAGGATGAATATATAATGTCCAGAAATGCGTCATTTTACACAATACATTATATAGTCGCAAAGAGGATGATCGTCCCGATGTAGCACTTTCATTATAATATATGTGAATATTGGATATTTTTGATCAAAATATGTCCTTAAACTCTTAAAGAAAAGGACAAATGTATTTTCATGTTGACTTATTCTGGTAGTATTTTCATTGGATTAAAATATTCAGGCATACTTTTTAGCACATCTGGTATTGTAAGGGCAGAAAGGAGACATCTCTGTTGCAGAGTATGACGTCACAATAGACCAGATGCATCAGGTGCTGCATTGTTTGAACATTGAGGGTTTTACAAAATATGTATTTAATGATGAAGGTAAAGTGTACAACAACCCCATAGCATGCAGGGTAACTCAATGGGACTATTTTATGCTGGTAATGCAGGGTAATCTGGCACCAGGGCCACAGAAGACGTGTAAGCACCATTATATTTATAGACAGACAGTACTGTGCATTCAATACTGTGCTGCATCTGGTCTCTTGTGACGTCATACTCTGCATCATAGAGGTCTTCTTCCTGCCCTTACAATAGCAGATTTATTTGAACGTATGCCTGAATCTTTTTATTCAATGAAAATACGACCAAAATAAGTCAACATGAAAATAGGGTTGTCTTTTCCTTTAAGTACTCGCAAAAAGGAGGGGTGTGCACCCCTGTGCTCCCCGTCTGAATCCACCACTGGAATAATTATTCATTTACACTGACCATTCTAGGTCTTTTTCTCAGCTTTGGATGACTTCTGATGGCTGGTAGAAACAAGTGTGGACAACTTTAGAAACATCTAAAACAGTATAGGAACTCTACCAATCATCATGTAATCACTGAATTACTGTCTACCTATGCTAATCATGCAGAGCAGCTGTAGGGTAGTACCTACACTCACCTGCCTTATTCAGTTCAGATCACAGTGGTTGTATTATTCTCTAAGAATAGCCTTCTGGACACTTGTCATTCATCTGGTTCTGAGGTGGATTGTAAGGAAGCATGGTTTCTTTTACATCTCCTAGAAGGTTCATGAACTGAATATTAGAAGAACCAATATGCCATTAATAAATGTGGTGTCAATGGACCATTCTGGGTATTATAATTATTTTTCATATTTACTAAATTCTTCGCCATATAAAACCTGAGCTCTGCCCATGATCTACACTCAACAATCTCCTGCATTCCCCAACAGGAACCAGGATCTATTACTCATCACAAACACACTTCCTCCATGACACTCTGTGACATAAGGTACAAGGATGTAATAACATTCCAACCTTATCTACTCATACACAGTGTGACTGGAGGAAGTGCGATCCACCTGTGGTACCATATTTGGAATGAGAGGATATTTCACAATCTCCTCTCAGTCCTCATTAACATAATCTACCCACAGGTGGCACTCTCTCCTTATGAGATGTGTCACTATTCTATTGGGCCACATGTACAGAACATTTCACAACACTGTGAGCTGCTCATGCCCTCAGTATATAAGGTAGCTTGAGCAGCTCCCAGTTATCTCTTCTAAGCTATCTTTCCTAAGCTATCATCTCTCCCAACTTACACCTTACACCTATACCTAGAACCTACGACAGGTTGAGCTATAGGATCAGAGGCAGAGCTTAGATCTTGGCGAGTGTTATCATTGTTACCACCTTTATGAAACACTCATGTCAGCTATGCAATAAAAGGATCAACTGAACTTCCCTGGATTCCGTGTACATTCACTTCACCACATGTAACCGTCCGTTGACACGATGGTGGATGAACCCTCCAAGAATATCCCACTACCAACCTCTCATTAAACATGAGCAATAGTGAGACATCACCTAAGGAGCCAACTTCAGAACAACGCACCTTTACATCACCTGGGCTAGACGCGCCCAACCAATCCACAAGTGATACTACACACCACTTCCAGAGGCAGACTTCATCACCTGACGCCTTCAAAATGACCCAGCTATACCCGCCCAACACCACCCCTGGTAGGAGCTTTACAGCGCCACAACCTGACGCCAACAGCGACAGCCCCAGGAACAGTCACAATAATTAGGATTCAGGGAACGGAACTACAGCACCTATAGTCCCCGACCCCCACCCTACAGGAACCGACCACATGACCGCCCACCACTACTCCTGCTCCTACTACTGAAGCAGAAGTTAACTCTCAATTGACTCTCACACCTCCAGGACTCTTGCACTGACAATAAGGAGCACAGCCAGGATACCTCAATTCTGAAGCCTAAAAGCAAGTCTAGTCAATATGGACAGCAAGGTAAGGCCATTTTCGTTGATACAGAATTGACTAAGAGTGCAGTATCTGTTAACATGGACAACCACTTGTATAGAGCTCTCGTTGATTCTGGCGCCTCCCTGTTTTTATTAACCAGAAATGGTTGATAGAATAGCAAGCACACATTTTGAAATATGTTAGGAACCTTAGACTCACAGTGTTACTGGCTGACAAAACCCTTCTCCTCCAAGAACATCCTACAATGTCTATATTCAGAGTATAAGCATTGCCCCCCCGCCCCCCACCCCAGCCCTACACCCCAATCTATTATTCCTAACAAACCCACCCATGGTAACCTTCTTACCACCCTTAAAACAGACATACATAGAACCACTTAGACACTATAAGCATATTTTCTTCGTGTAATAGATGTTCCCTCTCCATTTCCCATATATTATTTCAATGGAGAGTACTCATTAGAACCACCAAATTCACCTTTTTTTTATGTTTTATTTTTCCACAAAATTCCAATTATTCCCTCCAACACATCAAAACCTTAGTACTACAACTAAGTGGGTGACATTGCCAAAAATTTTATTTAATTTTCTGAAGGCTCAGGCAGCCGTATACTGGATGATCTGGTTGGCACGCCACATAAATTACCCACGGTCACAGCGTACGCTCGGTTTGTGTCCCATTAAATTGGGGCATGCATGCGCCGGTTTGTTACAAGCTCAGGGCTCCTCTATACCCTAAGGTATTACCAAATGACGGCCTACTGTAGGAGCACAGTTCTCTTGCATCCTGATCCGTGTTTATACCTCTGTTTACCATTGGTACTGGAATGTTTGGTGAGACACTTAATCAAATAATTCAGCACAGTTCCCTGCTGTGTTATCATAACAGGAACAAGTGCACCCCCGCAAGCTGACTAATCTCAGCACCACAACCATCAACCCCCCCATTATAACTACAATATTCAGATCACCCAATGATCATCCGCCCCCCTTAAAAGGACATTAAATTTGCATATCACGAAGTACAAGTGTATGCAAAACAACCAATAGCTAGGCCCCGTGCCATATATGGGTGAGACATACCTCATCGGGAGGCATGTAATGAGGAATTAGCCAACCTCACGAAGTGCTTATAAGCCTCACCCTACCCCCATTTTTCCCACTTCCCAAACAATATACCAAACTTACCAAACCCAGTTACCATATGGAGCAAGTATCCGGAGACCACAGGGCCAAATGCCGAAGCTGCCATGCAACCAGCCCAGGTAGGTTTTTGTCTTATGTGTCCATTAGTAGCGTCATCAATCGTTCTAGCATGACAATGATGGATTATGCCATCATGTTACCCAGATACCCATTACATGCCAATGGTAGTGTGCGCCCAGAGTGCTTTGTAAAATGTGATAGTTGAATTCGCAGTCCAGTTCATACCTTTCTACGACGGCCTGACCACTTTAGATCTTACTTATCAACCTTTTGGCAACACCCCACCCACCCCACCCACCCCACACACAACCCATACTACCTCAAATTACCCATTTATTTAATACTAATTTTTAAGCCTTAAGGCACCAAAGTCATATGGACTCAATCCAGGGTGGCCCATCCATAGCCTTCTAGACCCACATGGCAAATACAAGGCCATGGATCCGTTTGGCAAGCTGTTCACTGTTATCAAGCCAAACGCCCCCACCACTGTATTGAACCATCTTAGCTCACTAGTCACTAAACTTTTTACAAAAGTCAGGATAAGAATACATCAATTACTAGCCATAGATTAACCTAACAAGCTAGTCTACTTTAGAAGCCATGCCTACCAGTGTCCTATCAACAACAAGACCCCCCAAAATTTTGCATTAAACCTCTCATTTTTCCAACCCATATTTCCCAAAAATTCACTGCGCCCCACACCCCACCCTTCTCTCTCACACAAAACCAAGCCCCCCCCCCACTTAACGACCCAAGCCCTATTTTCCAACCCAAATCAAAATTTGTATGGATCACTATTACAGTAGAGTACATGTGCACTGGCAGAATCAAAACAAACCGTTTCTGTCAGTATACCCGTAACCATAACAACGGGGGAATCACCCATTCTATTTATAGAAGAGGCGTCCCCACGCTGTAATAGTGGATGCTCGGCGAAGTTTAACCACGGCATCGTCCCCCGATCCAGGAGAGCATACCAGATAGAAGGCTAGGGCCCAAACGGCGGCATGCATAAGGGGAATTTGCTACACCCCACCAAGCCCAGCGCCCCAACTATCTATATATGTTGAAACTCAACCTGGCTGAGAGGGCCACATACATAGTCCATGGTAGGTAAAATTTCGACTCACCATTCCAACATGGCCGATCGCGGTTTATGACGGAGACCACCGTCCCACCTCAGCGACTGCCGGCCACCCCTACAATCATATAACTTAGGACCGTCCCGAAGTTATACCCAAATGCCAGTAGCGTTTGGAAGATACCATCACACTTATGTGGGGATGGCAGGTAGCCCTTACACATACGCCGCAAAGACGCTTATGTGGGGATCGCCCCCCCCATCTAGCCTACCCTTCATCCCCCCTCCCCCCCCCCGCCCCACACTGAACCCCCAGACACCCAAAACACATCCATACACAGCCATCATCACACATAATGAGCTAAAACAACATCATAGCCAAAGCTAAGCCCAACTAAACACAATAGACCAGCCTACACTAATGTTCATCAGTATTGGCACCGGCTGCAACGTCTGATCCGCAACTTTCGCGCCATACGCGGCAGCCCAGCGCCATCTTGGTTTCGTTTTAATTACCGAAACTGACAGACGTCACGGCCGTCACCATGACTACCATCGGTCATGTGACATCCGCACGTGGCACCTCCACCACAACAACAACATTAGCACATGTTCAAACTTTAACTTGCTCAAATCGAACTTACCTCAGTACCCATTGGGCATCCCGCCCGGAGGGACTATGGTCCACTGAATCTGTGTTATGCTGAAATACAATCAAAAGAGGGATTAGATCAAAAGCCCCAAACCTCGACCCTCAGAATTATCATAAATTCAAAAATCACGCCTTTTGTAAATCAAAAATACTTACAATCCACCCGACATAGTAATGGTTATGTGCAAGATCGTGCCGTTGGGCATGACGAGCTCGACCTCGTACACCTCCATCTCTAGTTATGTAACATTATGACATCACGCACCCCCCCTTTTATAGCAGCCCGGATCAAAATTTTGGCGACACAGGAAAGAAATTTTTTCTTTTTCTCGCCCCCCCCACCCCCCCATTTTTCGGCCCAAAAATTTAAAATTTCCCTCCAATCAGCATCAACAGAGTTCTTTTCAGGACATTTGAGACAAGTAGGAGTCGACCTGAGCAGGTCATACCTGCATTAATCCCAATAACTTATCTGATTCTCGCCATTATGGTGCAGCGCCAGCCCGCTACTACCACCTGGTGGAATTTAGATAAACTAACCTTAGCGTCCCTGGATACAGGACCCGCGCTAAGCCAAATAAATCAATCGAGCTCTGTACTTAGGTTTTGTACGTTGACAAAATGATATTGATCTCACGTCCTTTTTCTGTATTGACCATGGCCTGTCTGCAACCCATAACAGACAAACTATGGGTCGATGAATTGTTTCCTCTCCCTGCTGTTTCCTCAACAGGCCTACCACCAACAGACGTCGTCTCCTTCAGCGCCAGAGGCCAAACCCAAGAGGAAAGAACCAGTACCATCAAGTTCGGAACCAAACGACACCAAAACAACATGGCAAATTATAACCAGTAGCTCGCCATGGCACCTTTCAGGCCACAAAATGACAATATCACCATAAGGACATCTAAGCCTATTTCCCGACAGCACCCAAATTGACATTTCAAGAAACACCAATAGACACTTTTTCAAAACCAATCTTTGTATAACCATATTTTAAACCCAAATTGCTGAGACACAATTGTGACGTTAATTTATGATTTTTGATGAATTTTATGAGAGACACACCAAAATACCCTTCTGGCTTGCCTCTCTAGGTGCTATAAAATTCATCACCTTTACCACTGTTTTTCAAGCTCAACTATGACATGTATTTATGAGTTTTAGTCAAATTAGTTATCCCTAAGCAACAGGTTGCAGATATCCCATTTTTGTATATTCTCGTGAAAATTACCATGTTTCTAGTCAACAGCACCACTGTATACCACCTAGACTTATACTTTATACCCGACTGTGTAGCAGACCCTACACAACTTCGGCTATAAGCCTTGGTAGCGTGGAGCCAAAAACTCATCACCTTGTGTTGATTGTTGGCCCCACGGTACCAAGAATCACCAAACTTGGTTAATTTTCATCTGGATATATTTCATTGCATATTGATGTATAAAAACCAACATGTTACCAAACCAGGAAAATTTTTATTTTCCCACAATAACAAACCGGTACATATATATTTTAAGCATTTACATATCCCTGCATTTATAACCTGTGTACATAGATTAAGTCACTTGATCCACACAAACTGTATTTCTGTAATTCCATAAAAGAAACCTTTTTTTTTATACCACATATGATGTCGACAAATCAGGTTTTCACCAAATCCTGTATTTGTATCATAATACCCATAATTGTCAATGGACTTAGCAAAGCCTTATTTTCCTGCTTATTTTTCTCCCTTTACACTCGTGCAGAGACGAGTAGGAATGTGGGGATTTGTCAATGGACCATTCTGGGTATTATAATTATTTTTCATATTTACTAAATTCTTCGCCATATAAAACCTGAGCTCTGCCCATGATCTACACTCAACAATCTCCTGCATTCCCCAACAGGAACCAGGATCTATTACTCATCACAAACACACTTCCTCAATGACACTCTGTGACATAAGGTACAAGGATGTAATAACATTTCAACCTTATCTACTCATACACAGTGTGACTGGAGGAAGTGCGATCCACCTGTGGTACCATATTTGGAATGAGAGGATATTTCACAATCTCCTCTCAGTCCTCATTAACATAATCTACCCACAGGTGGCACTCTCTCCTTATGACATGTGTCACTATTCTATTGGGCCACATGTACAGAACATTTCACACAACTGTGAGCTGCTCATGCCCTCAGTATATAAGGTAGCTTGAGCAGCTCCTAGTTATCTCTTCTAAGCTATCTTTCCTAAGCTATCATCTCTCCCAACTTACACCTTACACCTATACCTAGAACCTACGACAGGTTGAGCTATAGGATCAGAGGCAGAGCTTAGATCTTGGCAAGTGTTCTCATTGTTACCACCTTTATGAAACACTCATGTCAGCTATGCAATAAAAGGATCAACTGAACTTCCCTGGATTCCGTGTACATTCACTTCACCACATGTAACCGTCCGTTGACAGTGGCTTTCTTCATGACATGATGTCTTTTATCACTATGTGGCTCTCCCTTTTATTCTATGTTTAGACTAGGAGTATGCTGGGTCTTTCTAAAATGCGATGGCCTAATTGAACAGGTTCAGGACTAACCTGTGTCTTGGTACGCCCTAAGATTGGATGATAGTTCCTGGATCATGGGGTGTACTAAGAACTACACTAGTTTATCATCAAAATTTCTCTTACTTCTGCATCAAAATACATAATTCTGATAACACCATGAGTAGAAGGGGTCTATATCATATGCACATTTTTAGAGAGCTAAAATTGGAATATTCTCTGAAAAATGGCTATTTGTATGAATTTCCCCTTAGACTTAGTCCTGGTATAGTAAAATCTATTTCCTAATATTTTGTTAAATTTCCTAATAAATATGAACCCACAAGATCATTGAAGAGATAAATGCATACAAATTGATGTTTTCATTTTAGCTAAGTGATGTGTGATAAGGGAGTTAATGTATCATTTATTCCAAATAAGAGTACCAAAAGGTGGAGTGGTTTCACTACCCAACCTTTGACCCTAATAATATATGCACAGGTAGGTGTCATGGTCCAGTGACCAGAGCTCTGATTGGCCCATACACATGTAGAGGTGAGTGTCATGGTCCAGTCTACACACAAGGGTACTAAGATCCCAGTACATCCCAAGACTGTGAATGGTACCATAATCCTAGTTAAACTAAAATCTGACTGTTGTACTATGATCCAGGTGTGTCCCAACAAAGTATTCCCGTCCCCAACCTGTTGAATGCCATTACGTCTTTAATAAAGATGTCCTCTAAAACTAAGGTACAATGTGAGGTGAAATGGTAACCCATAATTATGCAGCCCATTCACACCCTTCCTTTGGTGCTTCTTAAAATCATAAACCTTCTGTATGCTGTTTGCTTATTTCCCTAGTTTCCATGGAAAGTACAGGCCTCATAGCAGCAGTTGCTGTTATGCAGAAACGCCAGCTATCCACCTATCACGGCCACAGAAATTCCATGGTCCTATTTATGATCAGTGATTGTTCCCTGACTGTGCCAGGCTTGTCATCATACAGTGATATATCCATCTCATACAGCATTATTTCCACCCACAGCTCCATGTTCTGTTGTTGTTGTTGGTATTTGTTGCTTTCTTCGCTTGCTTTTCTCCAGGGTGTCTTTTATTTTTCCTTTAATGCAATTTCTCCTTTACAGAGATCTGCTTTGATCGTTTGCTGCCTTGTCTTGCACGTAGCTGCCCTACACTGTCAGACCGGGGCAAGCTTTTTGCAGTAGATTGCTTATTTTTGGAAAAGAGTGGTAGTTGCTGGTAACACAAATCAGTGGGTTGCCCTGTACCTACTACAGTGGTCTTTATAACCGATTTACAATTGGGACTGAGAGTGTAGCTAACCTATTAAACTGCTCCTGAATAGTGCTGTTTAAAAGGCTTACAAAAACTTTATTGCTGATATACAGTTCCCATGCCTCCTCTAGCATTATTTACCATGTGTTTTGCTGACATGGACAAACTAATGATAAGTCCCTTCCTCAGGGTTTGTCTTCGACTACTATTGAACCATTACATCTAGATAGATTCCATCCTACAAGAGTGGATGTCGGTATAAGTAGTCCTCAGCCTCTAGTCCCTTTCATGCATTGTATGCATATCAATTTTTGTACTGTCACTAAAGGGATTGTGAAAAGTCCTCATTTTCAATCCTGCACCTGATCATGATGTTGGCGGGAAATGATAGGTGCATTGAAAATATGGATACAAACATGGACACAATCATTATCAAGTTGTTTCTTTCTTTCATTTAAAATTTTTTTGCGGAACTCCACCATAGCCACTCATGTTTATTATTCATGACCCCATTATCAATCGAAGTGAAATATAAGGATGCTGCGTGGATATGATGTTGAAATTTCACAAAAAAAAAAAATGAATATAGTTTCTTTCATTTAGATGTACAAAAGAATATGAAAAGTAAAGAAATTATATTTTGGAAGCAGGAGAAGAGAATGCACTTGCCACGGTAGATATTACACATTTTAAAATTCAGGGATAAGGATGTACCTGTTACAGCAATACTGTGGCCATTGATCAGATTAGACCATATTTATGTACCTTTAGTACAAGTATAGAGATTATGTTCAGCCATAGCTTTGATGTAACTGGGTAGCAGTTTTTATCACTTTATTGACACATTCAGACTTTTTCTTTCTTCCCTTCACTACCTCTGTATGTACAGGTGGCCTTCAGCCATATGAAATGGATGGCAATCAAAAATCTATAAAGGCAGATAATTGTGCAGCCACATGTAAAGGGAAGTCATAATGAATGGGAGCAGCAGTGATATGCTATCACATATCACTGACCATATAATCAGACCTGATAATTATGTAGAATGAGGAAAAGAATACGCATGAGCATAATAATTATTGAATACCTGAGCATAGTTGAATGCCTTACGGGATTTGGGTTTTAGGTGTTTTAATTAACATGATATTGATACTTCTCTGAAATGTAATATTTCTGGAAAAAAGCAGGGAGGGGGCAAAAACCCCCTCTCCCCCTATTCAGCCACCACTGCTTTGTATCCCATATTTAATAGTATCTTCCTGTATATATTCACCAATATACCCGCATAGCTTTTCTGCCAGAGGCTATCCCCCAATAACCCCATCTAACAGGCTCATTTATTGGTAAAGCATAGGCATCCCTTAGGTGAAACATAATTATTATGGGGTCAGAGCCGTGATGCAAAGGGCAATAAGGTCTGTGAGTTTTGTGAGGGTTGGCCTTTTACAAATTGGGTGAGAATGAAATGGTCATCAACTGGCAAAATATATGGATATACCTTCATTCTTGGACAGTTTAGAAGATAAAGGGAAGATTTAATTCTTCAGTGAGGCCTAGAATGAATTATTTGCTAAAACCATCGTGAACCATCAGGCTAATGCAGCCTCCTCCCCTCCGTCATTAGGGCCAACTTTGCATTCTTACAGAGATTGTGCTTGTGACTTGAGCCATAGCCTCTGATGTAACTTAGGGTAGCTGTTATTGTCATTAAATTGACACATTCAGACCTTTCTTTCCTCTCTTAGAACAGCAGCACAGGGTCATTTAATTTTTAGAATTACTGAAAGCTAAAACATATTCTTTTTTCTGTTGTCTGATGCGTCTGGATATGAAAAGTGACGCCCTGCATTGATCAAATCTCACCTCTCTGTAAAAAAATGATTAAGATCATCCGCACACAAAACTCAACACAGTCCATTTAATTTCATCACTGATAAAACCTTATTGATGAAGTTGACAAGAAGTAGATAAGAATGGTGATGTTTATTGAAATGAGCCATCAGGATCTATTTAGATTGATCAACAAATCCCTGTTATTCCATTAATTCTTTTTAATGCTAGGTTTCTTATTACACAAACTCCTGACTGTTGTCTGGCAATACACACTGCTCTCATTTGTGACTGAGTAAACTACTGCTATTACTGTGCTTGCATGGAATGGGGGTTTCCTGACTTATATTCTCATTGAAAGAAAAATAGACTGAATAGATGTCAGAGGAGGCAAAAGGACAAAGTTTGCATGTATATGCACATTTCAAACAATTATGTGGATAGTAGGATAACTCAACAGCCTCAATGTGAGGTGACTACAACCCTTAGCATGACAAAATGTCACTGGACCCTCAGAGCCTATCCCACAGGTTATGAATGGTTTGGGAAAAAACTAAATTAATCATTTAGAGGATCAAGTATACCTTTTGCTAGTTTAATTTCAATTTATGTGCATGGAATGCCTAGGATGACAGATAACAGCTGGAACCTACAAATTCAGTTCAGATATTGATAGGATTCCATCTGATGTCTATTATCTAGTATGATGGCTCTATTTCCTATGGGGCTGTTAGATGAGATGTAACTTTAACTGACAGCTGCCTGTAGCACATGATAGAGGCTACACTGGATGTAGGGCAATGTATGACAAACATTAGATTGCCCTTACTGAGTTGTGGTTTCCCTATAATGCTGCTATAATGTCTTCAATCGTGGTTATTAAAACTTTCCCCGCTAAGATAGCTCTAGCACATGCCCTGTGAAGGCTGACAGGACAGAAATGTCACTGATAAAGAGCAGTTTACCAGTATTCATGATGTTCTGAACTATATACACTCCCTTTTATTTTATTGTTGGGATTATGTAATCCTCAATATTTATAGCACCATGTCTGCTCTTTGGCCACTGTAGGTTTTTGGTTTTATTTGATTAATGACACATTGCCATACTGCAATTGAAATTGGCTGTTCATGACGGAACCTTTCTAATAAATCATGGTTTATAAATACCCTGATTACTAGACACCAAGTAGAAGACTAGTGGAAGATAAGAAGGAAGGTGATGCTAAGATGTGACCTTAGAACTGAGTGTTATTGAGTATTGACATTTCTCCTGATATAAGTGGCAATATACCATACTGGTGGTAACAAGGTAATGAGAGAAGGTACTATTGTAAGGTTTTTTTTCTCGAGCAACTACAGATGCCAGGTAGGGCAAGTATGTTTCTGCTGCAATTCTCACATGAGCTGAACAGATTTCATTGGAGACGAAATATGGACCTGTCTGGCACATATATCAAGTGTGATACTACAGTCCCTAGAGATGATTATTGGTACAGCCCTTTGAATCTGTAATACCTGATGATGACATCTCTAAGTGGGATAAATTGTGTGCTACGCATCTTCTGTAAATCCCTACAAGACATACTAACAAGGAATAAAACACACATTTGGGAAGGATAATTCTACTTCTACCAAAGCCACATGGTATAATAAACTGAACACTGAAGTATTTTAAGAGCCAAGTGTCATCAAATACAAAAGAAAATAGGCCAAAACATTAGGAGATAACAAGGACCTCTATCATACACGTACTAGCAAGGTGTAGGCTGTGCAGAAAAGGATTGTAGCCATCCTACACCCTTATTTGTACTGCCAGCACCTGCACTATTCGACGTTTTCCCATCTCTATTTGCAAGCCCCTCACATACCTACTACACCTCCCCCTTCACATTCACCTGAACCTTTAGCCCTGTCTTAGACATTGCTGAGTTGATGTCATTTCTGCAGGGTTAATATGATTCTGTGTAAACCCAGGGCACACACGGTCACCAATCTGATTGTCCCCAACTCTGCCCAGGCAGTCAGAAGAGGAAAAGAAAGGGTGGCATAGGGCAATCTCATCACCCTGACCAGCCACCATACTGCAATGGGAAAATAATTGGATGATCCAATAAATTTTCTATTTACTGCTTATTCCCTACAACAAACATGATATGCAGTGACCCACCTCTGGCTTCTTTCAGACGAAAGAGGTCTACACTTAACAAGGAGTGTTTTGTTTAACTCAGGGTGGAAATACAGTGATTTAAGGTCATTTGTTTGAAATGATGTATCTATGGGTTTCATATGCTTCCCAAATGGTGAGCACAATTCTAAAACTCCATTGATGCTCCATGGCGAAAAATGAGTAGGAAGCTTTGCAATGCCATAAAGAATGTTTTGCAGCTTTGTTGAATAATGCCTTTTCCATCTCATCTTTGCCCCTCAGCCTCCAATCATTGTACCAAAATTGGTTCCTGGACCTTCCTGTCATCAGCTTATTTCTTGCATGCTTTATCTCCTTTTCCCATTCACCCTTATTCATAAGTGATATCGGCTTACCATGTTTGTGATATGTACCTTCCTAAATACTATTTTTATGTAGACTTACCCCCCCCCCCCCACAAGGATGTAAGCCCATTTTCTAAAGCAATTTGGGAGTAATAGGGAAATGGTAATCTTACTTCTGTTGTTTCTTCTTCATGTAATTGTCTCTTCAAATTACATGTTTTGGAAATGCAGACTACATTGGATGTGGATATACCTATTAACAATGTCCACCATATCTGTCTGCAGGAACACATTGCTCTGGTAAACTCCTTTTTCAGGAATAACCTTATCAGACAACAGGCTAAGTCTATACCATCTTTCACTTGCAAGGTAACTGGGTAAAGTGAGGTAAATCAATGCATTTTTGTGAGTTCTACAACCATAGTTGAATGTCTTTTATGGTTAGAATTGTAGGTCGTATAACAAGAGAGTACCTGCCATATGGGTAAAAGCAAGGATGGGGCTAAAATATCTATCCTCTAACATATGAGCTTGAGGGGGAGGAAACTAATGCCCAACCCCTTCCATCTCCCCCTATTCTGCCATCACTGGCTTGTACCCCATGTAAAATAGTTTCTTCCTCTGCATACACCCCCAATGTACCTACATGACTTGTCTGGCAGAGGCCATCCCTCAATAACCTCATCTAACAGGCTTCAAGGTTGGGCCATTTATTGGTAAAGCATAGGCATCCCTGGGGTGAAACATGGGGTCAGAGCCATGAGGCAAAGGCCTGTGGGGGCAGCTTAATACTTTATATGAATGGGACTTTTATGAGGTCTGTATGTTTGGTAGTCAACACCCAAGGGTGCTAGTGTTTTACAAATTGGGTGGGAACAAAAGAGTCATCAACCAGCAAATACATGAATACCTTCACTCGTCAACAGTTCAGAAAAAAATAGGGGTAATTCAAAGCTTTAGTAAGGCCTAGGAATGAATCATCAGTTTCAAATGACAGGCCAACTCCTTTCTAGGGTCACTTTTACATTTCTACAAAGCCTTTGTTTGTGGCTAGACCCAGCTAGTAGCTGCTGATATTCATACTAAATTGGCTGCAGGCTACTTTGATTGATACTCTATACACCCACCTCTAGCACATTCCTAGACTGGCCACATACACCCCCAGTTACTTACACATAGAGAAATGTCTGGCCTTATGCCTTTATGAGGATGGCCAAATAAGAATTGTGTAAGATCCTGCAAGCATGCACAATCATGGTCATTTCTTATACACATCGCTTTTATAGGGTAGAAACTGCATGGTGTCTGCCTTATTATCATAGTCTGGAATACTAAACTTTCAAAGTTATGTCAACAATAGTGGAATGTAGAGGTATTTCATTCTAAAGATTGGGGGATAGGCATTCCTTGTTAAATTAATGGCGATTGCAACGGCAACAAAGATTTTAATTTTAAAAATCAACCTCCTGCATCACAGTATACACCCTCAAATTGATAAAGAGCAATAGTCCCAGATTTCTTTAGAATGCAACTCCCCTAGGCCAAGGGTATTCTATATATCAGTCTCCACTAATATTCGACTGTAAATAAAGTTCTTATATAACTCTTCTTAGGCCCCCTAAGTGATTATGCTTTCTACAAAACCTCTATGCTTCTTTTAATTGAGTATTCCCAACATAAACAGATTTGCACTAGCTACGTGTTGTCATAGTTATGTCTACCTATAGCTATGCTATCCAGGATGTGAACTTCCATTATGGAATTATCTTTTGAAGGCGCAACATTATCTGCTATTACTGCCCAGATGTATGTCTCTAATGGAAAATCCATCAGTAGCATGTTGGCTCTTTGTAACCTAGGTACACTATTTAGATTGCCATCCCTCCTTTGATGTAGGGCAAAAACATTTGCAAATATGTAGGTTCTAATCTAAGGGGACAGGTCTTTACATTGCATCTATATATGATTTACTTTAAAGCTTTGCTTCTATATATGGAGTAAAGAGAAATATTTCCTTGCGGATTTTATGTCTGCCATGTAACACCCACACAAGGTCATTTATACCTCAGGTTTCTACTGTCCGCATTTTACAGACTTATAGGCATCAAGGAAGTATAATGCAGTCAGAATCATAAAAGCATAGGTAATGTACTTGTGTCTGTACAATGAATGTATACTGAAAATTGGAATCTTATGAAAGAGGTTTAATAGTGGGCCTCTCAGGCATGTCAGCATTGTTGTTTGTAACTAAGCCTGAGGGCTTAACATTAAAATGAGTTCACATGTTTGCTATGTCAACACTAAGACAGGAAAAAATGAAATAGTACCTGTAAGCATTTCACTTTCATATGTAAACATAAGGGAACACACTTTAATTTTGTATAAATCTCCAGTTGATCACGTAGGTAGCAATATATACACAATTGCATATAAAAAGTAAGGAAAGTATACAATTAACAAATACGAAGGAAGGTTATTCGATCTCGATGCAAAAGATGTTAGTTCTAGGACAAATGGTTCTTTTGTCTATGAAGTCTTTTTTTGTGATCTCTTGACATGCCCTGTCTTTGATACAGGGTGGGTAATGTGACTGAAAAACTGTAACCCTGACTTTTCTAGTCAGGTGTCTCCCATTTTCACAGACTTTTCCTTTTTTTCATGAATACATTTTCAAAGTTGATTGAAAAAGTTGACTTTCCTGAACCTTTTAGCAGACTGATGGTCAGCAGAAGCAACTTTCCAGTCAAAGTCAAAATTTTCCAGTGATATTTGACTTTTCTCTTAATATTACTTTTTTTATATATTTCAAAAATCATTTTTAATGCCCGATTTGGTAAATTCAGGTCTGACTTTTGACTTTCCCAGGTCTGACTTTCTCCACTTAATTATTGACTGATGGCCAGTGGAATCAGGTGTACTGACTTCAATTCCCTCAAATGAAACCCTCAAATGAATTCTTTAATCAGTCCTTGTAAGAATCTGGACCAACACGAACCTCTGCTAAATTATTTAGACCAGTCCAAGATTAACTACTCACCTGCTTGAGGTTTATCGGAAGGGTTGCGCTACATGGCAGTCTATGGATTAAATAAATCATGATTAACAGGAACACAATTGAACTTATACAAAAATGATGGTCCTGAAACCATTTGTATTGGGGCCCATGCTAATTAATCATCTCTCTGTATATCAATCTTTTGGTTCAATGAGCCCAACTAAGAACTCTTTTATTAAACGAAAATTTTACACGTTGTGAATGCGGTGATTTCCGTTGTTCAACCAAAATAGATATAATACGATTGTAGAAGCAAGTTATTTCAACCAACAGTTCAAAATACACATGAAGAGTTTGGTTCCAAAAAGCAATAAATCCATTTCAGATTTTAATCAAATACCCATTTTTGTATTGCTCCCCTGAAGTTAGTTTTCGTGCTATCATGATGAAATTTTTACTTAACAAAATCTGGGCACCCAAAAATTATATTTTTCACAGAAAAAAGTTTTTGTATTACACTCAAGTATCTCTGATTTGTAGGCTTTTGAAATATTGGCCTCTTTTTTCAAAATGTCGTTTATTGCGTTTTGGAACCAAACTCTTCACATGTTCTGTTACAAACTACATATGTCAGAAACTCGTGATCAGACGAGGTGTTTATTTCGAACCAAAACCAGAATAGAGTATACTCAGCTTATTAACACGAGAAAGATGAACCAATGAAGGAACGTGGATGAGTAGAGATAGTACAGCGATAGGACTTAGAGAGCTATACAATCAAGATTTAAACTGACGACGATACCGTGTAGGGATATAGTCAAATGGGTCCTCGCAAATAGGAACCAAGGCAGTTTACATTCTTACACTAATTGACATAGACAGATTGTGTACTTACCATTGATTATCTTAAGTGTGTAGTCCTGAGATCCTCTTTACAGAGTTGTTTCAGCAGCAGCCAGAATATTAATTATTTTGATAGTATTTGTGACTGATATAAACGATACCCTTCCATATTACCAATTTATATCACCTACCCTTGCCTAGTACCTTTTCAGGACTAATGCATATTTTACTGACCGAAATCTCAGGAGGTATTCCTGTTCTGACTAATGCAAGTTTTATTTACAAGAATCTCAAGAACTATACCTTGATTAACCTGGACAGTGGCAAACAGTGATAGGCAGCCTGGGGAGACATGTTAACATGCACTGCAGCTTTCTGACTTTCTGGACAGGTAATTTGGAGCAGTTCAATGATTGACCCAACCTGCATCTCTCTTTTTCCTGGACTCGGTTCTAAGGTTGACTACCTTCCTACCCTAGAGGCTACTTGGCAATATAGTAGAGGCGGCAAGACACCAATGCTATAGATTTACAAATCTATACGTGTCTATAATACTGTTATAGGTGAGCCGGCTAGTGGGGCTGTATTTATGTATAATGGGAGTAAAGGTGATGATGTGTTTGTACACCGTGCAGGCCTTTAAGGTTTAAACCTCCAGTGAACAGAGAAGTCTATGTGAGTAATCTAGGATGCAATAGTATAGCTCACATAGCCATTATCAGCTGGGGGCCGCCATTAGACCCCGACGGCACTATGACTAACACCTTCAGCCCCCGACTCTGCAGTATATGCCAGGGATGCCTCCCATTGGGCAATAATACAATAGCCATGTGTCGTATAGGCCTACTGTTAGTTTCCTGCAGGTACCTGGTGGTTTTTGTCACTCCTTTTCATCTGCAATCTGATAAGCTACAACCCTCGACAACCTACCTGAATGAATGAATAGAACTCTAATAGGTAGGTATTGGATAAGGGGTTATTTTGCAACGTTAGACGGCTAAAGGTCAGAGGAATATCAAGAACTGGGGAACTTTTCAGTGTGCATGATATTCCAAATATGTACCTCTGACTGGTTGAGTTGACAAGCTGTTTGCATATGCCATCAAAATCCCCAGTCGTTGGCATAGCTTTTTAAGGATGGTTTTACAGTAGACATGTGGGAAGATTATTTACTTTGTTGGTAAAATCGTATTTGTATGTGAAGCTTCTACTAGGTAGGAGTTGATTTATTGTACCCATCACCATCAAACGTCTTGAGCAAAATTGCTGTTTTCAGCATAATCAAGGTCTTGGCAGTTGAGCACAAGTTTGCGAGACATGAATTCTCCAGAATTGCTGTAAGTTATAGAGGCACCAGGCACCATATGAACGTCTTTTTCAGTCTGTACTCCCCCCTCCCCCCGACATCACTGATGCTGGCTCCATCTGGTGAGAGGTGTCCCTGGGGAATGAGCAGCTCATAACCCTGCCACCAGGGGGCATGAGCTGCTCCCACTGAATACAGCCAAGACATGATGGGGCATGGGATGAGCTGGAACAGGACTCCACTGCTGCCCATCACCTCATTATTTGCCAGGGAAATTGTTCCATCCCTTTTTTTTCATGTAGTGTTTTCTAAAGGGAAACAATGTGATCATTTTTCTCTTTGAACAGTGAGAGTTTCCTGACAGGTTCAATCCATGCACATACCCCGGAAACAAACTCATCTTCACTAACCCAATAGCTAATGACAACATACCAGATTGTTAGCAAAAATATTTATTCTATGGATCTTCCAGACAGAGCGAACCTTTGTGCACCACTCACCCCGATCTGACCAAATGATTCACCCTATATGGATTTATCGAGTTTTGTCCTTATTGATTTTATCATGCCATATGGGACACAGAGTAATGTACACTGAGGTCATTTGTATTTGAAAGAATGTGGTTGCTTGTTTATATCGTGGTCTTCCATTATTACAATTGGTGAAGAAGAAACCTTCAAAGGCGATCAGTATGTAATACATAATATGCGTGGTGGGGCATATATAGTTCATACGCTATGAACAAACGTTTCAGTGATGAGAAAAAGTGACTGGTCCCGGGCAGTGGATCCGTCTGAATCAAAGACGGTATGTTTGTTATGCTGCTGAATTAACATTTGTGTCAAAAACTTTCTCTTTACAAATTTCGCTGATGGGGGCTAGCTCCCTGCTAACTTTTTGCTATAGGACATTCCATACGTTACTATTCCGCCCTCATTTTTCCATGCACTTTCATGGGAGGAATGGGCATTCCATCATTATTCCATCCAAAAGGGATGATGGAATGGTGACTGACGGAATGGCCGATGACAGTGGAGTTTGCCCTTAAGGAACCAACGTGAGTTTGACAATAAAGAAAAATTAACGTTATTCTGTAGTCCTTTTGCCATGTAATGGCTCCCCCTCTACCCAACTCATTGTTCCCCTCCTTTTCATTGTACAGTCACGTGAACATACAGCAACCTAGTCAGACGTCTTCAATTTAACCTTGTCATAGACTCTGTCATCGAACACAGTGTACCTGCAGATGGAGAGTGAACGTGCCAATTAGTGGTAGATGCCCCAGCCTGCTCCTAACCAGCTATTCATGGCAAACCCTGCCTACAGGTCACATGATTATCCAGTGGTCACATGGTGCACATTACTGTCTTTGGAATCAGGGATGGAAGGAGGCAGACAAGAGAGGAGGGGATAGGGAGGGGCAAGAAGATGTATGCAACAGGGTACACAACCAAATCAAGGCCACACGTGGGCAGGAGATTATGTACTGGTATGGCAGATTAACGAGGAACACACAGCCTCCACCTTCTCTACTCTTTTGGCATTTATTGGTCTCATCTATGGCTGAGAGAGGGACAATCAGCTGTGAGCTTCAACAAACTACCTTAGGAATTTACGATAAAGGGAACCTAATACTTTGTGTTGAAGTGATCTGATTATCATGGTGTATAATGTTTGGTCCATCCTTGCTGTGTAAGGTCAGAGTGAATGATTCAATATAAAGAATATTACTATGAATTAAACCAGTTTCAAAAAGCTCACATTTGGATACCATCGGTGCAAAATTTAGAACTATACCGATATAATATCCTAATCATATTATTTGGCATGTGTTACTAGTATTTACAAACATTTGTATCCAGGGCCACAGTCTATTGCACTGGCTTTAAGCATTGGCCTTCCTGGTCTTGTAGCGTGTCTGTGGTCCTATTGATCATTAATTAGAAGGGGTCAATGGGACACCATTAAAGGCTTACCTACAACCAACGTCTGCCCCTCTGTCAGAAAATCAATGACGCCTGGGTCTTGTGAGTCTTGTCTTTTGGTGGCACCATGGAAACTTCTTAACTCTTCTAAGCTCTTACAACTTACTTGTTTGCTTATATATCGTCATAACGTTCTCTTTTTCCTTTCACACACCTATAAAATAGATCTCAGTCAGTGCATGCACTCCATTTTGTTATATATACCTTTTATATGCCATCCACTGTACTGATGGTTTATGAAAAAAAAAGATGCTTCTGACTGGGGATAAGGAGAAATGGAAAGAGTCTGTTGGCATATTGGTTACTTTGAATGTCTTAACAGTAACTAGTGTTCCCGCAGTGTTGTTTTATGTTACATTAGATATATTGATGTGACACCTGTCTTTTAATAGAGGCAACAAATCAGTGAGCACCAATGACCTATCATGAAGTGTCAATGTTCTTTTTCCGGGGGAAAGATTGACCTCTGGACTGGACACTATCTATAACCAAAAGAAAATGAACATGAGGACGTGTTCAAGACAGTCAGAAATATGTCGAGTAAAGGGGACTAAGATAAGAGGACTGCTTTAAATATATCAGCTTTTGGCTGTATTATTCAAAAATGAAAAACACGCAGGGCTTTAAGTGTTGGTAAGGGAGAGGAAAACAATGTACGCAGGTGGTCACAAAGCAGAGAGAGACTAATCGTTATGCAGTAAGCATAATAGGGGGATGTCGGAGCAGGCTATGGAGCATTTTACGCCTAAAGTTATGGATAGATAATGGCTGCTTTCTTCAAAGATTTCTTATGATAAGATGAGGCATTTTTCCAATATTTCACAACTCTGAATAGATACTGTTCCAAAGGCAATGATCTAATCACATAGCTACTTCAGACTCTTTTTATGTATTATGCACGCCGCTGTTCTTTTAGTTGAATACCCCATTCACTCTGATTAGTCTCGATCTCAAAGCTTGTTCTGTTGGCATCCTTCTGTTGCCAATCTTTTAGCATCCTTCACCCAAGATAATTACTGTAAAAAGGTACTAACTACCATAGCGAGCCATTTCCCCTGTGCATATCAGCTTGCTTCTAGGAGGAATATCATTTATCTCCCTTCCTCTACTCTTTTTCATACTTTAAACAGAGAGGGTGTCAATGTTTTTCTGTCTGTCTGCATTGATGCCTGTAGATTGGACTGCAGAGATTGTGCGGAAGGCTGAATGTACTGAATTTACTGTAATATTGATCATGAAGGAGGGATGGACGACCATTCAATTTGAAAGGATAGGAGGTATTTGGGGGCACTGATAATATAAACACCAAAGTCACAATTGATAGAAATTTTATCTTTTCCTGTTTTATTTGTTTCGTTGATTTTTTTGTTGTTATCTCTTTTTCTTTCTTTTATAAAAGAGGAGACATGTATCTGTATCTGAATTTTGGATCAAAATTTGATGGATCCCCCATTATCATTTGGTAACCAAGTATTCCTTTGTTGATCCAATGTGATGTCTGCCAAGAAGGAACTGCTACCCTTACTTCCATTGCCGCCATTTCGAAGGCCGTTTTCAAGAGACAATATTACAATTGAAACAGGCTCAACGGCTGTGAGCCCTTTGAAGTAATTACTAAAACGCAACACTGCCAATAAAAGGACTTGATAACACAAACTTTGAACTTTATCCTTGAAATTTCACTCAGAGTCAACAGGGTATGTGCAGGCCATTTCTGAAATTTGACTTCTCCTCAGGAGGTTAATTCAAAACATACTGGGATCGCAACCCCAGCGATCTTAGGAATTATTCTACCTTATCCTATTAAGCGATCTTAAGATCAGACTGCGTTCACATTTCCTAGCCAGCACTAAGATCACATCGATCTTAGCCTCAGCCCTCCTACACTATTCCAAGCAGTACTGACTATGCACATGGGTAAGAGTCCCAAAATAAAGGAATAGCTGTGGAGTCACTCTTCTTCACAAGAGTGCTTATATCATTGTTCCCCGTCCCCATATGGGCTAAGAAATATATTAGATTCCATCTGTAAATAAGGTAACTTTAATGCAAATGTTCAACCAGGATAAAATAAAAATATCTTACCTCAATACAGAGAGACAGATGAAATTCCCCAAAGACAGAGTCTGGTTTGCAGCAAGAGGATACCAAAGGTAGTGGGGTAGGACTTCACTTCAAAACTTGAGAAGGAAGAATTACCTTAGAGTGCCCTTAACGCATGAGTAGGCCTAAGGGCCCTCAAGGACTCTCAGTAAACATCCTCCCTCCCCTTTCAATGTATGCAGCAGGCTATTCACTCTTTCGATCAGGAGTGTTCCCTATTTTTAAAGTGCTCTTGTACTTAGGTCAACCACTATGCAATTCTTTCACTAAGATCACAGTGGTCTTAGTGCTGGAAAAGGAATAGTGAGGTGATCCCAGGACTTACTATTCCTGACAGGCCTGCAACCACTGCATTAGATAGGGTAGACTGGCCAGGTCTTATGATATGTGCCTACACTAAGATTGCTGGGGTTGCGATCCCAGGATGTTTGGAATTAAGCTCCAGGCGGGGATGACCACAGGCGTGGGAGAAGGAATTGATGGATTGGGCTGGAGGTGCCTGCTTTGAACACATGGCCTCTAATTTATTTCCCCCTTCTCCGAAATTTTCTTAATTTGTGGTCTGGCCATTGTGATGACATTAAAGAAGGAGCATGATAATTCAAGCTACTCGGAAGTATTTATGTATGCCTGTTCCCCTTTCCAGTTGATGATAATATTCATCTGCTACGTTTAAATTATTTCGTGAGAAATAGTCCAGAAAATTTAAAAAAATACTCCATGAACTTTAAGTAGATTTCTACATTGGCGTTCATTTAAACGGGTTAGCTGGCGATGTTTCTCAATTTCCGGACTCGTGCTGCAGTAAATACTGTGGTAGATACTGCAGTAAATACTGTCATGTATACTGTAGTTAATACTGCAGTAAATACTGTGGTAGATACTGCAGTAAATACTGTCAAGGATACTGTAGTTAATACTGCAGTAAATACTGTGGTAGATACTGCAGTAAATACTGTCATGGATACTGTAGTCAATACTGCAGTAAATACTATGGTAGATACTGCAGTAAATACTGTCATGGATACTGTAGTTAATACTGCAGTAAATACTATGTAGATACTGCGGTAAATACTGTAGTAAATACTGCTGTAAATAATATAATAAATATCATAGTAAATACTGTGGCAAATACTGCAGTAGATACTGTACTATATACTGCAGTAAATACTGTAGACAATACTGCAGTAAATACTGCAGTACAAACTGTGGTAAATACTGCAATGGATGCTGTGGTAAATACTTAAGTGGATACTAATGTAAATACCACGGTATGCAATGCAGTAAATAAATGCAGTAAATACTACAGCATATATGCAACATATTAGTAGTAAAAAGAAGATGGGGTCTTCGGATGCACAGCCCCCTTATGTTAAGTCTTCAGTATAGTACATGTTGGAAAACTGCAGTTCATTTCCATAAATGTCCTTACTGACCTCTCACAATGTTACCCCACAGTCCGAAAGTAGTAGTCACAAATGCTACACTGGACAATCTAAAAAATCAGTGACAATCCGGTAATCTTACTGGGGTTGCCTACTGCCGTCAAGTCAGTGATCATGGTGCTCTGTATGTAACAAATCATGCTGCACTATTTGTTTCAAAATGAACATTTCTCTTCATGGAGTGACTCAGCTGTAGCTTGTGGGATGTGTTCTGAAAATAAAATAGATGATGGCCTCTTTTTGGGAGAGAGTGCAGGGAGAGGTAATGGTTATCACCTAAATAATTAAAGCAATTATGCACTGACACAGAGTGATAGTGAGATAGGCCCCCGGTACGTCATCACCTACGATCCTCCACTATGATTTTGAGGGTTTCTAGTTGTAGTGGTTTTGTACTGTGTGTGATAATGTCAATGTGGATGCTTTCTGGTCTTACGGTTGGTCGCTACTTGTTGAAAATGAACCTAGTGTGCAGGTCTCTGCGCATATAGGTTATATTGGTCAGAATAGCAGCATATTTTTTATTTTATAGAACTTTGAAGTTTGTGCGTATTTACATCTAGACTTGTTTTAGATTTTTCGGAATTTCTTCCATGGCTTGTATTTATAAACCTCAGATGTTCTGAACAAAATTGTGGAATTGATTATGATGCTCAGAATATCCAAAGATGTAGCTAGAAACCATTTCATGTTATAGATTTTGCCATACTAACCATAATGCAATGCTCCAAATCTGAGATTTTGTTTATTTTTGAGTACTTTTTTATTTCAAGGGTCTAAAACCCTAAAACTATGTGCGGGACTATACATCAAAATTATTTTCAAAAGAAAGGTAATGATCTGAGAAAGTATAAAGAAATTTTGATGACTTTCAATACTGTTTTTAGGAAAAAAATGTAAAATTATGCCAAATTACTCCCACTTGTTCCTAAGACTTGACACTATTACCTAGAATGCCATGCCATATGGCTAAAAAAATTTCTACTATAATTTTATAGGCTTTCTATGTTTGAGGTTTTTATGTAAGGGAACGATTATATTGTTACCGGTATTGATACTCAGGTGGAGCCACTGCCCCCACTTCAGGTGTGTGCTACCTGTACAGGTGTGTGTTACCTGTCAGGTGCTGACCTACATTGCTGCTACCAACCCTCATGCTGGAGGGTCTGGTGCTTGGTCACAGCTGGGAAAATTTCTTTCATCATGGTGGTATGTGAGGCCTGCGAGTATGAATACCATGGCAATAAGAAAGCTTGTCCCGAGTGCTCAAGCCCCAACCCTCGCTGGATGACAGGAGACCGGATGGTTGGACATAAATCAGCCGGGGAGAGCGACCAAGCACCCACGGAGAGCGACATGGAGGAGAGCCCCCCCCCCCAGAGGACCCAGACTTGGAGCTGTTACAGCAGATTAGGCAGGAGAAAGCCAAAAAGGCTAAAATTGACATACTTTCTAGGAGGAAGGAGTTAGAATTGGAGTTAGCAAGTCTTCGGGCAGAGAATAGCCGTTCTATTAGAGAAATCAACGATGGAATACGTGCTTGGCAAGGTGCTATGGGTGCGTTCGATCCCCAAGCTTCATCACTTACTGTTCCTTCGCTGGTCCCCAGCAATAATGCTTTGTCAGACCAGGCACAAGCGGCCGAACACAGTGCGGTAACCTACGAAAGCGGGGAATCGAACGCACCTGTTCCTTCGCTGGTACCCGGCATGGATGCTCTGTCAGACCAGGCACAAGCGAATCTAAATATTTGCTGCGGAGGCCAAGATGGCCGACCTATCCTTCCTGTTGACAAAATGCAGGCATTTGGGGCAGCTATTTCAGGCCAAAAAGGCCTTCCTCAGGCCATTAGGGTGGAGAAATTGTACTACAAAGACTCAACTGGTATGTTTCATGAATTTTCTAACCCAAACATTCCCAATATAGCCAAAATAAGCTCAGGAGATCCATCGCTCACCGGAGGTGTGGCCTCCGGTGGCCGCACGCTCAACGGAGACCCCTCATACCAAGAATACCTTGCTTGGAGGAAGAGTAGGTCTGGATTGTGCACTGATACTGATGCAAATAAGGGTAATTCTGCTGCGCTCCAGGGCTTACGTCCGCTTGGTGGGAATGAAGGACCCACACCCCTGGGGGAAGGTAGAAATCCCTTACAGTCTGGGCACCCTCCTAACCTGCCTCAGCGTATTCTACATAAAGGCATGGTGTATGAGGTGGTTCCCAATCAGCAACCCAATCAACAATTGCGATCAACTCAACAAACAATTCAAGCTGGTCTAGCTAGTGCCGGCTTGTCTTCAACATCACTTGGGCTTCTAGGGGATGACGCAGGCAGTCTACTCACCAATCCTACCCCCACAGGTATGCCGGATTTAGACTGGCTTAACAACTTTAAAATGCTTTCCGACACCTCAAAACGTAAATGCTCAACCAATAAATTGAGGCCTGATTGTCACATAGATACAGACAAAAAGTTTGAGGACATGAGCTTTCAAGAGTTGACCAATGGTATGAACTGTGTAGCTGAATTCATTAACACTACTGGTTTGCCCCGGGTTACTTTAGACGGCTATCGGGCACACATGAGATTCGTTTCCCTCAAAGCTCAAGGAGGAGCCTTCCCAGCAAAAGCCCTAGCTAAATACGATCATAAAGTGGTTAATGATGTCATTGAGGGTAAATTAACGGATTTTGTCTCCGGTTACACCCCAGCCGTAGAGGCCTATTTGAGTGCGGAACACATGACCGTAGTGGAGAATCTGCTGTCAAGACAAGATCAGGGTTCCAGTCATGGTAACAACAGGCGTCGCCGCAATCGTCAGCGGGGGGGTAATCAGCCCGGATCAGATTGGCCCGCAGACATATGTTGGAAATGGAACTCTAATGTATGTGATTATGACCCGTGTTACAAGAAGCATGTCTGCGCCACTTGTAGAGGCGCGCACAAGAAAAGATTCTGTATTAGTGACGACGTGCAATCAGATAAGAACGCCCGTCAGCACGGCAACCAGCAAAATCAGTGACTGGGCAACCATGCTTATATAGGTCTGGGCATAGGTTCCACATATGCAGATTGTTTGTCAGACCTGTGGCCCAACACTTATGATTTTGTAAACTGCTCAGCAAATATAACGGAATTGTTGTCTTGCTATATTGGCTACGCTCCACTCTGGGATGCTTCACTCCCACATTATGTTGCGGGTATTAGGACACAGTTTAATATTTGTGGCTGGAGAAAAATGCTTTCAGGAGGTCCGACACAGGTTTATGGTGAAGGTGGTTGGGACTGCAATGCCCATTACCTATTAGATGGGGTTTGTCATGGTTTCAAATTAGTTGATACTTTGGGCCCATCCGATGGCTACTTTTGTAAAAATTATCCGTCGGCAGAGATAGACGCTTATGATTATATCAATGATTTAATCCTGAAAGAACTCAGTATGGACAAGTTGTCAATAGTGGATATCCAACCTAAATGTGTCCACGCTATGGGAGCAGTGGAGAAGTCCGGTGGGGGTTATAGACCTATTACCGATGCTAGCCGCCCATTGTACAGTAGCATTAATAATTACACCAAAGACACTTTCCATTCGTTTAGCTACTACTCTATCGATGACATTTCTGAACTTATGGAACCAAATTGTTTCATGGCGGTGACAGATTTACAAAGTGCTTATCGCACAGTGTTAATTAGGCCAACGGACCGCAACCATCAGGGGTTATGTTGGAATATTGACGGTAAAAATTGTTTTTTACAAGATAATTTCATGAGCTTCGGTACGAGAGCTGCCCCTTATATATTTAACAGTATATCCGATGCCATAGCACGCTATGTCAACGCCAACGGTTTTTTATGCCGGAATTATTTAGATGACTTCATCGTTCTTGGTAGTGATTATGAGGAATGCAGGAACGCCCAACTGTTTCTCCACGCTACAATACGCTCGCTAGGCTTCCATATAGCTTATGCTAAAGTTCGATCCCCCTCACAGGTGCAGCGTTATTTGGGGGTAATCTTGAACTCGCTTGATATGACTCTCAGCTTACCACAGGACAAGTTGGACAAGCTTCACTTAGAGCTGCGCTTTTTTGCTGGTCGCCGTAGGGCGACAAAGCGCCAGTTACAACACCTCTGTGGTGTGCTAAGTCACTGCTCAACTCTGGTACGGGGAGGAAGAACATTCTCCCACAGGGTCATAACGATGTTACGTGCGTTTACTGCAAAGAAACGTTATATTACATTGTCGGATTCGTTTCACGAGGACCTTAAATGGTGGGGCGACTTCGCGTCATGGTTCAATGGCTCAGCGAAGATTATCACTCCGCCTGAATTCACCTCACTTGTGTACACTGACGCTTCTGGTATAGGTTATGGTGCCGTTCATGGTAATGATTGGTTATGCGGTCACTGGTGTGACAAGCTAGTAATGGAAAGTGACATTCACGGTCACTGCCGGGACACACCGACAACGGAGATACCAGCCAATATTAATGTCAGGGAGCTGTATCCCATATACGAGGCCTTAGAACGCTGGGGTCCTTATTGGAGAGATCACAAAATATATTGTGTTACTGACAATACTCAAGTTATGCATGCCATCAACAAGGGTAGAAGTGACAATGACGCCTCAATGATTTTGTTGAGAAAAATTTTTTGGTTATGTGTTATATTTAACTGTCACTTAGTGAGTATTCATATCCCTGGTGTACAGAATGTTCTAGCAGACGCGATTTCAAGGGCCACATGCTCTAAAGACTTACCCGTATTTCTTTGTTGTAGACGCTAGTCAGCGAGTGCGCCAATTAGACTTGGAAGCAGCCGAGTATAGGTCCAAAGCATGGGCCCCCAGCACGTGGAGGACAAAGGCTTCCCAGTGGAAGCGTTACATAAGCTTCAGTAACTCGATCCTCAGACCAGCGCTTCCCACAGATGCCCAACATATGTGCCGTTACGTCGTAGACATGGCGAGAAGTCTTAAGTACTCAACTATCCAAAATTACGTTAGCGGAGTTATCTCATTGAATATGTACTATGGTTATGATGTCAAATTTATCCGCTCTTCCTTTGAATTCATTATGACTCTAGCCGGGGTTCGCAGGGTCTTAGGTGATCCGGAACCAGTGCGCCCATCGTTCACCTTGAAAGACATACTCAATATGTATAAATTTTTTCGACATGAGTCAAACTCGTGACAGAGTCCTATGGACTTGCATGGCACTAAGCTTTAGAGGACTACTCAGGAAATGTAATATAGTCCCAGATTCTATCGCAGCTGTTGGAGTTCATTATCTCAGGCGCGGAGCAGTTAGTTTCACAGACTGGGGCATGGAGCTGGCTGTGTCTAGTTCTAAGACTATTCAGTATGGCCAGAGAGTACACAAGGTGCCTATCACTTATGCTCCCGGTTCTCCTCTATGTGCTGCGAGTCTGGTCAGACGTCATCTGAACGAATTCCCCAGTTCCGACCCATCAGCTCCAGTTTTTGTACTTCCCAAGGACTCAGAACTGGTACCAGTCACTTACGGTCAATTGCTGAAATTTCTGAAGAGGTTGATGACCTTGTCCGGCCTACCTTCAGAACGTGCTGGTATGCACTCCCTCAGGAGAGCAGGAGCCCTATACATGTACCAAATGGGTCTCACATTGGAGGACATACGCCAGGCCGGGGACTGGGCCAGTATGGCCACTTTATTGTATCTGACTAAACCCTATCACACACGTATTGAGACGGACATGGTAGTGTCAAGCTGTTTGGGGAAAGAGTGGTCCATTAGGATATGACTATCTATTAGGCATAATGTACTTGCCATGTTCTTTTCATGATGTTTAATTATAATTATGTTATTCCTTCACTTGGATTTGCCGGTAGTTCTGTTAAACTGGCCCAAGTCCATCACTGCGTTATTCCCTTGTCCCTCTCATCGTAAAGGATTAATGTAAGGGAACGATTATATTGTTACCGGTATTGATACTCAGGTGGAGCCACTGCCCCCACTTCAGGTGTGTGCTACCTGTACAGGTGTGTGTTACCTGTCAGGTGCTGACCTACATTGCTGCTACCAACCCTCATGCTGGAGGGTCTGGTGCTTGGTCACAGCTGGGAAAATTTCTTTTGTTTTTCTTTGTTTTTTTCAATAAATAGGCCGGTAGTTCTGTTAAACTGGCCCAAGTCCATCACTGCGTTATTCCCTTGTCCCTCTCATCGTAAAGGATTAATATTTCTGTGATTAATCTTTGATATGAGGAAAAATAAAGAAAGTTTTTCACGTTTTGTCTCATTTTAGATAGAATAATTGAAATACTTTTATTTTTCAAAAGTACATATTTTAAAAAGTAGCTCGGGACCCCCTATATTCCTTTTCATAATTCAATTCTATATGATTTAAGCTACCAAAATGAACATTTTCTATCGACTTTACCGAAAGAGTAGCGACCAACCTTAAAGCAGCTAAATATCTACATCTCGGGCGTGGAATTGAAAAAATTGACAATCAATTCTAGTTCTACCGCTTTCTACTGTTTGTGCACTTACATGCCTATGCACACTTCATATGTATATCCCAAATAGATCAAGCAAACAAAAGTAAGGAATTTAGAAGTAGAATATTTAAGATCATAAAACAGAAGCTGTGCATAACTGCAGGAATTCAATTTCTGTGATCTCCCCTTAACCTCTAAGCCCATACATGAGAGGCAGAGCCTCATTCACACCCAATTATTTGGATTTGTCATGTTGTCCAGGGACTGGGGCGCAGTTTCTATTATAGGTCTATTAAAGGCAGTATGCATGACGACCCCTGCTCCACCTGTGTACCCCCAGGGGGTGCAGCAGGACATTACTGAGTTATAAGGGACACCTTTATAGGACAGTCATATCAGCTAAATTTGAAAAGGCCATTGGTTTGAAAATACATGCATTATGACAGATTTTCCTCTTATCATATTGACCCCTCCAGGTCCACCAGTCTTCATGAAAACTGACAGACTGAGAGTAACGCCTTGCCTATATCGTCTGGTGGTGAATATCCTGATATCTTGACTTTGTTCTATAAAATAGTCTAAATAGAGAGAGAGATATCACATAATATTATTATGTGTTCCCTAAGGTAAGGCCGAGTGACACATCTGTGGATCAACATGGTAAAAGATTTGTCGTGAGGGGTGCGCAGGCATAAATTTTACCATGTTGATCCACAAATTATTCTTGTCTCATATTATAAATAAGGTCATGGACAATGACTCAAATCTAGACTCAAGCAGACAGAATCCTTATATAGCACATCATATCTTTTTGCCTTCCAGCCGACAGAAGACAAATGCTTGTTTCATGATCTAAACGCCTGAGAATGATTGGTTAGATCTTTTTGAACCCTTTTTATACATTTCCCAAAAATGTCCTACCATATTTGCCTGTATAAGTGTCGGGGCGCTCATTGATTTCAATACCCCTGTACCCCCAGCGTTTATTTAAGACCGGAGTTTATTCAAATAGCCGGCGCTTATACAGGCCAATACGGTAAAATGTCTACAGTAAACCCCTGTGTATCATCCTTCCTCAAAGCTTTTAGCTATCACCACTGTTGTTTGCCCCATGCATAGGTTATCAGTAGTGAATTAAGTTGTGCAAAAAACATCCTTTTGATTTGAAACAAAATGTCAGCCTAAGACATCTGCTGAATGTACATGAATCAGTATCTCGCCTCAACATTACTCTCAATTTTGATGTCAAAATGTTATTATCCCTGTTTTATCAGTTAGGCTGGTCTTGTAAGAATTTCATTCTGAAAAAAAAAGAGTTTGAGAGAGAGAGAGAGAGAGAGAGAGAGAGAGAGAGAGAGAGGAGAGTGAAAGAGAGACACAAAGAGATGAGATGAAAGAGTGAAATAAAATTATGTCTTCCTGGTGCCTTATTCAAAGCTTATTATGCTTCTCAAGTCATGTATATAAAGAGCATTGACAGACTTTTCAGAATTCCACACATAATGCATGCATAAAGCAGGTTATCTAGACAGATTCAAATGAAACGATTTGGTATGGTCAGCAGCTAATGGATCAACCCCATCTGAAACAAAAGGCTAATGAAATTTTAAAGATCTTGATTATACCCGATAGTGTCTCAATATGAAACTAAGAACAGTCGGATAGTCATTGGCTTTGATTGTCATTTTATGATTATGATTCACAACTGCTGTACACAAATTAGTTAAGAAGACATTGGGCATACATCAAACCAACAGGTTTCACACATTATAGTAATTGTTTCTATTTCCTGATACCACAATATGGAATATTTGACCACAATAGGGCCTTGATTACATGACCGTAGCCTCGTTTAAAGCTACTGGTCACTCTCAAGAAGCAACAGACGTAAACCAAAGAATTCTCTTATACTCATAAGTTCCACTCAACAGCCTTTTTTAGACGTTAAATATTATATGATGCCTCGATATTTATTTTTCCTGGTACATTATATCATAATGATGCACTGTGAGTGGCTCGGCCCCATAAGATTTTGGGTAGCTGAAGGTACCCCAAATCACATAAGGCCAGATTTCCTACTGCTTCTCTACCTAGTGCAGTTGAAGCCTAGAGCAGATCTACATCTGAGACTTTCATTACGTGCATGTGGGGCATTATATAGTGATAACTGCCCCAGTGCCAGGATCAAACACTATAGATTAAAGGCTACCCTCCTATTTGTCTTCAATTATTCCTCTTTTTTACAAGCTGCTAAGGGTACCGCAGATTCCTTCCACTACAATCTAGTCTTGCAATAGTTTCTTGGGTTCAGGTCTGGTTTGGTGAATTACTACTGGGTGGAGGTAGCAAGGACAGGATATTAGTGGTTGTCCTCAGTTTCTTGTGCCTTTTCTTTATGTATAGGGCACAAGTCATAGAGATGTACAAGACACTGTATATGTCCGGACTAGATCTGAAACTTATTGCTTTCAACCTGTTACACGAGTCAATAAATCAATACATTCAAAAATCGATTAAAGTTAGAATTCCATAATTAAAGGGCCAAACATGTTCGTCAAAATTTATGTAAGGAGCACATCAGAATATGGGTCTATTTTTGACATAGACAATTATAGATAGATGATAAAACCAGACTAATCAGACAGCAAACCTATCTGGAGCTATAGGAAGCAAACAGAATGCATTATATAACTATCAGATAATTCCTTCTATTCACTGTATATGTGATATAGCAACTGGTACTCATCATGTTTGCTTAAATTACCTTTATCAGTCTGTATCTCGCCTGGTACCAAATCAAGTAATGGCAGCCCTATTGCAAAAGGTCCCACTTCTGACACTATAAAGGTAGTTAGTTACATTACACAACAATGTAGCTGTTTCCTTACCCAATGTATTATTACTCTATGTGTGGTAGCCTGATATAAAAAGGGACATTATGATGTATCAATATAAAGGACAATGAAGATCGTCATTGTCTGTTTGGGTAAAAAAAAAATGGTAAAAAAAGCGTTTCATTACATTCAAAAACCTATAACATAATATTTATTTTCAGGTAATAAAACGTTTTAATCTAATAAAAACGTTTGTTAATTAGGTTTGTTTTATGTCAATATTGCGTTTTAGAAATTAGAAGGTTTTTATAGAACATTAGAAAAAACGTTTTTGTGCACGTTTGTTTCGACGAATTTTACGTTAAAAAGAAGTCAAACTTTGTTCTTTTCTTCAAATTTTAAAAATGGCTCCATATTTCCAAAAAGAGGTTAGATATGATTCTTCTTTAACCTCGATTCATAACCTTTTAGTAAACACCAAAACCATAAGAGCTTTCATCATGTCATGGGTAGCTTTTCATCTACATCAAACTTTGAGTGATAGCCCTAATGGTACAAACAGAGTCTTCGATGTAGGCTAACGAAGGATTAGATTCACTCTATCTCAAGATTTAATTAATTCAAGTTTGATGCGGAGGCTCGAATAGTAGAATATGCTAAGGAGTTCCCTACTACAGAAGAAGGTAAGTGGTCCTCACTTGGATGTGTCCCTTTAGATTCTCTTGTCCAATGATTAATGCTTATTATTAGAGTAATAAAGGATACATATACCATAATCTTACCTACTTTGCTGCTCGTCCTAAGTAAAAGGTTACTTTCAGGCAACAGGGTAGGTGGATGGACTTTATTTTCTCCTCAAATTATCAATGATGATCCTTTTTTTATAATTTGTATTCTAGACCCTAAAATTTGACAACTATTTTGGGCATTAGGATCAAATATGGACCTGGTTAAGACAATGTCTGACTATGAATTCGCTAACATGGACAGATCAAGTAAAATAACTGCTGGATCACGGTCATATTGTAGGGTGGGGTGAACCTTCCTTCACACTGCCTTCTCCAAATATTGCAATATAACGGGATGGATGGTTTGAGATTTAAAACAACACATCAATTTGGTAATAGTAAATGCTTACTTTTTAGATCTTCATCATGACCATCATGACTGTATGATTCTACGAAACAAAACGAAGGTAAGTATTATACATGTCAATTAGAGTATCAAATTGGGAATTGAGTTAAAGTCTATATTCAATGTGCTATTTGATTTAGATTGGACCCTTCACAGCTATAGCCAACCCTGCCCAGAAATGGCCAGGAAGGATTCTACCTTAGATACAGCGAGTACTGGTTCAGTCAGTGGTTATAGGAAAAGTGGGACCAATCCGATCAGGAAGATCAAACATGTTTGATATTGCCCAAATGGATTGAATGTATATCACAGATGCTTCCCTGCATGTACCGATTGTTATGATTGGCCGACCCCATCTGCAGTCAACTTAAGGTGGTTTTCCACTGTGTCCACATTTCTGCTAATCCGATTATATTTACCATGCAAAAGTATATAAAAAAATCGGTCGGATTTGCGAAAATTTGGCCGACCAACAACAGTGGAATACCTACTTAAAAGGGCTGGTTCCACAGTGATTGTCGGGTCCATTTTCTGCTAAAGTGGTTATTCCACTGCCATCGGTCGGCCTAATTTTGAGTAATCCGATTATTTTTAATTATGCAAAAGTATAGAAAAAATCAGTCGGATTAGCGGAAATCCAGTCGACAGACGGCAGTGGAATACCCGCTTAATCCAACGATTTTTTTTCCTTGCAGTTTCTACATTAATCAATCGTATTAGCAAAAAATAGACCAGACTTACACTGTGGAACCAGCCAGGGATATGAATTTTGGGAAATCACATGGCCCTGGCCTAGGTTTAAAACCTTGCTAATTCCTTGCCTTCTGCTATGAACACAGAAAATAGAAGCTCGTCAATTTTGGACAGGGAAAGACAAATCTTCAGGTTACATGGTTTTAAGAATAAGGAGTTAGGTTTTTCTCCCTCCTCTTTCTCAAATCCGAAATCAGCCTGAAGTTAACTCATTTGATCCAATGGAGACTTTTCTTCGTAGGAAGATATAATTGAATCGATAATTGTCTAAAATTGGTGATTTATTTTCCAAAGGCGAAGAGAAATTCTGTTATTCCATGGGTGTTCTAGAGATGATAGATAGATACATATTATATTCACAAATACACAAGTTAGAATGGAAGAATTAATCATTCCATTTTTCAGCTGAAGTGCAGAAGAATAAGATCTGGAGGGCAGCCAATGAGGTGACACGCATGAATGGCTGCTTCCAATTAGTGGAAACACCAAATGCATGGCACAGAGTGGTCATTAGGAAGTGTGGCAATAAGTAAGAAGTGGTCTACCTTATCCCATTTAGACCATTTTCAATTGTAAAATTCACAAATGACGAAAGAAAACGTTAAAAAAAGAATTATCCCACCATAAGGCAATGGGACTTTTTCAACATTGCTTCTTCACTTGTAGAGCAACCAGTAATCACTTAACATGATGACTTTGTTTTATAGTTTTTCCGATATATTCATGACTAGGTGTAACTCATTCGTTGGGAAGATAGGTGGCATGCAGCAGATGTGTATACCTTAATGGTGTGTGAATGCTCATAGTTCACTCATGCATCTGAAACAAAAGGCTAATGAAATTTTAAAGATCTTGATTATACCCGATAGTGTCTCAATATGAAACTAAGAACAGTCGGATAGTCATTGGCTTTCATTGTCATTTTATGATTATGATTCACAACTGTTGTACACAAATTGGTTAAGAAGACATTGGGCATACATCAAACCGACAGGTTTCACACATTATAGTAATTGTTTCTATTTCCTGATGCCACAATATGGAATATTTGACCACAATAGGGCCTTGATCACATGACCGAGTTTATTCAAGCTATTGGCTTCATGCATGAACAGCAGCGCTGGGACAGAGACTCCTATGTCTACATTAATTACAGGAACCTCAAGAAACGTATGTTTTCCATGTGGTCATCTTCAAATCTTGATACTGAATAATACGTGTTATATATAAGCGTCTTATACCACGATTTCGGCACTTCCGGTGGGTTTATATGCAGTTTAGCCGTGCATTATTCTGCATATACCACCCATGTGCATTTTTGAAATTTTTGGTATATACTTTTTCGGTGTCAAGTTGGACTTAGAATATTTTTGGAGACGCTGGCGGACATAGAAATTTAGCCTCGCCATTGTTTCAATGTGAAAAATCGTCCAAGCTCGTAGGAGAATTGAACCCCGGCCGCAGTGGTGGTAGGCGAAGGCCTTAGCCATAGCGCCACACTGAACGGTGATGGAATCCAATGCGAAAGTAAATAAATTCTAACCTGAGGTCCTAGTGGTACGTTTCCATTCAGTTTTCGTCTTGATTCCAAGCTTGTCATGTTATAATATTAAAATCCCAAGAAGTATTCGATCCATAGACGAGGAATGCGTGCTAATTTACTCCATTTTCTTCGATATAAATAAGAATCCATTGATTTTCCCAACGTACGCCAGTCGCGACCCGTGGCCGCTCTGCGCGAAGCCATTGTTTTTGTTCCTTGCCGGGAGAGCCTCCGAGAGGTACCGCTGTGTATACAGTCACTTTTCGTATGGAATCCAACCATTACATGTCGAGATATTAAAAAGAATACATCCTTAGATAGTCTAGATGATCCCTCCATACATATTATGTCCGATATTTTCAAAATAAATAAGAATCCATTGATTTTCCAAAACGGTCCGAAATTTTCAGCGTCTTTCTTGTACAACGAGCAGTTGACCTATATCTACATCCGGGCCACTGACACACTTTCGCCGGACAAGGAGGCGGGTGGGAATGGCCGGACCGCGACTCGCTTACGATGGAAAAATCAATGGATTCTCCTTTATTTTGAATATATTGGACATAATACGTATGGAGGGCTCATCTAGGATGTCTAAGGATATGTATGTTTTAATTTGAAAACGTGTCATGGTTGGATTCCATACGAAAAGTGACTGTATACACAGCGGCAAGGAACAAAAACAATGGCTTCGCGCAGAGCGCTGACCCGGGCCGTGTCGCTAGCACTTACAAAATGTCTTCGCCTGGCTATATTCTTTGGATTTCAGGTAAGAAATTGATACAAAATGGAGGAAATGGTGGTATAAACCTATTAGGTCATGGATATGGGGGCCCCACGGGCTGTATATGCTGTATATACCCTCGCCGCTTCGCGGCTCAGGTATATACAGCATATACAGCCCTAGGGCCCCCATATCCATGATCTATTAGCTTACTGTTTCCTCTCCCCACATACTTGTAGCCTCAAGGCATATTTATGTAGCCTCGAGGCATTTTCAGAGCAGGTGGGGGAGCAGTAGAGGGAACTGATGTGACTCAATACTTAATTACTAATGGCTTCAATTGCCTTTTCCATGCCTTTAGTGTGGGAACATGACTAGGCAGTTATCAAAATTGCTTGCCCTCTCCTTTCAAATACTACAATGCTATCGAGAACTGCAATAACACTGACTTCTGTGTGTTCTTTACTATCTTTAATTTATCCAGAATCTATGAAAAGGGCAGAAGGGACCAATGGCAGTTTGTCACCCGCTACGATTATGGCAGTATCATGCACTATGGAGCCTACGGTGGTAATTAGGCCATCAATAAGAAGCAGCCTATCATCATCCCGAGGGTTAGAGGTGTTCAGATTGGACAACGTAGAGCAATGAGCTCCAAGGACATTGCCAAAATTCAGATTTTGTATGGATGTAGGAGATTGGTAAGGTCCAGTTATGATATATTCACTTGTGTCTTTCTCTATATACCATGTTACCAAGCTGTAGAATATTATGTTCCAAACTTTGCATATTTCTTATTCGGATTGGATGAATGGTTTACAAACTTTTGTTTTAACTATTTCTGGTAAACCAATCTAAAGGAACAATAATGAAATGTTAAGTTTTGATTTATGGATGCACCCTTTGATTCAATTTCTCCATTTATTTCTGGAGGCTATTGCGAAAAGAATCGGAATCTGATTCTCACTGACGTAACTCACCTTCCAGTTCCTGGCTGTTCTGCTGCTCAGAGCAAACTTCTTACCTTACACTCAGAATCAATCCTCTTAATGTGAGTCATACTGGAAAGCATTCCCCAATTCATGAAAACTTAAGAATCAATTCTATAACCTATTACCTTGCTGCAAAACAGGGGAGAAGTCATTGCCTGGGGATAGTCAGTTCCCATTTGGGAATAGCCCCTCCGACAGAATTGAATTCCTGTCCTTTCACAACACCCTCCAGATCACTTCAAGGATCTTGCTGGTCTTGCCTGAATCGGCAGTGAATCGTCAACATTTCAGTGGCATTAAATAATTTTATAGATATATTTATCTATCCATTGTCATTTTCCTTATGTGTAAGGCTGAAAAAAACACACCGATAATCCCTTCATTAGTGTTTATCAGCCCACATGTCTCATCTGGAGATCGAGAATATAATATTATGTGTTTTTAATAGTATTTAATTAGGAGAAAATACAGTTAGTATCTGTATTAAAATAAATCAATGTATGCACCATTCACCTAGCCTCGGCGCATTGCCTTCTCTTCGCCATGGGCCCCTACCATGTACTCCTTTTGATTATGATAATGTTGTGAAATACTTCAAGTAAAGAAGGTCCTGCTCTCGACTGGGTCATGACAATTACCTGATACATTCTCTACGGTCAAAAGTGACCTTGAGATACTTTGAAATATTATCTCAAAAAACTATGATAATGGGACTTCTTACCATTGCGCACAAACTTTCGTTCACAGATTTCAGTTTTTTTTCTGTAATCCAAATAACAATAATATAATTCTAGTCTGTTCTGCCATTTCAATGTATGGTCAACTTCTGAAGCCATATTGCTTAGATAAGGATGGTTTATAATGATACTTGCCCCGTCTCTTTTAAGCTCTCTTGTTGCAAATCTCACACTTAATGCATCAATAGATTCTTGCACTGCAAATCCAATATCAAGTAAATTGCTAAACACTTCCTCTGAAAGATGGTTTCCTATCTGAAGGACACCAATAGCAAACATTCCCTAGAAAACCATATACACGTTCATTTGCCAAAGAACATAATTTATATAAAATTACTGACACTGATTACGGACTATTTTGGGGCTTTCATGTGAATCAATGTGCATGCTATTGTAATCATTCAGCCTTATGTATCTCTAATAATTAAAAGAAAACGAGAGGTGAATCTAATTAGCTCCTAGGATACACATAAGTATACCATTTTAGTTATCTCTGATTTCCCACTGCTTTACAAGTATACCTAAGCCAAGATGATAATATTATGGCCGTGTTGGATGGGAAGTAGGCTGCAGATTAGTCAGAGCTGATGCCCTACATCAGCCCTAGCTCCACCCATTCCAATGTAGCCCCTTTCCATATTCTTTTGCTTTCTTTCCCAACCATGTACAGACCACTGTAAAGAAATTACTGCTGACAACAATAGATGTCTATAGCACGTGCAAGGAGTATGGTCTCTGTATCTGCTGATAGGCTATGGTCTGATTAATACTGATAGCACTGGGAGGCCATTGTGGTTTGATGTTAGAACTCTGTTTCCACTATACTACCCCCCCCCCAAATATAAACTAAAACTGCAATGTCAATAAGGATCTGCGCATTCAAACAAAATATTTCCATAGAAAATACCATCTGCTTCCCAATGCTTTATATGTCTATATCAACAATTAAATTGATTCATCTTCAGCAGGATACAAACATCTTTTGTTCTTAAAAAACATCATGTTTTATCTATGCTTACGAATACCAGAATATAGAATAAATATGCATAGTGATGTGTTTTAGCAAGGATATGATTCAATATGATAAAATGACAGTGCTACCTTTGTCCCACCAGGCCCAACCACCCATACTAATTTGCCTTTCAATGTTATCAATATACACACCCCTACTCCACTATGTCCTAAGCTATACTCATCCTAGCACACACAATGCACATGTGTTTTGCTTATGACATTTGGACTGACTGAAGTTATAGACATAATGGCTGTTAGGATAGTCATATAATTGCTGATCAATAAGTCAGCACTGGTAACTCAGTGGGTTAGCAACTATGCAGTTGGTGAGGGAAAACCACCTTTTTTTCTTTCAATTTACATATCATTGTTTTAGAGTCAGTCTAAATGCTCTTTATCATAGACCAGTGCTATATCATGAGGGGAATAGGTCCCCAATCTTTGCATAAACGGGAACCACTGTTTCAAGTCAACCCCATTATCTGTTATATCAATCCATTCTACCCCTCTCCATGCCTCTCTTACTAGCTGCTTACTCTGGATGTAAAATAATAAGGAAAGTGGTATTGGGATGGCTCTGAGGGCAGCCAGAAGCACTTCTAGTACTGAAGCCAACCATAACACCAGTTTGATGTTAAGGGGTTTTATATATATATATATATATATATATATATATATATATATATATATATATTTATATATATATATATATATATATATATACATATATATGACTGCACTACTTTCAAGGGAAGTAGCTCACATGCCAACTATTCACATAGTCCAGTGGTATTGGCCCATGGGGGTCCAGTGGTATTGGCCCATTGCTCATTGTGGGTAAGGGGAGGAGGATGGCATATCCCTGGTAGTTATAAGGTGGGTGAAATGGGCTATTGACTACTATCTGCACATTGTTGGCACTTCTAGGGCAGGAGTGATGACATCGATCTTCAGGAATACAACCAAACAGGCTAAAGGAAGTGTCCTTTACAACACTAATTGGGAAATCTTATAGATGTATCGTATGGTTGGTGGTATAAACCTGTTCTAAAGTTACAAGGAAGCCATTATCCAAGATAAGGATACTTTATTGAATTTAGATGCTACCAAAAGGTAATTTCCAATAAAGAATCAAATAAGCATGAAATCATAAACAAGGTATTTCTCTCCTCACACAACATTAATCACCCATTGCAAAGAGTTCTCAATAGAAAAAGCCTAACACTGCAGCTTCCATTCTGACTACCATTATTTTACTGAGACATACTCCTCAATGGCAAGCCTCTAGTTGCCAATTCTGAACACAACACCATCAAACAGGAGAATGTGATGGTAGAGGCAGTGAACCTAGTGCTGGGGATTTCTCTCAGGGTTGACAGAATGCAGGTTATTTCAATACATTTTCTCCTTGAGCAGGTATAGCTGAACACTGCTGAACACATGTGGGGAAATAATGAGAAGGAATTAGGCTGGAGGTGTTTGCTGTGAACATCTGCCCTATCATTTATTTCTCCCTTATCCTAGTTACCTGGGTTTTTGTGTGGAGATTGAGAAAATAATCAGTTACACAGCACTAAAGAATATGTGCCAATGCATTTCTCTCTGGAGTAATATTGATCTACCTCAAGTGGGTCTGCTATACTTAGAAAAGGGGATTAGGTCAGTGAAGCCTTTGGTTTATGATCAGTGTACTGCTATACAATGTAGCCTGAAATCATATCGCAAACAAATTGTAACAGACAGACAAAACAAAGATACAAAAATGATCTATGAAAATAGTTGTGCAGGCAAAATGGCGAATGGAGTATTCGAAAGAATTCTTTCAGTTTTGGAAAGCCCAAAATGTGGACAGCATGATGTCCTGTGGCTTGATATAAAACAACCTCACAAATGTCAGACTTTCCGGAGTTAGAACAGACAAGAACTTTCAATGCTGGGGATGAAGGATAATTGGGGATACAGAACCTAAATAATCAGTCTTGACTTTTACACATCGCCAAACAAAATGGAAATTTGAGATACTCCATTTAAGGTTACCAGCAGGACCTGTGTACTGGAGACCTGCAGTGTGGTCAGTGTAACACCTTAAGTATTCTGGCCACCATCCTCAGCCCATCACTGTTCAATGCGATGGATTGGGAACTAGACCTGCTGGGGCTGCAGGTGGTTGGAGAGTCTAGAGTGAAATGATTGCTCCTCAAGGCCTAGGTGTCATGTGCATCAGAGCCTCCCAACCCCTCCTGGGCCCATAGAGTGGAATAGATCAAGGGCTGGATTAAAACACTTTTGCCCTATTTGGCTGATTCTTTTTTAGATTGTCTTGCATTAAACACAGCAAATATTCAAATATATCTTAGGAGAGGGGGGCTGTCTGCCCTAGCTCTCTATTCCTGCTACCACTGTCCTGACCTGAACATTACGAGGAGGTAGGGAGCCATCAAATGCATTACATTTTGTCAAACCAAAGGCCAACTACAACACCTCTTTTAATGGTCAAGTATGCTGGATATATGACATAACTGCTGTCGAGTGGCAGGGTTGACATGCTAACTATCCAGACATATTCTAGCCTATAGGGCTCTAGTGGCTCACTGTGAACAGTAGTAGGAGAAAAGAATACCCCAGGTGGCCATAAGATGGACAGAGATGGCCTATTGACTACTAACTACATATTGTTGGGAATATTAAGGCAAGGGTATGGACGACTTTAGCTGTATGAGGAGTGATATCTATACACTAATGCTGAAGCCATTGTCTAGCTAATACATCTATTGAACAGAGGCATTTCCTAAAACAAATCTCTGAAAAAGTTATACTTTATTGAATCAAAAGATAATCAAAATGTCTGCATATAACTGCATAGCTAAAATCATTTTCAAACAATGATAAACCAGCCAAAGGTAATTATGCTACATTATGTTACTTTTCCTCAATTGATTTAACATTAAAGTAAGAACAATCTCCAATTTATTCTCCCTTCTCCAATCTTTTCTGTGGCTGTTGCAAATGTTTTTTGTCAGGAAAGGGAAGAGTGGTACAGATGCCTCTACCTCAATATGGTTCCTGTTATATTTGTAGGAAGCTACCTCCAATCCATATGAATTACTAGAGCAGCAGATATACTAGATTAATCATACTGGGAAAGGTAATAGTGATTTAATGATGATATAACTAGTATGCATGTGTCAACTGATGCTATGATTCCTATTCTTAATTTCGTCACAATAGCCCTTCAAATATTACAGGCATAAATAGTACAGGATTACATAGAGTTTACATCAGTAATGATTATTATTTGTCACTTTCAGGATAAAGTACAGAGTGCATGGAGAAACTATGACTTTGGTACTGATTGGAGTGCCAAGCATCCAACCCATGTGTCCAACCTACCTCTCCTGTGTTAGCATCCCTAGGCATTATAGGTACAAACAGAAATATCAGTCGATATCCCTGCCACTATTTGCAGCCATATTAGTTAGGTTAGCAGCAGTGGTTTATATGACAAAAGGACCCTACCTCATGTATTTGTCTCACCACCATCTACATCAGTACGCAGCAGTAGCAGAGATTAGATTCCATAGTATTATTATGATACATTAGTGTACTAAATACTACAATAATGTGGTAAATACCGCAGTAAATATTATTGTAAACACTGCAGTAAATACTGTTGTAAATACTATGGTAGATACTGCAGTGAATGCTATGGTAAACACTGGCTGCAGTAAATAGTGTGATGAATACTGTAATAAATACTGCTGTCTTCCCTCCAAAACTCTTTGGTGCATCATGGGAACTCAGTAGAACAAAGGTATCCAGGTGAGTTGTTATTGGTTTTTTGCAAAAAATGTTTTGCGGAAAACCGCCACCAGCCACTCATGCTAGACATTTATGCACTCTAGGCCCATGGGCCTGGAGAACATGAATGCCATAAGCTAAGCTGATTTGGTAAACCTTTAAAAAACTAGAAACAGTCTGAAACTAGTAGTTACAAATGCTACACTGCTTGCTTATTAATATGATCATCAGTCATATTGAGATAAGCCCCTGGTACGTCATTGCCTACAGTCCTCCACTGTTGGGGGGTTACAAATTGTAGATCCCATGTATATCCCAAGATCAAGCAAATCAAGCAAATGGAAGTAAAGAAATTAGAATATTTAAGGTCATAAAACCGAGGCTGTTCATAACTGCGGGAATTCAATTTGCGTTATCTCCCCTTAACTTCTAAGCCCATACATGAGAAGCAGAGCCTCATTCAAACCCAATCCTTTGGATTTGTCATGTTGTCCAGGGACTGTCCTATTATAGGTCTATTAAAGGCAGTATGCATGGCGACCCCTGCTCCACCTGTGTACCCCAGGGGGTGCAGCAGCACATGACTGAGTTAAGGGACCACCTTTATAGGAGAGTCACGTCAGCTAAATTTGAAAAGGCCATTGGTTTGATGATACATGCATTATGACAGATTTTCATCTTATTATATTGACCCCTCCAGATCCACCATGAGAACTGACAGACTGAGAGTAATGTCTTGCCTATATTGTCTGGTGGTGAATATCAAGGTATCTTGGGCATTCTTGACATTGTTCACTCCTTGTCCATGTCACATGTTAAAACCCGTGAAATTATCATGGCCAGGGTAGGGGTCGAACCTGCATTCTCCAGATCCCTATTCTAACTCCCTATATAGTGCGCCACAGGGACTGACGAGAAGTGGTTGGCTAGAACCAGGCCTTGATATGATACAAAGCCCGGGGAGGGTACTCACATATAACTTCTATACATTCAAAGTGTGAAAATTCCCAGCAGTCTGGGTTGTGCCCCCCCAGCTTTGTCGCTACTGCTCGCATAACGGTGATGACTGCGGGCCATCATTACACATGGCAGTATTTCCTTGTATATATCAACCAACTCTCTGCAAGTGGATCCACCCAATAAGATTTTGGGTAACTGCTGGACCCAAATCACAGAAGTCCAGGTTTCCTACTGCTTCCCTGAATAGTGAAGTTTAATCCTAGTCAAGATCGACATCTAAGACAGGTGTGGGGCTGATCCTGTGCACGTGCAGCATTAGTGATAACAGTCTGGGTGCCAGGATCAAACACTGTAAATTAAAGACTATACCCCCATGTTCGTCTTCAATTATTCCCCTTTTATACAAGCTGCTAAGGGTACCACAGATTCCTTTCCCTACAAACTAGTCTTGTGATTTATTCTTGGATTCAGGTCTTGGTGATTATTAGTGGGTGGAAGTAGTAAGGACGGGATTTTAGTGGTTGTTCTCAGTTTCTGTTTTATGATAGGCCATGAGTCATAGAGATGTTTAACACACTAAGTATGCCAGGGCTTACATAGTTTACTTTAACCTGAAACTATCCCCACCATTGATTTCAACCTGTTACAAGAGAATTTTGCATATAAAGGGCTAAAAGTGTTGGTCAATATGCAAGGAGCACATCAGAACTATGGGCCTATTTGTGATATAGATAAGAATAGATTATGATACCAGGCTAATCAAACAGAAAACCTCTCATGGAGCTATAGGAAGCAAATAGAATGCAATATATACCGATCAAATAATTCCCTCTATTCACTGTGTATATGAAAACTGGTCCTCATCATGCTCGCTTTTACTTTTCTTAGTCCTTATCTCATGATCGGCTGGTACCAGATTAAATAATGACAGCACCATTAGGGATCCCACCTCTGGCATATATGCCAGAGGTAGGACCGGTCAGACTGCACCACAGTGGGGAGACATAGCCTGGGCTAAAATAAACTTCCGTCGACAGGTTTCAGTGAGTTTTTTTTTTTTCTATAGTCCAAAAAAACAATTCTGTTCTGTCATTTCAATTTATGGGCAACATGTGAAGACTGAGTGCTTAGATATGGATGGATCATAATGATACTTGCCCAGTTCCTTTTATTAAGCACTATTTTGGGGCTTTCGTGAGAATCAATGTGCATAATTATTGTTGCCATTCAGCCTAATGTATCTCTAATAATTAAAAGAAAACGAATTGGGAGCTTGGGAGGTGAATCTTATTAGCTCTTAGGATACACATAAATATACCATTTTGGTTATCTCTAATTTTCCATTGCTTTACGAGTATATCTAAGCCAAGATGATAACATTTTGGCCATGTTGGATGGGAAATAAGCTGAAGATTAGTCAAAGCTGGTGCCCTACATCAGCCCTTCACTGTAAGAAGTAGGCAGGGTGAGTTATCAGCAAAATCCCTTCGTAACTTTGGTTTCAGTACATTTTGCTGTAAATCTACAGGAGGTGAATTACTGTACCTTTACAGAACAATTCAGAGTAATCATAGAGTAACAGTCACTGTGATCACACAGCAAGTTCAATGAGTTCTACAGAAAGACATGCTATAAATTAACAGCAAAATGTGTTGTAAAATTACAGAGAATTGTCTTGTAAATGAAAAGCAATATTTTTTATTGTGAATGGACAGCAAAGTTTGCTGTAAATGAACAATAAAATATACTGTAAATTTACATAAACCTTTTCTGGCAACTGAGGTTCCAGCAACTATTGCTGTAAAATTACACAAACTCAAATTGTAGAATTACAACAAGGGGTTCTGTTAATCAACAACAAATGTATTGTGTATATTAAGGTATGTTATAAAAGACACTGCTATATACTCTGATATTGGGGTCAGTTCATGGTAATCATCCCCATAATATCATTTATGTGTCCACTCCATGCATGCATTGATACTATAAACCATGCATGCCTAATGAAGACAAAACTGTCTCCAAACCCAATGAAGTGAGGCACTATTGAGGGTAAGAGAAGTAGAGAACCATCTCACCCAAACCATTTCATGGTCATTCAGTTTTAACACTGAATTAACCTAAAGGCAGGTAGGCCTATGTTAGCTTTAACCCCAGAATCCAGGGACTTGTATTTCAAATTTAGACACAATTATGGTGTCATGTATGTATATTAGTGGTTGTTCCTAGTGTAGAGGTCAGCGGAAAACGTCTTTGGAGAAACCAGGACTCGAACCCGGGACCCTCCAACTTCAAAGCGGAAGCTCTACCCCTGAGCTACTTCCCCTGTCCTGACGTTCTCTACCTTCCACCTACACCTGGATCGGTATGATACACACTAGGGGAGCAGTGAAGACGAGACAACCGGCTCCTGAGAGTCAGTCTACCGGGTAGAGGATCTGGGGATTTCCGGTCCCCTACACTCCTCCTAACCAGCTTTAACCTAGGGTTCCTACAGATTCCCAGGACCAGTACTGAGTCACATCCAGGTCGTAGGAGTTTTCTGTTCCCAGAAACTCCTGGAGGCGCCCCCTGTTTCCAAGGCCCCCAGTACTAGCAGGCTGAAGCATATCTGTGTCATACCGGCCCAGGCACCGAGTTCACCAATCCCCCTATCAAGTTGCGCGAGGACCGGCTCAGTTTCTCCACCAGTGTAGAGGTTAGCGGAAAACGTCTTTGGAGAAACCGGGACTCGAACCCAGGACCCTCCAACTTCAAAGCGGAAGCTCTACTCCTGAGCTACTTCCCCTGGCCTGACGTTCTCTACCTTCCACCTACACCTGGATCGGTATGACACACACTAGGGGAGCAGTGAAGACCAGGCAACTGGTTCCTGAGAGTCAGTCTACCGGGTAGAGGGATTTCCAGTCCCCTACACTAGTTTCTTCTCAGGTAGCCTTGTGCAATGCTAGATTGAACCTGTTGAAGTTATTATCATATTGCAATTCATTATTAAGTTTTGGGGACAATATTGGATTGAGGTGTGCAATATAAGACTATAAATACTAAACACATATGGTATACTAGTGGCCCCCAGTGGGGGAAAGTACATGTAAGGCTATTTTGGTAAACCCTTTGACGGGCCACTAGGGTGATTGGCTGGCCTAAGACAAGCTGCATACAGAGTAATTATACAGGATAACTCACTGTACACATAGATTTACTCCTGCAAAGCCTTGGTATTACGGGAAGAATCTTGGTATTTCAGAGTACAGCACTTTCCCCAGTGAGCTTACAAGTGACATCTCTGTGATAAAACATAAACTTCTTACAGTGTAGCTCTGCCCCCTCCAATATAGCCCCTTTCCATATTCGTTTCCTTTCTTTCCCAACCATGTAAGAACACTGTAAAAAAAAATACTGCTGACAATGATAGATGTGTATAGCACGTGCAAGGAGTATGGTCTCTGTATCTGCTGATAGGCTAAGGTCTGATTAATACTGATAGCACTGGGAGGCCATTAAGGTTTGATGCTCAATCCCTGCCTCTATTATACTCCCCCCCCCCTCCTCTGAATAAAAACTAAAACGGCAATGTCAATAAGATCTGGGCATTCAAATAAAATATATTCATAGAAAATACCATCTGCTACCCAATGCTTTATGCATATATGTTTGGTGTCTATATCTGTAATAAAATTGATTCATCTTCATCAGAATACACACCTATTTTTTCTTAAAACACATCATGTTTTATCTAAGCTTATGAATATATAATAAATATATATAGCAATGTGTTTTAGCTAGGATATGATTCAATATGATAACATGACAGTGCTACCTTTGTGCCACCAGGCCCAACCACCCATACTAATTTGCCTTTCAATGTTATGAACACACACACCCCTCCTCCACTATGCCCTGAGCCATACTCATTCTAGCACACACAATGCATATGTATTTCGCACATTTAGGGCTGACTGAAGTGATGAAAGTGGATGTTAGGATAGCCATAATACTTGCTGATCAATAGGTTAGTACTGGTAACTCAGTGGATTAGCAACTATGAAGCTGGTAAGGGAAAAACCACCTTTTTTCTTTCAATTTACATATCATTGTTTGAGACTCAGTATGCTCTTTATACATAAAATAGTGCTATATCATAAGGAATAGGCCCTCCATCTTTGCATAAACAGGAACCACTGTTTCAGGTCAACCCCATTATCTGTTATATCAATCCATTGTACCCCTCTCCATCATACTCTTACCACCTTACTTGGGGTGTAGAATAATAAGGAAAGTGGTATTGGGATGGCACTGAGGGCAGCCAGAAGCACTTCTAGTACTGAAGCCAACCACAACACCAGTTTGATGTTAAGGGGGTTATATGTATGATTGCACTTCTGTCAGGGGATGTAGCTCACATGCCAACTATTCACATAAAGTCCTGCCTGGGGGTCCAGGGGTATTGGCTCTTGGCTCATTGTGGGTAAGGGGAGGAGGATGGCATACCCCTGGTAGTCATAAGGTGGGTGGAAATGGGCTATTGACTACTAGCTGCACAGCTAGCTCATTGTTGGCACCCGTCCCAGCCGGTCGGGATTCTAGGGAATACTCTCTCTCGTGGGGATTGTGGTTCCCATTTTCTGGGGAATATTACTATGCACGGTACCTGTCTACATTTTATCACTACAGCAGCCAGTGGCCAGAACTACTTTTACCCATAAACGTTGGTTGCTAGAGACGACTCACGCTAGTGGTCAAGCTGGGGCCCGATTGTGTTGGCACTTGCAGGGCAGGAATACCACCAAAGAGGCTAAAAGAAGTGTAGATGCTGAATTTAGATGCTACCAAAATGGAATTTCCAAAACAGAATCAGATAAACATGAAATCATAAACAAAGTGTCTCCCTCCTCAAACAACACTAAATCACCCATTATAAAGAGTTCTCAATGGGAATAGACTAACACTGCAGCTTCCATTCTGACTACCATTATTTTACTTAGACAAACTCAATGGCAAACTTAATGGCAAGCCTCTAGTTGCCAATTCTGAATACAACACCATCAAACAGGAGATCTTGATGGTAGAGGCAGTGAACCTAGTACTTGAGATTTCTCTCAGAGTTGTAAGATGCAAGTTATTTCAATAAATTTTCTCCTTGAGCAGGCATAGCTGAACACTGCTGAGCACATGTGGGGAAATAATGAGAAGGGATTAGGCTGGAGGTGTTTGCTGTGAACATCTGCCCTATCATTCATTTTTCCCTTATCTTAGTTGCTGGGGTTTTTGTGTGGAGATTGAGAAAATAATCAGTTAAGCAGCACTAAAGAATGTGTGCCAGTGCATTTCTCTCTGGGGTAATATTGATCTACCTCAAGTGCATCTGCTATACTTAGAAAAGAGGATTAGGTCAGTGAAGCCTTTGGTTTATGATCAGTGTACTGCTATACAATGTAGCCTAAAATCATATTCCAAACAAGTTGCAACAGACAGACAAACCGAAGATACAAAAATGACCCATGAAAATAATTGTGCCTGCAAAATGGCTCTACTTGGAGTATTCTAAAGAATTCTTTCAATATGGAAAGCCAAAAATGTGGACAGCACGATGTCCTGTGGCTTGATATAAAACAACCTCACAAATGTTAGGCTTTCTGGATTGAGGACAGACAAGAACTTTCAATGCTGGGGATAAAGGATAATTAGGGATAAATAACCTACAGAAACAGTCTTGACTTTTACACATTGCCAAACAAAATGGAAGTTTGAGATACTCCGTTTGAGGTCACCAGCAGGCCCTGTGTATTGGAGACCTGCAGAGTGGTCAGTATAATGCATTAGGTATTCTGACCACCATCCTCAGCCCCTCACTGTTCAATGCCATGGAGCGGGAACTAGACCTGCTGGGGCTGCAGGTGGCTGTCTACAGACTCTAGGGTTAAATGATTACTCCCTGAGGCATGTGTGTCATGTGCACCAGACCTTAACAACCCCTCCTGGGCCCATAGAGTAGAATAAATCAAGGGCTGGGTTAAAACTATGATCACTTTTGCACTATAGTTGGCTGATTTCTTTAGATAGTTTCGCATTAACCACAGCAAATAAATATCACGGGGAGGGGGCCTATCTGCTCTACTTCTCCATGCCTGTTACCAATATCCTGACCTGAACACCAACAGGAGGTAGGCAGCAACCACAAGCATTTTTTTCAAAACAAGGGCCAACTACAACACCTCTTTTTATGGTCAAGTATGCTGGATATATGACATAACTGCTGTCGAGCAGCAGGGTTGAAATGCTAACTATCCACATAAAGTCTAGCAATAGGAGAACAGAATACCCAAGGTGACCATAAAATGGACAGAGATGGTCAATAGACCACAAACCACACAGTGTTGGGAATATGAAGACAACGGGATGGACAACCTAAGCTGAATGTGGAGTGATAATAATGCTGATGTCATACATCCCATAGCTTTATTGAACAGAGATTTTCTCTAAAGCAATATCTCCAACAAGGACACTTTATTAGAATATATCGATAGATAATCAAAATGTCTGCATTATGTCTAAACTCATTTTCATACAATAGGCCTATATGTTCTTTTTCATGAATAGATTTAGTGTGAAACCTAGGATAACCTTATGGCCAGACAGTTCCAACAGTAGCTAGCCTGTCCCTTCAGCTTCGATCCTCACATCCTTTATCATACAGAGTTTGATAGAGAAAAACTCCCTAATGGCAAGCCCCCAGTTGTTAGTACGATCAAACATAACAAACCAATAGCACAGACTTTGAACCTAGTCCTTGGGATTTCTCTCAGGGTCGACAGAGTGCCGGTCATTTCTGTAATTTGATTTCTCCTCAGGCGTAGATGAACACAGAAGTGGAAAAATAATGAGAAGGGATTGGACTGCTTTGAACATGGGGTCTCCAATTTATTTCCCCTTCTCTGATCTTTTCTTTGGCCGTTGTGGAGGTTTTTTTGTCAGGAGAGGGAAAAAAGCAACGTTGAATGGTACAGATGACTCTACCTCAATATGTTTCCTGTTATGTTTGTATGACCCTACTTCCAATCGATATGTATTCATGACTAGAACAACAGATATACAAGATTAACCATACTAGTAATGCATCTGTCAACTGATGCTATGATTCTTATTTGTAATTTCATCACAATTATAGCACTTCGAATATAGCAGGCATAAATAGTACAGGATTACATAGAGTTTATGTAAGTAATGATACTTTGATTATTATTTGTCACCTTCAGGATAAAGTACAAACAGAATGACCAGTCGATATCCCTGCCACTATTTGCAGCCATATTAGGTTAGCAGCAGTGGTTTATATGACAAACGGACCCTACCTCATGTATATGTCTCACCACCATTTTTATCAGGACACAGCGCTAGCACAGATTATATTCCATAGGGACATCGTGATAGGGAATTCTCTGATTACAGCATCTGGAGGAAGCTTTTCTCAGCATTCTTTTGGATATGGTTGGGGAAACCCCAAATAAGAATTTGCTACCTGAGAGTTATTTTTTTTTTCTTTTGAACAATTCTTCACTTCTGAATCCTCTAAACATTGCCTACAGTGGTCATAGCAATTCATATGAAGTAGCAAGCTATGTGAATCATAAAGAGCTAACATGATCTGCAGTGTCTATTATTTACGTATAGAGTGGAAGAAATAGAAAGGAAGGAAGGATCAATCACCTATAAAATCCTAACAACTTAATGGAGACAAACATCTCTTTTATACATATTGAAAATAATATATTAGTGATCCAAAAGGCAGCTTAAGAATTGGCAAAGTCTACTCATGTTGAATGAATTGGACTCCTAATAACATGGGCCAAATTGAAAACGAAAGTAAAAGAATTTGAGATGCTGGATTCTTATTTCCCATCAATCCATCGATACATGAGTCAGAATGGTCAGAAAGAAGTATTTAGTATTCTCATCACTTCACTACAATGGTCCAAGCCCAGAAGTGAGAACTAAGCCGGCTAGAGCTGCAGTTGGTCAGACTTTCTTATGTTGAATCATTGTTCCCCAGAGCCTGTCTGTCTTGTGCACTGGACCCTCCCAAAGCCCTCATTTACCCCTTGAGTACAATGGGGAGCATTTGTGAGTTCTTGTAAATAAATTCAATCACAGCTTTGTTTTTCCAAGTAGCTAAAATATGGTGTGCAAATCGACGAAACCAATATCACTGCCATTTGAATGTAAATTTGTTTCCTGTCAACATAAGTTAAAAGACGATTAATATTATTTTCTAGTGAAGTATTAAGCTGATGAACAAACTTCCATCTTCTATTTATCAATTCAAATTGCCAGTTAATTAATGGGTAACCTACCAATGCTCTACCATGCATCATCCAAATTGCCTATAGAAGAAAGCTGCTTTCAAACTACCAAAGAGTATAATCTTAGTAGGCATATTAATGGATTTGGGTATTTATGCAACTAATCTCGGCGTTTTCTGCAGAGGTCAGCTTTTTAATCAGATAACTGTGAACCCTTCGCCTGATCATATATATGATCCCATTATACATTCAGTAGCCCTGACCCTTACCGGCCCCTGCATCCCACTGGAGACGTTGTTTCCAATCCCCTGTCTCCCATATTATTACACCATGCCCTCGTCCAATACCCTTTCCATCTTCTTCCTACTCTACACCCAATAAGATGATCCAATATAGCATTTTCTGGTATTTTCTCTGCTGCTATTTCAATGGTAAGGCTTACATTTTCTGTTATCTCATATTTAGGATTCATTTATGCCTGATAGATTATGTAATTGTGATATATGATTGCATATTCTTGCAATCATATCATATACCTTCCAATGGAGGTTACAATAGGGGCCTAGATATGGCACTTTTCAGTCAGAAAGACCTTACTGCATTCCGTACTCAGGTCATTACAGGGGGCTGTTTCAAAAATTTTAGATATTTAGTAGAGCTATTAGCGCTTTGTATAACCAATATATAAATATGACATAAATAGGGCAATGCCGATATTAGGGTGTGCATCTCTCCTATAATATTAAGATAGCAACTTTTGAAACAGATTGATATATTAGGAAACTGGCACTATTAGGCCTCAAAATGTGGTTATACACTGCAAAAATGGTGTTTAGATTTTAAACATGTTTAGGTCTAAACACGTTTAAAACCTAAACATATAGGTCAGTTAGGTGTCTCATCGACTACACATTTAGGAAATGAACACTTTTATTCTAACTACATAAACATTTATGCTAAACATGTTTAGACGTTTAGAGTTGAGACAGTTGAATAAAAGGTGTTTAGATTTAAACATCAATATGTTTAGATACTTGGATTTTGAATCCACACCAGGTAGTAGCACTACCTTTGAATGGACTTTCTGCACACAGTTATAATTGATTGTTGTGACAAATGTCCCCAAATGCCATGTTTATCATGGTTTCATTTCATAGAATGTCATGCAAATAGAAAGGGCAATAGAAAATTGACTAGATTTACCTTTTGCCACAATCATTAGCACAAAATAATCAATAAGCTCCATGACTGACACCTATTTGATGTTATTCTGGAATAGATAAGGCAATGTCCTTCCTTCCAAGCTGTTGCACTTTCTCAAGTCTCTCATTCTGATGCAGTGTGTAATACATGTACATGTATATAGCTGTGGCTGATATCTTGAGAGATTTTGACAAGCAAATACCTGCTGATGCCTCCCCAGCAAATGAGAAAACAAACAAAATATATCTCTTTGAATGCATACATGTCTGCAAACCTTAACTCTCCATCAAATCATTTAAACATCTAAACAAAAAATTCATAAACACCTAAACACAAAAATTCATATATCTAAACACAAAGTTTTAACCTAAACACCTACATTTCTAAACACTTGAACTAAGCACATTGTTTGGCTAAACATGTTTAGGAAATTAATGTGATTACAAAAACGTTGCAAGAATATGTTTAGAATTGTGTTTAGGATCTAAACACCATTTTTGCAGTGTATTAGAGCTTATACAGTATGACAATGCTTCTTCAAACTATTAACATTCTCTATTGGCTAATTGTATGCTAGTATGTCCCTAATAGTTCTATATATGCATTTTGATAATGAATTGGAATAACTACCACGCTAAAAGATATTAAGTCACTGAATTCTGGTGGCTATGTGTAATACACATACTTTACCCCCATATGAATAACTTCATCAGAGTTACATTTTTAATTTCCTCAATAATAGTCTATGTGTACCTCAGAGGTGCACATAGAAATCCAGTTTTGAAACAGGCAAAAATATAATATTTCAGTTGATATAACAACTTTTGGTGACCTTAAATCCATTCTGAAACATTCTGAGATAGTAGGCACTATGCCATAATTTGATATAGCAGACACTAAAGTATCAAATATAGCACCAAAAGCCAACATAGCAACGTTAGAAACAGATTTGCCTAATATATCTACTGATAGAGGTTTTGAAACAGGCCCCTGATCTCACCATAAATAGTATTATCTCAAGAGCTAATTACTCTGTTATCAATATCAAATATTATGAACATCCATAATTCTGTACCGTACCTCCTGTATTTTAGTACTTCTCTAGCATATTGGGGCTACCCTCTCAGTGGTTACCTAACCAATAAAATTCCAAAACTATTTCTATGGCCATAGCCTGTACGATCCCCTGTGTCCCTCTGTCAATGTTACTAACTTTTTTTTCAATAAAGCCTCCATATCTATACCCCTCTCTGACCCTGACACTCTCCCCTTATATCCCATCCACCAATGGTGCCCACCCAACTCCTACCATAATACCTTGTGAACTAGGCGCACCTTATATGCTACAATCTGCACCTTATAGAATTTAGTTGAACTCAGGGCGTGTGCTTTGTAGACTTGATAATTTTAGCATATAATAGTACTTAGCTCCAAAGGTGCCTTCCCACTGGGCACATCAATGTTGATTCAGCGTTGAAACAACGTTTGCAATGTTTGCATATCAACATTGATTTAGGGTTGAAATAGAGTTGAAATTGAAAGTTGAAACAACATACTCAAAATCAACTGTGATTCAACATCTAACCATCAGCGCTGATTCAATGTTTGTGTTTCTATGTTGACTCAACATTGTTTCAACAATGTTGAAACAACGTTGACAGTTGTTTTGTTGACATATCAATGTTGAATCAACATTGTATCAACATTGAAATCAATATTGTTGATTCAACATTGACAAATCAATGTTGAATCAATGTTGAGTTGACAACAATATTTCAACATTGATATGTCAACTGTTGACTGGATGTTGAAATGGTGATGGTTGACAACGTTGAAATACAAATATTGAAAAAGTGTTGAAAACAGGTTGATCAACACCATAAACATAACATCAACTGGTTGTCAATGTTGATGTAACATTGTGTGCCCACTGGGTTATATCATCTCCTTGAACTCATCGCAGGGTGCGCCTTAAATGTAGATTTATGCATCTTTTACAAGAGGTATTATGGTACTTCCTACAGTTTGTTATCAGTGTGTCCAGTGGCTGCATGGTGTTTATACTATTATACAGTCATCGAGAGTTCTCTCCTGCATCCATCAAATGTAACCTCGAGGGACACCTCTGACTTTTCTGTGACCTTGTCTGTTGGGCAAGTAAAATCACATTACTAATATGTAATATAAGTCTTTACACTCCAGTAATGTGATGTGAATCCCACCTCTGAGGAATCCTGTCAATGATCTATTTTCTGCTTTATTTCCTTTCGTTTTGAAATATGCTACTCATCTGTTGTTCCATCTAAACTGCAGTGGTTCTGACAGGCTTTCTGCTTTTCTCATATCATATATATTTCAGCACATGAACACCAACAGATTACCAGCAATCATAGGGTGCTAGAGGAGAGAGGCCGAAAATGACAAATCTCATCTTACTAAACGTGCAACTCTTTTCTTCACATATAATTATAATTATGAACATTGAGGGCGATGTCACTGGATGTGAAGTGGTGATTAGGATGTCGTAAATAGTTGGTGGGGGAGGGGTGAGATACGGATTTTCTAGGGCAGGCCAATGGGCGTTTATTATTTGCAAGGTATTATGATTATAAAACTAACTTTGAACGTGCCAGTATAAGACACATAAACATTTTCAACTCTATCAAATATGTCACCTATATTCTGGGTCCTAGGACTTCCACAATTCCTTTCTTTGATCCTCTCTGTGAGATCGGCACATAAAGTGGGAATGACCAACAGGCAGCCTTCAGTTTGCCAATAGTTTATTGCGATCCACCTAAAGTCCCCAGGCAGGACTTACAGGAAAGTCATTGAACAGCACTGTAACCATCCTGAGCTACACAGACTCTGCTGAGAGACAGCAAGTTGACCTTGACCTCCCAGAATGGCACCTTGACCTCATTTACAAGAGTTACCATGGTGGTAGATGGCATTCAAGGATTTATGTTATTGAGAATGCCATTAAAGGGTCGTAGGTTATTTAGATAGAAAGCAGAATGTAATTCCTGCATTAGGTCTGCTTATAAATCCTTCCTTTATATATATTTATTCCCTCTACAACACTCTACAAAAGCTAGGTGTATTTGACATGAAACTGCCTCAGCAAAGTTATTACATTAAGATATTGCATTATGGCATGGCCTCACTATTGGGTCAAGCTGATAGGGATGTTTATGGGAATGTTGGTTAAAGCACTGGTTCCACAGGTGCACAATCGGTCAGAATAGCCATAATCCGACGATTTAAAATATTATATATAAAGTGTAGAAACCGGTAGGATTAGTGCTAATCCAACCAATTTACGCCTGTGGAACTAGCGCTGAGGCGTTGGTTCCACAGCCATTGGTCAGGCGAATTGTTGCTAATCCAACAATTTATAATACTGCAAAAGTATAGAAAAGTTATTCATGCAGCAAAAATTCTCCTGGTCGACTGCATTTGAAACTATGGACCATGAATTCTAGATACATGGTGTAAGGGTTAACAAATCCTTACATCATTTCATATTCTGTACAAAATCTGTAGTTACTCAATCAAAATGATTGGGTCGAATTATAGGTTCATAGGTCGATCATAATAATGATCGGTTGAAATTGGTAGGAGGCATTTGATAGCATTTGACACAGAAAAATCACACATAAGTCACATAAAAACACAAGATTATCAATTGTGAAGTCTAAAGGTGAGATGAAGTTAACCTCCTGTACAGAGAGTGCATTATCCATCTAGCTGATGCACGGTCAATCAGCCAATCAGAAAGCAGCATTGAGGATAATGCACCGTGTCTTTGCTCAGCTGTGGTATAAAGACTGATAGATTTGAAACCTGACGGGATGGCTGTGGTACTGGTGTGCTAAGGCCATTCCAACCCAAATCTATAGTATATTATATGAAGAACAACAGAGAAGGACCAATACCTCTCTAGTAGTAGGGAGTATGTAGGAGAACATGCTCTGATGGCAATTTGTGATAAGGCCAGGAACCAAGTTCTAATCTTAATGCATCATTCATAAATAATATGTATACTTGCCAAGTATGACTTTGATATGTAACAAGCAATGTCCTCCGGAGAAGAAGGAATGCACTGTTGTTTTTTTTCCCTTTTTTGTCTCATAATTGTAATCTATATTGTGACTTTTTTCCACATTTACACTTCAATCCTAAGTGTGAATAATTATCAGACAGTGTAGAGACAGATACCTGGATAATGATCAACCTGGGTATCATCTTTACATATTATGTCCAATAAGCAAGGAAATTAATAAAGAAAGCAAAACAGCAAGATGTGCTTGTTTAAGAGGGACAATTGTATTTATTTGCTAAATCAGTTGTTTTGTAATAGTTATTAGATCATTGAACTAAGGCCAACAGATAGCAACAAGGTCAGACTTTTCCTCCAGGAGCCTTTCTCTGTATCTGTCCACTAGAGGGCGTTTTGACCAAAGGCGCCGTCCAAGACCAACATAAGTGATTCGTTGTATAGTCACCAGCAGTGAGATATCAGCAGCTGTGAAGTCCTTACTAACCAGCCACGATGTCTCTGTATCATCTGAAAAAGGTGTGGAACTGATAACTGGAGATTGAATGAATATAAGGTGAATGGATATAAGGTAATGATAATTATATCTAATATCATGTTGGTATCATTGCCATGTTCATTGTTATCATGATTTAAAAAATAAACCCCTTATTTTCCCGATATTCCATTCACCAGTATGATCATTATTTCACATAATTGAATTATATGTGTGTTTTCTAAATAAAAGTTCTAAACTAAATGATTCCTTTTTCTTCTTTTTTTTTTCTTTCTGAAAACGGACAGAAAAAAAGAACTCTAAGAAATATGTCAAACTATAGTGCATTTGTAAGTATTGATTATGGGATAAGAAAACATACCCTGTGTTACAGTTTTCAATTCGATCTCTATTTGTTCAAAAACTGCATCTGCTCGTTTAAGGCAGACAGATAAAACCTCTGGTGCAACACTTTTGATGTTAAACTTCAAAGTGTCTAATCTGGCTTGATATGCTGCCTGTAGTGAAGGGTCATCTTGAGTTTCAGCCTTGTACTTGGTAAGCACTCCATGTTGAATATTACTTGTAAGCCGTGCTAAAATAGGAAAGTGTTACTTTATCATTAGATAGAGAATCATTTGACTCTTTGGATGATAGCCTGAGCTTTAAGTGCTTGTATTTAGCAAAAAACATTTCCAAACAAGATATACCAGTTCTACATATAAATTGTCGGTTATTTTCTATTGTTGAAAACTCGTAGAATTATTTCCCTGATTGTTCAGTGACTGTTTAGCTTGCTATAACTCAATTGTTTAGAAATATATACATTAGTGAATCAATCACCATCCAATTCTATAGCTCTCCCCATGTAAAAGTGAATGAATAATGAAGGATGTATACCTTTCATGACCTCCTGGGTATGTGGCGGTACACATACGTCTGTATACAGCTCGGGTGACTGGATACGACCATAAGTCAGCACAAAGATGTTAAGCGTATCAAGTAGATCAACCATCTCCTGTACTTTAGCTACTGATGCTGCTGGGTACAGGCTGGGGCCATCTATAGAGGGATGTAAATAAATATGATGGATAGAAAGGTGTTAAACAAGTGGACATGCTCTGTTGATTAACCCACAGCAGGTTGCCACCACTAGAGTCCAGTCTGGCAAACTGCTGCAACAAATTCTAACCTTATTATGTAAGTTCCGCCAGAGTTATATATCTGCCGGGTTATATGAAAGACTCTGATGTTTAACGTGATGAGATATCAAATAAGAATATATAAACAGTCCAGTAATATTATTAATGTGTTACATATTTTTATGATTTTATGTTGCTGGATCCAACAAAGGGAAACTTAGTGGACCCTGCGGATATCATGTATATCTTACACTGAATAGTATTTTTCCATCGAACCAAATATGTTAAACAGAAAGTGATGTCCTTACCAAAGCTCTCATCTACATATTTCAATATGAGACTTGAATCTGTGATGATATTGTCCCCATGTTTGAAAGTTGGAACAGTCCCCTTGGGGTTAATCTGCATGTACCATGGTGCATAGTTCTCACAGGCAACAAGGCTGACCAAGTGTTTACTGAATTTCACATCTTTAACATGGAGAGCTACGAGGGCCTGAAATTATTGTAGACTTTATGTTCATATCTGAAATCTATTTTGATTTTGGGTTGACCATCTGTATAATGAACAGAGAACTACACAATCTTATTCTTTTGAAGTACACCTAGCCTTGTCTGGGTATTATTCTCTTTGACCATTTATAGTACCATATCCATGTAAAGTGTAATGTCTAAGGGAGTGGTCATTTTTTAACAACAGGGGAGATGTCGTGGTTCGATGTGCACATCGAAATTATGTTCGGCCCTCCCCATTGGGGATGTGTGAAATTTGCCCCCGCCCCTCCATTGTTCTATAGTACCATGCTGCTTTTTTTATTAAGAGGAGGGGGGTTGCCCCTCAACCGAAGAGGGGTCTGAAACATTTTGCCCCTCCCCCCAAATCCACCACCCCTCGCGGGGCTTTCCTAGCCCACTTAAAAGGGTCTATTTCTCCTCTTTCCTATCCCCTCGGGATGTGTGTGGTGCACATATGCGCGGGCACTGACACATTCCCCTGTGAAATGTTCTCGCCATGAATATGACCGTAGCTGTCGAAATGGCGTTAAACATCTATTACTCACTCACTCCACCACCCCTCGCTCCCCTGTTGTTAAAAAAATGACCACTCCCTAACAGATACTCTCTGAATATAGAATGATCCTCTTCCTGATAGAATAGGTTGCATCAGACAGAGCAGGCAATTGAAAACACTTTAGGGTTCTACTCTTATCATTGCCAATACAAGAATTGATGTCCCCCTGGTAAAAATGTTGAGATCATGGGGAGCGTATCATATTCAGGTAGATACAGAGGATAATATGTAAGGATTTAGCTAGGGCCAATGATATAGTGGTGTAAACAGCCCGCACATATATGGTTATAAAAGTGATAAGCATTCATAAATTGTTCATAACATCAACAAAAATGAGCTTCACCTTTCAGGTGAGGAGTGGTATAGGGTTATTGTGGTTAATTAGAAGAAAAGCTAATAACTAGTACCTGCAGTGAATTAGATAACAATGCTACATACCTGCCCACAAATACAACCATAATCTGCTGCATGTTATGTGCTACATAATACAATATACAAAACCATGCTTGTGCATACAGACTATGTAGATCTGATCTACATAGAGTGCAATATTTACCAAACTAGATCACAAGCATTTTGTACTCGTAGTCTCGGCCTTTTTACAAATGGAATAGAAGCTAGAATAACTTTGAGTTGACCTCAAAATAAACACAACACCTGTTCAGGTCCTCGCCCTAATGTAATTGCCTGAAATACTATCATACTCTACCTCGGGTCACCCTAGATACTGACCTCAGGCTTGTACACAGTTTTATATCAGTTATAAATGCCATACTAAATGTGTGAACGCTAAATACACATGAATAGCCTGGACTGTAGAATAGTCAAGGTTATGTCATATTATCTCACGATTTTGGCTTGGACAGTGCTTTTTTGCTCATAACCCCCGTGCATTATCAAGCCATAACCCTACTCTACCACCTTTTGGACGTCTTCAAGAGGCTGCTAGTTTCAATCTGGACATGTTAATAAATTGGCGAAGTCAACCACGCCATAGTTTTCCAGTTAAAACCGTTTAAGGTTCAACGGGGAATCGATCCCCGGCCGCTGGGGCAGGAGGCGAGCTCGCTGTCCACTATACCATGCCGACCGGTGCTAGAAACCACTGCACATGGAGGATTTGAAAAAGTTTTCCGACATACCTCAAGTTTACACACCTCGTTAGCCTAAAATCCATGGAGCCTGGTAGAGTTATTAACAGAGAAATATCCTTAGATATCCTAGATGAACATGCCATGCCAAATTCCTCCATTTTCTTCGAAATAAATAAGAATCCATTGATTTTCCATAGCGATACGCGACTGACCCGGCTGACCTCCTTGCCGGAAGTGGGTTCAGCCGAAAGTAGGTCAGGTACATCCGGGCACCTACCCGCTCTGTCAACAAGAAGCAATGGCCGTGTACCGGGCCGTGTGCGTTGGATCGTTATGGAAAATCAATGGATTCTTATTTATTTCGAAGAAAATGGAGACAAAATGTAGGCGAACACCAACTAGAGATCGTATATTTGGCGATACTAGAAGTACAGGACTTGACATGCTTGGATTCTACCCAAAAAATAGTTGGAAAGACGAGGGTATGACGGGTGGAGTAAAAACAATGGCTACGGTGGCTTGGCAAACCGTGCGGATCGGATGCACTTACAAAATTTCTTCTCCTACATTAAATACAGGGTTATAAGGTAAGAAATTGATACAAAATGGAGGAATCTATGAGATAAATGCCTTAATGCATGTTATGGGAACGCACTCGTGTATTTACGGGTTAATAATCCACTCCCCCTACGGGGTCGTGGATTATTAACCCGTAAATCCACTCGTGCGTTCCCATAACATACATTAAACGCATAGTAAGGTAGAGGACTGTTTGGCATAATATTTATAGATTGGAATTACGTTGTGGGAATAAAATGAAGGTGGGTAGAAATAGAGAATGGTGCTGCTGTCTGTGGTGGTCATGATGTATAAGGGGAATGAGGAGGCCACTGACCACAGACTCACTGATAGGACGAACAATGTGAGGCATGAACTTTGTACTTTGTATTTCCCCAGGCTTACATGTATGGGTGGATACAGATTGCTGCACCATAACCAGGACATAACTATATTGCTGAAGGAACTTATATGCATACAACCATTTAAGGATCAATATAATGGACTAATGCTTTATGCCGATTGATAGCTCAGAGACCTGCACCATGCTGGTTGGTTATCTGTAAAAGGGCCGGGACGAAGCCCTAATTAATGCAAACCTTAGATGGCGAAATGGCATAGCATAACCATTGCCGGTAATTACTTACTCATTGTATTGGTGCACCAGGGAGAGAATGGGAACATATGCCTGTAGGGATCATGTGTCCCTTGCAGTGTAAGGTATGCTAACATCCCGTTCCTATCCCGAATTTATATGAGACCCAGGCTTTTACCTGAACCATAACGTTAGCACATTTAGTATCAATACGGGATTCCCTAGCCCACTTAAAAGGGTCTATATATCTCTTCTTTCCTATTCGCTCAGGATGTTTGTGGTGCACATATGCGTGGATACTGAAATATTCCTCTGTGAAATTGTCTAATGTCTTTTTCGTCATGAATATGATCTTTGCTGTTGAAATGGCATTAACCCAGATTATACTAACGACCTATATGTAGGTCACTTACAGTACCATTAAGGATACATACCCCTCCTCTTGGGAAATAAGATGCATTATATATTTCAATCATATCTTAAAGTTCCTCCCTTAGAAATTCCATATATCTCAAAAATCAAGTTGCCAACCAATTTTTGTATGGTTGCCATGGCAACCAAAATACCACAAAACCTGAAAAAGGCAAAAAGCATATTCGAAAAATGAACCTGGTCATTTTATCAGACAACTTAGTGTCTGGTATTCAAAACTTAATTGATTTGGAAAACTATTATACAAGTTTATGCATGCAAAATTTGGTTGTCATGGAGACATTACTTCCTGAGATATGGCCTATTGTTCAAAAGTGACCTACATGTAGGTTGTTAGGAAGATAGGGGGTTTGGTTTCCTATACATAGGTATGTAGTTTGTATAAATATGAATTAGAATGTTCTAGCTTCATATTTCCATAATGGCTAAGCCTAGGTTTATCAAATTTTGATATTTGGTAATGCTATATGACCCTCATGATTGAATGTAATATGGGTGACCTTGCTCAAGGTCCAGGTCATAAGGCTTGACCTTGAATATACACAGTTCACTATAAGGTGATGCCTATGGCCTATGCAGTTCCACACAGTAGATTCTCCTAATGACCTACATGTAGATCAGTATTGAAAACCTTATATCACTGGACATTATCATCAAATCACCACAGAATTTGAAATTGTGCATATTTAGACTCTTTTGCCAAAGCTCTGGCTTAAGTAAAATTTGGGTTAAACACCTATTACTCACTCACTAGTATCAATACAAATCATACAGATATAGTGCAAGGTCAATGTAGGATTTTGATTCGAAGTCCTAAATTCTGGGGAGCAAATGGGAAGTCATCAAGCACACAGTTAACAAAATTCATCTTTGAATATTGTGGCCAATCTGCAAGAATGTATTTAACAAAGCAAGGGCAAGTGATATCCCGACGGCCTTACTGTCTGAATAACAATCATTATTCAGATGGTGGGGGTGGGACACGGGACTACACCATGCAGGTGGGACACGGGACTAGACAACGAGGGTAGGACACAGGACTAGATGATGAGGATGGGACATGAGACTAGACAGAGAGGGTGAGACACAGGACTGGACTGCGAGGGTGGGACATAGGACTGCTCGCCAGCACTTCATTGGAGCATCATGACTACCCAAGTACCTCACCAGGGCTATGTTCATACATCATGCTGACCCTATGGGATTGATACTCTCCAAGAGGGTTGGCATGATGCACATGAAGTGATGGTGTCAAGGGCTGTCCATAAATGACGTTATGCAAAATTTGACTATTTTGACCACCCTCCCCCCTTGTTACGTTTTTGTGTCAATTTTGCAATGCTGAAGTTATATGGAAAAATTATTTCATCATGCTGGGCCTGACCCCCTTCCCCCCCTTCAGCATGACGTCATTTGTGGATGGCTCCTGAGCAGCCAGCACTTCATTGGTGCATCATGACTACCAATGGGCATCCTCAGATGACCTTCCGCCCACTTCAGGCTGTATATAGCACCTCACACAGTATGGTCAGTGTCCCTATTTGATCCCAATGTGTGAAGGCCCTTTAGGACAGATATGGAGTGAAGTAAAATTGACCTTTTAAGAGAAATAGCATACCAGGGCACAGGGGAAGGTGGCTGGACAGTGCTGTGACAGCTGTCCCTCCAGTTGTCTCCCGACCAGATTGGACATGGCTGAGCTTCTCACCTGCTCCAGCCCCTGTATGGATCACACACTCAAATAACTCTTAAAGGAGCTCTAATAGAGGTGGTGTGTTAGGGTGAGCTGCTTATTACAGTACATGGACATGGGTTCAGCTTATATGAGAGAAATCACAGTAATCCTTTATATGTCCTGTGTCCCTCCACGTATTTGTGTCCTGTATCCCACCCCCATGTGTGTCCTGTGTCCCATCTTCCATGTGTGCCCTGTGTCCCATCTCCCATGTGTGTCCTTTGTCCAACTATCTGTGTACATCCTGTGTCCCACCCCCATATATGTGTCCCGTATCCAACCATCTGTGTATGTCCTGTGTCCCACCTCCCAGGTGTGTCCTGTGTCCTACCCTCCTGGCCTGTCCTGTGTCCTGCCCTACCGGCATGTCCTGTGTCCTACCCTCCAGGAGGGTCCTGTGTCCTACCCCCCTGGAGAGTCTGGTGTCTTACCCACCAGGAGAGTCCTGTGTACTTCCCTCCAGGAGGGTCCTGTGTCCTACCCTCCAGGAGGGTCCTGTGTCCTACCCTACAGGGGTTTCCTCTGTCCCACCTTCACCATCCAAATAAGGATCGTTATTCGGACGGTGACAAAACACACTAAGGCCCACAGATAGTGATATGGTCAGACTTCTCTGCCAGAAGTTTTCCTCTGTATTTGTCTACCAGAGGCCGGTCTGATCACAGACGTTGGGCAAGGTCGAAGTGACTAATTACTGTGCACAGATTGATATTGATAAGAGAACCAACATTTTAATAATTATCTTTTGTAGACATTGATCTGAGCTGTCATTTATAAGGTACGATGAAAAAAGATTGAGAGCTACGATGAAAAAGTCCACTATGATCCTAGTGGACCGTTATCAATCATAAAACTAATTTGACCATCATTGCCTAGCTTTCGTTTAGTAAATAGAGACCAAATAATCCTAAATAATCAAGCTTTTCTATCTAATTATATCATGCATAATTAAGGTTGAAGCTTGAATTTTAACCTCATTACTGCATATGGCCAAATCCTGTTATAGAAATATCAAAGGCTACAGTTAATGCTTCATATCTAATCATACTACCATGGCATGTATTTAGGCTACATACCATTTGTTACATTATCAAGTTGGCTTTCTATCTCATCAGACACTTCATCTGCATGTCCAAGGCATTCGGTTAAAAGTGTTGTACTTTTAAAGGGTTGTATTTCATGTTATCCAACTTAGCTTGGTATGCCTCTTGTAGTGATGGGTCATCTAGAGTTTCGGACTTGTATTTTGTTAGGACCCGTTCTTGAACATTATTTGTAAGCCAGCCTGAGATAAAGAAAACATGATTTATAAGCAAGGACAAACGAATTATTTTCTTTGGAACTCAACTCATACGATGAGTTTCAAATCAATATACCAGCCCACTACATAGTTATTAGCAATTATGTGACATATTTGTTATAGGCTTGCAAGCAATGTTAAAAGCTCTAGAACAGTGTTAAAAATGGATTGACGTTCGTATGGGCACTGCTCACTCATCTGATTCATTGATAAAGCCTTTGTCATAAAAATGCTTCAAGCTTTCTCATATAAGAAAATGGGCATAATTTATGAATTAGATAGGACACATACCTTTCATCCCTTCTTGGGCATGTGGTGGTATACAAATATCCATGTATTTTTCTGGGGACTGGATACGACCAAAGCTCTGCACATAGATGTTAAGCATATCAAGTAGATCAACCATCTCCTGTACCCTAGATACTGATGCTTCTGGGTATAGGCTGGGACCATTTATGGAGGTATATAGATAATTGTGTTGATAAATGCTGCATATATGCTAGTATATTAAAGTTTACAGCAGAGATTAGAATTGATTAAAATGCGGCAGGTCCCACCAGTCTAAATGCCTTCACTTTCCTTAAAATACTGTATTAGTTACTGCACATGAAAGTCCCCCAAGGGTAGGGGCCTGGGCACTTCTTAGAAGAGACTTATAAGTATACTCTCCTCTCAATTCAGCCAGAGACCTCATAAGGTCTCTGGTTAAACGCCGTTCTCAAATGATATGATATGCTACATGGAAAGGTTCCTTGTGATTTTTATTGTGGCTAGGAATATATACATGAGTTAAAAAGCTAGGGACCTTTTTTGCAGAAAGCTGGCATAAAATAAGATTTTTCTAATGAGTAACCTGTTTTTATCAAAGCAGATATGTAGACATTTAAAGGTTATATCCATACCAAAATTCTCATCCACATATTTTATGATGAGGGTGGACTGCGTGATAACTTTATCCCCATGTTTGAAGGTAGGGACGGTACCAATGGGGTTAATCTGCATGTACCATGGTGCATAGGTCTCAAATGGAATGGCCTTGATACCCTTAACATGAAGGGCTATAATGGCCTGAAAGACAGAAATAAAGAAATATACATGTATGTATGTATATAATGAATTATGTTATGCCAATTATAACTTGGCAGTCTGGCATTATACATAAAGGACCAAATGTCACATGTATCATATCACATTTAAAATCTCCTAAGCAAGATTTTAGGTTACCTGAGATTTTAAAGGGGAGCAACTGAGTTTTAAATCGTACGATATTAATTTCAAATTCAATCTAATATTGGTAAAAATGTGTGGGTGGAAAGAGTAACAGCTTGTCCGCACTCAACCAGAATAGCTAGATATATAATACAGAGTTTGGTTCCAAAACGCAATAAATCCATTTTTAGTGTTTTGAGATAATGAGACATTTTTCATTCCAAAAAACTAAAGAGGGGGTGGCCATTTTTGTGAGTTCCAATATCTAGGGGACCATAAATAAAACACCTCCACATTTTGTTTTCAAATCCTTGAGTCTTCCTTCATGGATAAATCAAGATAAACAGTTTTGTTCCAAAATGCAAAATCCAACATAACCTTTTTTGTACCCACATAATAGCCACAAAAGTTAGTTTTCTTTTCTATATTTGACTTTCCTCATTTAGTTGGATGTAAATGAAACATTTTCAAGTACTTTTTTTACACTGATGGTTCTTTCACAGACAAAATGTGATTTATCATATAATTATTTCTTTGCAAAATGCAATAAATCCTGTTTTGTTCCAAAACGCAATAAATCCATTACAACAGCTTTCACATCTTTATACCACTTTCCTTACCAGCAAAGTTAGATTTTATTTATAAAACTTACAAAACACAATGATATGACATTACCAGGTCATTCGATCCATAGAAATAAGGATATTAATGAACATACATATCATGAGAATGTTTGCCCAAGTGGATTTATTGCGTTTTGGAACAAAACAACTGTGGGATTTATGTCATTTTGGAAAAACAGTGGGTTTTAGGTGGGCCCTAGGTGCAAAATGGTGATATTTTTGGGAAAATTGATTTTGCAACATTTTTTCACTTACCCCAACCTATTGTTTGCTCATCTTAACTCCATTTTTTTTTCAAAAATGGTGTTTATTGCGTTTTGGAACCAAACTCTTCATATACACAGAGGAATGTGCATATTAGATTTAGATAATACCTATGATATGGGTGTAGTAGTGTGACTGACATTGGTATGTGCTTACATGCATTACATATATGATATATAGGTTGGTACCTAGCCTTTGGACATAAAGCTCAGTGTTACCATCTCTGAAGTGTATTCCGGAGATAAACAATGCACAAGAAGAAAGGAACATTGCAAAAAGCATCCAGTATTCTGGACACAGTGGTGTGTTTTGTGTCCTTCTCTTATATACTTTCCCTTCATTGGAGGAGATGTAGGAGATGCATGTAAGAGACTGCATCAATGGTCATTGTGTACAATACCAGATACAATTATTGTGGACAATATTAAATACAAGTGATGGCAGGAAAAAGATAAATGAGGAAGTAGGACCATGCCAGAGTGACCGGGTTGACTCCCGGCCGTGTATTTCATTCAATGTACCTGTAATTAGGAGTTGTCTCTTCTATATACGGTATCTGCTCATATAAAGATGCATGATGGAAATATTCAACATAGACAGTTCAAAAGTAATTTTGCAGAAATAATGGGCAACAGTCTCTAAAGAATTCACATGAATCAAAGAGAGTGTTGTACCAAGAATGCGGATGCGAAATTAGGTGAATACCCATTCTAGTGCTTGAACACCTGTTCGAACTACATACTGACCCTACGTTATCACTAAAGGTGTCCCCAATTGATATAAATTATCTGGAATAGCTTGTGTATGTGATGGAGAAGTTATACAATATACATGTACACTGATGTTTGTAATACCCACATAATTGCAAATTTTAAAGAAATGATGTTACCTTCTGAGAGTAAAATGAAGCTGGGAAAAGTAGAGAATAGTATTGTTATCTGTGGTGGCCATTGTGTGTGAATAGATTGAGGAGACTGACTAACTGGGAGACCAAAACACTGACAGGTCAGGAACCTTGTACTGTACACATGATTGTGTAGCTCTTTAGAGTCTACCAGTGAGGTGATTGGTAAAAACTGACGATACAGAAAATTGGGGTTTTCCTAAGAATCCCAATGCAATCAACATTGTTTAGGGAGCGTTCATTATTTGTGGCAGGGGGGGACAACAATCTGTCAGAATGAATACGTCAGAAAAAACTGACCCCGCCCTTCGGAATGGGTTGAAAAAAAATTACCCCCCCCCCTTTCGGAATGGGTTGAAAAAAAAAATTACCCCCCTCCCTTAGGAATGGGTTGAAAAAAAATGACTCCCCCTCAGAATAAATTGAAAGAAAATGACTCCCATCACATTCAACAGAGGCTACATCAGGCCCATTCATTATACAAGGTGATATTAGCAGCTTTTGAACCATTTCAGTTATGTGTCATCTTTTGAGCAGTCAAATTGTGAATACACTGCTGTTGATTGATTTACCTCTAGGTAAAATATCAATTTGAAGGCTAGTATGGATAAGACGTACCTGCGTTAGCAGGTCACGTGACTACGCCTTGACCAATCAGAGTGTCGCATTTTTTAAGCTGGTTTCTGTGAATTTGTGAACGATCTTTGAGCAGGTACCTATACTTTTTTTCCCCTGCTAGCCCCCCTTTAAGGGCCGGCTAGCATGGGCTACTACTGATGCAGCTAAAATAGGTATGTCTTAGTAAAATATTCCATGTGACCTACTCCTGACCAATGGAAAAATTGTTCTGATTGAGGGACTTGGTTCTGGTTTCTTTTTCAAAAATTTTGTATACGGTACAGAAATAAATTTTTGTAGCTTGTCTTTCTCTTTAGATTTCATTGTAATCTCAGTTTTTATATCAATTTGAAGGGTGTTATAGACATAATTCTTGTCAGGGTTGATTTCATCAATGGGTGAAAACAAGAGTTAAATCTGGAAAGATCTGATTGCGAGTTGCGGTGATTTTAGCATGTAACATTTTTTACTACTGACAACTTTGTTGGTGCCCTGTTCACTCTCGTGAGGTGTATGGAGTAGCACCACAAAGTGTTGTTTGTGGTTTACCATACCCTTCCCAGTACCCCTTTATAGGAAAGTACTTATTTCCATGATGACATCTTTTGAAACAATCAGCAGGGCGAGCAAAAGAACAAGGAAATTGTGTCACAAATTGGGCCAAATACTTCAATCTCAAGAGCTGAACAGTGTTACACCCCAGGGAAAACTGTATACATATACCATAGTGGTAGTGACTGGCCTCATCCATGTTTTAAAGGGGGCTTATCATGTCAAATTTTAATATGGGTTCCTGCCAAAAGATCTTTCACAAATCTGTGGGAACCAGCGGAAAAACTGCGATGCCCTGATTGGTCAAGGAGTGGTCATGTGAGTTGGTAACACAGGTACCGGTACATCTTATCTGTGCTAACCACCCTTTGACACACAAAGGAGTAAGACTCCCATCATATAACATAATTAAATGGATATGAATTAGAGGTAGCTGGTAACAAAATTTTGGGCAGAATTATATCTAGAATTATTACTGAAAACCAAATAGTTAAAATTTGCGACGTGTCGCGGAAATTTTTGTTTCTTTGTCATAAAATTTGCATCACATTGGCAAATACTCCCCAACAGGAAACTACCTGGCCCTTGGGAATGGGTTGAAAAGAAATGACCCCCCCTCTAAGAAAAGGTTGAAAAAAAACGACCCCCCCCTCTAAGAATAGGTTGAAAAAAAATGACCCCCCTTTGAATACCTCCAAAAAAAATGACCCCCCCCCCTTCATTTGGTCATCCCCCCCTGCCATGAATAATAAATGCTCCCTTAAGTTCCCTCAATTTCTACATCAAATGTAAATGGCAATAAGATATTTATAACACGGGAAATGTATGCATGAATTGTATACAAGGTTTCCGAATGCATCCTTGGCCAGAGAAACTTCGTCAGTTTGTTATTAATGACCCTCCAGAGCTGGTTTCATACTGACCTACTAAGGTTATCAGACTCCTGGATGACTGACTACAGGAATGCACACATTCTACAAGGTATTGGTACACTGTTGTAGAAAGGACTGCCTCGCACGCAGTGTCACTTTTCACATTATTCATTTCGGGAGAATTACGATGTGCACTTAGGCCCGTGGATGAGCACAGATAACATGAATTCTTTAAGACTCCTCTGCGGTTTACTATATATAATAAATTGCCTGAGCCATGGGGGAGCACTTATATATTATGTGTGAACAATAATCCAGCTAGTTTGAACCCCCTCTCACACACATGATCCCTAGGGGAGCACTTGAGAACTGCGGGACAACCCTATTCAAAATTGAAAGTCAACAGGGTACCACATAGCTGTTAGGATCTCAGTCCTTTGCATACTATTGGTCACTTCATTGTTAGGTAGTGGCTCTTGCAGATGCTCTGCAGGGAGGGGCTCAGAGAGGCACATTGATCAACCAGATAAGGGTTTCAACACTAACCTCCAGTCTTTTGGCCTGTAGAAGGCTTAGAGTTCAGAAAACCTGTTTGAATAGTTGTCATTACTTGTTGATTGTACCTTTGAGGTTCTGTCATTTTCCAGAAATTATGGAACACTTTTTACATCACAGAGTTGTGTTTGTTCTTTTTCTGTTTCCCCAGTGTTATTGGCAGTCCTGTCATTGGTTCCTTATAATACATGATGAGTGGTGCTTATGGTGCTACAATTTCCCTCATCAGTCAGGGAATCTCAAGGACTTTGTAATCATTCTGCATTGCTGATTTATAGAACTGCAGCACTCCTCTTTCATATTGGAAATCCTCTATCTCCTTTCACCATTCTTCCCCTTCCATGTCCCTATTTATAGCTTAGATCTAGAGAAACAGAAATCAGTGAGATTGGTACATTTGCAAGGGACATACACAATGTAATATTGCTCCCATCCCTGTCCCCTGTAATTGAATTGGTTTCTGTGGAAAGCATTCATCCAGCTGAAAAGGGTTCAGTGGGGATTGCACCATTTGTACCTACCCAAAGGGGTTGTAGACATTGTGATGACTCCCTCCCTCACTCCCCCGTCACCACACAGCTATGGCAGCCCCAAGCAATGGTAGAGACAACAAAGAAAGCTATCTTTTTGCAACCTCACAAAACATGAACCAGAATTGATTTTCACATTTGAGACATATAGACCAGCATAGAGGATTGTCTTTGGATATTGTTATGTTGGGGCAGCTAGTCATAGAAGGATGTGACATTGGTTATGCAAATGCAGAGGAGAAAGGGAAAAAATGAACAAACTTAATGGCCAAAAAACCTAGATGACAGTATTAGTTTGCTGTGAAAATCAACAATATTATGAAGCTTTATCCTTAGAAAATATCTTTCTCATTAATGAGGATCAATTGATTACTGCCTATGACATCACATGCAGGGGGAATACGTCTAGAGGGTGAACAACAGATTTAAATGGTGTTCCCTTTGCCAAGGAAAAAAATGATTTCTGGTTCTCCTGCAGGAATGAATGAGGCGAATGCTTAGGATAGCATAGATGTGGTGACAGTTCTAGGGCACAGCTTTACCCTAGGGATGTTTATTACAGTCAATATCACAAAGATCTGTTTCCAACTGTCAAACCAGTGTCACTGCCTGTGATTGATTAAAATGTAAACCATGGGTCCACATTTACAAAATACACTTCTTCCACTAGCCGGTTATTTTAAAGAGCTGTAAACACCTCTGAACAAGCAGTACATATTATGGTTTTGTATGGAATATTAAGGTAGTATTGTCTCCTCTTGGGTTGCCAGTGGTATTGGTCTTGTCAATTGTATTCTGGTAATACATTTAGCCACTGGTGGCGATCAGTGAGAATAGTCAACATTAATCATTAAGCATAGACAGTCAAAACAGGGCAAAGAAAAGAAGGTGAATATGTGGTAGCTTCCACAATAAGAGTCCAATTAGGGAGTGAATGACTTACCTTCCATGGCCATATTGAAAATATTGGGCCTGTATATATATGTATAAAATCCATATTAACACCCTCCCAATTAAGATCAAAGGCAATTTAAACATGACCTTTCTATCTGAATAGTACTGTAAACCACCGCAGATTGAATAGCTTGGTGATCACCCAGGTGATCACTCTTTTTGGTATTTCAGTGTTTGTGTTCCATTAGATGTGGCTCTAACCCACTGGGGGTGTATTGATCACAGAAGGATTGCATGTGAAAAGACTCACAGCAGCTTGGATTGTCTTTTCCATTGGTAGGGTCTGCAGCTGGTGAGTCTTCTGTTGATCCCACCATTGCTCTAAAGTCCACTCCTTTTCTTCTCCGTCCCTCTCAATGTGTCCCTTTTTTTTCAAGACACACTCTGAATTATCAAACAATAGATTCAAAATGTGCACTTATCTCACTATGATCGCTGTCTTCTGTTGCTGTTTTCAAATCATAACAGAGCACTTTATGATTAAACCTGGATGGGAGTCCTTGTGCCATCTAGCAGTTTTGTGTCTAGGTAATATGGATATGCCAATGAAATGATATTAAGATTAGGAAGAGGCTAATAACCTCAAGTCCTATCCTGTATCCCTAAGTGAATATTGAACACATTCCCTTTTTATTTTCACCCCACCCCTTCATATTGATTTTAATCTGTGCTCCTGTAGCACAGTCTGTCAAAAGTCAAATCACTACTTTCACAGCATCCAATAATTTGTTTTCTCTCCTCACAGATCAATGAGGTTACATTATTATATTACCATCCAATAGGGGAATCCTATGGACTGCTGTCCTGACTTGCCACAATTTGACCTTGGGCCTAGGACAGCCCAGGCCAAGAGGCAACAAAGTTTAAATGTGCACATCAATCTTGGCACACTACCAGCTGCTGCCTGCCTTCCTTGTAAGGTCAGTTAGGTCAATACCCTGGTGCCTCCTGGTGGAGTATTGACGTGGTATGTGTCTGGCTGGGTTGGTGTGTGAATGAGTGAGGTAGTGTGGGGAAGTGAGTGGAAGGTTTGGACTTCAGCAATAATATGGACATGACATTTTAGTCCCAATTAGATTGCTTTGGTTGGATGTGTTGCTTTGTGTGTTATAGGGTGTGGATTTTAGCCTAAATCTACAGAAAATATGCAATCGGCTATGATGAGAAAAATACACACCATTGTGACATTTTCATTAAGATCACTGATAACTGTAAATACATGTACAAGTCACATTTAGTTCAGGGAGAAGAGAAAATAGTAGGCATCGACACATCATGTATCAAGCCACGACTATATTCAGACCAACTTATGCCGTAATAAAAAGCACTGATTACACTCCAAATATTTCATGTAGCCTACAATCTTACCAAAGTAACTAGTACAGGGCGATGCAATCACCAACCCTGCTTTGTCTAGTGACCGACTTTTTTGATAACCTACTTTATAGACCTTTCCTAAATTTAACTATGTCATGGGCAATTTCCTTCGGGACATTAAAGGCCATCCAAAGTTGACTCCCCCTGTGCAGCGGACTGTTCCTGAACAGTGTTCTGTTCACCTTTAGACGTACCTCGGCATTTCTTCCTCAGTACCCTAGGAGCCTGGGTCACATTGTCAGCATCACATTATATCTTATACATGGTTAATAGCAGATGTTCTCTTCATCTTTGTAGTAGCTTTTAACAACTACATACATCATGAAGCTTGTTTCTGCTAATGTCTCTAGGGTCTCGTATTTTAGACATGCTGTCAGACATTGGTTCTGTATTGTCTGTAGACCAGCAATGTCATTAACCAAGGACCCATCAATAACGATGTCCTCATAGAGAGCTCTACAAAATTGAGCGTATGCGTTCACTCAGATGCTTGATTAGTGTGATGACAGATGGCACAGATTAAAATGTTACACTGCCTTTGATAGTCTAACATTCTTAGGATATGCTGCAATTATAAATAACTTCAAAAACATATAAAACACAGTACGCTAACAGCTAACAGTTGTCATCTGCTTGCTGCAAATAATCAAACAGACAAAAAAGGCAACAAGAATAGTTGTATGCTGGAAACTAAAACAATTCCTTTATGAATGATCCTATAGATATGCTAGATACTCAGGTAGCTGGAAATGGCTGATGTGTTGTGTAGATTAGCAAGATGTCAAAGGGTGGGTGCTTTTGTTTTGTATGTTGGAAAAAAACTGCTGCAATGCTAAACCACTGCTCTTGTCAGGTTTAATCTGTACAGTCAATAAGTCTTCAATATGCACTGGAATCACATCAGAGAGGGATCTTCAAATCACATGGGAGCAAATCATCTAAAGATAGATGCAAACTGAGTAATCATTCTAACCTTTACATGTTATCCTGGATTGGTACAAAGTACCAGGTCAGCGAGAATGGCGTCACAAGGTTGAGCTGCATCGTCGATAGCTCCCTGAAATAGGACTTTTTTACATGATTTAAACTGTCTTTAGACTACAAATCTTGTCAAGGAAGTGGGTGAACACCTATACTATAACAATAGCCATGTCAACTATAAGAGCCACCTCCAAAACCAGGGGAAAGGATGATTTGTTGAGAAATGATGCGTCATTACTCGACATTATCGTAGCTGTCAACAGCCTAGGCAAGCGGATGACTGACACGGAGTCAAAATGTGACAGTATGCAAACCACCTTGGACAACTTAACCACTACCATCGATAATCTCAATCAGACTAATATTGACACCAATATGACCCTGGGAAACATAAATCAGAGAATTACCTCCACAGAAGGCACCATGCTTGGTGTTACGAGTACATTGACAGCGACGGAGGAAGCCATGAAAGAACACACAACGGTTTTAGCTGCACAAACTCGGATTTTATCTGAGCATGCCAACAAGTTTGACAAAATGGAGGTTAATGAGAGAAGGAAAATTGTAATTATTCAAGGACTGTCATACAGCGCTGATGAGAATTTATTGGAAAAGGTTGGTAAATTGTTCCGAGAAATTCGCGCAGAATGGGACATCTCTTGTGTAGAAAGTGTCACGCGCGATGATACCCCGATCCAAGATGGCGGCGCCCAGGCGAAAACAAATATACCTGTCCGGCTAGTGTTTAAAAGACCTGATATTAAAGCGAAAATGATGAAAAAACTGAAAAATCTCAAGGGCAAGCAGGAATACATGAAGGTATCGATCGGTGACGAATTAAATGACAAAGAATTCAAGAGGTTTAATGACCTAAGATGCATGTACTTTCACGCAAAGGCGAATGGGTATCGAGTTCAACTTAGACAACGTTCTATAATTCTTGAAGGCAAATCCTATGGACATCACTTGTTAAATGCCCTGCCATACGACGACTTAAAAATGGAAAAGGCCACAACAGCCAGTACACCTGATGGGGTAATGTATAGATCTCCATATAATAGACTGTCAAACCTCTATATGTCACCCTTCAAAATGGAGGGAGTGGACTATTGTTGTGCTGAGCAGGCCTTTCAGGCCCAAAAAGCAGTCTACTGTAAAGACCCACCAGCCCTGGAACGTATCATGAAACTTCAGGATCCATTTCTTATAATGGCAGAAGGCAAAAAAATCAAGCAGAAGCCAGAATGGTCCAAGAGAGCTGAGACTGAAATGTACCGTATACTTAACGCGAAATTCTCCAAGAAGCCCATGAGTACATTTTTAAGATCATTTGAAGGCAAGGAAATGTATGAGGCCAGCTACCACCCCGTGTGGGGGGCTTGCCTCCACCTGGGACAGTACACAGACTGCACTAGAGGAAATCTCAAGGGAGAAAACCTCCATGGATATACCTTAATGCGCGTCAGAGACGAATTACTACGGTATGATGATGATGATGATGATGATGATGAGGACAAGACAGGAGAGATGGCAGAGGTAGTAAGGCAGGAAAAAGATGACGATCAAGATCCAATCTTTGACCCACCTGGTGATGAAAGCACAGCTCAAGATGTACCCCAACCCGCTGCACCTCAGACTGGTTGACATGATACTGAACATTGAAATTGATTTTGGAAATTTGACTTTTTTTTTTTTTTTTTTTTGTCTATTATGTCTTACATGCTGTATGAGCCTTAATATAGTAATAATATATTAGAGAATTTTGAGTATCTAAATGGACTTGCTATGATTTATTACATTTTCATGGAATTTATGTCTATGTCGATGATGTGAATTATTAATTTGTGTCACCTTGCTTAAATGTGGACATGTTTAACACGGGTATGACGTATTCTGCCAATCAATGATGGTAAATAGTTTATCTGGCCATAAGAGCCGTTTGATAATCTATCTGGGAGGTAAATTTTTCAAATGTTTTAATTATTTGGATTTAATTAATCTCATGAAACACATATGCACTAGTGATGGTCCACTCAGGGGCTTAATGGGATGTACCGGTGTATATGCACCTTTGTCAAATTTGAAGTGAATCGTAACCTCTTCAAGAAGGGCTTCACTACTGTCCATTTAAATGCTAGGAGTATTAGAAATAAATTTACAAGTCTAACACAGGAACTTATTGATAATGATATTGATATTATTTTATTCTCTGAAACCTGGTTAAATGATTCAGATAATAGCAGCCTGTATAGTTTTCCGAGATATAATCTATTCAGATATGATAGGATTTCCTTGTACAGAGGTGGCGGTCTATGCGCCCATGTGGACGAGCAGGTATCATGTTCTGTTGATGTTTTTAAGCACTTAAATAGATCCAATGAGAATATTGAGGTGCAATGGTTATTATCCATTAAGGGGCATACTAGGCAAACTATAATTTGTAATGTTTATCGACCACCCAGCGGTTCAATTTTTGAATTTTGCAGTACATTTAAGGCATTACTATTGCAATTAGATAGGATGGACCAATTTGATTTATTTTTAATTGGTGATTTTAATGTAAATGTTCTTGAGAATTCCCCTGATAAACGCCTACTGTATGAAACTATGGATCAATTTAATCTGGTTCAACTTGTAAACAAGGTTACTACTACATCTGGTTCAAATACCTGTATTGATTTAATTTTTACTAATTCAAATACTGTTATTTCCTCGGGCCCAGTTAATATACATCTCAGTGATCATCTACCGGTTCATTTTACTAAAAGAAATGTCCACGTAAAAAACTCATATCGTACCTTCATGGGAAGATCTTATAAAAATCTAGATATGGCAAAATACCTAAGGGACCTTGATGAAATTGATTGGGACTATTTTGATCAATGTCAAGATCCGACTGAATGTTGGATTACTTTGGAAAACATTTTAAAAAGAGTTTTAGATACTCAATGCCCTGTTAAACAGTTTAAAGTATTGGACAAGCCTAAACCATGGATGACAAATTATTTAATTGAAAGAATTAATGATAAAAATGCAGCTTTGGCGGAAGCCAGGAAAGCAAATAGTATCATTATATGGCATAGAGCTCGTGTCCTTAGAAATGCTGTGAATCTTGAGTTAGAAAGTGCCAGAGACAATTATTATTGTGATTTAACTGATATGTATAAGGGAGACTCTAAAAGGTTTTGGATGACTATGAAAGAGATTGTTCCAGGCAGTAAAGGATCTTCAAAAAATATAAATCTTATGGATTCTGAAGGTAACAGTGTATCAATGGAAAATACTGCAGAATTTATTAATCAGTTTTTTACAAATATTGGTCCTAAACTTGCTCAAGCCCACACCAGAGATTTTACCTTTGTTGGAAAACGCTGTGTAATTGATATGCCTCAGTTTGAATTTTCTGATGAAGAAATAATTTCATGTATTAGGGACATTGATACTTCAAAGTCATCAGCTATTGAGTACTTACCTGCAAATATTTTCAAGACTGCCATGCTTCATATCACTAAGAGATTTATAAAAATAATCAACTTATGTTTATCGACATGTATAATACCTGATTGTTGGAAAATAGCTACCGTCACCCCCCTACCTAAGGGAGGGGATCCTGCTAATGTTTCTAATTATAGACCAATTAGTGTGTTACCCATCCCTGGAAAAATATTGGAGAGGCTTTTGCACACTGCTATGACAAAGCATATAGAACTTTATGGTTTATTATCAAAAAACCAAGGTGGCTACCAGAAACAGAAATCTACTCTGGATACCATATCAAAATTTGTGGACCACATTTTAAGAAATAGAAATTTTGGCAATATTACTTTGGCAGCTTTCATAGATATAAAAAAGGCATTTGATTCTGTTAATTATGTAATATTACTTAATAAATTGGAAAATTATGGAATTCAAAATCGTAACCTTACTTTAATAGAAAACTATTTGTCTAGACGCCAACAGTGTTCAATCGCCAACCATGTTAGATCTACTAGAGCTGTACTTTCATGTGGGGTACCCCAAGGATCTATTTTGGGACCTTTATTCTTATTCTTTTTATTATATATAAATGATTGTATAAGAGAAGACGATCGACATGAAACTTTATTATTTGCTGATGATTCAGTTTTATTTGTGTCTGGTAAGTCAATTGACCTGTTATCGATTGATTTGATGAGAGCACTTGATAGTTTTTTCAATTGGTCATCGGCCAATAAATTAACCATGAATGAATCTAAGACTAAAATTATGGTTTTTGCTTCTGCAAAAAAGTTGAAAAATTTGCCAAAACCTAAGATTGTATTAAATGGTAAGGAACTTATGTCAGTTATTTCTTATAAATACCTTGGTGTATTATTAGACCAACAACTAAACTTTAATATGTATGTATCTCAAATTATCAAGAGTATTAGATATAAATCATTATTATTGTATAAGACAAGAAAGTGCATGTCGCAATCAGCTAGACTTAAAATGTACAAATCACACATTCTCCCGGTCATAGACTATTGTGATATCCTGTATATTGGCTCCAAAGGAACTTTGTTAGATGAGCTTCAACGGATGCAGAACAAATGTTTGAAAACATGTTTTGATTTACACATACTGGCTAATACAGATACGGTACATGTAAAAGCTGACGTGCCAAAACTTAAATATAGGAGAGAATATCATGTTAAGTGTTATGCTTTTAAGAAGGCCCAAAATCCTATTAATTTAACTGACAAAGTTAAAATTACAAGATTTTCCCTAGCGCCAGTTTTAAAATACTCAAGAATTAATTGTTTATCATATGAAATGTCTCCAGAAGTTTTGTGTGGACAATCTTGGAATGCCCTTTCATCAAGTGTACGTAATATTGAAGATTATGATACTTTCAAAGACAAAATGAAAAAGGAAATGCAAGATACCATTGTGTAATACCCCGTTGTTGTACTATCACTGCTGCAAATATGAGTGTGTATATTTTTGGGTTTTATCGTGTAGGGTTCAATTAACAATTTCTTTTTTAAAGGGATACAGGGGTATGAAAGGCTTAAAGTGTATGAAGGTTGACTCCATTTTCCAGTATATGCTAGGTCACTAGGAAAGACAATTCATGTCGGACCCTTTATCTTTATATGGTTGGACCATAACAACAGTTTACTGATGGTTCCTCCATGAACTTCTTAGCCAAATGTGATGTATTGTACTTATGATACACTTTGTTACTTAATGTGTGGATTAAAAAATTCTTATCTATTGTATACTTTTATATGATAGTTTACCAGGATGTACCACAAATTGATCTTCTATTGTTGAGCTTACAGTGTATCGATGAACTTGGATATGAATGTATGACACGTTTAGGCTAATAAAGTTTAAATCTTTTCAAAAAAAAACAAAAACTACAGGCATAAGGGACTGACCTACATGTTCATGGGCTGTGTACCCCCATGTAAGCATGCACTGGTGGTCATCCAGATGGAACTTGGAAGGACAAGTCACTGTGATAAATCGTTTGTTTTAGAAATGTAAATGAATCATATGTAGAGGCGCATTGGTAGAAAGCAGCTGTATATCATTCCCCCTAAAAAAGGAAAACACTGTTAATCTATCCATACAGCTTGGAGCCTTCATACCAGGATTGGATAATAAGACTACTTAATGTATTTAATAGCACTAAAGTTGCTGTGCTTTGATTGAACAGAAAGCCCTTATGTACACCAAGCCCTTGGGTGATGGCACAGAACAAAATATATTCAAAATGAGAATAGTTTCTGACCTCTAGGAGAGAGTGAAAGAGCTGTGTTTGCTTCTACTGAATGTACACATTAATATTCTCGCTGGGGATTCCGTGGTTTCCTTTTGTTTTGTTCTGTCTTTTTTTCTGTCATATTTCCTATGGTATAGTCAGAACTGCTATTGGGTCTAGAATAATTTGCACTAAAAGGTTGGGGAATGTCTAGAAGAATAGACCAATGCCAGACAATCACAGACAAGAACCCCCTCCCCTATATCCCATACCTTGTGTCCTTTACGGTATGATTATGGCTACACCTTTCTTAGTAACGTTCCTTACCACAATACCCCCATGCCTGTTATCTTAATTAAGCAACTTCCAATCATGTGAATGTCATTGCGGTGTGCCTAATGTACTGTGCATGAGCCTCATGCACTGATTAAAGATGGTGTTGTTTGAGATACTCAAGGGACTGTCTTATGGCCTACTGTTGCTGTTAATGTAATATAGGCACAAATGCTGCTGGAGAAATTTCCTTGGTAGATGGATGTGTCATTGTATATGTCGGAGTAATCAGACATCGCAATTCAATGAACGTTGAAGAAGGGGGAAAATGAATTAAAAAACTAGATTGGATTGGGACCATATAAGGCTATAAACCCTGAAATTATTTTGATTAGTATTCTTTAAGCCCCGAAATGTACCCAATGAATCCCAATGTGAACATCATGACTCGAAGTAGTCAACACTGTATAACAGATAGTGGCAATGGAGTTAGATGATTCTGGTAAGGATGGATTGGAGGAGATCTTTAAAGGAGACAGCTTTATAAACTGATGTACATGTACTACATTGCAGTAAAGAGTTGCTGCTGTAGGCTTCAAGTAAACTGGAGCTTGTTGTTGCTGCCCGTTATACTACTATCCCCATATTCCATGCACTTTGGTTCTGTCTGTATCAAATGGCCTAAACTCACAAATTGAATGAGGGGATCTTAATGTACACACCAATGTCGGACGTTCAGTCTCAAAAATACCAAGGTGCCCAATCATATCACTTCCAGATATAGCAAAAAGAAACTCCAGATATTGCAAAAAGAAACTGAGTAGATGATGCAGAACTAGCATTTGAAAGCAAATGAGAGTTCTCATATTCTAAATCGAATCAAATCTATTCCCTCTGTATATATTTCAGACCAGGGCCCAGGGCAAGACCCAGGATCGACTAGGTGTCTCATTGATTTGGTCTGGCTAAGGATAGATTTTGGTTGCAGATAAGCCTTTAATATTGTCCTATTGACCTAATTGATGTTAAACCGAAGGGGGGCAGTTACTTTTTTTCTGACACAGGTTTGCAGCTGGGCCCCTGACATCCCTTACCCTTGCTTAGAGGGATTTTCTTGAAAGTTGACCCTTGCCTAGAGGGATTTTTGTGACAACAGACAGATCCAAGGACTCTGGCATAGGTCAAAGACATTATGACATTATTTCCTTTGGTCATCAAAATTAAAGAGTATCATTGTGATTCCCATTCCTGTAAAGGGGTCATAGATAGAAGGATTGATCATATATTAAAGATAAAGCTATATTATATATATACATGCCCAATCTATAGCATAGCTGTAGATAAGGTTGCTTTTAAAGTTAAAATCATAGACCAATAGCAGTGGAGCTCTTAATCCACAGCCACCGATCCTGGCACTATGAATCCTATCTCCAATACAGCACATGTCTCTGATTTAGATCCCTGTAGCTCAGCCATACTGCCTGCCATATTGTTAAGAGGCCTTTATCAAGTTTGGCAATGTGACTAATAATTTTAACATCAATCTTAAAGGATGAGAGGATGAGCTACTTGAGACCTTTCCCTGCATCCATGGGGACTAGGAATAAATCAGAAACGTAGAGAATTACATAAAAATCAATTCTTTACCCATCACCTACCATAAATTCCCATGTATAGCCCGTGGCTTATAGATCATTTCCTATGCCTATTGCAGCTTGTAGAGCTTGTAGAGCCTTTCTAACATATGATTGTGGCTTATATGCGGTCTCTTATATTAAGCTAATAGATCATGGATAGCGTAGACTCCCCGTGGGCTCCAACATCCATGAACTAATAGGTTTATACCACGATTTCCTCCATTTTGTATCAATTTCTTACCTGATATCCAAAGATTATAGCCAGGAGAATACATTTTGTAAAAGCAAGCGATACGGCCCGGGTCCGCTCTGCGCAAAGCCATTGTTTTTGTTCCTTGCCGGGAGAGGTACCGCTGTGTATACAGTCACTTTTCGTATGGAATCCAACCATGACACGTCTTCAAAATAAAACATACATATCCTTAGATAGTCTAGATGATCCCTCCATACGTATCATGTCCAATATATTCAAAATAAAGGAGAATCCATTGATTTTCCCGTCGCGGTCCGGCCATTCCCACCCGCCTCCTTGTCCGGCGAAAGTGTGTCAGTGGCCTGGATGTAGATATAGGTTATCCGCTCGCCGAACGAGGAAGACGCCGAAAATTTCAGACCGTTTTGGAAAATCAATGGATTCTTATTTAATTCGAATATATCGGACATATCAAGCATGGAGTACTCATCTAGAATGTCTAAGGATATGTATGTATTAATTTGAAGACGTGTCATGGTTGGATTCCATACGAAAAGTGAGTGTGAACACAGCGGTACCCCTCCCGGCAAGGAACAAAAACAATGGCTTCGCACAGTGCGAACCCGGCCGCGATTCGCGTACGATCGAAAAATCAATGGATTCTTATTTATATCGAAGAAAATGGAGAAAATTAGCACGCATTCCTCTTCTATGGATCGAAAACTTCTTGGGATTTCAATATTATAACATGTCATGGTTGGATTCCATACGAAAACTTATTTATTTTCGCATTGGATTTCATCACCGTCCAGTGTGGCGCTATGGCTAAGGCCTTCACCTACCACCACTGCGGCCGGGGTTCAATTCTCATACGAGTTGGCACGATTTTTCAATATGGAAAATGGCTAGATTAACTTTGTATAGCTGCCATAATTTCCAAAAAAGTCCAACTTGACCCCGAAAAAGTATATACCAAAAATTCTAAAAACGCACAAGGGTGGTATATGCAGAATATACCACGTATATATCGCATATAAAACCACCGGAAGTGCCAGAATAGTGGTATAAACCTACGTAAGGAATGGGGACCATTTTAGGCCCTTGCTGTGGCTCATAGCTTCCTCACAAACTCGGGTGTGGTTTATGTGCCAGGTCTTTATGATACTCCCTGCCTCCTTAGCACAAGACAGATAAAATTAATGTAGATGCAGATACTGTTGGTATATCTGGAAGCTTCTTAAGCTGATGGTTAAATATCATAGACCAATTGGAGTGATGCTCTTAATCCACAGCCACCATATCTGGCTCTATGAATGTCATCTTCAATGCAGCACATGATGATCAACCCAATGCTTGTATCTGATTTAGATCCCTAGGGCTCATCCACACTGCCTGACATATTGATAAGAGACTCAACATTCTAAAAGTTGAAGGCTTTCAGTCCTCTGCTTTAAGTGGCATGATTCCAACACTAACGTCCAGTCTTTTTTTTTGGGGCCTGCAGATGGCTTAGGCTGTGGAAAATCTATTTGAATAGGTATCATTACTTGTTAATTGTACCTTTGAGGTTCTGTCATTTTCCAGAAATTATTGATGACTTTTTACATCACAGAGTTGTGTTTGTTCTTTTTCTGCTTCCCTGTGTCATTGGCAGTCCTTTCATTGGTTCCTCATTATACATGATGAGTTGCACTCATGGCACTACAATTTCCCTCATCAGTCAGGGAATCTCCAGAGTTTTGTAATCATTCTTCATTGCTGATTTATAGAACTGCAGAACTCCTCATTCATATTGGGAATCCTCTATCCCCTTTCACCATGCTTCCCCTTCTATGTCCATAAAAAAGGCTCAGTGGGAATTGCACCATTTGTACCTACCCAAAGGGGTTGTAGAGATTGTGACAACTCCCTCCCTCACCAGAATTGGTTTTAATGTTTGAGACATACAGATTGGTCTAGAGGATTTCCCTTGGACATTATGACATAATGTTGGGACAGTAATAGATAAACCTGATATCAGTTATGCAAATGCAAAGGAGAAAGGGACACAATGACCAAACACAATGGCCTATTTCTAGATGACTTTATTTATTTGGTGTTAATTATCTTTCTGATTACTGATAGTCAATCAATCATTGCTAATGACATCACATGCAGGGGAAATAGTCTAGAGGGCAAATAACAGTGTTCCTTTTCTCCAAGAAAAAGTGATTTCTGGTTTTCTGAAGGGATGAATGAGTAAGGCAAATGCTTAGCATAGCATAGATGTGAGCCAGCAAGCAGAAAGGACAGTTACTGCGGGATTTAGTACCAGATTTAGCCACCAGGGGGCACCACTATGGACTAGAATAGGAAAGATATGACTAAAACTGTTATAGGCTACTTTTTTATGGAGAATCCATGGTTTTTGATAAAACATTTTATTTTGGGTGGAAAGGTTCCAAATTTTGCATGTAAAAAGAATGTTTTTGGGCCAAAATAGGCATTTTTGTTGATTTCTGTTGCCATGGAAACATGATTTTCATTCTAAATAGGAAAATCAATGATTCCATTTGAAGGAACATCCCACAAGGTTTACTATGGCGAAAACAGAATGAAAATACCATTTCTAGATCAAAAGTTATGGGCAAAAGAATAAAAATTTATACGAATTTAGCTAATTAGCATAATATATATCTCATGACCAATTAGACATAGAGCTTATTAATATTCTTGAAATGGTCACACCTACCCATATCTAGCAAGCCATTCCTCCAAAACTAACAGGAGTATCTTCTCATGCTATGTATCACTGTAAAGCTAATGCTTTGAATTTTAAAGTTGACTTTTAGCATAGAGCACCCTTTCTCCTTGCCTCTACACAGATGTAGTGACAGTTCTAGGCCATGGCTTTACCCTGGGGACGTTTATTACAGTTAATATCACAAGGATCTGGTTCCAACTGTTGGACCAGTCTCAATGCCTGGGATTGATTAATATGTAAACCCAAGGTCCATATTTACAAAATACACTTTTTCCACTGGCCAGTTATTTAAAGGGCTGCACACACTTCTAAATGAGAAATATGTATCATGGTTTATAATGGAACGTAGAGGTCGTACACTCAGGGGGATACAATCAATGGTATTTAGTCTGATTTGTGCATTGTATTCTGGTAATACATTTAGCCACTGGTGGAAGCATCAAAATTCAGGCAGGAGTATGACCCTACTTTTAAACATGACCTTTCTATCTGAATAGTATTGTGTTGGTGATAGATAAACCTTTACACAGTGTGTAAGATCATCCATCTCCTAGTGTATTGTTAAGCAATCATTGCGGCTTTCCTACCTGATGTATACAGATTGAATAGGTTGGGGATCACCCGGGAGGTCACTCTTTTTGGTATTTCAGTGTTTGTGGTCCAATCAATGTGGCTCTAACCTACTGGGAGTGTATTGATTGCAGAGGGATTGCATTTCGAAAGACTCGCAGCAGCTTGGATTACCTTTTCCACTTGTGGTGTCTGCAGCAGATCAAACTTTTGTTGATCCCTGTGTTGCTCTTAAGTCCACTCCTTTTCTTCTCTCTCCCTCTCAATTTGTCCCTTTTTTTAGACACACTCTGGATTATCAAATGATAGATTTAGAATTGCACACTTATCCCCCAATGATTGCTGTCTTCTGTTGCTGTTTTCAAATGATAACAGAGCCCTCCCTATATGATTAATTTTGGATGGACTCCTTGTGTCATCGAGATAATATTATGGATATTGCAAAGAACTGATATGTAGATTAGAAAGAGGCTAATAATCTTAAGTCCTACCCTACATGCCTAAGTGAATATTGAACACATTCCTTTTCTATTTTCACCCCACCCCTTTATATCAATTTTAATCTGCACCCCTGTAGCACAATCTGTCAAAAGTCAAATTACTACTTTCACAGCATCCAATAGTTTGTTTTCTGTCCTCACAGATCAATGAGGTTACATTATTATATTACCATCTAATAGGGGAATCCTATGGACCAATGCCTTGACTTGCCACAATTCGACCTCAGGCCTAGGACAGCCCAGGCCGAGAGGAAACAAAGTTTAAATGTGTACATCAATCCTGGCACACCACCAGCTGCTGCCTGCCTTCCTTGTAAGGTCAGGTAGGTCAATACCCTGGTGCCTCCTGTTGGAGTATTGACGTGGTTTGTGTCTGGCTGGGTTGGTGTGTGAATAAGTGAGGTAGTGGAAGGAAGTGAGTGCCACAGAAAACCTGCCGTTGCCTAAAGCTCATCAATACAGATGAGTTCAGGGTAGTCATGCAGTGTCAAATGACTACCTAAACTCATCATACTGTCAATACAAAGTCGTCATACTGACAACTTCTAAAGGTGGTCAGGGTGACGACCTAAAGTCATCATTTTGATGACCTAAAGCTGTCTAAATCTGTTGATTGGGTGATTCATTGTTTAGAAGAGAAGTACAATGTTTTATAAAGACAATAGACAACTCTTTCTTCACATCTTGACTGTCTGTTGTCTATAATTCACTCAGATGCATTCATGCATTATAGAACAACAGACAGTCTCGATGTGAAGAAAATCGTTGTCTATTCTCTAAACAGAGCACTCTCATTATTGTTCAATAGCCCTGAAAAAAACTATCTTCTCTACATTGTCTGCCATTCTACTCGTTGAAAGGGACAGAGTACACTTTATGCCTTAACTAGTAAATGACTGTCCTAGTAAATTAGGCCTTAAACGAGCCCCATGCACTGATTAAAGATGATGTTGTGTGATATACTTGAGGGACTGTCATATGGCCTACTGTTGCTGTTAATGTAATATAGGCACAAATGCTGCTGGAGGTATTTCCCTGGTAGGGGGAATGTGTCATTGTATTATGTTGAAAGAATCAGCTATGGGATTGGCCAAACAATGTACCGGTAATGCAATGAACTTTGAAGAAGGACAAAAATGATGTTCAGATTGCTGTCCGTTATACTACTGACCCCATATTCCACTTTGGCTCTGCCGTAAATCAAATGGTCTAAACTCACAAATTTAAAAGAATGAAGGGATCTCGATGTACACACCGATGTCAGAGGTAAACTCTGGAAAATAGCATGTTGCTGAATGGTATCACTTTCAAAAGATATTATAAAGGGATCCTCACAGATAAAGCAAAAAGAAGCTCAGCGAAAATTCAGTAGATAATTCAGAACAAGCATGCAAAAGCTAACTCGTAAGAGTTTCTAACCCGTAAGGTTTTCCATATTCTAAATTGAATCAAACCTATTCCCTCTGTCGATTTCAGACAAAGGTACAAGGCACACAAGACCCAGGATGGACTAGGTGTCTCATTGATGCTGTCTTACTAGGGACAGATGTTGGTTGCTTTTATGGTGTCATAGTGCTTTACCTAATTGATGTTAAATGCCTCAGACAGATACACAGACTCTGGAATAGGTCAGAGAGTGAAAACCCGATTTAGTACATTATTTCCTTTGGTCATTAAATGTGAAGAGTATTGTGATTCCTGTTCCTGTGAAGGGTTGTTAGATATAAAGATTGGTAATATAAGTTAACGCTACACCTATTGGTATATCTGGAAGCTTTTAAGGTTGATGATTATATATCATAGACCTATAGGAGTGGCGCTCTTAATCTACAGCCACCGATCCTAGTACTATGAGTATTATCTTCAATACAGCACGTATTATTATGTCTTTGATTTAGATCCCTGAAGCTCTGCTTAACTGCCTGCCATATTGATAAGCAGCCTTCAATCCTCTGCTTTGCCAAGGCTGGCAATGTGACTAAACATTTAGATATCCATCTTGTGGGAAGCCCAAAAATGAAGCTAAATCCCTTACCTGCATCCATGGGGACTAAGAATAAATGAGAAACTTACAGAATTACATAACCTTTTCGTGCCAAGATTCCTTTTGACAAAACTGATTTTTCAATATAGTTTACAAAGTACATGCTATTTTCTATACGACACTGAAAATACATAATTGATTCTAAATGAAATGAATAAGGCATTGAATTAGCTATCAGATAATGTATTATGAAGCATGTACCAGTACAATTTATTCATTGACAGGGAGGATAATAGTGTAAGTGGTGAAATCAATTTGATTTCGATAAAATAGCTCGGTGTATCATATTTTTACATTTTTGTCTGGATATATGCTATTTCCAGCATGTTAAATTCATCTTCTGACAATGAAAATGATAATATTCTGCTGTATAAGGGAAATGAATTATAAGATCAAAATCTTAAACAAAAATAAAAAAAAAACATTATTTAGCATTTTTTTGGCATTTTTCTCAATATTTATTTGGAATTTCATGGATTTTCTGTAGTTTAATTATTAATTAATAATTATATGTGCAGAGCGTCTACCTTTGGATTGGTTTTAATCCATTGAATTATTATGTGAAGATTAAGCATTAATGACTAATGTAATGGTTCATTCTATATATCGATTTGGATGTCTCTTAGGCTTGCTTAATAACTATAAGCAACACACAACACGAGAGGTTAGGATTGGGCAAAGCCCTTAACTTTCCATCTGCTCGGATGGCCTTTATTGGTTCCTGAGAAGGACTAGCAACATGTCTGGATCTGGCTCCTTAGTAGGAGCTGGATGCGAGGCGTGGTGCTGCCCCCTCTTGTACCAAACGGGTATCGCGAAGCGACACCTCGTTGGCATAGAAGGAACAAGCAACACACGAGCACATCTCTCGGAAGATCTGCACTAGTATATATACAACGATGCCGGCCCCTATACCACTACCCCTAGACTTTACCTAGGGTAGGTGTTACAATAGACTATCTTAAACCTTCGTATGATATATCACAATGATTTACACAGGTAAGTCTAAGATATAGTAGTTGAAAAACTAATATAACAATAGAGGGGCATCATAAATATTATGTTCATAAATAGGCATCGTCACATATAACCCGAAGTAACTAAGTATAACCAGCTATGAAGTGGCACCTTATGTACCATTGACCTATATTATGAAGTAATATTATTACAAAGTTATATTATTATTGACACATTATTAACCTTATACAATATTTATAGACGTATCCGAGAGTGATTGAAACTTAGTGTAGTTTCGTATTAACCCGAAAATATTTTTTTTTGTTTTATATTTTATAATGATATATACTAACAATTAAAAAAAATTAATAGGTGTCCTACCAGGGTACTAGAATCACCCTTACAATAAAAATTTGACTTCCGGCAAACCTGGAATGACTGGTTTCTGCAGCTCCATCCGGCGACATAGGTGTGGTGGCAAGCCATGTTGCTGTTGTGATGTGCCCTGATGAAGATGTGTAAATGGAGCCCCCTTTTAAATGGTGGTCCACAATGGTTCGGGTAGCGTCCATCTAGCTGCAGGTCGTCATTCCAGTCCGTAGGTTCTGGGTGGTCATCTGAGAGTGATCTCTGGCATATAAGAGATGCCTTTACCCTCAGGTATGAAGAAGCCAGCAGATGGACACTTACAAGTCAGTAGACTCGTCGTCCTTGTCCATCTTCTCAGCTGACTCCTGGTTTGGAGCCGAGCTGCTACATTCCTCGTCGAGGAGCATAAGGTTCCTGGTGCTTAGGTCCACGTCCAATAGACGCGAACCCAAGTCACCAATGCCCTCAGACGAACTACCTCCCGCTGCTCCGGTGTCAGCATCCGAAGGGATAGCCAGAGATGACAGTTTGCCATCCCAGTCGTCCAGATGTGTCAAAGCAGAGGAAGAACTTCAGGTCCGCCTCCTTGTACCTGGTAATGTACTTCAAGTTCTCAGTGGAACTCCTTAAGCTTCTCGGCTTCCCTTCGCTTTTCGACACAGGCTTTGTAAGCCTCTTCGACCCACTTCATCTCCTGCTCCTTGATTTTATCCTCCTCATGCTTCTGTATCTCTTAAATGAGATTGAAGGTGGCTTCAGTTACATCCCGGCAGTAGTCGATAGACTTCTGACTGTGAAGTGACTGCTATTGGCTCATGAGGTCATTTGGATCCTAAATGTATGTCCGTCGCGGTGGTTGACGATCGTTTCTGGATCCTTGAGTCCAGCAAGAGTGTTTGCCACTAGCCCCATTATGGGGACCCGAGAGTCCACAGATAGAGCAGCAGCTGGTACCTGTGCGGGAGGGGGTACAGCAACAGGTGGTACGCCTGCAATAGGGATAACAGAACCCTCAATCGTAGCGCCTCCTCATCAACTACCATAGCCAGGGAGTAGTCGGGTGGACTCGCACCCACCACGGCCCCTCCCCTATGCCTTAGCCCTACCCAAGGAGGTCAGGACTTGGGATTCGGGTCCTGCAGGTCCTATAGCAGGGAACTTCTCCATATACTCCCGGTATGCTTGGCGCTGTGCATAGGTGGTGTCTTCACCGGCCCATCATGCACCGTGTCCAGTGCTGTGGCCCAAGAAACTCTGCCAGTCATCCAGGCTACTGCTCCAGCAGTAAAACCAGGTGGTGGCGGTGGTGGTATGGCCTGGCTGACCACATGTGATATTTGGTAGCCAGGCATATCCAGCACCAAGACTTGCTGCCCGGACTGGCGACGATCAGCCGGGTTAGCTGGTCTGGACTGATCCTTAGCACCTGCAGGCTCACGGATCAGTCTGCCCGGGTTCGTTTCTGGGGTGTGGATGGGGTTTGCACCCCAGCAGTTCCCCTCAAACGAGCCTGCTTCTCCTTCTCCTTCTTGTCATCACCTCTCCACTTTTTCAGTTTTGTTTGCCCTTCGGTTGGAAGCTGAAACTTTGAACCCGAGGGGTTCACGGTGAAATAAGTGATGATATTACCACTCTTCCAGGCCCAGAACTCGGGCTCAAACGCGAGTTTCCTCACCTGGTTTGCAGGGAGCTCGGCCCAGTTAGCAAGCAGCTCGTTGAAGCATTGAATGCACGCTTTCGTGTCTTCTCCAGGCCAGTTCCATGGGCAAATGCAAGGCTATGTCTCTGCGCCTGTTGGTCACGAATGTGCCATCACACAACCTGCTGGGTCTATCACCAGGGATACACCTCAGCAAGGGCTTGTGGTGCATATGATACTCCACGATGTGCCTGGCGAACCGAGGCTTGGTGCTGATTATCTTCTCTCCGGTAAGCGAGAGCTGGCAAGACTCGAATGGGCACTTGCGACGGTTGCCACTGGGTCCCCATTGAGTCATAGCCCACTGAACTTTTCGTTCTCGCCTCATAATCATAGACCAGTCCTAACTTGGATTTTAGCTGATCAATCCAAATCAGGTAGAATTTCCCCACCAGTGTATCATTAGGTCCAGATTTCATCCATTCCTCATCGCTGCTGTCACCGTCCATGTTGACAGTGCCCGGACAGCAGCGAGGGACCCGTTCTTTAAATCCCTCGGCTGCATTCTTCCACATCTACTTCTGGTTGTCATCCTTCGTGACGTCCATGGTCATGTCTTCCACATCCACTTCTGGTTGTCATCCTTCGTGACATCCATGGTTATGTCTTCCCACATCGTCACTGCCTCCAACTTGGACTTGGCCGACTCGGGCAGCTCCGGGTTGCTTTTCTCTCCGACTCGCTGCTCGAGTAAATCTGTGCCCCCTTGGTTTGGACTCGACTGGTGGTGACAGTACCAGTCATAGTCACAACCGAGGTGACAGCAGATGACCCGTTGGTAGTGACAGTGGGTGCTGCAGTACTTTACTGGGGTAGCCATGGTGGTAAGGGTCTGGGGCCTCGGCTAGCTTTTGTCCCCCTTCTTCACAGAAGTAGGAGTGGGCTCAGCCGGACTCTCCTTCACCACCTTCTTTTCCTTCTTCTTCTTTCCCTTAATGGGCTGTTTTGGGGCTTCAGGGCTGGAATCCGTTTTACCGGACTCCTTTCCTTTACCCCTTGGACTCCTTTGGCTACTGGTGGTGGTATCAGTCTCTGAGGAAGTACCCAACTTAAGCTGAGCCTGCTGTTTACGCTGGGCTCGGCGAACAGCAGTCAGCTCCTTCTGCTGGGTATCTCTCCTGGCTGTCCCGGTGACAGTACCAGTCGTAGTGACAGTTCCTCAGTTCCCTCGCCGTACCCAAACATTGAAGGGTGCATTGGGATGTAGGTTCCCTAGTTCATGTAGACGATCCCGGCTTGCTCGTCAACGTCTATTATCCCGGAGGATACAATAGGATATTCAAAATATCCAAGACTTCTGCTGTGGGTCCGAAGAACCAGACGCAGATGCTACTGGACCCTGAGGTGGTGGAGGAGGCATGCGGTCCCTATCTGTTGCGGCTGTCACAACGCAGCGAGACAGTTAGCGGCCTCTTCTGCTTCTGGCTCGCATCCGAGGCCAGCATCAGAGGTCTCCATTGTTTCCTCCACCCGAGACGCGGCTGCTGGGGCCTCGTCTTCGTCCAACTCAATGTTGGCGGCTTGATGCACAGCGTCAATTGTTCCCTGTGCCATTATGGCGGAACAACTTCCAATTTAAAATTGGCGACAATTAAGTTGGACTCCTCCCGAAGGATTTGTCCAACTACAAAAATAGGTGCACTGTGACTACCAGCCGCTGGAGGACTCAAAACAACCAGAGCAAAAATCAATGGCAACTAAGAACCATGATCCCGCCCTAGTTATAACTGGGTCAGACCAATATGGCGTCAAAACTCTCAGAGGTCTCTCTGCTGTGAGCTATCCGGTGACCTAGTTGTCCAGTCTCCCCCACCACCAGTGGCGCCCTCACGTAGACTAGATCCGGACTAGGGCTCGGCTCAGTATACCATACGCATGCTACTACCGGGGTGGTATCATCTGGAGCTTGGTGGTATATACATCACTAAACAGCGAATGTACCGGGTAATCCGACCACCACTCACGGGATACCCCACCAAGGGAATATACATCTGCCGCCCCGACCCGCTACAACATATGTCATTCGCTTGCAGTGAACCACACACAGGTACTCGTTGTGTACTGGGACTACGTCTGACGCCTTCGGTCAGCATTTTATTTTTCCCGGTATCACCCACAGCCTTTTCTGGGTCCTGCGCAGCCACGGCAGGACCTTTCTAAGTGTAATACCTTCACCCAGCGAGATGTTTTTCCATTTCTTACGATTTGGCCGTTTCTGACCCGTCTTCTTCTTTTCAGGAGCTGCGTTGGTTCTTGGATGCTTCCTTGGCCGACCTCTGGGCATTTCTGGTTTACTATCACCTCAGGCCTCCTCTGGGTCGGCTCTGGGGGTGGGTATCCGTACACCCTCTCTGCTGCTTCGCGTCCCTTCCAGGGTCTGAGCTTCCCTACATTGGTTTTCCATTCCCTACCAGTGTAGCAATCCTTCATTATCACCATGGACTCGGACACAATGCTTATAATCTTAAATGGACCCTCCCAAGGTGTCACAAGCTTTAATCTTTCGAGTGGCTCGTAATACCTTAGCACTTTGTCCCCTAAATTAAAACGTATCATTTTAGCATTAGTGTCGTAACACACCTTCTGCCATTTAGCATTCTTAAGTAGTTCATTTCAAACTACTTTGTATGCATGTTTAAATCTGTCCCAGAGTGATTCCACAAAGAGCACAGTGCAAGGAGCTTCCGGATTAATTCCAACCACTCCATACACCAAGTCGGCGGGCATAATTATGTCCTCACCGAACACCAAAAGGTTTGGGGTACAATCGGTGGCTGCATGGGCGGTGTTATTGTAGGCGTGTACTACAAACTCACACTGCTCGTCCCAATTGTCCTGGTAACTGTTCACCAGAGACTTCAGAACTTGTATCAGAGTTCTGATAAACTGTTCCACTTGGCCATCAGATTGTGGCTGGTATGGGTTGGTTCAGGTCTTGCATATAGCTAAGTAATGGCACATTTCCTGCCATAACTCCAACTCAAACTCCCTACCTTGATCACTGTGCATCATAAGGGGCACCCCCAAATGTAGCACCCAGCCTTTTACGAACGCCTCGGCACATATAGCGGCCTTATGATTTGGTAGAGGAAACACCCGAGTATACTTTGTGTAATAGTCTGTCACAACCATCATACTCTCCTTAGGTGTCTTCTTGAACCCACTAATGATATCGATTGCTACCAAGGCAAATCTTACACCAAACAGCTCCTGAGACAAGGGTAACTTGCCCAGGCCGGGTCCTGGCTTGTTTTTACAACAGTCGGGACAAGTAGCAATCCACCGAAGAAGGTCGCTCCTCATCCCTGGCCAGTAGTAGCGTCTTTGCAGACGTTCAATGGATCTTTTCTTCCCGAAATGGCCACTCGTTTGGTGGCCATGCATGGCAATAATACATGATATCCCTCCTCATCGAGGTAGGAATCACAATTTGCAATAGCTTATTGCCAGTGGAAATGGTTTTCCATCTGCACAATATGCCATCTCGGATCTCTAGCTCGGTCCATTGAGCAATAAATCGCCTCGTCTCTCTGTCCTCCAGAGATAACATTGGCCTTACCGGCTTAATACCTTTCCGTAAGTATTCCAAGATGGGTGCAGTGGTGGGATCCGACTTTTGAAACTTCTTGATGGTCTCTGGAGTCCAATCGAGATAGCTACATACAGCCTCCTCCCAGGGGATCCGGGGGTGGTATAGTTGTATACCAACCCAGCATCCACAGCATTTTGGGCCCCACAGTCCTCACAAGTGGCATCCACATTGATATGCTTGTCACCCGGACGGTGCTCAATCTGCTTATGCTCCAATCCGAACTTGGATAGGTGAGCTAAACATCATCCAATCATCCTCTCGACAAATGGTCGGTACACAAAGTAAAGTTAGTCCCCCAAAGGAAATGCTTATACTTCTTCATATACACCACTACCGCCAGTAGTTCCCTTTTAGTGGTACAATAATTACGCTGAGTCTTGCTTAACACGTTACTAGCGAATGCTAATGGGACTTCAACTCCTGTTGGACCTGAGCAAGTGCTGCCCCTATGGCATTATTGCTAGCATCAGTGTCTAGTATGACCCTCGGGTGTGGGATATTTCAATAGCTGTGTGTTTCTAAACAAATCTTTTATTTTATCAAAAGATTCTTCTTGCTCACTGGTCCATGGAAAAGGTTCCCGAGCCCTACCGGGTGTCCAATGAGCTAAGCATTGCATAGGAAAGAGTAATTTGGTATAAAATCACGGTAGTAGGAGCAAAATCCTAAAAATGATCTAACCTCCTTAGCACTTTCCCAATTCTCCACAGCATCTAGCTTCTCCGGGTCCGCACTTACCCCACTTGGGGTAATTATCCTTCCTAAGTATGTTATTGTTTTCTTAAACAATTACATTTCTTAGGCTTAAGTTTAAGGCCGTTAGCTAGAATCCTATCCAGGACCAGTTGTAGATTAGGATGGCATTCCTTGAATGACTTGCCGAACACGACAACATCATCCAAGTAAACCAAACACTTTTTCCACAACAAGCCACTGAGCAGTGATTCCATCATAGTCTCGAACATAGCTGGTGTATTACACAACCCGAAGGGCAAGATGTTATACTCGAACAATCCCAAATGACTAGAGAATGCGGTTTTCTCTATGTCTTTGGGGTGCATCGGTATTTGCCAATACCCAGATTGTAGATCCAGAGTGCAGAACCATTGGTTCCCACCCAAGCTATCTAATGTCTCGTCTATCCTTGGTAGGGGATACAAGTTTTTCTTTGTCATTCCGTTTAGTTTCTGGTAGTCAACACAAAAACGGATAGTACTGTCTTTCTTTGTGGTCATACATACAGGACTGGACCAGGGGGCTCGTTCTCGGCACGATTACCCCCAGCTCCAGTTGCTTTTGTTTTTCCTGTTCGCATATTAACTTCTTCTTTAGAGGAAGTCTGTGATACGGAATTTTGAAAGGTCTTTCGTCGCCCACATCAATAGTGCGCAACACCTTATCGGTCCTACTTACGGGTCCTCCATCTATACCGAAGGCATTCTTATACCTTCGAAGGAGCTCCCCTAGTTGCCGTTTATCTTCCGCATCCTTTAAATCTGACTTATCTATCAGTTTCTGAAATTCTTTATCCAAAGGATGCTTACTAACAAGGTTTAATGGTTTCTTGAACTTGGCTTTGGCGACATGTTCCACTGAACTCATCACCCTTACGCCATCACCTCGATTCAAGTAAAGTTCAGTTAGTCATGGGTAATACAGACCATGCTGCATTCGCCACTAACGTATCCACTGAGTCCAACCCAACGCCTGATAAGTGTATTGTGTCGGGTTAAAAAAATCCCATCTCACCCTTCTGGCCCATTGATCCGCCACATAGGACATCACAAGTGGTACCCAGAGGGATTTTCACCGTATGTATAACTGAAGCTACTGAAGACACTTGTCTCAATACGCACTGTACATGCAAGCCATAGGGGTTCCGGATGCTCATCATTCCATCCCTCGGATCCAACATGGCCCCATATAGGCTTGCAAAATCCAACCCAAGGATTCCATCGTCACTAACCTCTGCTATAGTGGGCGAAAGAACGAATTCTTTGCCCCCTATAAGGATAGGCATAAAAGTCCTCCCAAATGTCCTCATACTGCTTCTGTCAGCCGTGCAAGCATTTACCCCCATTTTGTGGTTTTCATGATTGCCGGCAATCAAGTCGAAGAACCTTTCAGACACAAAGGAATGGCTAGCTCCAGTATCCACTAAGAATTCTCCTACACGGCGTTCCACAGATACGGGTATATACCACTGTCTCCCTCCCAATGGGGATGGGTTGCTGGTAAACTGATGAAAGTCTCCAGAATCACGAAGATTCAATCCGAGTCCTCTTAAAAACTCCAGACAAGAATGGCGTGTCCCGCACACTCAGATCAACTCATTAATCCATCCTTCCTCTCCCCCAGTGTGGCCATTCGCCCAATTGTCTCCCCCAACACACATATCTGCACTAGGGTCCCTGGCCCCGGTCAGTATGCTGGGGTGTGCACCCACAGTCACCCGACCTCCAGATATATTTGAATTCTTCTACTGGCTTACCCCCTGTAGCGTTTTGGCATTCTTTTCTAGATGGGGTTATACCCAATGCCGTGGATACAACCCCCTCTAATTTTCCACAATATTAGCTGCCACTGCATCTTGCAGACTTGCTTTGGATTCGTCTTCGGCTTTATAATAAGCCGCCATGACTGGCTTTGCAGTAGTACATTCGGATGAGTAGTGCCCCATCTTCTGGCACCTAAAACATTTTACTGTTCGGTGATCCACTCTGGGTCTAGACCCACTGGCTTGTAATGCTTCAGTTATCTTTTTACACATCTCTTCCATAACCTTTGTCATGTCTTGTGACTGACCACTTGCTTTCGGAGTGCTATCAGCTGGCTTTGTTGTCTTGCCGTTAGCTCTGGGCACACTCGAAGTTTCAGGTACTGTCTTCGCATCCTTCGACTTGTTAAACACCTTCCTAGGAATATATTTCCTACCGGAAGTGTTTATTCTTAATTGCATTGCGCAGAATGTACCATCCTCCTGCTCAATATCAATTAACTCGAAATCGTCCGAGGTGTTCATCTCCTCGGGTCGATGCAGCGCAGCCACTAAGGGAGTGTGTCCTGACACATTAGGAACATCCCCGGCTAACATAGTTTGTTTCTTCACAGCCATATCTATTCCATAAAATATGCCGTGCAACGTGGACCCCTCGTTCCAGGCATCTCTCGCAGCTATCTGATCATCTTGGTCTCTCAGCCCTTTGACAAATTGAGTTATCAAATCATCCATATACCAGTCTTGGTTTTCTGTTCTGGGTCTGGCCTTACTTAGTAGAGCGTGGAGCTCCATACCATAAACTCTAAACGCTTCCGAAGGTTTCTGGGTTCGCTTTCTAAAACGAACCATCGGATCCTCCTTGACAATATTACACAACAGCAAACTAGCAGTTTCTACTAACTGCTCAAAACTTCCTACTAGGCCGTACCATGTGCGCCATTTCTCCACGGCCATACAACCCAGGCCAGCCTTCAGGCATCTAACTAGATGTGGCTTCGCCTTGTATGGCGTCCACCCATTACAATTCATCACATCGATGAAGTCTGCAAACCATTCCTTCCATGGTGGGGTACCATCATACTCTTTCGGAATGACGGCTACCCTTCTGGCTGAGTTGTGAGCATACGTCAGTCTTCCGAACTGTTGTTTGCTCCATTCAATCACCTTGGTTTCATTTAAGGTTTGATTGCCTCCCAATCCACCAAAACTACTGTTATTCGGGGGTGGTGGTGGTGGCGCTTGGGTATAGCCCCACTGCGACTGTCCAGCCCCGGTGTTTCCACCTGCACTGCTTCCATTAGGGGTAGTACCCGAGGTACCACTCACCCCTTGACTGCTCGTATAAGCAGTGCCATTTTGTCCGCTAGCATTAGGCATACCACCTGCTTGGCTTTGCTGGCCTCCACCTTGCATACTTTGTGAAGTGCCTGGGTTCCCAGCGTCCAATCCGACATTTTCCGTCTGATCCACATTTATGTGGAACCCGCCAGTCTCGGCGCTTACGTCCGAATTGTCTCTTTGGACGAAGTCCGGATCCAAATTATGGATGATCTGAACTTCGCTGATGTGGACTCTACTAGCACTGCCATTTGGATCTTGGGTTCTGACATAGACCCCTTCTTGATCCACATTATGAGTGGCATTATCATTTACAAACGGGTTGTATGCACTCGTAGGCTGTATGGGCATTGAAAAGGTACTGAAGTCACCCTGTTTAACGAAGGTCCCATCCGGGCTCGGGTCAGAGCCCACTGGAGGGGGATTTATTTCTTCCTTCTCCTGCAACTAGCTTTCCATAGCAGACTTGTTTAGAGTCAGAGTCGCAACTTCAGTTGTCAGATTCCTCTGTTCCTCTTGTAACTGAGCGTTTTCAGACAAGATTTCGGATTGAATCTTTTCATTGTCTTCAACAGCTCGGTTTCGTTCTAATTGAGCAGCCTGTGCTTCTCTTTTCAAAGTATCCTTTAATATCTGATACTTCTCACTCTTTTTCTTCTGAGATCTCTAATACTCAGTCGTTTCCCTTTGGATCTCATCTTGTTCAGTGACTAGCTTAGATTCCATCTTGGCTTTGCGTAATTGAAGTCTCTTCAACTTCTCTTCCATCGCACTTAACTCGGACTGTAGTCTGTTTACATCCCAAGCTTTCGCGACCTCCTCGGATCTAGATTTGTTGATTGCTCTCTGCCTATTAGCTTCTTCTTTCTCGAGTTCTGCCAACTTACTTTCCCTTCCTCTCTCTTCCGTCGATTGCAACTCCACTCTATGGGCTAGAGAGGAAAGTCTGTATTTTAGGTCGTATTCTTTCAGAATCGCCTCCTGTTCTATAGAACTAAGTTTACTGATCCGTTCTCGGGTCTCATCCTCAATTTTCTTCTGAGCAGCCATGAATGCTTCATGTTGCTTCTTAGCTTGTAGCTCTACCTGGTCTCTGGCTTTTAGATAAGCTGTAGTCGACTTATATCCAGGGCCCATCCAACGACCATGTCTGGATTTACAGCCCCCTCACGGATTGAATACTGAGTCCGATAGAGCCTCATTTAAGGATAATCCCAGCGTATACATTTCCATGGATTGCTGCCCCCTCTTGTACCAAACGGGTATTGTGAAGTGACACCTCGTTGGCATTAAAGGAACAAGCAACACACAAGCACATCTCTCGAATGATCCACACTAGTATATATACAACAATGCCAGCCCCTACACTAACATATATGACCATAGTGTATTTGTCACCATTGGAAAGCCCATTCCATAACGATTCTATCAGTCTTTAGATGACATCAATCTGATAAGTATAGCAGCCAGGGTAGCTTGTTGAACATTTATACATGCTTAGAGCGCACTTTTTCTATTCTGGGCATGTAAAGGGATAAACATCCATTCCCCACCCATCACCTACCATACATAAATCCCCAGGTATAGCCCGTGGCTTATAGATCAGTTATTTCCATTATTCATTATTTTCTTTATAATACTCCCTGCCTCCTCAGCACAAGGCAGATAAAATTAATGTAGATACAGATATGTTTGGTATATATCTGGAAGCTTTTAAAGCTGATGGTTAATTATCATAGACCAATAGGAGTGGTGCTTTTAGGTTTTAATCCACAGCCACCAATCCTGGCACTATGAATGTTATCTCCAATACAGCACTTGGTGATCAACCAATGCTTGTATGTGATTTGGATCCCTAGAGCTCATCTACACTGCCCGACATATTGATAAGAGACCCAGCATTCTAAAAGTTGAAGGCTTTCAGTCCTCTACATCTACATTACCAAGTTTGGCAATGGAACTAATCAGGTGTAAAAGGGCACTACCATGCACACTGGTCTTAATCAACATTTGATAGGGCAGGTTTCCTAGTCCCAAGGGGCCATAACTAATAGTTTTCAGAGTTGTAATGGAACACTGCCTACCATGCGTAGACTGGCAAGTGTAGGAGAAATTTCATAAATTGAACTAAAATTTCCGATTTTCGTTTCCTCTGCATATTAGTCATGGTTGGAATACAATAAGGGATATATATATCAATGGCACAATGCCAGTGCTCTATTGAGATTCACACACAATAAAGACGACAAAGATTCAGGTGATAAAATATTTCCTGGAAACTCTAGGTCTCACAGAGATGAACATAAAATTGACATACTAAAGGGACAATGTCTGTCTGCAGGAGTTTGGTATTCTGGCTTGAAATGGTCAAGGTCAAAACTATTCAAGTTTCTAAGTATACAATTTATAAACCTAAAAATAAAGTGGTGGATGGAGTAATCTTAAAAGAAACATGTACAGTCATTAAAATATCAGACAAGGGGACAAAGCTATAGATTTTCTGACATTAGCATTCATCTTCTGTCGCAGAAGCCTATACTCTATTTCTACAGTACTTGTCCTTTATATATCCCCTTTATATCTTAGAAATAGAGTAATGTAAATTTTGATGTAGATTATGTTTCCAACTGTCAGACCAGTCTCAATGCCTGTGATTAATTATAACACAGAGATAAGATTCACATGTACAAAAATTTAATACACTACCTCCACTAGCTACTTTTGTAAATAGCCATCCATTTATTGAACACAAACTGGATTAGAATGTCTATATTTTGAGGTTACTGCGAGATATCTACTATATGGACACAGCTAATATTTACAAGTTTACTGATCAGTAGACTTTTATTTCATGCCAAATCCTCCAGGGATTCTGCATTACACAATAGGGAGGTATTTTTTGGGGGAAGAAAATATTCTTCTACTGCCCATATAACACTGCTACAGAGGCTAAAGAGAGATTTGCAGAAGTTCCTTCCCGTAAAATGATCCCTCAAAATGAATGCTTCATTCTTCAATGCTGGGGAGGGGGGCAATTAAAATTGTTTGGATCTGAACACTGCTGAAAACACAACATAGAAAAACTCACTCAATAAAGGTTGTTTTTACCATTAGTGTGTTAATTTTGAAAATAGATGCCACTCTCGATAGGTATTGCCCTTAGCTTAATAAGGAACTCCACCAATCAATATTTGGAAGTCGCGATTTACTCCTGAGATATAATAGAAAGCCATTTATATTGTGTAGTTATTCAAGTATGTTTTAACATGGCTTTAATGAAAATAGACAATCACTAGACAATCCATGTGCAGCTTTACTGAGGGCGCTATCTATGTTGTATTGCAGATAAGAAAAATTGGAGACTTGATAGGTGAGTATTATTCAGAGTACCTGTAGGATGACTACATCTCAAATATTTGAGGGACGGAAACAAAATGATTAGAAGGAGGTTTTTGTGCCAGATACAGTCCAGGATAGTGGAACTGCAGCACAGCCCAGAAAATGCCATTTAGCTTATTATCCATGTGTCAGTGGTGCTGTGAGAGTATTGTGTTAGGCAATGGGGGGAAAACCTTTATTGCCAGTAGGACGATAATTTTTATGTGCGAGAGACATAACATTATTCAGTACACTATTGAAGATGCTAAGGGCTGCATTCACTGCCCATGAATGGACTATCTGTGTCATTCATCTGTGTTTTTCCCCACAGAAATGAATGGTAAATCTACTGTGGGAAGTGTATGTGGCCCTTTAGTATCTACATTTACATATGTTTATGTCATTAGCATAGGAGAGTTTAATTGCTATAGATTGCTACCTACAGTAAATTTCATTCAATCTTTGTAAGCATTCATATCTTTATTGTTAATGCAATTCTGACAATGTTATCATTCTTGTTTCAATTTCCATCTTTGTTTGTAACGCTTACTACTGTGTTGAATCCTGTGTTGATGTATCTGTAGAGATTAAGAACATATACAATGGCAGAAAAATGATACATTGTTCTCAAGAGGGCCCTCATTAATACACACAATAATGGTAAAAGCCATGAGTGTCCATGGGATGTCTTTCACTTCTATACTGATCCAGCTATGTACATGTTTTAGCACCATGGCATTTTGCAAGGAAGTCCCATTTGACTCCATAGCCGTTATCTTAATTAAGCAACTCCCAATCATGAGAATGTCAGTGTGGCTTAATCTAATCTGCCTAGGCCCTGTGCACTGATTATAGATGGTGGTATGAGATATATGGGGCACTGTCATATGGCCCACTGTTGCTACTAATGTAATATTGGAGCAAATGCTGCTAGAGACATCTATTGGTATACCTATGGGTGTCAGTGGTGCCTGGTGCTTCTGGAATGGTGCAGTAGGGGAGCTGCTCAAAAGGAGGCAGAGTGATATTACAGTTGTGGAGTTGCTTGAGGACTTGCTCTACGCTAATTCCGACTGGTATGTATAGGTATATCTGTATATTTGGTTATATATCACTACTTTTAGGTTGTCAATAATAATACTGACTTTATAGATATTGAAGAAATCTCTAGGTTACCTGATTGTTTTACCATTTTCTGTGCACGCAATAGGCACATCTACAGCTTTCATAAATAATCTCTTTATAGTGTCCTGGACACTGTCAGGAATATTGCACCCCAAGCAGTGTACCATATTGTCCAAATGTCCAATGGTCTATGATTAGCTAGCATTAGATCTATGGCATTCAAGGAATCCTACCAGCATACATAAATTTATAACAATTAGAGTACTCCTAGACAAAGTTTGGGGATTCTCTGATCTTAATTACTGACCAAGGCAGCTGGAGAGTACTTCCATTCTATCCCCTTAATCAGTACATCAAACCGATAGTTCTGTAGACCAGAGAGAGTGAATGGGGCCCTGTGTTTCTCTTTACTCTGCTTCATTAGTATTTACCCCCAGCCCTTGGATCGGTCAGTGCTAGGTTTCATCCTATGGGAAGACAACACTTTGATCCGAGTTAAACATGGCATCCCTCTGTGACTGGAAACTACAAATTACAGGCTGTTGATTATGTTCCTCCATTCTCTAGCTACCCTGGTCTGGAATAGGAAGTTGCCATGGGGAGGGAGTGTTACACATAGGACCAGATTATTAATATCACTATGAGAACTATTTGCCCATAGTGAAGCAGATTTTCCACTATTTTCTTGTATCACTAGACTACACCTTCTGCTCATACAAATAACAAAGTCATACAAAGCAGTACTACAACATGGCCAGTATCTTGCAAAAGGTGGGGGACGGACAATGCACAGAAGTCTATGGAGGTATTACTGGGTGTCTCTGGTATGATCTGAACAGTTCTAGTTATACTCAATCAGAAATGCCCGCAGGTCTGTGTTCGTGTATACTTCACACTGATCTCATAGACAAAGTATTGGCATGATGATCGTAATAATGCAGTGCACGTGATTTGACACACCAGCATTGCATTCTTGTGACAAAGGAACATGGATTCTGGGACCAGTGGAGGCATCACCCAACCTTTAAGTGCTCAAGCCCTTTAGAACATCCATCCCATTCCATATAGGGCCTGAAAGGTTACATTGGGTGGACTGAAAAGGAAACTAGTGTTTCTATAAAGATGGAATGGATTTCTGATATCATTCTCCTCTGCAAGGAGAGAATAACTATAGTTGTACTATTTTTGTGTGTGAAGAGTATGAAGTTTGATTCTGTTGGCTTGATTATAAAATGAGATGCCTATTACCCATATTAAAAATAATTTATATCAAGAGTTTGGCTCCAAAACATACAAGTTATTTCCTCTGACAGATATCTCTTCATGCGTCCAGAGACTATACAGTCAAGATGAAAATAGTGGTGGATCCAGGATCTGGAAAAGGAGGGGGCGCGGCCCTAAAAGAGAGGGTGCACCCCCTATTTTTAAGCAGGTTTTGGGGTCCAAAATATCTAATTAAAGTACTGGGGAAGAGGGGGTGCCCCCCTCTAAATCCGCCACTGTGAAAATACTAAAATTTTCACCAGGAGAGGGCTGTATACGTTGAAATTTTGGGATTGAACTCTTTATATATCATTTGTATAAAAATCTCCATACTGGAAATATGTGCTTTGTAAGATACCGATTGATCATGATGATGGTTGCAGTGTACAGAAGTATTATGCCTGTTCTCAGGGTACGTTATAACTCCCAAATAGCTGAGACTACTACTTCCCTTGTCATCATTAAAACAAATCCCATGTAACAATGTATCTTCATGGCAGTTATGTGAATGTCAATATTGCAGACATAGGCTAATCTGCTCAAATCATTTATCGAAATGGTGGCGAAGGAGATGCTGTCACTGTTAGTGCTAATGCAATATGGCAGCAAACACTGCTGGAGACATCTATTGGTATGCCTATGAGTGCCAGTGGTGTCTGATGCACGGAAGGGTGGAGGGTGGGTGCTGCATAACATACAACTAGAGTGCTATTGGGCCTGTGTGCTACTCTTGCTTAACATAATTCTAACCAATATACAATACAATTTGACAGTCATCCTCTACAATGAGAGGAGTCAATCTCTGCAAAGAAGAGTTTGTTTATTGTTACCTTGTAGAAACTATGTGGGAAGTAGCAAAAATATAAATCATGATCGAAATTGGTCAATGGGAGGTTGATAGTGTAAGCATTTTGGTCATACAATAGAACATTAATCTACCAGATAAAATCAAGTAGTACTAGTAATGTTATGTCCTCATGTGTGCATACATAATATGCATACCTCCTGGTAATAGTATCATAGGATGGGATTCAATTAACTAACCTGTTTCATTCTGTCTACGATCCGAGTTGGCATGGTAACTCGGATCTTGTGTATTCCCTCAATGGTAGCTATTTCTGCATCAAATCTATGAATGGCAAATAGATTTTTATAACACTGGAAATGTATACAGCATGTATACACTACCTTCCTGGCTAAAATGCTTGCTTCCGAAAGCATTGTTTAGCACAGCCCATGCCAAGAGGGAACAAAGTTTAAAATTAATGTGCACATCAATCTTGGCACACCACCAGCTGCTGCCTGCCTTCCTTGTAAGGTCAGGTAGGTCACTACTCAGGTGCATCCTGGTGGAGTACTGACGTGGTATGTGACTGGGTTGGTGTGTGAATGAGTGAGGTAGTGTAGGGAAGTGAGTGCCACAGAAAACCTGCTGCCGCCTAAAACTCAACAATACAGACAAGTTCAGGGTAGTCATGCAGTGTCAAATGACTACCTAAACTCATCATTCTGACAATACAAAGTCATCATACTGAAAACTTCTAAAGGTGCTCAGGATGACGACCTAAATATTGTCAACCTGAGGACTTAAAGTCGTTTGCATTGAAGAGTTTCAGGCTACTCAGGTTTTCCATGTGGAAGGTCTGGATCACTACGGAGCCCTGGAGGTGACATTTCTTATATCTATGATACCCAAGTATCATTATATATATAAACCTTAAAATGTAATTTGTTTTACCTCTTATGTATACATAACTACTTGTCATATAATGATAGCACTATGGAAGAACTAGTTATTGTATTCGTAATATACACCCACATATATAAGGATAAGCAGACTTTTTATTGTGAGCTGGATGTGGGCCTTAAAGAGCAGTAGGCCTATATACCTAACAGACACTAAAACTGTTACTGTAAATAGCCTTCTTTGGGGGCACCTGTAGCGTGATAAATTTCATCCATACAGGAAGTTTTCCCCATTTTGGCACCCTGTCCTGCACTTTGGCTTTGGATTCCTGGGTGTCTCTGTCTCTGGCTCTCTGTGTCTGTCTTTGTCTGCATGTCTATCACTCTGTCTCTGTCTCTCTTAACACTACTATTTCTCTGGATGATTCAGCATGGATAAAGTGGAGAGAGGGAGAGAATGAAATGATGGGTGAGAGGAACGAGAGGGAGGGTGTGAGAGAGGAAGCGGGACACAGAAGAAGGGTGCAAGGAGCATAGAGCGCCACAGAACATGAAGCACCATGAAGCTCTGCTTCTGTGGAGCACAATGGAACGTGGAACACAATTGAGCTTACAGTACTATTGATCATGGAGCTCCATGGACCATGGAGCACCATAGAGCTGTATTTCTATGTTGTACCATGTAGCATGGAGCACTATTGTGCATGGATCACTATAGCATGGATCTCCATGAAACATGTAACATGCAGCTATATGGACCATAGAGCTCTAAGTCTAGTAACATAGACCATGTAGCACCATTGAGGTTGGAGCACTATGGAGCATGGAGCTCTCTGCCACATGGAGCACCATGGAGCTCTCTGCCACATGGAGCACCATGGAGCTCTATGCATCATGGAGCACCATGGAGCTCTATGTAACATTGACCACTAAAGAGCTCTATGCAACATGGAGCTCCATGGAGTTCTATGCAATGGGGAGCACCATGGAACTCTATGCAATGTGGAGCATCATGGAGCATGACACTCTTTGGAGCTAGGAGTTTTATAAAGCATGGATCATGAAACCATTTAGCTCCATGACCCATCGGGAATGAAGCACCGTGGAGCTCTATGGAACATAGAACAAGCTTTCATCCCTCCTTCTTTTTCCTTTCCCCTCTGGATGCCATAAGTTACTAGGGCTATTTATAGTAACATTTAGGTCTGTCTTATGTATATAGCTCCAGGTATACATAAGAAAAATGCCAGGCAGAGAGAATGCTTTGTCTTATGTATATAGCTATGGTTAAACATAAGCACACCAAGCAGAGAGATTGTTCTGTCTTGTGTATACAGCTCCACTTATACATAAGAAAACACTTAGTGTGATAAGTAGAGAACTCAACCGCTTTTACTCTATGAATATATTGTACATTATATGACATCCATTATCACTCACTATGCTATACTCACCTATAATGTATGCAGTAGTACCACACCCTGCCACTAAGGGTGGTACACCTGATGGTCATTATGTATTATACAGCCAGGTGCTAGTTCACCTGCCAGCATTACCAACTAGCTATTGGCTGAGTTAACATCTCTTCAGCATGTACTTTATACAATAAAGCTATCATAAATTATCCACTAATTGCCAGCTTCGTGTTATCACTATGTTCATATAGTAGCTGTAATTACCCATAGCTAGATATGACATTAGCAGTGAAAAATGGTATGCTTGTGTGTCCCTACATACATAACTAACACAGTGATGTAGTGAGGGAAGGCAAGAAAGGAAGGAAGGAAGGAAGGAGGTGGGGTAAGGAAGGAGAGGTTAGGGTGAGAGAAGAAAATGGAGGGATGCAGGTATAGAAGGATGAAAGGAAAGATTGATGGACCCTTCCCCTCCCTCCCTCTACCTTTGTCCCTAAGCTCCAGTCGTTCCTGTGCCTCCCCCCCTCTCTCTCTCTTACTCTCTCTAGCTCTCTCTGCCTGGATCCTCCCTGTCTGTTTTCCTGGCAACCTGCTTGTTGGACTGCCTCCCTTTCTTCCTTCATCCTGCCTCACTACTCCTCCCTACCTACCTGTCCCCTCTATTCACTATGACTGACTGCTGCCAGTTTGCCTGCCTGTCTACCTGGCTGCCTGTCTGTCTCCCTAAGTATGTCTGCCTACCTGTCTGTCTCCCAACCTGTCTCCCTCACCCTGCCTGTCTGCCTGTCAAGCCTATCCCTACCTACATGCCTCCCTCTTCCCCTCCCTCCCTCTCTCCCTCCCTCCCTTTACCCTGCCGAGTTACTTTCTGCCTGCATGCCTATTTGCTGCCCCTCCCTTCCCTACTGCATTCCTTTCACCCTCTCTCTAACTCTCTCTCTCTCTCTCTCTCTCTCTCTCTCTCTCTCTTTCTCTCCCCCACTCCCTTCTCTGTCTCCATGTGTTTACTGATGTCCTACATTGTTTAATGGCCTCCCTCTCCTCCCTCGACCCATCCTCCAGCTATTCTGTCCAAAGCTTCCTCTTCTCTCTCACCAACATCATTCCATCCTTCCTTCCTCTTGCCTCTATTCTCTCCTCCCTATCTTGATTCTTTTAATGCCTCCCTCTTTTCTATCCACCCATTTCCATCTCTCCCTATAGCTGCCTTCCCTTTGCCTCTCCTTCATCCACCCCCCGCCCGTCCCCACAGATAGAAGTGGGGAGAGCATTGCGGGGATGAAAAAATGTCACCTCCAGGGCTCCATAAATTTCAGCCCTTGCCCATACCCTCAGTTGACAATTTTTGCAGTGTTATTCATTTTAACTTCTTTTGACCATACAAGTTCCAATTAGATTACTTTGGTTGGATGTGTTAGTGTGTATGTGGTATAGGTTGTGGACTTAAGCCTAGATCCATAGAAAATGTGACAAACCTTGAGAAATCATAACATTAAGGAAAATCCCTTTTTTCAAATTTATGTCTTCAGCTACATTTTGGTACTTTGCATCATAAAATACTTCAAATAGCTACAGAAATATAAAATCTGATACATGGGATGTCAGCAACATTTATGCTATTTATGATTTTAAGCTTTCATATATCATATATCATGGTTATGATTACTGGTAATTAGTTTGGTCAAAATACCAGTTATTATTCATATTTGACACTTTTATAAACTGTAGCTCTCGTGCAGTAGGAGCAATGTTTTCACTTTTCACCACAAGGGAGCAACACTGTCTCTCCTCTCACCTTCCCTAGCAACAGCTGGTGCCCTAGGTGTTGGGCAGTGCATACTAGAGAGGGGTACCAGCGGCCGTCACACCTGGCTAGCCATACCCCCATGAAGCCACACTAAACAATGAGTGTAAATGACCTCTAGCCTCCATGTTCCAAACAATGAATATAATATTCATGTAGTTTACTCGTCTCCCACATATAAGCCACACACCTAACTTTGGGTAAAGCTATAAGCTGCATTTGAGTGGTGGGAAGGACTTGTGCATAAGCCACACCTCAACTTGGCCCTAGGCCTAAGGGTCACCTCCTTCCCATCCCAATCCCACACCTGGATGGGTATATTCTACAACACTGACAGACGCACTGCCATGCTATTTACAGCGCCACACTGACACCCTAATGTAGTGTATTGAACAAGTAACCAATGGATAAATTGAACAAGTAACCAATGGATAAATAAGTTATAAGTCATAAGTTATCCATTGTCTACTTATTTTATACCACGAAACTAATAAATAATCAATATTATACCAATAAATTCAAGTTGAAAACAAAAATTATTCCCCCTCCCCAAGACTTGATGCCAGCCATTGTGTGTACACGATGGTACATACACCTCCTCGCCCGGCAGCGGACAGCGACAGCCCCCATCTCGGCTAGCCTTGGCAGCAGCACACGGCGAAAAATAGTGTTTGTACATGATCGGTACACACACCTTATCGCCCGGCAGCGGACAGCTACAGCGCACACGGCGAAAAAAGATTTCAATGTGTCTCGCTGTTATGTTTGTGTATAAAACACCTCCTCGCCCGGCAGCGGACAGCGACAGCGCACACGGCGAAAAAAGATGCGCCCGGGCCTGGACTCGAGCCGTGTTACTCTCACGGCTGAGCGCAAAGCGCTAACCGCTAGACCACCACGCCTTCTCCGCTCACTGCGTCTCACTGTTATGTTTGTGTATAATACACCTCGTCATCCGGCAGCGGACAGCGACAGTGCACACGGCTTTGTATCATATCGAGACATGATTCGAACCAAGCATTTCTCGTCAGTCCCTGTGGCGCATTGCATAGGGAGTTGGATTTGGGATGTGAGACTGCAGGTTCGATCCCTACCCTGGCTGGAAAATTTCGTGGGCTTTAATATGTGACATGTGACATGGGAGAGGCGTGCTGTTATCCTGGATAACAGCACGCCTTACATGGATAACAGCACGCCTTACATGGATAACAGCACGCCTTACAAAATTGATGTTACAGCCTATAGGGTGTGCAATATCGACAGATATGTGGATGGGAATAGCCACCAAAAAGCACTGTGTAACCCAGAAATTGTGGTATATTGAACCAGAACGTGAGCTGATATTAGAGTTTATAAATCAGGCTGGGGAAAAGGTAATACAGTGCCAACAGTGGACTGGGGAAAAACATTGGCCATATCTCCACCAATAGAACTGAATGTGGAGGAGCCTGAACCACTGTTGGATAGTCACTGGGCGCGACTCAGTCAGCGCCCGCCGGACAACTGTTGGACAACTCTCCACTGTTGGACAGTGGGGGCCTTGGCCACTGTTGGACAACTCTCCACTGTTGGAGACTGGCCCTCAGTGAGTGTTCTTATCTCCTGGTTCCCATAGTGATAACTGATAAGAGCTTAGTGCAGGTGTTGGACTATCCTCCAACAGTGGGGCTGATGCAGGTGGGGAGTAGTCAATTTACATCTCCTGCACCTGGTGTGTATGGTACAGTCGATAACAGTGTCCCATTCTATCAGTGGGGGCTGGAAAAGTCACTGAGTTTGAGGCATAAGCATCATAGTCTTGACCAATAAGGTGGGCTGATACGAAAAATAATGCCTTATTTTGTTTGCCTGTGCCTCTCATAGATTCATATACTTAACTGCATAATTATTGTAGCCTCAAAGGTATCCCAGTAATCAAAATCCTGGATCAAATTTGGCCATCTTTGGACTGTGTGGTGTGCTGTGGTGCATATTTGTTTGCATTTCTAACTACTTTTGGCAGATGGAGACACATCATTCACACCAGTAGTGGCCTCTATATATGGGGGTTGAACTTGTTTGCCCACTGCAATCGCATGGTCAGTGAAGTGGGAAGGCACTATACTAGACCAGTCTCAGGTAGTACTACCTCCCCCTGCAGGGAAAGGGATAAGGCTAGCTGGACCTCAGCTCCACAGAATGAAACCACAACAAAGTGACAGAGGGTAGGTTGTGACCAGGAAACATTTTACAAATGGATATGTAGCAGAGTTTCATTCAACTGATAGGCAACAATGTAAGTGAATATACAAAGTAAAGTGTCTATACTTGAACATAGGACATTACTCAAACCTCCCAGTTCCCCATACTGCCTAAAACGATGACTTGTTTTTTGACCCCCTTGGTTTGAGTGGGATCTGTTCCCAGCCAGATCATACCCACTAGACTTGGCTGGCCTGCTAGCTAGGTGGGAAGGGGTATGGGGTCAACAGAAAATGCATGATTTGAAATTATTTTGGTACAGTAAATGCAGCATATCTCATCATGTACAATTTTGTTTTGAGTGTGTTCATACATATACCTGGATAATTGTAAGGCCTACCACTATACAGGTATAATTCTTTGCACAAATCATTAATGCCTTGCACAAATTGCCTTTTTTATTCTTAACCTTATGGTATATGAAATTTATCCAGAAATGTTGGAGGATAGGCCAATTTTTAGCCCTCCTCCTATGGTGGAGGGGAGTCAATGTTTTTCTGTAAACTGGCCTGCTCAATGCTGTGGCGGTGGCCCTACGGGCAGCGTCTTTTACCACTATAATTTTATGCACTATATATAGAATATGTGAAGTCCATTGTTCTGCATGGCCACAGTGATGTATCTCAGAAGTCAGAACTGCTCAGGCTGGCTTTGAGGAGCAGAAGGAGGGTGGGGTCAAAACAATATTGCCAAAGGCTGTAGGTACCTTCACGTATGGCTCTGAACAATATTTCCCAATTCTTATTGCAAATCACCTGCGCATAAGCCCAACCCTGACTTTAGGAAGATCTTCAGAAGGTCACAGAAGTCATTTGGTTCATCTATAACGACTCCCTACAACAAGAAAATAATGGCCACTTTTATGGATCTGAGAAGTGCAAACCTTACTTATATATAGCTCTACAGTGTGGGTGCCATGGGCAATACTTTTCCGACTTTTAAAGGCTCTCAATGTTTCCCTATCACTATTACGATATTGCTCGAATTTATAAATCAATTGTTTTTGAATGTCCTTACATGAGAGAGCCAGTGCTAAAGGGTAGACTGGGTGGCTGCCAAATGGTTTCTACCCTCAATGACGGTACCTAAGACCTCCATGATAGAGGGTGCCACCAGTACTCTCATATTTTGTCCTATATAGTGGTGTATAAATGCCTGACTAACTTGCTTCATATTTTCTTCATTTATTAATATTTTTGCCCAATTCTTTCAATACACCGAGTTTATATGATACATAAAAACAGCATTAGACCAGAAATTGCGTTGATCTTCACCTTTAACTCAATTGCATATTGAAAAATTGTGGCATAACACATAAAAAAATGCCATTATTGGAAAAAAATAACAATTTCTAAACATAATCATCCATAATTTTGGATCTCAAAGAGATAATTCAGTTCTGTTTTCAGTTATGAAAACCTTAAAGACAGGTCAATAAGATAGAGTAACTTTTTATTCAAAAAGAACAAAACAATGATTTCATGTCAACCGAATGTCAACAAATGTGCTAAATTTAGGGAAAAACATTCTTTTTAGGTTCTAAATAAGGTCATTTTAGAAGGAAAATAGGGTCTTGGCTATAGCATAATCGGATTCTTCAGAAAAAGTCACACTAGAGTTGTTTTTTACTCTTTTGGTCATATCTCTTTAAATATTGCATTTAGAGCATTTTTCGGTATTTCCCTTAATGTTATGATTCTCCCTGTTTCGTCACAAATAAGGAATAAGCTTCAATGAAATATATGAAGCACATAGATTACCTTATAGTTAACCTTTACACATTATGCACAGTGTATTCGATAAATAAGCAAATGTCCATGACCAGGGCTACAATTCAGTAGAATCTCATTGTTTTAAGACTGTAAAACCATGAAATAAAGGTTGATATTCATATTTGCAAATTCAGGATATATAGTATACTATAAAGAAATACCGGTTGTTACATTTTGCTAGGGATGCCATAATTATCTTTATTCTGAACTATATCTTAGATCAAAAATACACGATGTTAATGCAGAAATCTTTAATTCATAGGTGCATAAGCATGAGGTAAAGGTCATTTGTATATGCCCAGGACATTTAGCTCAGATACATCCTATGATGATAAACATCACATGTTTTTTGTGGGGGATGGGATTTCTCTTTTCCCCCTACAAGGGACAATGCCTGAACACTATTCCCTCCGACTATTCCTCCTTGTCAACCAACTTAAGATCCTCTGCACCGTGGCAGAAGAAGGCTAAATGGCTAAGCCCTGCAGGTGCATGATTGGGACAGGCAGAGAACAGTCACACCCTACCATAGTTCCATTAACTGTTGCTTCAATCAGTGTCAAGCAGTACAAAACAGGAACTGAGGTCTTCAAGGCACCATCTTCAAGATGACACCATTTGTAAATTCGGACTGGTTGAAATGTTACGATCTAGATCCCTACTGTAACAGTGTATGGCACTATAGCACACCACAGGCCCTAATCATTACAGTAACTATTAGCTTTTATAAAACAGCTGGCAGTGCACTGCTGCACGATAGAAGTGACCTTGAGTGCATTAGGTGTAGTGTTCCATTGCACTTAATTTAAATATGCACACACACCACCTATCGTACAGGTGAGGTACCACTGTACACCATGCCAAGGCGCCATTCTTTCACAGCTCGTCTTAGAGCATGCATAGCTTTCTATATACAGCGGAAAATCCGACGATATCTCCCTTCATAGCTCAAACAATGGCAGACAATAATAGGCTTAGATCTATACAGGACCTCGTGGCACAGGGTGACGGTAACCCGACACCAACAGAACTGGAACAGGACCTGAAAAAGCCATCTAAAGACCACAAGAAAAAGTCAAAAGGAAAGAAAAAAAAGTCACAAGCAGAAGGCCAAGCAGGCTGCTCGTCAGGGCGAGGAGAACTCGTCAGCAACTTCGTCTGTGGAAGAGGAGCCAGAGAAGGAGAGACTGGCGGACACCCCTCCCCAGCCCGGCAGGGCCGATGATATACACACATCCTCGAGGTGCGAATAAGCACTCACCTTCTTGAGGTGCGAGCAGTGGCCTTATTCTCACCTCGAGGAGGTGTACCACATCGAGGTGAAAATAAGAATCCTTATTCTCACCTCGAGGAGGTATGCTCTTATTCACACCTCCTGGAGGTGTGGTTTGCAAATTAATTTACACCTCGAGGAGGTGTAATCTGCAAGGGGGGGGCCAAGAAATTTCAAATGACCATGGGGCCCGGCCATGGGGGTGGGGGGGTAAAAAATGTTGAAGTTTTTGGGGAATGGTCATTTTTAATAAAAGGGGAGGATGGCGCTCTTGCAGGGGGGGGTTAAAAGTTTCACCCCTTTTTAGCAAAAAAGGGGCAACATTTATTTGTCTCCCCATACATTTTTTTAACAACAGGGGGGTTGGGTTGGGGGGGACAAAAAAAGGGGAGGCCCTTTTGAGCGAAAAATTTTAGACCCCTCAGATTTCGCCATGCAGGCGCGGAATTTCACCAACCCCACAACCCCCCCAAGCTGGCAATAAATGACCTGTCCCTACTAGAGCAGGGTGGCTTTGGGAGATAAAAAAAATTGAGACTATCGCTTCCCGCCAGGGCCCCCGGGGCAGGTCCCGCCAGTGTTCCCCGCGCACACCGCCGTACCTCCGAGTCACTTCAGAGCCAGCCACCTACGGGCGCTCGCCACAGCGACAGCCAGGAGGTATGCCAGTGGCGACAGGAGATAGGACTGATAATTTACATTTCTCCCTAAAGGATGCCTCAGATGATGACGACGTACAGCGCCACATGGTCAACATCTTAACATTACAGAATTAAACTAGGGACTCAGGCAGGTACCAATGTACTGTGTCAATGACAAAAAGGTGTATAAAGCTATATATAGACATATAGAAAATGTAAATGAGGACGCGATGAAATACCCCAACGACAACGTACATGATTGGTCGGAGGAGGTATGCGACAGAATATACAATGACTGCCTTTCTTGGCTCATTAAAGTGGCTATTGGCCAGCTTAGGTTACAGTTTTCCCAGAAAGGTGAAAGGGTAATTAGGCCCACTTCTGGTAGGGGGGGGGGAAGAGTGAGGGCTGGGTGAGGTTGACCCCTGAGTTGGAGGCCGCAAAGAAAGGGCCTCTATGCAGGGCTTACAATTTCGGCCAGTGCCACTCGATGGTAGACCATGTACAAAGAGGGTTCAGAAATCTCCACTACTGCAGCTATTGTGTATTTACCAAAGTGGAGCTCGCTAGGCATAAAGAATCCGAGTGTAAATACAAACAGCAGAGAGAAGACAAAAAGAAAATATCCCAAACTGAAGACAAGGATTTTTTAATCCTATTTCATCAGTTAGTGTTAAAGACAAAAAGACTACTGGAGGGGGGATGCCCCCCTCCCCGCCCCCCCCCCCGTCGGGCAAGCCTTGGTGGGTCGTGGAGTTCTTGCAGACAAGAATCACCACAATGCTGAAGACTATTCACAACACATCACAGAATTTATTCTTAAAGGGATTGGCCACAAGGTAATGTTGGGGCCCTTCGAGGGCCCGCCCTTTGAGCCATGGACCCAGGTCAGCCCCCTCCTCACTCAAACTAAAAAGGAGGAGAGGGCCCGCCGGGTCATCATAGATCTCAGCTACCCCCTAGGTAGAAGTGTAAATGACGGTATCAAAACACACATATACAAGGGTGAGATTTACAAGTATACCTTACCCCGGTTATGGACTTGGCCCAGGAGGTGGTCGAGAAAGGGGAGGGGACTAACATGTGGAAACATGACCTAGAACGCACTTATCGCCAACTTAGAATAGACCCCCTCTCTTTCCCCCTCCTAAGTATCAAACATGAAGAAAAGTGGTACATTGATGTCTGCACGGGATTTGGGTGCAGGACCTCCGGTTATTCCCAACAAAGAGTTTCGGAGGCCCTGTGTTCATTTATGGCAGCTGAGGGCCACAAGGTTTATGCCTATGTGGACGACTTTTGTGGGGTGGCTAGTTCACTCCGTGCGGCCACAGAGAGTTATGAGAGGTTTGGCTCCTTGTGTGAGGAGCTGGGGATGGTCATGGCCAAAAACAGAGCGGCCACCCCAGCGACCTCCATGGAATGGCTGGGCTTCAATATTAACTCTACTGATATGACAGTTACTATTCCACAGTACAAACTTGATATGTGAGGCCACTGAGTGGCTGACCAAAGACTGGTCCACCATAAAAGAACTCCAAAGCCTTATAGGCAAATTGTCCCATGTTTCTCAATGTGTGCGCCATTCTCGCAAATTCATGTGTCACCCTTTGGTCTGCATACGGGCAGGCGATCGGCTCAGTGTCCTCAAACTTAACAATCAAATGAAGAAAGTTTGTCAGATATTCCAGGGAATGTAACGCCCGTCTCCTCATCCCCCTTAACCTCCCCAAGGTGACAGTGGAGTGTGACGCATGTAAACAGGTGGGGGGGGGCAGGGGGCGGTGGTCCACCACCCAGTGCTACAAGGTTGATTTTGATGTGGGGATACAGGAACATCATATATCTAGACTTGAAGCGCTCAACATTGTGATTTGCATAAAAAGCCTTATCCCCTTTGAGTGTGTTAGGGTGCTTGTCATAACTATGCCAGCGCTGAGGTGATGATATCAGGGAGGACACATGACCTGATGATGGCGGCCTGCACGAGAGAGCTCGCCATGGTCGTCTCCCTGAGATAGAGGTAATTCATGTACCTGGCCGTGACCTCGTCTTGGCGGATGCCTTGTCCAGAATATAAGTTGGGGCAAGGCTACAGAGACAAGTGGTACCTCACCTATCATACAGGTGAGGTACCACTTTACACCACGCCAAGGCGCTATTCTTTCACAGCTCGTCTCAAAGGATGCACAGCTTTCCCCACCCACCTACTCCCTAGAAATCTATGGTTACAGGGTGGCATATTTGTTGTATTAATTATAATGCTATTACATTACTTGATCTTATAATTAAACAGTTACTGTTATTATTGCAGTCTGCATTTTTTCGTGTGTCATTACATAATTATTTAGAGAATAGACAACGATCTTCTTCACATTGAGACTGTCGGTTGTCCTATAATGCACGAATGCATCTGAGTGCATTATAGGACAACAGGCAGTCTCTAATTTACAGGTTGAGGGCTATTAATCAAAATCAAAATCAAAATGCATCATGCATTCATTGACAAGACAAAAAAAAACTGGCCTGGAGGCGAACGCCTGCACCTGGGGTTAGGAGCACAACGTGATGTCCATTACACCATAGCCAAAGGCATCTGCAGGTTGTTGCGGTCTTCTACTGGTGTGAGTGCCTCTATAATTACAATGCCATTCTCACCTTGCGTATGTGACAAGCTGGGGACGCTCCTAACCAGGTAGAAACTATGGCATTGTATATATACAGGCAAACACACTCTTTTTCTCGTCAGTCCCTGTGGCGCAATGCATAGGGAGTTGGATTCGAGATCAGTAGAGTGCAGGTTCGACCCATACCTCTGGCAATGAAAATTACGTAGGTTTTAACATGTGACATATGACATGTAAGGTGTGCTGATATCCATGGATAACAGCACTGGGTACCTGTTATCCATGGATAACAGCACACCTTACAAAGGTCATGATGCATGCATCATGGCATGCAATATATACAGGTATCAGAATGGGAATATTAAGCTAATAGATGATGCATATCGGGGCCCTAGGGCTGTATATACAGCATATACAGCCCGTGGGGCCCCGATATGCATCACCTAATAGGTTTATACCACCATTTCCTCCATTTTGTATCAATTTCTTAACTGAAATCCAAAGAATATAGCCAGGCGAAGACATTTTGTAAAAGCAAGCGATACGGCCCGGGTCACCGCTCTGCGCGAAGCCATTGTTTTTGTTCCTTGTCGGGAGAGGTACCGCCATGTTTACACTCACTTTTCGTATGAAATCCAACCATGACATGTTATAATATTAAAATCCCAAGAAGTATTCAATCCATAGACGAGGAATGCCTGCTAATTTTCTCCATTTTCTTCAATATAAATAAGAATCCATTGATTTTCCAAAACGGTCCGAAATTTTCGGCGTCTTCCTCGTTCAGCGAGCGGATGACCTATATCCACATCCGGGCCACTGACACACTTTCGCTGAACAAGGAGGCAGGTGGGAATGGCAGACCGCGACTCGCTTACGATGGAAAAATCAATGGATTCTTATTTATTTCGAATATATCGGACATATCAAGCATGGAGTACTCATCTAGAATGTCTAAGGATATGTATGTATTAATTTGAAGACGTGTCATGGTTGGATTCCATACGAAAAGTGAGTGTGAACACGGCGGTACCCCTCCCGGCAAGGAACAAAAACAATGGCTTCGCACAGAGTGAACCGGGCCGCGACTCGCGTACATTGGGAAAATCAATAGATTCTTATTTATATCGAAGAAAATGGAGAAAATTAGCACGCATTCCTCGTCTATGGATCGAATACTTCTTGGGATTTTAATATTATAACATGACAAGCTTGGAATCAATACGAAAACTGAATGGAAACGTACCACTAGGACCTCAGGTTAGAATTTATTTATTTTTGCATTGTGTTTCATCACCGTTCAGTGTGGCGCTATGGCTAAGGCCTTCGCCTACCACCACTGCGGCCGGGGTTCAATCCTCATACGAGTTGGCACGATTTTTCACCATGGAAAATGGCTAGATTAACTTTGTATAGCTGCCATAATTTCCAAAAATATTCTAAGTCCAACTTGACCCCGAAAAAGTATATACCAAAAATTTCAAAAATGCACAAGGGTGGTATATGCAGAATAATGCACGGCTAAACTGCATATAAACCCACCGGAAGTGCCGAAATCGTGGTATAACCACAAAAAGAACCCAAAATCCCAAAAGTTGTGTAATAAGGCCGAATACTGTACACACAAGGTCACCTAGTTTCATGGCGGCGGTTAGAGGGGGGTTGGCCTCCACTATAGGACTGTATGGACTAACCCATCCTATACTGTACTATCCTTGCCAAGAGTGAGAAAAGATCTCTGGAGGCTCTGAGAAAGTTTATAACTATAAACGAGACCTACGCGAGAGAGTGGAACTCAGTTATCCAAGTGCCTAGCACAATGTCTATTTGGATGAGACAATCATGTAAATATCTGAGATAAATGTTATACTAGAATCCTTATCTAACAGTTGAAAGTAAACTGGGAATTGTTGGTGGCATTGAGGCATTCAGGGATAAAAGTATCTAAATGAAAACTCACAGAAAAGAGTATGGCAATACATTGTTTTTACTGCCCGTTGCAGTTCTAAGGCCTTATACAAATGGATTCCCTGGACAAAGCAAGGGAGCTTTACACAATTGAGCACATGCTTTCACTCAGATCTGTTTGATTGGTGTGATTACAGATCTGGACTTAAGTGTAGTTGGAAGTGGCTGGTAGTAGGAAGTGGCTGGTATGTTGCAAGTGGCTGGTATGTTTTTATGGTAGCAAGATGTCAAAGGTGTGACTTGTATGCAAGCTTGGTAAAGCAGAGGAATTAAGGCTAGCTATCAATATGGCAGGCAGTATGGCTGAGTTACAGGGATCTTAATCAGAGACATGTGCTATATTGGAGATACCATTCATAGTACCAGGATCGGTGGCTGTGGATTAAGTGCACCACCCCAATAGGTATTTGATATAACCATCAACCTTAAAAGCTTCCAGGTGTTTTTGCGTATCTATGCCTACATTAATTTTATCTGCCTTGTGATAGTATCATATACCATTTTATTATTCCAATCATCTTAACATATTACTGTATTAATCAAAGAATATATAAGAAATTAATACATAGAATGACTAGAAGAGCGCTCATACATTCTAGAAGAGCGTTCATGCTCCACTGAACACCAGCTATGTCAAATATACATAAGTTACATCACCAAAGGGACCGACCTTATGGTCCACTGCACAATATAAGGCTTTTTAGAGCCTAAGAGACGGACCTCATGGTCCAGTGCACAATATAATAACTTGTAAGTGAATGCAACCGGCCGTCATGGGTGCCTGGGCACCGCTGACGCCGTCATGGGTGTCTGAGCATCCCAAGACTGAACAATAGGTTACATAAGTAACAATGCCATAACCTTCCGGTCATTCTAGCATCGCTCCTAAGCAACCTAGGTCAAATATGAAAGCATTTATAAAAAGACCATAATTAGATGGTCAAAATGAGTCCAAGATCAAGGCGGAACTCTCATTATTAAGGAAGTTACGCCACCAAGACTGTTTCAACCTTTGAATGCACTACAGACAAACCAGCGCAAGTTACACGCCCAAAAAGCAGGCAGTTGTAACTTGACATATTCAAGTTTGCGCATGTGCAAGATAAAGGCTGTAGCTGCATAAACAATTGAGATATGAGGGTCTGAACATGCCATACCGACCGAGACAATGGGGGACAAGGCGGCGTCCATGGGGGTCCTTTGTGCACCCAGTGACACATGAAAGACTCCCCTCAAACAATCACAGAGTTAGGCAGATGCCACTGGCTCCAGTCAGTCTGAGCGGCCAAGCCAGGAAATGGTACTTATACCCCTGGCTGCTCCCTCTAGAAGGCAGAATCACCAGAACCACCCTTGAGGTAACATCTCCAGTCAACTCTCCTGCTACCTGCTATAGCTCTGCACTATGTTGGGTTAGACTATGCCAGACAGGCATAGGACTATACCACTAGTGGCCAGAGGCTATCTGCTACAAGACACCTACCAGAGGTTAAAGTTACACATTTATATATATTATCCCTCTAAGCAGCAGGTCAGGAGCTAGGTGTGGGAACCCACCTAGGACCATACTGGACAGTGTATTATTATTATTATTATTATTATTATTATTATTATTATTATTATTATTATTATTATTATTATTATTATTATTATTATTATTATTATTATTATTATTATTACCTCACAGGTGGAGTGGAACAGAACTTTATACTTTACAAACAATTGTATATTTACTGTGTGTGGAAATTACCTGCATATTAACATATGTGTGATTGATATTCCTACATGTCTGCCTAAAGCTGAATAAACCAGTGATAACTGGAATAGCACTAATAAGAGCTTGATATTCTTACTCACTATAACCACTAATCATATGATATTTCTCATATGACAACTTGATCATGCACAAATACTAGTATGACAAAGTGGTGGAGAACATCCTACTACGATCCCAAATTACACAAGCTCTTATCAGTCAAGCTGGCAACATTACCAGCAAAACCCACTCCACCCACCCAGTGACCTTGCCACCATGTTCAAAAGGTCACCAGTGAGATCTCCCACATGTCAGTGAGGTCTCCCACATGTCAGTGAGGTCTCCCACAAGTCAGTGAGGTCTCCCACACGTCAGTGAGGTCTCCCACACGTCAGTGAGGTCTCCCACATGTCAGTGAGGTCTCCCAAAACATCAGTGAGGTCTCCCAAATGTCAGTGAGGTCTCCCACACGTCAGTGAGGTCTCCCACATGTCAGTGAGGTCTCCCACACGTCAGTGAGGTCTCCCAAACATCAGTGAGGTCTCCCAAACATCAGTGAGGTCTCCCAAAATGTCAGTGAGGTCTCCCACACGTCAGTGAGGTCTCCCACACGTCAGTGAGGTCTCTTACACGTCGGTGAGGTCTCCCACATGTCAGTGAGGTCTCCCACATGCCAGTGAGGTCTCCCACACATCAGTGAGGTCTCCCAAACATCAGTGAGGTCTCCCCAATGCCATTCTCAGTGTGATCTCCAACATGTCAGTGATACCTACAACACACCAGTGACCCCACACCTTCCACCATGGCCGACGCTGATGAAGGTCCTTAACCCAATCAGGCAACTGATAAGGGCCTATAAGAAGACCATCCAAGATGCAGTTACTGCCCTAGAAGCAAACAAAGCCCAACATGATGCTCATGCCCTTGCCTCAAAAGAAAGGGAGAGGATCCTCAGTCAACAGGTGGCACAAAGGAATGAGGAATTAGATGACCATCGGAAGGCCCTAGAACAGGCACAACAACAAATAGCAGATCTCATGAAGCTGGTATCAACTCAGACCTCACAGCCTCCCACACCCACCACCACACCTATTGTCACACCATCTGCCTCTGGATCCAAGGAGGATGTCATGATCTCCATGATGTCCAACATGACCAGGATCCTAGACAGACAACAACACAACGACAGGAAGATCAGGCAACATGAGGTAACCAAACCCAAAACTTTTTCTCACCCATCACCACTCATGTCAACAGCACTATTTATTGATCACAAATTCCCAGAGTATCTGAAGGACAGGTACAAAGTAACAGACAGTGACACCATGGTAACATATTTACCCAAGTACCTTGAAGGACAAGCATTGGCTTGGTTTGAAACCTTCAAGGAAAGTGCCACACCTGATAAGTTGACATGGTCCAATGTAGTACATGAACTAAAAGAGTATTTTGCTACTCAAGACAATATTATCTCCAGGACTGCACTCCGTGCACAAGAGATAGATGAACCTGTATCTGATTATGCAATCTCAGAAAGGTGTGTAATGCCCAATGCCTAAAGGACGATACCTTATTTAGAACATTCACCCAAGGCATGAGGCCCTGGATCGCTATAGTGCTTCAAAGTAAGAGGTTAGACTCTTTTGACCAAGCCCTAGAACTAGCATTAGAAGCTGAAACCCAAGATAAATCCAGGAAAGTAAGGGATGAGGAGTCTAACCCACAGCCTACTAAGAGAAAGGTCCAGGAAGTCACCACTAGTTCAAAGGAGGAAGATGTTAACCTAATGTCCAGTGCCCATGTAAGGCAACAGGAAGCTAAGGTTGTCTCCAAAGAACCCACCGGTAGATGTAGAGGAAATAACTTTGACCCCAACTACAGCTCCAATAGAGATAGAGGTAGAGGGGGCAACTACATCAACAACCGGGGGGACACAACAGTAGAAGGGACAACAACTCATCCAACTCCAACAATGGTAACTCTTCATACAGTGATAGGAGAGATAGAACTCCAAGTAATGGCAGATCATATAACCAAGGATCCAACAGAAGGAGCCACAGTCCACATAGGAACTACAACAGTGGATCCTACAACAACAATGGTTCCTACAACAACCAGGGTTCCAACAACTCTGGCCACTAGAACAACAACAGTGGATCCTACTCCAACCAGGGATCCAGCAACTCTGGTTCCTTCAACAACCAGGGATCCAACAACTCTGGATCCTACAATAACCAGGGTTCCAACAACTCTGGTCACTACAGCAACTCTGGTCAATATAACCAGTGTTCCAACTCACATCAGGAGGATTACAAACCCAACACAAGAGGTTACCAGGGGAACCAACAGAGTAACCCCCACATACCACCTTACGTGATGGATCAAATCTCCAAGCTTCTGGTGGCAAACATCACAACCACCCCACAGAACCAGGAAAACTAGGATGTCACAGTGCCGATGGGCCAGTGCTCTGTGACACCCCAAATACAAACAATCACTCAGGATTAACAAAAATTCAACCAGAGACAATTGTTAGTGCCAATCTACCATCTAACAGACAGAGACATCCATCAGTGATACACATCACCCCACCAGATTCATCATCAAAGGATACAGGTGAGAGTACCAAGCTTTCTATTGTACTTCTTCAAAATGGCTGTATCAATGCAAATCTGTATGATGTTTCAGATGTACAATGTTTGGTTGATACAGGTGCTACTATCACCTGTGTCAGACAAGCATTCCTCATGGATCTCCAAAAGAGATTCCATATCCAACTAAAGAAGTCAAAAATCAACATCCATTTGGCAGATGGATCAGTGTGTCATGTTAGACATTCAGCTATGCTGAATTTTAGAATCCAAGGTGTCAGATTCCAATACCAATTTGCTGTAATTCCCAACCTCACACAGCCCATTGTTCTCAGCACAGATTTCTTAAGCACTACAAAATCTCAAATTGAATTTAATATTGATCCTGAACAAATTCTCAAACCCATTAGGGCAGTGAGGGATTTTACCATCCCTCCATTCTCTGAACTTGCAGTATTGGGTAAAGTCACATCTACTCAATCACTGCAAGGCAAAACTGGAGTAGTAGATAACCTCCAGAGAAATAACAATGCCCCATATCTAGTTCAAAGGGCAGCAGTAACCCCCAGGGAAAATAACAAACACCCCCTAGTGTTACTCAACACCAGCAGGCGCCCACATAAAATCAAAAAGGGTGCCATCATAGCTCTATTTCAGGAAGTCAAGGAATCTGATTTAGAAAAACCTCAACAGGTGTCAGACACTACCACACACACTGATCAATCCATCTCAGCCATACGGCCTGAGGATGAACCTCCATTCAGTGACAAAGACTCAGACTGTGAGTCTACATATGCTGACCCTGAACCTAACTCAATCAGACTCTCTGAAATAGCAGCTATACATAGTGAGGCACATGACCTCGAGCCAGAATTGGAAGAGAATGTTCCACCAAAATCTGTGCTCACATCAAAAGATCAGCATGATAGGTTAGAATCACTGCTGACCAAGTATGATGATATATTTGTAGGAAAAGATGGAGACATTGGTGCTACACACCTGTATACCCACTCTATACATGTAAAACCTGAAGCAGTACCATGTCATTTCCTACCATATAGACAAACACCAGAAAAACTGGCCGCAATAGGGGAAGAATGTGAAAGGCTAGTACAGCAGGGCATTCTGAGAGAATGTGCTGAGGGCCCCTGGGCATCCAGATCCTTTTTAGTACAAAAGGCATCAGGAGGCCATAGGCTCGTAACAGATTTTCGTCATCTGAACCAGAATATGATCAATCAAGCCTTATCTACACCCCGGGCCGATGACACTCTAGACATGATAGGGTCACTCAGACCAAGAGTATTCAGTAAGCTAGATGCCCAACAGGGATTTTTTCAAATTCCTATAAGAGAGGAGGACCAGCACAAAACCGCATTCATAGCAAATGACAAAAAATATGTCTACCAAAGGATGCCGATGGGATCGCCACCGCCCCTGCGGGATTTTGCCATCTAGTAACATTAATCCTGAACAAACTCAAATACAAATGTGCCCTACCATACCTAGATGACATATTAGTATTATCACCGTCGATCGAACAACACTTCCATGACCTGGAAGATGTTTTTAACAGCTTAAGAGTTGGTAAACTCAAATTGAAGAAATCAAAATGTGAATACTTCATAGACAGAATAGACTTCTTGGGAATGAGAGTCACACCCATGGGACTACAACCATCTCCCACAAAGGTGGAATCAATCAAAACTTTCCCAACACCAAAGTCAGTCAAAAATGTCAGATCCTTCACAGTACTATGCCAATACTTCAAAAAGTTTATCAAATGTTATGCCCAAATTGCTAGACCATTGTACGATCTACAGACACATCTCAAAGCATTTGTCTGGACAGAGAATGCAGATAATGCTTTCAAAGCATTAAAGCATGCCCTCTGTACCAATGCTCTTCTCAGATATCCAAACTATGAGAAAGAGTTCAGTTTGGCAACTGATGCTTCCAATGTGAGTTTAGGAGCTGTACTCTCACAGAGAGATAATGAAGGAGTGCTCAGACCAATAGCCTTTGCAGGTAGAACCCTCTCCAAACATGAGAGAAATTACAATACCACAGAGAGAGAACTACTGGGAGTAGTGTATGGAGTATTACACTTCAGACACTAACTAGAAACTAGACACTTCCAATTATACACAGACCATGCAGCCCTAATTCCACTATTACCCAACACAGGACTCACACATAGATGGGCCAGATGGGCTCTAGACATACAGCAATTTTCATTCACCATTCAACATGTGAAAGGTGATGATAACACACCACCAGATGCTATGTCTAGAAGGGAATACCCAGATTCTGGACCCATGACTAACCCTCCACCCCCACCAAGGAGAGTTAGAGCAGCCAGTAGAACCAAGTTTGCAAAAGTAACAAAGAAAGTACCATTCAAAAGGGATGATCCACCCAACACCATTGAAAGGCCAGAGACACCCATTAGGGGTATCTTGAAACAATCTACACACTATCTGTTTTGCCATTGTGAGAGAGAATACTCAGAACTCTTTCCAGATAACGACTTCGAGCCTATTAAATTCTCATCAGTCAATCAGATGCTGAAGGCAACTCCTAAGGAGCCACCCTTCACCCCACCTGACTCAGATGATGAAGATTCAGAAGACACATTGTATGCTATCACTCAAGCAACTTCCAAATCAGTCAGATTCTTTGAATCTATGCAGGGAGAGGAAACATCAAACCATTTGTGTCCTATGACCACACGCTCAAAGACTAGAGAAATGATTCAGGAGGGCACACCAAAGCCCCCCACACAATCACAAACTATTCTAAAAGATAAAAAGGTCACAGGAAACAAACCTACCAAAACCCCACCTGCCAAGAAAAATGTCACAAAAGACACTGCATCTAATAAATCAAAGAACTCTGAGAGACAGAAGAACGACAATAAGCAAAATGTGCTTTTAAAGAAAAAGGTTGCCACTCCCACCAAGGCGAGAATAGGCCCTCCAAAGGAGCCTACACACCAAAACAAGAGTGACACACCCCAACAAAAGGCACAAGATAGGCCAATAGTCAATGAAAAAGAAAGAGACAGAATAAAACAACATGTGCTAGATATAAATCAATTGCTGGATCAGATTCCCGACACATCCATCTCAGGTACAAACTTTGGCTTGGAACAAAGGAAGGACAAGGAACTATTGCCCCTCATACAATATCTTGAGGATGGGACCTTGCCTGCACCAAAAGCACAAGGAAATAGAATCATCAAACAAGGACAGACATACACCTTAGTAAATGGTACATTAGTCCATATATGCCCCATAAATTGGAGAAAAACCAATACTGTACCACTTCAAATTGTTATACCACAGCAATGGGTAACAAGTACACTACAGTATTTCCATGACTCACCTACTGGTGGCTATCTTGTCGGAAGTAGGATGATGTCAGCACTCCGACCTAGGGTATATTGGAAGTCTATGCTAGCAGACACAACCAAATATGTTTCCACCTGCCACACCTGCCTCACAGCAAAAAGGCAAGTACACGCACACAAAACACCAATGACAGTGAGAGATTACATGGCTTCACCAATGAAATTCCTGAACCTCGACGCGGTGGGACCACTTCCCACAACTGCCAGGGGAAACAAACATATACAAGTCTGCATAGATTATGCTACAAGATATGCAACAGCTTGGCCTACTACTGACTTAAAAGCTGAAACAACAGCAGCAGAGTTCTACAAGAATATAATTTGTCATCATGGAACACCAGCCACTCTCCAAACAGACAATGGAACATGTTATACAGGTGCAAAGTTCACAAAGTTAACTAAACACCTCGAGATCAAACATAAATTCTCCTCACCGTACAGGCCACAAAGCAATGGACTTGTAGAGAGATTCAATGCTAGCATCGGCACAGCGCTCAGAGCATTCTGCTCAAGACATCAAAACAATTGGGATTCATTTATTAACCCATAACCTTTGCATTAAACAACACCGAATCCCAAACCACAGGATTTACCCCTTTCTTCCTACTCCATGGAAGAAACCCAGCCACCCCAATGGTCTTAGGGCTGGGAATACAGGAAGACATATCCACTGTAGCAGACCATGTAGCTAACATGATAACAAATCAATATACCTCTAGGAGGAAAGCTATACAAAGGGTCGCCAAGCTACAGAAGGAAAGGAAGGATAGATATGATAAGAAACTTACACCACAGGAAATCAAGGTCACCGACATGGTGTACCTCAACATACCAAGAATCCTGACCAACACAGAGTATAAGAAGCTTCAACCCCTTTTTATGGGACCATATGTTGTAGTAGATAGACCGAGTTTGACAAGTGCCAAACTCAAAAACTTGGACACCAACCTACTGGTGGCCAGACCTGTACACATAGACAGACTCAAAAAGGTTATAGCTGTCAGGAACAATGAATTTGCACACAGGCTCATTCCACATGAAGCCAAATACTACAACAAAATTGTAAGAAACAAAAATTATATCACCCTTACAAGAGAAACCACAGGTATAGGCCCTATTAAGCCTAGGCCTGCAAACCACATGCTAAGAAAAACATCTAAATGTGGTGCAGTTTCAAGAAATTAGAAACATATTGAGATACCTAAAGAATATAAGATTTTCATAATTTATTACAAATTCTCTTCAACCACACATAGGCATGTGTGACTGAAAATGGATTAATTATATATAGCCATCAAATTTGTAGACATATCAGTAGGTTATTACCACTGAAAGGTCAAAGACTGGGACCCTCCAAGTAAAGCAGACATGAAGTCTAAGAAGAGTAAGGGTAACACAATGGAGTGTCTAAAGCCTAATCCCCACATGAAAGAGCGCGCTATGCCAACATAGCAGTCTATAGAGATCAATTAACCTTATAAGCTACCCTCAGACAACTGTCTAGACGGTCATGAATGGCTGTCCTGGATGACAGGAGGAGCTAATTACCAGTACACAGATTACACAATAGACCCCCACAGTAGCAGACACTGGAGATTAGGTGCACCTGCTCCAGAGAAACAATACCAGGCCCACAATGGATGTGGGTAGGGTAGGCTACATAAGAAGCACTGTGGACCATAGCCGACCATCAGTCTTCATCCAGCTGCAGTCTGGAACACAAGTCTACAGGACCCCACTTGGGAATTAGCCAGCCCACTTCTCCATTAGGAGAGACTGCACTAGGATAAAGAACACACCTACTTCACCCTCAACCTGACCTTACCATTTATTGGTCAATCTCTATAGACTCAACGGACATATTGCCAAGACAGCTCAATCTTGCAAAGGTACAGTTTAAACCACTTCATTTAAAGTGCTACACCAAGTGCTACACCAAATTACTACAAATTTGACAAGACTTTAAAACAGCAAATTTGCTTTACACAAGCACCATGGGAAGACTGAGGGTTGCACCCATACTGCTAACTATGCTGTTATTATATATTATAGAACCACTTGCTGCAGTAGAAGATGTAAACCAAATTATGGGACAGCTTAAAAACATAGATGAAATATTAAGAAAATTTGCTAAACAAGATCAGGAAGCAGCAAGTCTCATTGAAAAGATCACAGACAGACAAGATAAGTTTGTTAAAGCATACATCCAAGATAAGAAGGTACTGGACAGTACCATCAACACCATGGGTGACAGCGTCAACCTATGGGCCTCTATATGTCCAGGTCTCTTGACTCATATTCAAGGCACGAGAAAACTCAAAGGAAGAAAATGCAAGTATTAAGTGATGCATTAATCATCATAGCAGCAAGAATGAATACAGTTCAATCACTGCAAAGAACCAATGCAGCCTTGAGGATGCTATCATCAGGAATCCTAACCCCTGATATAGTACCACCCTCAGACCTTGCTAGATACTTAATTGACATTAAAACAAACTTAGGATTACACACCCTGGAGCACAAGTTGCAATTAATGACTTAGATTTCTATTATTCTCAGAAGCTGACCTCATACACTTACTCAGCTCACCATATAAATGATAATTGCTATATTATTCACCCTGACCATCTACTCAGCCTACAGAATAATGAAGTACCTTAAGAAATTTGCACAGACACACTGTGGTAGGAAAAACCTGGCCAAGCGCACAAATCCCACAATATGTTTTAAAATATATTGTGGAGACTCGAACTTCGCGCTACCCTTAAGGCCAATACCACATGAATTTGATGAGATTAAATCAGCAGCTGCCCCGACCTATAAGGATATAGTGGTTAAAACCTTCCCACTACCTAAGGCTATATTTACCTGGAATGGACCAGCAGTTATAGCAACACAGAGAGGAGAATTTGCTTATCACCTCCCTCAGGTGATACACCTACTTTGGCGCACTAGGTTCAGCACCATACCAGCCCTTAAGAACAAAGGACTGTACTACTCCATGCTTCTCCAGAATGATTGTGGCACCAGCCCAGTGACCATGACTGCACTGGAAAATACAACAGATATAATTATTGATGAACACCAGGAGGAGACCACAAGGTCAAACATGCAGACTATTGCTAATTTTCTAAACCACCAGCCCTCCCCGGTGACTGTGGAAACAGCCTAGACTGCCCACAGCCTAGACTGCCCCCAGTCCACCACCAGGAAATACTGAGATGACACATCTCACACATGACACACACCTCCACTGTCAATGAAATTATCTAAGTATTGAAAATTGATTTAGAAAAACAAATATATGCACAGCCACTTGTTGATGTATAATATGAAAATCTATGGTATTCTCACAAAATCTTGATGATTAATGCGTGCATCCACACGCAAATTGTACTAAGTAATTTAGAAATTGTACAAATCTGAAAGTAATATACATGAATGCGAGGTAGATAACTAAGACAGTTTTTGTACCACATTAGCACTTGTATACTATACCAAGGTTTACTTAAAGTAACACACTTTAGGTAACCAAGATATTGTTGAAAAATGAATTGAGAAAAAAAAATGAAGAAAATGTTGACATGTAAAGTAATTACTTAAGATACTCACCAAATAATCTCGTCAGGGACATATACTCAGAAGGCAAGGGAAAAAGTCAATTAAAGCAGCGGGCCACTGCCGAAATTGCCAATTAATACACCCATATAGCAAACTACAGAGTAGCTCAGAGACAAACAAGTCTATTGTACATAAAGTACTTTGTTTTTCCGGCCCTCGGAAAAATTTGTCTCAAGAAAAATCCCAAAATTGTATTTCATGTACCAAGATTGTACATTTGTACTCAATTTCACACTAAATTGTATGTTTGCACACTAAATTGTACATTTGTACCCAATTGCACACTAAATAGTACATTTGTACTCAACTGCACACTAAATTGTATGTTTGCACACCAAATTGTACATTTGTACTCAATTACATGCGAAATCGTATGTTTGCACACTAAAATTGTTATTTGTACTCAATTACACACTAAATTGTATGTTTGCACACTAGATTGTACGTTAGTACCAAAATTGTACGCCAAAATTATGTTCTTTGCCAAATTGTATGTTGTACATAAAATTGTAATTTTGTATCCCAAAATTGAAAATGTATAAGGCAGATACACCAATTTACTTAAGGAATAAGGCAACTTCAAAGCCATGTTGTAAGCCAGGCACACCTAAGTCTGTTTGGCATCCAAAAAGTTGCACAATTTATGGTCAAAAAGCTAGAATTAAGGAAATGTATTTTTACCCAAAAGAAAAAAACAGGATGTTATACATACTAACAAAGCTCTACCACAAAAATTTGTATTTGAAGCACTCCCTATTACTTCAAATCCTCTTACATACGGTATGTAACTACAAATAAGGTAAAAATATATATTGTACATTCCCTCTGCGAAATGACGGAGTTTCGCCTTCTTTCGGGGGAGACGGAGTATTCTATCATATACCATTTTATTATTCCAATCATCTTAACATATTACTGTATTAATCAAAGAATATATAAGAAATTAATACATAGAATGACTAGAAGAGCGCTCATACATTCTAAAAGAGCGTTCATGCTCCACTGAACACCAGCTATGTCAAATATACATAAGTTACATCACCAAAGGGACCAACCTCATAATCCACTGCACAATATAAGGCTTTTTAGAGCCTAAGAGACGGACCTCATGGTCAAGTGCACAATATAATAACTTGTAAGTGAATGCAACCGGCCGTCACGGGTGCCTGGGCACCGCTGACGCCGTCATGGGTGTCTGAGCATCCCAAGACTGAACAATAGATTACATAAGTAATGACGCCATAACCTTCCAGTTGCTCTAGCGTTGCTCCTGTTGCTAGGTCAAATATGAAAGCATTTATGAAAAGGCCATAATTAGACGGTCAAAATGAGCTCAAGATTAAGGCGGAACTTTCATTAATAAGGAAGTTACACTACTGAGACTGTTTCAACCTTTGAATGCACTACAGAAAAACCAGCGCAAGTTACGTGCCCAGAAAGTGGGTGGTGGTAACTTGACATATTCAAGTCCGCGCATGCGTGAGATGAAGGCTGTAGCTGCGTAAACAATTGAGATATGAGGGTCTGAACATGCCATACCGACCGAGACAATGGGGGACATGGCGGCATCCATGGGGGTCCTTTGTGCACCCAGTGACACATGAAAGACTCCCCTCAAACAATCACAGAGTTAGGCAGATGCCACTGGCTCCAGTCAGTTTGAGGGTCCAAGCCAGGAAATGGTACTTATACCCCTGGCTGCTCCCTCTAGAAGGCAGAATCACCAGAACCACCCTTGAGGTAACATCTCCAGTCAACTCTCCTGCTACCTGCTATAGCTCTGCACTATGCTGGGTTAGACTATGCCAGACAGGCATAGGACTATACCACTAGTGGCCAGAGGCTATCTGCTACAAGACACCTACCAGAGGGTAAAGTTACACATTTATATATTATCCCTCTAAGCAGCAGGTCAGGAGCTAGGTGTGGGAACCCACCTAGGACCATACTGGACAGTGTATTATTATTATTATTATTATTATTATTATTATTATTATTATTATTATTATTATTATTATTATTATTATTATTATTATTATTATTATTATTATTATTATTATTATTATTATTATATTTTATTATTATTATTATTATTTTTATTATTATTATTATTATTATTATTATTATTATTATTATTATTATTTTTATTATTATTATTATTTTTATTATTATTATTATTATTATTATTATTATTATTATTACCTCACAGGTGGAGTGGAACAGAACTTTATACTTTACAAACAATTGTATATTTACTTTGTGTGAAAATTACCTGCATATTAACATATGTGTGATTGATATTCCTACATGTCTGCCTAAAGCTGAATAAACCAGTGATAACTGGAAAAGCACTAATAAGAGCTTGATATTCTTACTCACTATAACCACTAGTCATATGATATTTCTCATAATGACAACTTGATCATGCACAAATACTAGTATGACAATAGGAAGTCAAAGATTGGACATGGGTGTAGCATTACTTTATAGTATCAATCCTTATAATATCTATCCCCCTTCACAGGAACGGGAATCACCATATTATTCTTCAAGTTTAATGACCAAAGGAAATAACGTTATAAATCGGATCTCCAGTCTTTGACCTATTTCAGAGTCTGTGGATCTGCCTAATGTGTTTGACCTCAGTTAGGTTAAGTCAATAAGACACCATTAAAGGCTTACCTGCAACCAACATAATCCTTATTCAGACCGGATCAATGAGACACCTTGTAAAGGATAGCCTTCATTCCTCTGCTTTACAAAGCTTGGCGATGTGGCTAAACATTTAAATATCCATCTTGGAAGCCCAAAATTGAAGCTAAATCATTTTCCTGCATCCATAGGGACTAAAAATAATTCAGAAACTTACAGAATTACATAAACATCCATTCCCCACCCATCACGCACACTGGTTTTAATCGACATTTGATAGGGCAGGTTTCCTAATCCCAAAGGGCCATAACTAATAGTTTTTATTGAGTTGCAATGGAAAACTGCCTACCATGCATAGACTGACAAGTGTAGGAGACAATTGAATAACTGAAATAGGCTAATTTTCTGTCTTTTGTTTCCTCTGCATATTTGGAATACAATAATTAGGGACATATACACTTTAAATATCACGATGTCAGTGCTTCATTGAGAATGACGCAAAATGAAGTCCACAAAGATCCAGATGATGAAATATTTTCTGGGGATGCTAGGTCTCACTGGTTATCTGGCTTGAAATGTTTAAGGCCAAAAAGATTCAAGTTTCAATGTATACAATTTATAAACCTAAAAATGTTACTGAAGTGGTGGATGGAGTAATCTTAAAAGAAACATTTACAGTCATCAAAATATCAGACGAGGGGACAAAGCTATAGATAGCTTCAATATATACATACAACACTTTACCATAACAAAAGTCATTTTGTAATTGCAGCTTCACTATTTGACAGCAAACAAAGAACAGGATTTCCATTATGGCGGTCTGTTTGCTCTTTTTATGCTTTCCTGTGGATACTGCCAGCCCGCTATTTGTTCTCTGCTAGAATCCAATATGTGCTGTTTGCGGCATACAATTCCACTAATCAGTCACTCATGGAATCTCCATCCCTCTGTGAAAGGGTTTCCTGGCACATTATCTGACATAAGCATTCTTCTTCTCTAGCAGAGACCAATACTCTATTTCTACAGTACTTCTTGTTTATATCTGCTTTATATCTTAGAACTAGAGCAATGCAAATTATGATATAGATCTATCTCGTTGCATCATATATTCTAATGTTTCCTTCCTTCTTCCTTGTAATCAAGATGATTTCTGTGGACAGCATTCACTCAGCAGGTCTGGATGTTCTTGATTTAGCCAGTCAAAGGGGTCTGTATAGAGTCCCCTATGGACACTTTGTTTATAACGGCGTTGAAGCCTGAAGAACTGCAAAATTCCTTGCTTAACGCTATGGGATTTTTCATCAGTTGGCACGCTTCATGGCCTAGGTGAATCTTAGTATACAAAAACAAAAATAAACTGACGGGCGACTGACGGCTGTCAGTCATTGATAGATAACATAGGGACAGTATCCTTAGGATCTCCGACTTTCTAGTTCTATTAGAGCTTAGAGTTTGTTATATTGGTTCCTAATTCAGCCTAAATATTTAAAATTCCATTGTCACTGCACACCGGCGGCCTTTTGACCTCTTGACCTTATTTGCCCATATATGAAAGTCACATGACCATTCTGACTCGTCTAGGCCATGAAGCATTCGAGCTGACAAAATAGTCCCATAATCATTAAGCAAGGAATTTCATCAGTTCTGCAGGCTTCAAGGCTTTGACGACTGCTCATAGAGCTTCCCCAGCTCCTTACATCATAACAGGCCATAGAAAAATGTTTTCTCCACCCTTGGGGAAATTGGACCATACTTGGAGCTCAGGACCTGGAAACCCAATGATTTTAAAAGTAGGTTTCTAGCTGGATTTTTCAAAATAGTAATTCTCTGCAGTCTGTATTCATAATTTGCTGTTTTGTGGCTACTGTATATTTGTCATGATGAAGGACTTAACAACATGAAATGTGCTTCCATTTAAGCAAAAGGATTCCCACTTTCCACATGAAGTAAATTATGAGTTGTAGACAGTTAGCACAGATATGGTGACAGTGGCAGGTGGCTTTTTACCCTTGGGATATTTATTACAGTCAATATCGCACACTGAGATCTGGTTCCAACTATCAGACCAGTCTCTATGTCTGTAATTGATTACAAGACAGAGGTAAGATTCACATGTTTAAAAGTTTGATGCAATGCCTCCACTCACTGCTTTTTGTAAAAAGCCATCCAGTTATTGAACAGAAACTGGATTAGAATGTGTATATTGTGAGGTTAATATGATTCATCTACTATATGTACACAGCCATATTTACAAGTTTACTGATCAGTAGACTTTTTTTTCATATATAATAAGGAGGTATTTCTTTGGGAAAGATAATGTCCTTCTACTGCTTATACACGAGGATAATAGTTCTCCCCAGACCAATAAGGCAGACACCAAAGTCTGTCTTATTTTTATTACACTCCTTCCAAACCCCATATCAGCACAGGGGTTGTGGTGGGGGTTCAGGCATCCTAGTGACACATAACATTTTGAATTTTGAAAATTAATTGAGTTGAACAAATGCTATGCCATAGCAATTTCTTCATCCAAAGTCTCAAACTCTAGGTGCACCTAATGTTGGAGGTGTGACTTGTACGCAATTTGATACATTAAGTTATAACTTAACAAACAAAAGGTATTCCTGATGAGAACCCAAACAAAAAGTATTCCCAATGAGAACCCAAACAAAAAGTATTCCCAATGAGAACCCAAGAAAGAAAAAACCCTCATGAAATGTCAATTGCAGTCTCATACTCTAATACTCAAACCAATTTGCAGCCCTCCCCTCCATATTGATTTTGATTTCCACTGCAATAAAATTTTCTGTCCAAAGTCAAATTATCAATTTCACGGCATCCAGTAACGTTCTTGCCCTTAACAGATCAATGAAGCGATATACTTGCATCATCGCCAGTAGAATAGACTCGAGACTGTCTAACCATAAGCTCAAGCCAAGTGGGAGCAAAGTTGGATAATACACATCGTTTCCTTTCACAAAGGAACAAAGCCTCAAACACCGTTATCCTAGATTTATGTGGGAAATGGACATCTTTATATTCAGGCCCCTCTGCTACAGAGGCTAAAGAGAACTTGCAGAAGCTCATTCCCATAAAATGAACCCTCAAAATGAAATAATAACCAGGATGAGGCAGTCAAAGATATTCAATGCTTTATGCTTCAATGCTGGGGAGCAATTAGAATTATTTGGAGCTGAACACTGCTGGAAACACAAAATAGAAAACTCACCTTAGGAAGGTTGTGATTACTGTTAGTGTGTTAATTTTGAAAATAGATGCCACTCTTGATAGGTATTGCCCTTAGCTTAATAAGGAACTCCATCAATCAATATTTGGAAATTGCAATCTACTCCTGAGATATAATAGAAAGTCATTAACATTGTGTAATTATTCAAGTAGGTCTTAATATGGCTTCAGTGAAAATAGACAATCACTAGACATTCCATGTGCAACTTTACAGAGGGCTTTATCTATGTCATATCACAGATAATAAAAATTGGAGACTTGATAGATGAGTAATATTCAAGTTTTTTTTCATAATGCTTCACTCATCTTTCCATTTGTATCGAGAATGCTGTGTTTATTGCAGCAGTGACACGTCATTGTTATGGTAACAGAGTACAGGATGACTTCATCTCAAATATCTGAGGGACTGAAACAAAATGATGACAGGGAGGTTTTTGTGTCAGATGAGGTCCAGGATAGGGGAACTGCAGCCTAGCCCAGAAAATGTCATGTCGCTTATTATCCATGTGTCAGTGTTACTGTGAGAACATTGTGTTAGCCAGTGGGAGGAACACATTGCTTGTCAGTAGGACGATATGTGAAAGAAACAACACTATAACACTATCATTGAGACATAATATTATTCAATACACCATTGAAGTCACTCTTACTACTGTGGTGAACCCTGTGTTGATATATCTGTAGAAACTGATAACATATAAAACAGCAGGAAAATGCTAAACTGTCCTCAAGAGGGCCCCCATTAATACACACAATAATGGTAAAAACTGTGTGAATGTCCATGGGATGTATTTCACTCCTATACTGGTGCAGCTATTGTATGTAAATGCATTTTATCACCATGGCATCTTGCAAGGAAATCCCATGTCACTCCATAGCCATTATCTTAATTAAGCAACTCCCAATCATGAGAATGTCAGTGTGGCTCACCTAATCTAATCTGTCTAGGCCCAGTGTACTGATTATAGATGGTGGTATGAGATATATGGGGCACTGTCATATGGCCGTCACTGTTGCTGCTGATGTAATATTGCAGCAAATGCTGCTAGAGACATCTATTGGTGCCAGTGTGTGTCAGTGGTGCCTGGTGCTTCTGGAATGGTGGAGTAGGGGAGCTGCCTTAAAAGGAGGCATAGTGGTAATTACGGTTGTAGAGTTGCTCAAAGACTTGCTCTACTCTAATTCTGACGGGTATACGTATGTAATTATTTATCACTTTGTTCAGATTATCAATAACAATGCTGACTTTATAGATATTAAAGAAATCTCTAGATTACCTGATTATCTTACCATTTTCTGTACATGTCTCTTTATAGTGTCCTGGACAATGACAGGAAAATTGCACCTCAAACAGTGTACTATGTTGTCCAAATGTCAATGGTCTATAATTGGCTAGCATTTGATCTATGGCATTCAAGGGATCCTACTGGCATACGTAAATCTATATCGATAAGTGTACTCCTAGACAAAGTTTGGGGGTTCTCTGATCGTAATTACTGGCCCAGGCAGCTGGAGAGTACTTCCATCTTACCCCCTTCATCAGTACATCAAACTGATAGTTCTGTAGACCAGAGAGAGTGAATGAGGTTCTGTGTTTCTCTTTAATCTGCTTTATTCGTGTTTGCCCCCAGCCCTAAGATAGGTCAATACTGGGTTTCATCCTATGGGCAGACAACACTTTGATCCGAGTTATACAAGGCTTCCCTCTGTAACAGGAAACTATAAATTACAGGCTGTTGATTATGTTCTATGATTCCCTAGCTATCCTGGCCTGGAATAGGAAATTCTCATGGGCAGGGAGTGTTATACTTAGGACCAGATGACTGATATCACTCTGAGAACTATTTGCTCATAGTGAAGCAGATTTTCCACTATCACTAGACTACACCTTCTGCTCATAGAAAAGCTGCTTACCATGCTGATCGCTAATGTAATATTGGTAAGTTTTCTATCTACTAAGTCCATGTCCAGGGGCTACATGACAATTAAAGATGCTTAAAGGCTTGCAGCTCTTGCAAGCAGACTCGGCAGGAAGACAATTTTTAATACTAGTACAACAATAAACAGGTCTGCAGTCACACAGAGCAGTACGAACGACATGGTCAGTATCTTGCAATTAAGGTGGGGGACAGACAATGCACTGAAGTCTATGGAGGTATTACTGACTGTCTCTGGTATGATCTGAATAGTTCTAGATATACCCGATTAAAATGGCCCACAGGTCTGCATTCATGTATACATCACACTGATCTCACAGACAAAGTATTGGCATGATGATCTTATGCAGAGCCAGTGATTTGACACACAAATGGGACTAAATGTTTTGATTTGGGTCTGCTGAACCAGGGAACAACACTGTGATATATGCTGTTGAAGGGTTAAAACACAGGAACAACTGTCATCTACTTTCAGTAGTTTATCACTAGCAGAAGAAAGGGCAGCAGAATCATTTTTTGCTGCTTATCAATCAGCTATTCATATCACCATCCCCTAGACTGTACTAATAAGTAATATCCTCTATACCTTCATGTAGTTCCATAAGATGTTAAAGAGTGATTGTCATGACTTGTATCATTCGGAAGTTCTTGTTGATTCATGGTCGTGGTTTACGTTCTGTTCTCTCAAAGACCAGCTCTATACCACCGTTTACTTTTGCGCAATAGGCAGATCTGAAAGTGGCCTTCCAATTCATGTGAGAACAAAATAGAAATAAGATATGAACATAAAGACATTGGTGTATTATCTTGACCGTGATTCTAATCAAACTTGTGCTAAATGTCCAAAGCAAAGAAAAATGCTGGGCAGTGAGTTTATAACTTGTCTTAAGTAGAATAATATCTAAATTGTCAATGCTCACAATCAAAATGTTTTAATGCATTATTTCAATATAGTTCCTGATTTTAGCTCACCCATGTTGCATCCATTCATTCTACGCTACAGACTTTGGCCACTCGCCTAGGGTAAGTCACTCCTCAGCAGAGCATCATTGCATAGGTAGAATGTATAATGTGAATATATATGGAGACATGATATGGCTCTTTTGGCATTGAACAAGTAAACTATAGACAAGTCCTGAACACTTCAAAAAGGCCTCCTACAGTGATCATTAGTTGGCTTTCTGTAGGGTATTGCTGAATGCAAGGATGGCTAGCCCATTCACGTGTCAGACACATTTATAGTCCTTAGCAGTAATTTCTCTATAGTGGACTGGACTAGTTAGACTGTGGCTTAGGGAGTGGTCATTATTTATCAGCAGGGGGCGGGTGGTGGATTTCTGCACGGACGTGCGAAAATTTTTTACGCCCTCCCCCCCTTGACGACAGTCAAAATTTTTTGCGCCCCCCAAACTGGAGGCACAGAGAATTTTCGCACCCCTCTTTGAGCTATAGTATTGTGCGGGCTTTTTTGCTCAAAAGAGGGTAAATCTTTTTAGCCCCCCCCCTCAAGAGGGGTCAAAATTTGTTAGCCCCCCCTCAGGAGGGGTCCGAAATTTTTACGCCCCCCCCTCAAACCCACCATCCCCCCCCTGTTGATAAATAATAACCACTCCCTTAGAACTTACAAGATTACAGGAGGGTGTCGATAACTGAGGCAGGCTTCAAGTCAATTCGATTCAATTGAATTTAAAAAGAAATTGTTCAACATGAGAACGCTTGTGTGGTTTATTCAATGCTCAGTCAATTCAGTTATCTCTTTAACCATAAAACTATCATCTTCAGTAAAAATTATTTATGCTAATTTAGACCTTAAGCATTTTAGATCTGTGCAAAAGTAACAGCTCATATGCAGAGATTGATGTGTTTATGGAGATAACTTTCAGTCTAAGAGGGCTTCCCTAGCCCTATCCCCTCAGTATGTGTGTGGTGCACATATGTGCGGGCACTGACACATTCCTCTGTGAATTGTGTAATGTCGTTCTTGCCATGAATATGACCTTGTTGGAATGGCGTTAAACATCTATTACTCACTCATTCACTTCAGTCTAAGATGAACACCTGAGGGATATAAACATTAGAGGAGAATTTTAAAAGTTCTTTTTGGCTCGAGTATGATGTGATTGGTAATATTTGAACCACTCCATTGATGTCTATTGTTATTATTGCTGTCTTTAATGTGAACCTATCTCAAAATATATTCCTTTCAAATGGATGTTTTCTAAAGAGGCATGCGTTGTAATAAAGTCTTCTTCCTCCTCCCTCACACAGTTTCCTTTATTCCTTCCCTTATTGTTACCCTCCTCCTACAAATATGTGTGGCTGCACCCTGACCTGTTAAGAGGGCTTGTCAGTAGAGGGCAGTCTTGGATTGCAGCATCTGGAATTACTAATGGGGTGCTGCATCTCCTCCCTCCTCATGTGACCGGCATGTAGAGGTAAACAGTGGTGATGACTGCAAATTGGAGACTTGTTCCACTATGATTATACCTGACAGGTCACAGGGTCAGAGGTTGCAGGGTAAGAATGGAATAGCAGTAGGCTAGAGGGCAGATGGGAAGTTAGGAGGTGAGAGGTTGGAATATATCGGTTGCTAGCTTTTTGCCAATAATGCTGTAAACTACGTTTACATTGTCGATAGATGGTGGCACCTTAGCATTGAAGATACCTAAGAGAATTATGTGCTGGAAATTAGCAAAATGAAGCACACCACATTTTTGGATCTCTCCCATTACATATGAAGTGGATTGCTGGTTTCAGACATACATGTATCTCATGGTGTTATAATGTCCAATAATATGGAATGCACTGATTTCTGTATCTGACTCTGATTTCAGTATTGGGGTTGCAATCATTAATGCAGCATAGAATGACCCCACACCAGTCTTTTCCCTAATGACCCCAGCCACATGGCCCCAGCTGTAATCATGCGTCTAAAACCTTTCTCAATCTACATTATATCTAATCTGCTAAAAGATAACATAGGCTAAGCACTGATAATATGTAATATATAAATCTGGGGAGTGGCATTAAGCACTTATCTGGATTAACCTGTACTAGTCTATATTTCTATAGTACTACAGTAGCCACTGTCTAAGCACAAATTTCACTTTAGCTTAATACAATACTATTTGTATTAATATAAATGCTATAAGTCTGTATCAGCTATACCCCTCTCTGATAGCATGGTTTTGCAAACTGTACCAAACTGCATGGGGACAACTTGCAACAATCACAAGGTTGAAAATCATAGAATGTTTGCATATGAAGAATTTGGAGGTATTCCAGCCCCTACTCTTCGAATTTTAGTTTCCCCCTCTATTTCTTTGGATCAAAGTGTCAGGCTGGATGAGATCTTCATGTTACATATGGGTCCCATATGCATATTTTGGGCTCCAGGGGGGTAAAATGTGCCCAAAATGACCAAAATTGTCTGGGCGAAATTGTGTCTGGGAGAATGACATTTGAGTTACAAGCCATGTTGTGGCCTTAATTTCCTACAGAAACAATCGTCATACCTCCATGAAAATCTCGGGTCTAGACTATTTTGACCTGTAGATTAAAAAAAATCACATTATCATTTATGTCAGATGTGTCCTTGCTATTGTAAAAGGACATACTTATAAGAATTCTTTTTCTGGGTACATGTCTGGGCGAATGACATGTAAGGCCCCATATGCACACTTTCTATGATTTGTAACCACAAACGAAACCAGTACACCCATGTATCAACATCACTCCTTATCCATGTCCCCACACAGTCTTGCCTAAATTCAGTGTGCTGAGTGGTAATATCATTTTCTTACTCAAAGGGGGAAATTAATAAGGTGGATTACACGGTGCCCTGGAGGTGAGATCAATCAGTGGCAAAGTGTTCATTAAGGACTGAAACGTAGGAGCAATTATTACAGTGTGAAACATGTGAGGAGTTTTGATGTACCCCTAGGAGGGTGATTCCAAAAACGTGAGGATTTTCCTACACTCAACCAATGCATTGATGAACAAGCATTTTGGAAAGGAAGATATAAATTAAAGCAGTGTGCATTTCCAGTGTTCCATAATTATGTATAATTGATGTATAATTAATAGCTATTTATTTGAATTCAAATGTTTTAATGACCTTGAAATTCTAACAAAAAATACAATCGCGGAGTCACATTAGGAGCCAGCATCACCTGGCGGTGCTCGGGGGAGTGTTCACCGCCGCTGGCACCGTGCCAACTGTGCCAGCGTCGGGGAATGGCAAGCGTAAATATAGTGGTTGTTTTTCTCCGACTAGGGGGAGGGAGTTACGTGCTGGTCGAGACTCATAGCCCGGCTTGACCCCAGTGGTGAAGCAGATAAGAGATATTCACCGATGACTTAGATGGTGTGGCCAGAAGCCAGGAAATTAACAGTGTTGATACTAAAGTTGACGGAGTCTTTGTGGTCCTTTCCATAGAGCTAAGACGACAGGTATTTGGAACGCTACATTGGTGACAGCGGTGTTTCGAGCTCACACAGGGAAATGGAGAGGCCGATGGAGGAACCAGACTTTGGCTTTGAGGATCTGGAGGGGGCTGGCACTTTGGTTAAAGGGAGCCTCCTGGAAATAGTAGATGAGGACATTACCATGAGGCGAAAAGGGATGGAGAGGCTGAGGGAGGATCTTCCAATCTGACAGGAGGAACCTCAAGACAGAGTGCGAACGGAGAAAAGGGAAGCGGACTTTGAAGGGGAGGAATAGTACAAATGGCCATGGGAGAAGACGGAGATTCAACCTAAGGAGGAGGTAGGGGCTATGAATGGTCAAGACGAAAGAAGGAGGGGACGTCGACCTGAAGTTCTCTAGGCCGTAGGCAAGAAGCCTGAGCGGCCGGTGGAGACGATGCCTTGTTCCCCGCCAGTGGAGGGAGTCAGCAGAGAAGAGGGCTCTCAACCATAGGGTAAGTGGAAAGGGAATGGTAGAGCTGACGGGGAAGGGGGTTCTAAAGGCAAACCGGTGGTGAAGCCTAAGAGATATGATGGAACGACAGATTTAGCAGACTACCTCAACCATTTCGATTTGTGTGTAAAAGTGAACGGCTGGAGCCCGGTGGAGGCTGGAATGTTCTTGGGCCTGAGCTTAACAGGGGCAGCGCGCCGGCTGCTAACAGGGACAAAACCTGCGACGGAGGAAGGATATGCGGAACTCTGCAGGGCCCTAGTAGAGAGGTTTGAGCCCACAAACCAAGAAGAAACATATAAGGCTGTTCTCCGGACACGGATGCTCAAGCCAGGGTAAGGGTTGCAAGAGCTCCAAGAGGCTTTAATGAAGTACACCTGGTTGGCCTATCCGGAGGCGGATGCCTAGACGACTGATACCTTGGCTCTGAACAAGTTCCTGTTGTGTTTAAGTAACCCCCTGAGGCAGTGGGTCTATCAGTCACAGCCCAAGGACTTACAGATGGCGGTTATGACGGCGGTTGGAGCAGAAGCTTATCTAACGGTTGAGCAAGCTAGCCACCACAAGATGAGGGCGGCAGACGCGTCGGTGAATGAGCACCTAAAAGCCAGCACCGACAAGATGGACAGGATGGCGGAGTTAGTGGAGCAATTAGTAAAGAAGCTGGGAGAGGCCCCTCAGGACGAGAGAAGGAAGAAGAGCAACACTGTTTGTTTCGGCTGTGGGCAGGAGGGAGTGTCCCCTCAGGAGCAAGAAGGGGGAGGATCGGCCAGTACAGAAGAAGGAAGGAGCGCCAGTGGAAAAGGGAGGAGGGAGCCAGGCGGAGGTGGGTTAATAGTGACAGGGGAACTGAATGGGATGTCGGTGCAACTACTGGTGGACACTGGGGCATCTCTGAACTTGCTCTCTGAAGGATGGTGGCGACAGCATGGGAAGTCCAACATTGAGAGGCCCACAATGGAGATGGTATGTGCGGTGGATGGCAGGCCCATGGCACTGATAGGGGAGGTGACAGCACAACTAGTGTTGGGAGGAAGGGCGGCAGAGGCCGTCATCGTGATTGGAGACATCGGTACCGAGGGAATATTAGGAGCAGCCTTCCTGAGAAATAGTGGTATGGTGATTGATGTGGCCAGGGAGCGACTCGTGTGGACCAAGGATGATAATGTCTGTAGGATACTGAGTGTGAGGGCGGCAGTGCTGGCCGCCGGAGAAGAGACAATATTGGAGGGAGCCATGAATGGGCCATGGGATGAGGGGGAGGAAGGACTGGTGGAGGGTATGGCGGGTCACAAAGAGGAGCCACCCTTCTTGGTCGGATGGAGCTTGCTGCGACCTCTAAAAGGGGAAGCCTGGGTACGGGTCCTCAACTCTGGAAGAGAACCAGTCATTATTTACAGAAAGATGACGCTAGGAGCTCTGCAGAAGATAGATCGGATGAAACAAGCCCAGGAAGGTGGGTAGTGGTGCAGGATGGTAGAGGGAGCAGGGGAGTCAGAGAAGACGTCGGTAATAGCCGGTCTGGTGGAGGGCACCAAGCCCCACCGACGGAGAGGACTGGCGGAGCTTCTCTGGAAACACCTGGGGGCATTCCAGGTAGGAAAGGAGGACAAGGGCCATTCCACCCTGGCAAAGCACCGCATCAACACGGGCAACCAAACATCCATCAAGCAACCCCCCCGCCGGCTGGCACCCCATAAACGGGAGATGGTAGGGCTCGAGGTCGACAAAATGCTGGAGGCAGGGGTGATAGAGGAGTCAATTAGCCCCTGGGCATCCCCAGTCGTTTTGGTTAAAAAGAAAGATGGAACCATGCGGTTCTGCGTTGACTATAGGAAGCTGAATGCCGCCACGGTGAAGGATGCATACCCCCTTCCCCGAGTGGAGGACTGCTTGGATACCATGGTGGGGGTAACATGGTTCTCCTCCAGCCAGCGGATACTGGCAGTTGGATAAAGAGGAGGGGGACCGGGAGAAGACGGCTTTTAGCACTCACAGGGGCCTGTATCAATTCAGAAGAATGCCTTTCTGCTTGTGTAATGCCCCAGGCACCTTTGAGCGTGTCATGGAGGTGGCCATGCGGGGTCTACAGTGGAGGACGTGCCTGGTATATCTAGATGATATAGTGGTCTTCGCCAGCACCTTCAGTAAACACCTCCGGCGGTTGGGGGAGGTATTGGAGCGGTTAGAAGGGGCGGGGCTCAAGATCAAGCCCTACAAGTGCCAACTAGCCTGTCGAAGGGTCCTGTTCCTGGGCCATGTGGTCAGTCAAGCGGGGGTTGGCACAGATCCGGAGAAGATAGAAGCTGTGGAGTCGTGGCCTACACCAAAAGGGGTGTCGGAGGTCCGTAGTTTCTTGCGGCTGGCGGGGTATTACCGGGCATTTTTCCCCGAATTCTCCTCCATAGCCAAGCCGCTGAGTGCCCTAGCAGAGAAGGGTAGGACATTTAAGTGGACTCCTGACTGTGAGGATACCTTCTGTAAACTGAAGAGGCGGCTAACCAAGGCACCAATCTTGGCCTTTCCCCGACCAGAGGGCCAATTGATAATGGACACAGACGCCAGTGACACTGGGTTGGGGTTGGTGCTCAGCCAGGAGCAGGAGGGAGGAGAAAAGGTTTTGGCCTATCGGAGCCGTACCCTTAGCAAACCGGAGAGAAACTATTGTGTTACTCGGAGAGAGTTGCTGGCTATCGTCTTTAGCCTCAGGAAGTTTCGTCATTACTTGGTGGGGCAGGCAGTGGTGGTAGGAACAGACCATGCTTCCCTGCGGTGGCTGCTGGACTTTAAGGAACATGAGGGGCAACTGGCTAGATGGCTCCAGATTATCAGCACATACGATATTATCATCCATCATAGGCCGGGTAAACTCCATGGCAATGCTGATGGGCTGTCCCGGCGGCCATGCTCCCAGTGTGCAGGGAAGAGGTGGAGGAGGCTTCCTACTGCCGAGTGGTTACCAGGGGACGGCAAACTGCTCTGTCGGGGGTGGATGAACAGGCGGTGGAAGGCCCTGAGGTTCCGGCAGCTGAGTCCTGGGCGGATCTGCAAGAGAAGGATAAAATGATGAGTCAGGTGGCTGAATGGATGGTAAATGACGACTTACCTGAAGAAAGATTGCGGAGATGCTGGGATTATGAAACTCGAGCTTGGTTTGCACAACTTACCAAAGAAAAGGAGGTGATAGGGCACTGGTGGGAAACACGGGCAGGCCAGAAGTGCTTCCAGATAGCTGTCCCCGCTGATGAGAGGAGTGGAGTGCTGCACATGGTGCATGGGGAACCATTGGCCGGCCATCTGGGCCAGAACAAGACACTACAACGACTGCAGGGAGGGTATTACTGGCCAGATTATCGACGGGATGTGATCCTCTGGTGCTCTCAGTGTGAGCCCTGCGCGCGGAGAAAACCCCCGCCGGTTCTGCACCGGGCAAACATGGGACATGTTGGAGTGGGGCTGCCTCTACAGAGGATAGCATTGGATGTAATGGGTCCTCTACCAATCTCCAACACGGGGAACCAATTATCCTGGTGGCGGCCGACTACTTCACCAAGTGGGCTGAAGCATACACGTTGCCCAAGCAGGAAGCACCGACTGTGCCGCGGAAGTTTGTGGAGGAATTCATCTGCCAGCTGGGAGCCCCGGTGGAAATACACACCGACCAGGGAAAGAACTTCCAGTCAGAGAAATCATCGCCCTCTTGGGAGTACGCCAGACAAGGACTTGCACATTCAGGGCCCAGAGTGATAAGATGGTAGAGCGAGCCAACAGAACCATAGAGATGCTGCTTTCCAACGATTTTTCGGGTAGAATCCAAGCATGTCAAGTCCTGTACTTCTAGCACTGCCAAATATATGATCTCTAGTTGGTGTTTGCATAAATTTTGTATCCATTTTCTTATAAATAAATAAGAATCCATTATTTTCCATAGCGATCCAATGCACACGGCCCGGTACACGGCCATTGCGTCTTGTTGACGAAGCGGGGAGGTGCCCGGATGTAAGAACTAGGTCAACCACGCGTTGAACAAGGAATGGCCGTGCGGGGCAGGTCCCAATCCGCATCGCTATGGAAAATCAATGGATTCTTATTTATTTCGAACAAAATGGAGAAATTAGGCATGGCATTGTAGGGGCTCGTGGAGCATTGTATATAGTGTTTGCTCCCTATTCGAGACGGCAGCTCGATCGGTGCGGTTGCCACCGGTGGGACCAGAGGTCGCTTCGATCTCTGGCCACTAGGGGGTGGCGGCAGCACTAGTCTTCACTGCTCCAGTCCCTACCTGGGACCGCGTAGGGAGCTCAGTTGGTTTCTTGCTGCGGCCAGGACAACACCTGAAGAGAACCGAGCTATCTTCATAGTGCCACTTTGAACTTATGTAATCCTGAAATAAACATGTGCCGGTTGCACTAACCCGAGCTAACTTGTCTGGTTTTGCTTGATATTGATATATCTCGAACTGAACCGAAGTTATATAAGAACTCGAACCATTACAGCATGTTCATATAGGATATCTAAGGATGTTTCCCTGTTAATAACTCCACCTGGCACCATTGAATTCTATGCTAACGAGGTCTGTAAACATCATGTATGTCGGACAACTTTTTCAAATCCTTGATGTACATTGCTTTGTATCACCGGTCGGCTTGGTATAGTGGGCAGCAAGGTCGCCTCCTGCCACAGTGGCTGGGTATCGATTCCCCGTTGAACCTGAACGGTTTTAACTGGAAAACTATGGCGTAGTTGACTTTGTATGCTTCGCCAATTTATTAACATGTCCAGATTGAAACCAGCAGCCTCTTGAAGACTAACAAAAGGTCTGAGAGTGTGTTACGGCTGGATAAGGAACTGGGGTTATGAGCAAAAAAGCACTGTAGAGGCCAGAATCGTGAGATAAATATATACAGATATCTCTATTATAGAGTAGGCGCTAAAAGCTTAGGCACAGTTCTGTCAATCTGTAGTCAGTTATGGCAGGCCACTCTCATCATTTTGTAGATGGGCAGAGTTGCACACGGGAGCAATCATGACTTGTCAGGTGATAGAGAAATTTTGCCATTTTATGCTTCAACATGCATGTTATGGAAGGCCAAATCTTTCAAACGAGACAGGATAACAATTGTTTTGCAGGTACATGCGCATGCAAGCATCTGATCTTATAACATTACAGTTGCCTAACTATGGACAATCTTTACATATTACAATCTTCGCAGCATTTCCCTATTGAAATGAAATGACATAGATGCACCCCAAGCATAAAAAACGAGACATACTTAATGAACTAACAGGGAATAGAGTTATAATATTATGCACATCAATCTTGATATACTGCCAACCGCCAAACTTCATCGTAAGGACAGTTAGGTCAATACACTTTTGCTTCCTGGTGGAGTATTGGCACAGTATGTTTCTGGTTGAGTTGGTACATGGGTGAGTGGAAGATAGCTCAATGGAGGGGTAGGGGGAGAAGACAAGCTGGGACATAGTACAATGTAAAGAAAATGTCGTCAAGATAACAGCACATTCCTCATCCCAAAATTGCCAGAGATCCCTGGTAGATTCAACAGTTATTTTTTATAGCGTGGTACAGACACAGAAGAGCAGACATCATGTCAGAAACATTTATTGTTGGATTTATAACAAGTCAGGTATAAATAATGATCAAATTTGTACATGTTATGAAAGTATTATAAATGGGCAGTGCTAAAAGCATTCCTTCCATAAAGACTCTCAGAGCCCCTTAACAAATTTACATGATGAGATATTATACACATTTACTTGTACACAGTATAAGCACAGTCATTCCAAAACCTCATTCAATTTTTAGAGCTAAGACAAAAACTCTTCCTGAAGAAAGCAATAGAGGGCATTATAAAATTAGGCTAAATGCGGTGAATTGGATCTGTTTCACTGACAACATAGACAGAGATATTGTCTAGCCTTTGTGAGTTAATTGTCCTGTGTAGACCTGCTGTGATAAGCTGCTGGAGGGTGAAGACGTGGAACACAGGAGGAACTGTCATCTACTTGCTGCAGCTGATCACAAGCTGAAAAAGGGCAGCAGAGGTTTTTTTTCAACTGCTAATCAATCAGGCATATTCAACCCAGAATATTCCAGATAGCACTAGTGGGTAATATCTTCGGTACTTTAATGTATTCTCCTAAGATTTGTTCACTCATGCACATCTCAAAAGCAGTTCTTCAATTCATTATGGGAATAAAATGGGAATGGGATGTGAACACAATGTCATGAATATTTTCCGAATACATTAATACCATGTTTACTGGGATAAACCCAGCATGAACATGGAGGCATGATATTGATCTTTCAGCATTGGGTAAGTGAGCCAAGGAAAACTATGCAAATCAATGCAAGGAAGGCTACCCCATGCACATGCCAGACAGATTCATAACACTTAGCAGAACGTTCTCTATAGTGGTCGGGGACCTAGTTAAACTATGGTTTAGGACTTAGAAGATACAGGAAGGTGCTGATAAATAAAGCATCTGTCAACTCAATTATGATTAATCAAATTTTAAATGACAATGTTGCTTAGCAACTTCGCACAGCAACAGTGAGGGCATTGTCCCAGGATTAAGCCCTGGCAGCCTTGTTTAGGCCACTCAAAAGAAAACTGGTTTCTCATTACTGTAATGGTTCGTATTGACTTAAATGTTGGGTGGCTCGTTGGCTCACTTATCACTAAAGGTACCAACACAACACGAGAGATTCGCGTTGGGCAAAGCCCCAGATGACCCCTACCGCTCGGGTAGGCCTTTATTCAAGTACTCCCAGTTCCTGACATACGTCTTGACTGGACTAGGTCCAGTCCCCTTCTGCGGATCATCCGGCTTCTTAGTAGAAGCTGGACGCGAGGCATGGTGCTGCCCCCTCTTGTACCAAACGGGTATCGCGAAGCGACACCTGGTTGGCATAGAAGGAACGAGTACCACACGAGCACGTCTCTTGGATGAACCACACTAAAATATACACAACGATGCCGGCCCCTACACCACCCCCCCTAGACTTTACCTAGGGTTGGTGTTAAAAATACCTATTGTTAAAGTTATACAACAATATATACATAGGTTAGTCTGTAACAATAATGTTCGTATAGAATATATAACATTAAAGGGGCATTATAAATAATATGTACATAATAGTAGGCATCGTCGCATATAACCCGAAGTAACTATATAATAACAAAAATAGGAAGTGGCGCCTTATGCACCATCGACCTATGGTGGTATATAAATATGTAACCGTGTTACAGAGTTATTATAGTTAATGACGTATTAAAAATAGTGGATTTACATGGAATGATACAGCAGTAGTAATATTTACAATGGAAAGTACATGACCCGAGGGGCTAGGTAACCCGAGAAAAGTTTTTGTTAAATTTTTACAAAAATAAATTTTCTATAGAAAAATAAATTACACAAAATATGATATTAAATAAAGAGGTGTCCTACCAGGGTAGCAGGATCACCCTTACAATTATATGGACTTCCGGCGAACCTGGAACAACTGGTTTCTGCAGCTCCATCTGGTGACAAACGGGTGGTGGCAAGCCACGTTGCTGTTGTGATGTGCCCTGATGAAGATGGGAAGATGGAGCCCCGGTTTGGTGTAGTTGGTAATCCATTGGGTACTTCGGGTAGCTTCCATCTTGGCTGCAGGTTTTAGTTCCAGTCCGTCGGGTCCAATTCGAGGATGTAACCCTCTGGCATTATATATGCCTTTACCCTCAGGTACAAATTGGCACCGGCAGATGGACACTTACAGATCCTCGGGATCAGTGTCCATCTTCTCAGCTGGCTCTGGGTTGGTAGAAGGAGCCGAGCTGCTGCTGCTACTTGTGGTCAACAGCTTAGGGGCTTCGGTGCTCATGTCGCTGAGCAAGCTGAGAGCACCCATCCCCTCAGAGGGACTATCAGCTGCCTCGGGTGGGGCACCCGAAGGAATGGAGAGAAACGACGCGGAGCCGTCCCATTCATCCAGGTGCTTGCCGAAGCAGAGGAAAAACTTAAGGTCAGCCTCCTTGTACTTGTGAATGTACCCGGCGTTCTAAGCGTGGTGGAACTCCTTAAGCTTTTCAGCTTCCCTCTGCTGTCTCCGGCAGGACTGAAGGGCCTCCTCGACCTTCTTCGTTCCCTGCTCCCTAATCTTGTCTTCCTCCCTCTTCTGGATTTCATAAACCAGATTGAAGGTGGCTTCAGTCATCGTCCGCCAGTAGTCGACGGACCTTTGGCGGTGAAATGACTGCCATTCTGCCATCAGGTCGTTCTGGATCTCGGCAGTACGAACGTCTCTATGGTCGACGAACGTATTCGGATCCTGAAGACCTGACAGGGTGCTGGCTATCAGTCCCATAACGGAGACCCGAGGGGCCGTGGGTGGGACTATAGCTGGAGGCGGTGCAGCAGCCTGCACAGTAACAGGCGAAGCGCCTGCTGGAGGGACCGGGGGACCCTCAACAGTTGTACCTCCTCGGCCTCGGCCGTAGCTCGGGGGGGCTCGGGTGGACTCAATTCCACCACGGCCTCTACCCCGAGCTTTGGCTCGGCCCAAGGGGGTTAGGACCTGTGATTCGGGTCCCGCTGGTCCCATAGCAGGGAACTTCGCCACGTATTCACTGTAAGTGGGGCGCTTGCCGGATGATCCTTCTCCAGCCCACCATGCACTTAGTCCGGATGGGGCACCGAAGAAGGTGCTCCAGTCATCCGGACTGCCAGTGGCTTCACTCGGGGGGTGCTGTGTAGGTGGTGGAGGTGGTGGTGGAGCAGATACCTGGCTAACCACCCGATGGGTCTGGTTGCCAGGCATGTCCAAAGCCGAGACTTGTTGTCCCGACTGGCGACGATCAGCTGGGTTAGCTGGTCTTGGCTGATCCTTATAGCCCGATGGGCTTACGGATCGGTCCGCGCGGGTCCTTTTGGAGGCACTGGTGGCCGTAGCTGAACCTCCATTAGTTCCCTTCGAACGGGCTTTGCCTTTCTCCCGTTTGTCATCGCCCCGCCACTTCTTCACCTTCAGGTGCACCTCGGTGGGCATCCCGAACTTGGTGGGTGAGTAGTTCACGGCGAAATACGTCATGAGCTTGCCACTCCTCCATGAGCAGAATTCGGGTTCGAATGCCTGCTCCTTGATCTCCTTCATGTTCAACGCAGCCCAGTTGGCAAGGAGCTCGTTGAAACACTTGACGGCACGCTTTCGGGTCTTCTCCAGGCCGGTACCGTGGCAGAGCCAGGTCCCGGCGCTGGTGGGTGGTGAAGGTGCCGTCACAGAGCTTACCCGGACGGTCTCCGGGTATGCACCGCATGAGTGGTTTGTGGTGCATATGGTGCTCCACAATGTGTCGAGCGAAGCGAGGCTTCTTCTCAAATGTCTTCTCGCCGGTGAGAGCGAGCTGACAGGACTCGAATGGGCACCTGCGGCGGTTGCCGCTCGGTCCCTATTGAGTCATTGCCCACTGAACTTTCGTCCGGGCCTCGTAGTTGTAAATCGAACCTAATTTGGATTTCAGCTGGTCGATCCAAATCAGGTAGAATTTAACTACTGGCGTGTCGCTAGGACCGGACTTCATCTACTCCTCGTCATCGCTATCACCATCTTTATTGACGGCGCTGGGACACATGTAGTGGATCGTGTCATAAGCACAATCCGCGAAGTAGCGTGAGGTACGGTCTTTAAACCCCTCGGCTGCATTCTTCCACATCCATTTCTGATTTTCGTCCTTGGGGACGTCCATGGTCATTTCTTCCCACGTCGTCATGGACTCCAAATCAGATTTGCCTGACGCGGGCAGTCGCTTTCCCTTCCCTCACTGTCCGTGTAGATGTCCATTCCCTTCCGTCCGGCTCGGCTGGTGGTAGTAGTACCAGTCGAAGCCGTGACCGAGGTTGTGGCGGCCATCCCGCTGGTGGTAGCAGAGGGTCCTGCAGTAACCGAGGTGGCTACTGTAGCTGGTGGGGCAGTGGAGGCGGAAGGCTTCGGGTCGCCCTTACCCCTCTTCTTGGGAGTAGAGAGTTCGGGCTCCGCCGGAGACGCTTTCGCTCCATTTTTCTTCTTCCGGCGGCTGGCCTTGGGTGGCTGTGCCGGGACTTCGGGACTCGAATCCGACTTGCGTGGATCCTTGTCCTTGGTACGAGTGCTTCTCCTACTGCTGACCGGAGAGTCAGAGCCGGAGGCGGCACTCGTCTTGCTTTGAGCCTGCTTCTTGTGGTGGGCCCAATGGGCGGCAGCTAGCTCCTTCTGTTGCTCGTCAAGCTCGCAACGCTTGGCTTCAACAGCAGCTTGTTGGCGGGAGTTGTCCTCTTCCAAGATCTCGCCAGCCGCCTCGGGTATGGTGGCGCCTGGTTACTTCTCGGATTTGGACCTCTCAATGGCAATCCGAAGGTCCTCTACTTCGAGATCAGACTCGGTGAGAGGGGCCTTCAGCGCGGGCTTACGGCTCAATTTCTTGACCCGTCCGGTTTCCACCGACGACTGTGTGACGGTGGAGTCTGTATCCATGTCGGATTCAGACTCTCTTAGCTGGCTCGCCTTCCGGGTTATGCCTTCGGAAAGCAGCACAGCTCGGGCCAAGTTCTCGTTGACCGCCATAGCCCCTGCCAACCGTCTGTAGTTGCGGAGCCACGAGATCGGCATGCTCTCGGCCAACTCCGTTTCCGCTAAGGGACCGCATCCAAACATGGAAGGATGCATGGGGATGTAGGTCCCCCAGCTGGTGTACACTACACCCTCCTCCTCGTCCACATGGGCCAGGCGCTGGATGCGTGTTCTGTATCCCGGGGAATACAGCGGAATGTCCAAGACATCAATAGGCTGACCTGGAGCCGGTACCGTAGGTGATGGTTCTGGGGGAGGAGGAGGAGGCATCCGCTCTCTGTCTGCGACCTCGGTCGACAGGGCAGAGAGAGTCTGAGCAGCCTCTTCCACTTCGGGTTCCCGTCCGGGAACCGCCATTGAGGAGTCCATGGTCTCCTCAACCCGAGACGAGACCGTCGGGTCCTTGTCTTCCTCCAACTGAACGTTGGCGGTATGACGCGCAGCGTCAATCGTCCCCTGTGCCATCACAGTCGGACGATCTTCCAATTTAAAAAATTGGCAACTGTGTTGGACTGCTCCCGAAGGATTCGTCCAACAAAAGTGGGGGAAGCAAACCACGCAGCTAAAGGCTGCCGGAGGGTGTACAATAACTGGAGCGAAACCAGTGACGTCTTACCGCCACGAGTCCGCTCTAGTTATGACCAAAATGGCGTCCAACCTCTCGTCTCGCAAGACCTAGACCGGTGACCTAGTTCCGCGCTTTCCCGCCACGCCTGTGGCATCACCTAGCGGTCTAGATCCGAACTAACATTCGACTCGGTATATGAGACGCATGTTGCCACCCGAGTGCTATCGTCTGGAGCTTTGGCGGTATATACAACGCTATAAAGCGAATGTACCGGTTAATCCGTCCGCTGCTCACGGGATAAAGCTACCCGGGGAACGCGCGTTCGACATCCCTAGCCGTGGAACGTATGTTTTTCGCCTACGGCGGACAACACGCAGCAGCTCGTTGTGTACTGAGTTAGGTAACGGCAGACCTCAAACGGGGACTGCGTCTAACGCCTTGGGTTAGCATCTTATTTTTCCCGGCTCTACGTACGGCCTTCTCCGGGTCACGCCTAGCCAGGGCGAGACCTTTCCCATACGTAATGCCTTCACTCAGCGAGATGTTTTTCCATTTCTTACGATTGGGCCGTTTCCTGGCCGTCGTCTTCCTTTTAGTTACCCCTCCTGCTTCCGGCATTTTCCTCGGCCGGCCTCTAGGGCGTTTCTCGGGTACCGTCACACTGGGCTTACTTAACGCAGGCTCAGGTGGATGGTATCCGAACTCCCTCTCCGCCGCTTCGCGTCCCTTTGAGGGCCGAAGCTTTCCGACTTTCGTCTTCCATTTCCTACCAGTAAGGCAGTCCTCCATCATCACCGTTGATTCGGAGATGATGCGTATAATTTTAAATGGACCCTCCCAAGGCGTTACGAGCTTCAAACGTTCGAGTGGCTCGTAATACCTTAGTACCTTGTCCCCAACATTAAACCGAATTCTTTTCGCATTGGTGTCATAACCCACTTTCTGCCATTTAGCACTTTTCAGCAGTTCTTTACAAACAGCCTCGTATGCCTGTTTGAACCTGTCCCTTAACGACTCCACAAACAACACAGTGCAGGGCGCCTCCGGGTCTATCCCAACCACTCCGTACACTAAGTGGGCGGGCATAATTATGTCCTCGCCGAACACTAGCATGTTTGGAGTGCAATTAGTAGATGAATGGACAGTGTTGTTGTAGGCGTGTACTACAAACTCACACTGCTCATCCCAGTCGTCCTGGTGGGTAATAACTAGGGGCTTTAGCACTTGTATCAAAGTCCTATTAAACCTTTCTACCTGACCATCCGACTGTGGTCGGTATGGGTTGGTTCGGGTATTGCATATTGCTAAGTAATGGCACATTTCCTGCCGTAACTCTGACTCGAACTCTCTTCCTGGGTCACGGTGCATCATAAGGGGGACACCCAGATGTAGCACCCAGCCTTTTACAAGCGCCTCAGCACATGTAGCGGCTTTGTGATTAGGAAGAGGAAACACCCGAGTATACTTTGTATAGTAGTCGGTTTTCTCTAGGTGTCGTTTTGAATCCACTGATGATGTCTATTGCTACTCGAGCAAATCTGACACCAAACAATTCCTGGGACAAGTGTAACTTGCCCAGGCCGGGTCCCGGCTTGTTTTTACAGCAATCCGGGCAAGTGGCAATCCACCGCAGTAGGTCGCCTCTCATTCCGGGCCAGTAGTAACGTCTTTGTAGACATTCTATAGACCTTTTCTTTCCGAAATGACCACTCGTTTGGTGGCCATGGCAATAATACATGATATCCCTTCTCATCGAGGTGGGAATCACTATTTGTAGTAGTCTACCGTCGGTGGAAGTGGTTTTCCACCTACACAGTACACCATCTCGGATTTCCAGCTCGGTCCATTGAGCTATCAATCGCCTCGTTTCCCTGTCTTCCAGGGATAACATCGGCCTTGCTAGGAGTGATGATCCTTCCCAGATATGTAGTAGTTTTCTTAAACAGATTGCATTTCTTGGGTTTAAGTTTTAGACCGTTGGATAGGGTCCGGTCGAGTACCAGCCGCAGATTCCCGTGGCATTCCTTAAACAACTTGCCGAATACGACAACGTCGTCTAGGTAGACCAAACACTTCTTCCACAGAAGGTCACTCAACAGGGATTCCATCATGGCCTCGAATGTAGCCGGGGCGTTACACAATCCGAAGGGCAAGACATTATACTCGAATAGCCTCATATGACTAGAGAAGGCCTTTCCATGGTGGATTTATTTATCGTTAGGGTGGCCACATCAGTGGTTAGATTCCTCTGTTCCTCTCTTAGCTGTGCATTTTCAGATAAGATCTCGGATCGGATCTTTTTATTATCTGCCACAGCTCGATTCCTCTCTTCCTGGGCCGCTATTGCTTCCCTTTTCAAAGTATCCTTTAGTAAACAATACTTCTCACCCTTTTCCTTCTGAGACCTCTGGTACTCACTGGTCTTTCTTCGGATCTCGGCTTGTTCCGAGACTAACTTGGCTTCTGTCTCCGCTTTACGGAGCTAAAGTCTCTTTAGTTTTTCCTCCATGGCATGCAACTCGGATTGTAATCTGCTTACATCCCAGGCCTTAGCAACTTCCTCGGCTCTAGCCTTATCAATTGCTCTTCGTCTATTGGCTTCCTCGAGTTCTAGGTCAGCCAACTTGCTATCTTTTTCCTTTTCGTCCTTCTCTTTTAGCTCCAATCGATGGGCTAGCGAGGACAACCGATACTTGAGGTCGGATTCTTTTAGAATCGCCTCCTGTTCAACAGATCGAAGCTTTCCAATCCGTTCCTTTGTTTCTTCCTCTATTTTCTTCTGGGCAGCTATGAATTGTTCATGCTGTCTCTTAGCTTGTAGCTCTACCTGTTCTTTGGCTTTCAAATAGGCTGAAGTAGTCTTATACCCGGGGCCCATCCTACGTCCATACCTTGACTTGCGACTGCCTCCAGGGTTGAACATGGAGTCAGACAAGCCTTCGTCTAAGGATAGGCCTAGAGAGTGCATTTCCGAGCTTCTCGGCAATGTATCTCGAGGCCTAGCCTTCAAAGTGGCTGAAGAACCTTTCGGGTCTTCTTCATCCTTGCCATCGTCACTCTCATGATCGGACGATGTCATTAATGGGGCCACTCCGGTTGCCCCATCTACTGCAGCGCCCGTAGGGGTCGCGGTATGCTGCATTGGGCTTTGGGCTTTTGGAGTATCCAAGATACCAGCAGAGCCCGCTGGGATACTGGGTCCAAGCTGGCGCCTGCTAGTCAACACTTGGGACCAATCGCTCAAGTTTAGACTGGCGGGTTTAAGTACCCCGCTGAATAACCCAGTATCCGAAGCAACATGTTGAGGTGTGTCCGGATACAACTTAACAATCCCATCTCCAATTCTGGTGGGACCGTCTGTTAGACCGGGTGTTGAGAAAACCGTCTGGACACCTTCCGGGTTGAACACATGTTGTTGACCCGGTTTCCAGTCTAACAACAAATGCTGGGATGTGTAATCATCCTCTTCGAATCCCTCCAGCCCAGGGCTTGAGGGATCCGCATTGGGTTTCCTGAGGCTTTCGGCCGTTTGGCCGCGCTCCACCCCCAAACCAACTGGTCATGGCACCAGTGTAATGGTTCGTATTGACTTAAATGTTGGGTGGCTCGTTGGCTCGCTTATCACTAAAGGTACCAACACAACACGAGAGATTCGGGTTGGGCAAAGCCCCAGATGACCCCTACCGCTCGGGTAGGCCTTTATTCAAGTACTCCCAGTTCCTGACATACGTCTTGACTGGACTAGGTCCAGTCCCCTTCTGCGGATCGTCCGGCTTCTTCGTAGAAGCTGGACGCGAGGCATGGTGCTGCCCCCTCTTGTACCAAATGGGTATCGCGAAGCGACACCTGGTTGGCATAGAAGGAACGAGTACCACACGAGCACGTCTCTCGGATGAACCGCACTAAAATATATACAACGATGCCGGCCCCTACATTACCAACCCCTGGAAAATATGACGAGGGCGATTTTTTTTTTCACCCTATAGGCATATCAGGGTGAAAACTGTGTGGGCGAGACCTAAAATCTTGATTTTAGTACTTATGAGTTAACTGATTATAAAGAATTGTGAAAATGCACTCAATCTCTAGTCTATTGCATTGCCAACATTGTTAGCCTTAATTTGATACCAAATATGTTTGACCATGATGTTTGACATAATGTTTGACTAAAAATATGTAAAAAAAAAAAAAAAAAAAGATTATTCAAAACACAATTTTATTATGTGCGCGGTGATGAGAAACCAGGGGCTTAATTCAAAACATCCTGGGATCAAGACCCCAGTGATCTTAGGAATAAATCTGCCTTATCCTATTAAGCGATCTTAAGAGTTGACTGGGTTCACATATCCTAGCCAGCACTAAGATCGCATCGATCTTAGCCTCAGCCCTCCTACACTATTCCAAGAAGAACTGACTAGGCACAGGGGTAAGAGTCCCAAAATAAAGAAATAGCTGTGGAGTCACTCTTCTTCACAAGAGTGCTTATACCATCTTTCCCGTCCCCATATGGGCTAACAAAAGAGCACAGGGTGCAGTTGACCCCCGTACAGTATTCAAGAGTTGTTCCCATGAATGTATGATTTATGCTTGCCTATTAGAAGCATTGTGCCCTCCCCCCAGGACAAAGAGAGAGAAGGGAAGAATTACCTTACAGTGCACTTAACGCATGAGTAGCCCTAAGAGCCCTCAAGGACACTCAGCAAACGTGCTCCCGCCCCTCTTTATGTATGCAGCAGGCTATTCACTCTTTCGATCAGGAGTGTTCCCTGTAAGTGCTCTTGTACTCAGGTGAAACCACTATGCATTTCTTTCACTAAGATCGCAGTGATCTTAGTGGTGGAAATGGAATAGTGAAGTGATCCCAGGACTAGCTATTCTGGACAGGCCTGCAACCAATGCATTACATAGGGTAGACCAGCCAGGTCTTATGATATGTGCCTGCACTAAGATCGCTGGGGTTGGGATCCCAGGATGTTTTGAATTAAGCTCCAGTTTTTTTAGTAGTCTTACATTAGGGTTTATGGGATCGAAGTGCCTTGTCTACCTACCTATGGTAGAACGATACATCAGTCCCCGTACAGTACCTCAGCTGCCCAACAACCTCCCCATTTACATGGGTAAATCCTCATTGGAATGACGTATCCAACACGTGAGGATTTACAGGAGGTAGTATTGATCCAGGTACAAATAACCTTTGCACGTAGCTGCCTACTCTTAACCTTAGATGATCAAAATCATGTACACAGAAGAGAAATTAATTGGGTTTATTTAAATTTCTGTCTCCTCAATAAGTCCCCACATGGAGCCAGGAATTATAGTGTCTGGAGATTTGAGTCATGAACTTAATTGAGTCAGTCCAGGTTGCATTTCCGTCTCACATTTTCAGATGGATCACTTTATAGAGATGACACTTTCAATAAGAGTAAGGAAGCTATGATGAATGATAAAAAGACAAGATGTATAGGCTTTCTTTAGTTTTCATCAGCTCAGGTGGAATGCAGCCGGCCCATTTCTAATCCATTCAGACCAGGCAATCACACTTTACATGCAGACTGAATCAACGTCATAATCTAAACTTAATCTCAGTGAATATGGATACCTTCACTACGGCTATGCTTAAATCCATCATGACATTATTGACATTGAATAAGGGCAATGTGATGCTCAGACTTAAAATTGTTGTGATGAGTGTATCCTATATAACACAAGCAGTCTGCATAATACATTATCCTACTGTGTACCCCTGCTTGATGGACGAGATAGATCTGGTACATGTCTTCAAGTTTATTTCCATCATCAGTTCAAATCCATGCCCATTCATTGAGCTCTGAATGACTTAGCGTGGAGGTACCCCAGCGTCTACTTCCTTCAGGTAAAGAGCCATGATATTCAAACATTTAAACCTTAATCCTTTCCATCCCTGTGTTTCCCAAATACAGTGTTATAGTACTGCTTATACCACGATTTCTGGGTTACACAGTGCTTTTTGGTGGCTATTCCCATCCACATATCTGTCGATATTGCACTCACTATAGGCTGTAACATCAATTTTGGAAGGCGTGCGGTTATCCAGGATAACCACACGCCTCTCATGTCCTCCCATGTTATATGTTACATGTTAAAACCAACAGACTATTTCATTGCCATGGTAGGGCTCGAACCTGCAATCTCAGGTCCGTAGCCCAACTCCCTATGCATTGCGCCACAGGGACTGACGAGATACGCCCGGTTAGAACCATGTCTCGATATGATACAAAGCCCGGCAAGGCGACGACTGCAGGCTGTCCACTACCATAACCGCGGGACGCATTCAAATATGTCCAAGCCGACACTGCCGCTGAAGGAGGAGACGCGGTGGTCTAGCGGTTAGCGCTTTGCGCTCAGCCGTGAGAGGTACATGGATCGAGCCCCGGTCTGGGCGCATCTTTTTTCGCCGTGTGTGCTGTCGCTGTCCGCTGCCGGGCGCAGAGGTGTATTTTATTAACAAACATAACAGCGAGACGCATTGAAATCTTTTTTCGCCGTGTGCCCTGCCACTGTCCGCTGCCGGGCGACGAGGTGTATTTTATACACAAACATTACAGCGAGACGCATTGAAATCTTTTTTCGCCGTGTGCCCTGCCGCTGTCCAGCCGTGAGAGGTACATGGATCGAGCCCCGGTCTGGGCGCATCTTTTTTCGCCGTGTGCGCTGTCGCTGTCTGCTGCCGGGCGCAGAGGTGTATTTTATTAACAAACATAACAGCGAGACGCATTGAAATCTTTTTTCGCCGTGTGCCCTGCCGCTGTCCGCTGCCGGGCGACGAGGTGTATTTTATACACAAACATAACAGCAAGACGCATTGAAATCTTTTTTCGCCGTGTGCCCTGCCGCTGTCCGCTGCCGGGCGACGAGGTGTATGTACACTATTTTTCGCCGTGTGCCGCTGCCAAGGCTAGCCGAGACGGGGGCTGTTGCTGTCCGCTGCCAGGCGAGGAGGTGTATGTACCTGTGTACACACACTGTCATGGCTGGCTTCGAGTCCCGGGAAGGGGGAATCATTTTTGTTTTCAACTTGAATTTATTGGTATAATATTGATTATTTATTGGTTTCGTGGTATAAAATAAGTAGTCAATGGATAACTGATGACGAGTGGGGGTTATCGACGATAATAACACTCGGCCTACGGCCTCGTGTTATTATCCTTTGATAACCCCCACTCGTCATCAGTTATCCATTGGTTACTTGTTCAACATATATATGCAGTACAGGGAGTTATTGGGATATTTTGACATTTGTCACTGACGTCTCTAAGTCTCAGTCTGCCATTCTTCTGGCCTATAAGCGAGTAGTGAAATATCTGAATCTCTCCTCACCATCTAACATACCTTCTGAGGTACCATGTGACCACAGGATAATCCCACTCTCTGAGCTAGCTGTACTGAGGCCAAAGAAAATTGTTTGTTTCCAGTAACATGACTTGAAAAGGTAGGGTCGGTATGTCGGATTTTTTTTTAAATATGTAGATATTGAAAATGTTAGGACACATATCAATGGATGTATCAAATTCTTTGATTTCATTGCAAAATAATGCTGGAAAAATTTGACAACTGTGAAAGAGGGGAAGAATTTTAAAAGGAAAATGGGTGAAAAAAAAATCCTCAAAATGTATGAAAACTTTCTAAGAAAAATTCCTTTTAAAAAATTGATGACAAAATTCTTCAAAGTCAAAAGAAAAAAAAATTGGCCCTGTTTTCCTAGAGTTGGTAGGGTTACTGGAAACACAACTGTTTTTGGCACGAGCAGGTTTGTGTTGCAACATCTGATATCTTCCCTCATGTGATACAGATTGGGTGCTGAGTTTAATTATACCTGACAGGTAACAGGGTCAGGGGTAGAAGAGTAAGGATGGAATATCAGTGGTTTAGAGGGCAGGTGGGTTGGGAGGAAGTGAAAGGCAGGAATTGATGGATGGTGACCTGCTTTTATAATGAGACGGTAGCAGGGCTATACTATAGACAGCGATGGCCATAAGAAAATGCCCTTCAGAGCACCTCCAGGTCTCAATAATTCAGCGATCTCTGTTGCAGAAAATAATTGGCCAGTTACGGAATCGGCCAGTTCCTTGAAGCAGGATTACAATAGACTTCAAAGGGTGTATTCATTGAGAAGGGTAAAAGTTCATCATTCTAACCTTGCCATTCCCAAATGCTGCGATGCAACTAAGGTATCATAAATGCACACCAGGCACACCACCAGTCCCATCAATCCATCAACCGACCCAAATGAAGGAGTATGGAGATGTTGAACAGTGGACAAAGCTTTTTCCATGCATTTAAAAAACACAACGTAACTGTAGCCCAACCTGAAAGCTTTAACACAACTTCGACCACGGTAGTGTGAATATGGAAACACATTTATTTAGACTTTCAAACCAATATACCCTAGAGTAATTCTATGGAAACTTCCCACAAAGGAACGTAGGCCTATAATTGATGCCATTAGAGGTAGCATATACCAAGCCTTTATGCAGATCCTCACTCTGGGTGATTGCAATAAAAGCTTGCATGGATCTGTCAATCTCTGGTGGAAAGTGATGGCTGCTGTTATCATTTTACATTAGGTGCCTTTTGTACTCTTGAGTAATTATCATATCGCCCTGACATGCCATTGAGTTGTTACATGTTTTAAGCCAAAAAATGCTATTGACTATGGGAAGCCAGGTTGGCTAGACTTGCACAGAAAAAATGGCAGGTTGGAGTGAACCATTCTTGAATTCGATGTGATTTATAGATTCATGCACATGACTTTGCGATGGACAATGGGTATAATAAACAGACCATCATGCATTCCATTTAACTAATGATTTACATCTGTTGATTAATCATCTTCAGAATATTTTGTATCATGATAACTCTCATGTGAATTTATATCAAATTAAGAGCACTCGTGTACCTTATTGCCAATAAGGTTCACACTATCTATGCTTCATATGTTATAGTTATATCTATCCTTGGCAGCTGCATATGACTATTTTGTTGCTTCTACACAGGCATTATTTCACAGAGTGGCATTTAAGCCAGGGGTAGCTATGGTATAATGCAGGACCTCGCTTGCAGGTTGTCATTCTTACCGCGACCACCCTGGAGGTTTGAGCTAGGCTCCTTCCTCCTCCATGGCACAAAGCTTGCAGGAGGCCGGCCATACAAGGCGGCCTCAACAGAACCAGTCAGGGGTGACTATAGGGATTAGCCCTATACAACGCTACAACCAAGAGGACCAGCTTCAAACTGCCTGGAGGCCATAAACACCTCCGCACACTGTGTGTGTGCCCAAGGGTGACCAACGGCCGCCGCTCTGAGCAAACAGAGCAAGTGAGCCCCTCTCTCTAATCCCAGGATCAGAGAAAACTGGGCGAAGGGCCAAAAAAACTGTCCATTACATCACCCTGAAGCCCACCCCTCCCACTCCTGATCAGATCAGATATGTAAAATCTTATTTGATTGGAGGATAAGGAATCCAATTAAAACAATGGATGGGGTGGAGAAGATGCATAAAAAGCTGAACAAAAACCGCTCAGCATCACTTCTCAAAAAATGGAGCACCAGGCTACCACTCCGCGCTCAGACTCCACCATTCCCGGCAGGCAGGGTACCCCCCAGGGGGATCATACCCAAGCTACAGAGTCCGGTCAGAGCATCCTGGAGAACATCATAGCTGTGAACAGGGCATGTACGTCCCAATCCAGCTTCACATCTGACGGCAGCACTAACGATGACACTCAGTGTGACATCCCAACACAACAATTTGACTCAATATCTGGGGATGGGATGGAACCAGGAACTGAGCAGCTAAGTGCTGGCGGGCCAGGTCCAATTTGCAGCTAGACTGCTGATATCAGCACTCAACAGTCTGGATGCAAAAATACAGACCCCAAAGGAAATGGCGGTAAAGATATCTGACTCTCTAACAGTGATCGCTAAAACCACCTGGAGACTAAACAATATGAGGAGATCACTCCTCAAGAACACTGTTGCGGGGCCCACCTCACACCTGGCCAGAGACAACAATAAACAAGGCTTCAAGTATCTACTGGGTGACAACCTGAAGGAGGAAGTCACCACACATAGTAATCTACATGACACCTTTAAGGAAGTCTTTATCACACCCGAAGACAAAAGGAAGCCCACAAACCAGGGAAACTCCACCAAGGGCCCAGCCCAGGTCCGGGGTCAACAGTGAGGGCACCAACAGCAACAGAACAGCAGGTACCACCAAAACAACCAACAGTCACACAGAAACAACACCCACCAAGGGAAGTACGATGAAAAGAGGAAACAACACACCAACGGACGCCAATACAACCACAGCAAACAACACAAAAACAAGCAAGACAAATGCCAGCTCAACGGAGGCAGCACCAACAACAGGCGCTAATAAAAGTAAGTCCACCTACCTCCTACACACATACAAGTCACACATTCCAGACAGGTGATCTAGGCAGGGAAGCAGACACATGGTTACAATACACATAAGATGGATGGGTACTGGATATGGTAAAAGGCTTATCCATAAGTCTATGCTCCCTGCCCACCCAACTGAGACAACCTGACTCTAGGTGCTTGGACCTAGTGAAAGACATAATCATGAGCGAGCAACTCAAGAAACTGCTATCACAAGGCATAACAGAACCTGCCTTCACCTAGAGCCTTCGTCTCACACATGTTCCTAAAAGAAAAATCTAATGGAACATACAGGCCAATACTAAACCTGTCAAGCTTGAATGAATACACATCATACAAGCATTTCAAAATGGACCGCCTGTCAGTGGTTATGAATACAGTCCCAAAAGACAGCTACCTAACCAGTATAGACATAACCCAGGCCTACTTTTCACTACCGGTAAAACTGAGGGATAGGGACCTCCTACAACTAATACATCGTGGCAATAGATATAGGTTCACCTGCCTCCCCAATAATTACTCTCCAGGGCCTAGAATCTTCACAATAATCATGAAGGCCCTCATGGCACACCTGAGAACAAAGCATGGGGTAAACCTTGTCTTTTACATAGACGACACACTAATCTATGCAAAAACAAAAGCAGAAGTCAGAACAGCCACAATACACACACTCAGTGTGCTACAAAATGCAGGCTTCACCATCAAATTTGATAAATCAGTACTAGAGCCAACACAAACCATCGAGTACCTAGGCTTCACACTGCACTCACACACACTAACACTCACAATACCTGACAAAAAACAGGCCGATATCTCACAAAAGGTGGAGGATATCCTTAAGGTACAAATATGTACCATGAGGAAATTCTCGCAGGTTCTAGGAGCCCTAGCTGCCACAGAACCTGGGAATGACAGAGCAAAGGTACTGACCAAAAAGCTCATCATTGCAAAAAACAGGTCTTAATAATGACACAGAGTAATTATGACAAATTCATCCCCCTTAGAGGGTTCATAAAACCAACCCTGAGAGAAAACCTACATTACCTTCCAAATGCAAAGAAAACATACACAGAAAAGTGCCCACAGATAGCCCTATACACAGACTCCTCAGACATAGGATGGGGTGCATACATACCTGAAACCCACTCTGAGTATGGGGAAGAATGGTGTGGAGAAATAGAACCCCTTCACATAAACATAAAAGAAATCCTAGCAGTCCACAGGGCACTCCTACACTTCAAAAAGCCCCTAACGGGGAAACACATACATATGTTCATAGATAACACCAAAGACATCAGCTGCCTCAACAAAGGAGGCTCTAGCCAATCCATCCCATGCAACAAAGCCACAGAAAGTGTATTCAGGTTGGCCTGGGAAATGAACATAACTTTTAAAACCACATACATTCCATCAGCAGACAATGTAGAGGCAGACAGGGCATCAAGAGCCTTCTCCATGGCGAGAGAATTGACACTGAGCCAAGAAGAAAATATTCAAAAAGTTCCCAAAACCTGACATTGACCTATTTGCCTCACCTTCCAATGCAATATGCAAACACTTTGTATGCCTACACCACTATCCCAATGCATATGCAACCGATGCATTCTCCATAACCTGGTCAGGCTTGTTTGTACTTATAATTTTTCCACCCTTTGGTATCATTGGCAGGACTCTAAGAAACTGAAGGAACCCACTACTCCTCAGGTTTGACAAACATGAAGACACATGAATATGTGTCTACTCACACCTGAAGGCCTACCTAGACAGGGAGCACATAAAAGGAGCAAACCCCAGAGTGTTTGGCACCATAAAAACGCCTTCCACCCCAGCCAGTTCCTTCACCTTATCACGATAAATTAAGTGACCCTAAAGGACACAGGCTTAGAGGAACACTTTGGGACATACACCAGAAGACACTCTGCCACAAGTGCAGCGGATAGGCTAAATGTGCCAATAAATGACATACTCAGCTCTGCAGGATGGGCTAGAACCAATACATTTTCAGGTTCTACAACAGACCTCTACTGGAAGATATAGAGGATACCCCACATGAGGTTTTATCAAACTTGAGTCTTTGAATATGCACATTAAAAGTCAATTATTAACATATTTATCCCAGAATATGCATATATATACTTAGGCACTCTAATGCCAGAAACACACATGTTAAGATAAACATGGACACCTGATCACCCTTCTCAGTACATGTCACTTAACACGTACAAAGGAAAGGGGGGGGAACCACCATCAAAGGTGGCCACGACCAATTGTGTAATGTCGTTCTTGCCATGAATATGACCTTAGCTGTCAAAATGGCATTAAACATCTATTATTCACTCACTCCACCTCTCTTCATGAAGAAGGAGGGGGGAAGACATCAACAATGAAAACACTGTGTCCCAAAACATAGATTAAAAGACTATACATGAGATCAACATATATATATTGCATAAAGCATTTATGATCAAAAGCCATACAAACATGTATACCTACTCTACTTGAGCAGACAATTTACAAAGTGTAAATAAAACCTGTCTACCTAAATATGAATCTATGACTTGTGGTCTTTCAATTAGAATATCTGCCCTGTGAAATGATTGAATATTAAACCTAACATTGTGTAGTTTAATATGAATTATTCCTAAGAGTTATGGCATTAAGCCATAGAGGTAGCCCACCCATTCGCTTTACTCTCTACCCACCCTATTTCACGGGATAATCTAACTCAAAAATGGCTAAGACGAATACATGACAACCTGCAAGCGAGGTCCTGCTAGATACCATAGCTACCCCTATGGCTTAATGCCATAACTCTTAGGAATAATTCATATTAAAATACACAATGTTAGGTTTAATATTCAATTCCATGGCTCAACTCCTAATGCTGGCTCCATCTGGTGGGAGGTGCCCCTAGGGAATGAGCACCTCATAACCCTGCCACCAGGGGTCGTGAGCTGCTCTCACAGAATACGGTCCACACGTGATGGGATAAGGGACAGTTGAATCAGGACTCCCCTGACACTGTATGGTTCATCATTTGTCTGAAAAAAAAATATTGCTGACTGATAAGGTTTGAGTCAGGGCTGGCTGGATAGCTTCTGGTATTTCCTACGCACATGCTTCCTCTCTCTTATCTGATAGTGGTTTCGGTTGTTTTGTTTTGTTTTCAATTAAGGGTATTTACAAGCGCAGTTGATATTTGATGTGCTTACTGAGCCCACAGATATAAAAAATTAATGATTTCATGGATTGCAATAGTGTATGAGTGGTAAAGGAGGATAGAACAGTGATTGCATCACTGCCGCTAATTTATTGTGCCCATAACAGACTATGGAGCTATTTATTCAAGTATGTTGTATCTAGTTGCATTATTTCATCATGAGTTACATAGCTTTATCAGTGCAACTACAAGATAGAATTTGTATACCTACAAAGCACAGGGAATGGCAACAGTCATTCTACACAAGTCTGCAATGATTCATCAGAGCAGGAAACACTATTGCCAAATGCCATGATGCAACTAATGTGTAATGTGCCACAGCCACACCACCAGCTCCATCAATAATTGTGACCCACCAAGGGAGAACACCCCTCCGTGGGGGATTTTTAATTCCCTATTTGGCCATCAGGGGGCATTTGAGGGGCAAAATTATTTTAAAATGATTATAAAAATAATTAGCTAATTTTTGATGCAGAATTCAATGGTCTCATTTAAAATACTCCATTTTCGGTAGAAATGTCTTATATTTGGATGGTTACGTGCCCTTTTACCCTATAGTAGCGCGCGGGGTTTTCCGCTGAAAACAGTCGAAATTATTTTCACCCCCCCATTAGAGGGGTTGAAAAAATTCTGACCCCCCGGTCAAGGGGTTAAAAAAATTCTGACCCCCCCTCAAACCCACCAGCCCCCCCCCAGTTGTTAAAAAATGATCACTCCCTAAATTTGCAGAATTTTATGCCAATTTTTGGGGACACTCACCAAAAACCCAAAACTGAAAACAGAAATGGAAAATTTCTTCTAGATCAAAATCTATGATAAAAATCAGCATATTGTTATTTATTTTTTGTGAAAAAGCCTGATTTATTCTGTTTTTAGACATTATTATGGTTTATAATGTATTTAGAGCTTAATCACTGATCTCAGATATGAATAACGACCTATGTTCAAAGGAGGGGTTCTGACATAACTGCTAGGAATAGCTAAGCCAATGATGTCTCATTTTAAAGATCTTGAGATGAACTTTGATAATGAGTTTCCCTGCAGAGGGGTGGTTTTGCTTGCCAGGTCACAATTAAACAATTCACATAAATTGAGCCGTACATAGACACTGGAGTCTGCATACATGAAGCTTGACACTTACTTGTCACAAAAATATAGCATAATGAAATGCCAACCTCAAGCTGCACAGCTGCAAATGCGAAAGAGCGGAAATGGAAACACATGTGTGTTATATTTTCATATTGACATGCACTCTGATGAATCCATTTAAGGGTAGCTACCTTATAAATAACCGCTATGTCAGAATTAATCAATAATGCCATTAGGTGTGCCTTATGCCAAGCATAGATGGGAATCCTCACTGTGGGAGAGTCCTCTAAAAGCTAACATGGTTCTGTAAATCTCTGATGGGAAGTGATGGCTGCTATCATAATTTCACATTAGTTGCCTTTGTACTGGGGAGCACTCTTCATATCACCCTGATGTACCATGAGCAGCTAAACAGCATTCACCATGCAATTTACTGTGGGAAGCCATGTTGGCCAAACTTGCATGGAAAAAAATGAAAGGTTTTTAGTCATTCATTCATTAGTTCATTGCAGTATTGTGAATAGATATGGTTCTGCCACAATGGGTCAGATAAACAGAGCACTCCATTTGATAGTCAATTGCAAACTGCACTCTAGATAAGCAGCTCTCAGTTACATCATTTCATCATGAGTCCTAGCTTTATTAGTGCAACTATAAGGTAGAATTTGTATGCCTATGTAGAGGTACGTATTGTATAACCATAGTGTTGGGTACCGTCTGACGTGGCGGGTGAGTCGAGTCGTCGGACGTTCCTCAGGTTCCGGATAGGTGGCATCACCGATCCGGGTCTGTGGGGACATCTGACGACGAACACTTGGGTCCTTATATAAAGCCCAGGGCTCAGCCGCTACATCAGAGGCCCTTCTGGCCTCCAAGTATGTAGACCATCCTTAATAACTGTTAGCTACCCTCTTAAATAACTACCGGGTAGCCGTGAGTGTATATCTTAATAAACTCTATCCGTTGGCATACACTTGAAACACCGTCTTACTCTTTCTTTCCGAATCGTAAGACCCGAACCCCCCAGATCCGTAAGACCACGAACTCTTACACCTACAAAGCATAATATGGAATGGCAATAGTCCTACACAGTTCTGCAATGATTTATCAGAGCTGGAAAAGCCATTGCCAAATGCCATAATGCAACGAATGTGTAATGTACTCCAGCCACACTACCAGCTCCATCAATTAATCAACTCACATAAATTGAGGAGTATATAGACACTGAAGCCAGCCTTTGTGAAGCTTGACAGTAATTTGTCACAAAAATATAGCATAATCAAATTAATGCTAATCTAAACCTTTTACACAGTTGCAACTGCGAAAGAGTGGGAATGGAAACACATGTATGTTATATTTTCAAATTTACATGCCATCTGATGATTCCATTTATGGGTAGCTACCTCATAAAGGAACTGCTATGTCAGAATTAATCAATAATGCCATTAGATGTGTCTTACGCTGAGCATAAATGGGAATCCTCACTGTGGGAGAGTCCTCTAAAAGTTAACATGGGCCTGTAAATCTCTAATGGGAAGTGATAGCTGCTATTACAATTTCACATTATGTGCCTTTGTACTTGCCATGGGGAGCACTTTTCATATTGCACTGACGTACCATGGAGCAGCTACACAGCATTCACCATGCTATTGACTTTGGGAAGCCAGGTTGGCTAAACGTGCATGGAAAAGTTGAAAGGTTTTCGTGAACTGCTTAGTCGTTTGTTCATTAGTTCATTGCAGTATTATGTATGGATATGGTTCTGCCATGTACAATGGGTTAGATAAACAGAGCACTCCATTTAATAGTTGTAAACTGCACTGTAGATAAGCAGCTCTCAGAATATTTTATATCATGATAACTCTGATTTTAATCTATTTCTGTACTCCTAATTTGCAGTTCCGAGATATGTTATGTTATACTATATTTATTTCAAAGTAATCATACCAGTATCGAGGCAGGGTGCGCCCTTACTGGCTTTCTGCTGCTAGGGCCTCACAAGCAAAGACAGCATGTATCGGTAGTCTTAAATGCGAACTAAGTTATAAATTCAGGTTTTCTGTCAATGTCCCTGCATCTATGTTACTACCCTGCTACTGAATTATAATTATACAGGCCAAATCATTTATTCCTTTCTTATTTTAGGGAGACACAATATTGCCTTTTTTAATCTAGCATTCAGTGAAAGAGGAACCCCACAGGAATATATTTAGTACATATATTTATGATGAAGTGGGTGATGTTCTTATTGAACAGCTGATATCATAGAATCTGAACAGGTTCCAGCAAAGCTGAAATAACCTACCAGTGTGGAAAACGGGCACCAAATCACATGTCACACCAGCCTGTGATTTAGGGGTGGTGTGTGATTTGGCATCACTGCCAAAATAACCATTTCAAAGATGATTTTGACCAATCTAATTTATATTCTAATGGATATAAATCATGTTAATTCTTGAAACAAATATTCTCTGTTGTACTTTTTCAAAATTAAGATGGACTATCCTAAATGCTTTGTTAATCCTCTGTACTAAGCTTTAAAAGCAGAGTAGGAACGATTTGAAGTCTGCTGTACCTCATGGTTTAATAAACCAAGCTGTACCTGTATGCATATTGTGCTCTGGTTCTATTAGTACTATCCTAAAATAGATGTTCATGCCTTGGTGATGCTACTCATGCTGTTGCAAAATATCAGACACTATTTAAACCGGGAAATCTGTTTAAACTAGTCCCTGGGCTCAATGGTTCCACCCCGGATGCAGGCTCCATCTGTTGAGAGGCGACTCTAGGGGATGAGTGCCTCATAACCCTGCCACCAGGGGTCGTGACCTGCTCCCACTGAATACAGCCCAGACGTGATGGGGCACAGGGTGAGCTGGAACTGGACTCCACTGACCACCTCCTCCATTGCCCAGTTCATTATTTTCCCAGAAGCTTGTGTCCTCAGTAACATTATAGTTCCATTTGCAGCAAAGTAAGAGCACACTCTCTGTGAATATGGCCTCTGGTAGTATTCTGTGCTTTCATGTATCTGATTCATGGAGTAAAGAGCTTTAGGATTCTCTTTACAGAACTGTGAGGGCCCCAGTGAATGATAAAAACTACTTAAATTACTGGTGAATGAATACCCTGATTTTGCACCATATATAGAGGACCTCAACGATGCAATGTGCCCTCAATGATTCTCACGTCAAAATTATAAATTTCTATTACATCAGTAAACCTATTGTAAAGTAAGATGGATAGCAGAAGATTCAAAATAAAAGCAACTGTCTTCTGTGAGTGCTATACAACTGTAAGTCACACATTTACTCAGAGGGCTCTGCAGAGTAGAGTAAATTAAATAATGCCTTAAGCCTGTTCTTCCTTGATAGTCTGGCAGAGTTGTAGCTTGACCCGGACTCGGTGGTTATAGTTTTTTTTTTCTCTCTCTCTTGATTATTTGTCTATAGGGTCTCTAGAATCATTTGCAGGTGGGTGAGAAGATGTCACACATGGGGCAATTCAAATTATTCAAGATGGCCGCCAATATGTCAGTATTTCTTTAAAACCATCTATTTCTGCTTCTAATCAACATAGAAACACAGTTCCAAGTTCAAAATAGATATTTTTGGGGTCAAGGAATTCATATTTATCATCACTGGGAAGGTAGGTGGCAGGCTTTTTGAATTACTAATGAGATTATAGCAATATCAACAGAATTTCTTAAAAGTATCTTCATTGTTTGATTTGATACAGGTAAGAATTCTATCTAAGCACCAAGTGTTTATTTATGAGGTCAGGGAACTTAAATACAACCATTTTAGATAAAGTAGATTGCAGCCATTTTGAATATTCAATGAAATATTCATTACAACTGCTAATTTTCTTTAAGTGGGTGAGGGTAGAATGCCATTCAAAATGTCGATTTATAACAACAGGATCTTGACTAGAGTAAGCCATTTTGAATATTTACCCCTTTTTGGTGAGAGTGTACCTGTTAGACAAATTAAAAGTGGCAGCCATTTTGAATAACTGATAAGATCAATATTTCTTGATGTGTACGAACAATCTCTGATTGGTCGTAGTATTGATCGGGCAGTAGGCCCTAATGCACCCACCTGCCACTCACTACACACACACACACCTGGACCTACACACATACCTCCCCTTACAGGTGTATATACAGGTAGAACTCTGCTAGCAGCCTAAGGGCACCCACATGAACTCCTCCACATTGCTGTTTTTTTATGTAATTTTGATTCGTTCTTCTCTTGTTACTCATTAATAAATAAGGGCCCGAGTCATTTGGACTCAGTTAGGCCAGACCACACACTCACCTCGTCATTACTTGTCCAGAATCAATAATGTCTCAAGTAAATGTATACCTATGGAGGCAAGGATCCTGTATACCTGTACAACCTAGGACAGTGAAGGTTGAAATGTTTACATGAGGTACTGGTTAGCTTGTCCAAATTGCTCAATAGAAATCAGGTAAAATGAAACCAATAATTATGTGACCCATCCTTTCATAATGGTTCGGACGTCGCACATACAACATGTTTAGTTATTGGCATATTCATTTACAGCTCATCAAGAACTTTCATTTGGTATATAACACTTGTATATTTGAACCAGTTGGTCCTCTACAGATTTTCTGCTAGTAAATTTAGTCGGATCAATTAAAAATTTATTAAACTGAGATAGTTGACATATTAAACATATAATAATTTATGAATCTTATATGATTCCAATGTAATTCTATATAACCATGAAACCATAGCTATGTCTTTTATGCATTTGGGGCTTAAATTCAGTTTAGTAAGCAAGGATTCTGAAAGAAATCTACTCATATGTTAGAAAAATGCAAAGATAATGATTTTGAAAAATCTGCTATTTTTGGCACTTCACCACTTGAAAAGGCTATATATAGGCTTCTAAATGTGCGATTTCAGTACCACTTTGTAAGGATGGGTCACATATGTTTAATGTCTTTAGTAAGTAACATACTCCAATATGGGTCTGATATTCAGTCCCAAGACAACACATCCCACCAAAAATTATTACTCATGCCTGATAACCCCACCCCCTCTCTCCCTAAGAAGTACTAAAGCTCTTTTATAGTAATCTTGGAACGGTTTTTATAAAATCTCTGCAGGAGTAAATCATAAAGAATACATTTCAATATACAAAGTACCTTTTAGCACTATACAAAACTACAGGATTTATATACTGCATCACACCTAGCTTGATGTTAACACTACTGCCTTCACTGATCCACATCTAACTGGTGTGACAGACACTCATATCACAATATTAATTACATTGCATGGCATAAGATTTTGAACCCAATGTTGAGATACTATTACTGACATATCTAGTGTAAGGGGTTGAGATTCAACATTTGTCAAAAGCCACAGGACAACATTTTCTTTCAACAATTAAAGGGATATATACAAGATAACAGAACCACTTTTCATTTTGCAAAAGGAATGAGAAAATGAACATTCCTTTGATTAATAGACAATTTATTCATTAACCGTCATACCAATAATGATGTGAGAAATGAGAAAATGGAGTAGAAAAGTAAGCTCTTTTCGGATTTATACATGTGTATCTTGTAGAAGATGTTTCTCTTTATTTGTGTGCAGCGGTAAAATTTCCTTCCCTTTATATAATTATGTGATCAATGTAAGCTTATTGATATCCCCCAAAAATTCCAAAGTTGAGCATGAGAACAAAACAAAGGCATGTTGGTAATATTCTGTGCCTTCCCATAACACCGCAAATGATTAAGTTGTAACCAATTAAAACATAACTTAAGGTTCAAATATTTGTTCAAATACAGCTCTATGTAGTTTCTTAAGTTAGTCGTCATACTCATACTGAATTGCAGGAATTTCACCATGTAAACTCCTACACTGATGCTAGGGGGACACTGATACTAAGGGGATATCAGGTAGACAGCAGCTGCCACTGCAGCATGGGCAGCTAGCCTCGGCCAGCAGCTATTAATACCAGTTTAATAGCCTGGGGTCAACCCTACACTCCCCTAGATGTGTATTCCATTGTATTACCTAATTACCCCCCTTTGATCTAGATAAGAATTTCTGTGAAGGTGGATGTGTACTGAACACTGGACTGACTGCCCAATATGCAATACACAGGTTTGCACCAGATTGGTGACTCAAATCTTGAGGTAAGGCTTGACCCCAGCACTGAGTATGTCGGGCTGGATAGGTTGAGCCTGGAAAGCAGCATGCAGCTGGACCCTTGCAAATTGAAAGTATGAGTGGGTAGACCAATGTGTGCCTTTAATGCCTATAGTTCAATGTAATATTTCCTCTTTTAATGGGAGGCATGGATTCCTTCCATGGCTTTAGGGAAAGAGAATCTGCATGTTTTTCATGATTGCTGTTCTACATCCCCTGCCTCACTGGCATAAGTATGGACATTTACTCATCTGTTGATTTAATCTCCAAGGGTTAGATATGATAGGAATGTTTCTCACATATTTGAGTGTAGCCACAGTGCCAACAAAGCTCACCAGATATCAATCATCAATTTTTGGACATAGGGAAGGGATAATACCCAAGATAATCACAAAATAAAGAACCTGAGACTATCTAGATTGACCCTATTCTTAGCAAGAAGTCGGTATGTTTCCTCAGCAATTTCATAAATCCTCAATTACTCTCAAATATTTTCTCTCTTTAAATAAAGCAAAAATTCTTAGGCCTGGAAATTCTTACATTTTGAATTTTCATCCTTTCATTACATGGGGTTATTCTAATTAGAAGAAATGATTTTCAAAGTCTTCTTTTCTTATTTAGTCATCACAGTGATCAACCATTCCATACCTGAGAAAACGTATAGAAATGTATGGGAGATGCTATTCTGTTAGTCTATGTAAGGTGTCATATAATACATACAATTTCCCTGGAACAGTTTTTACTATGGTAAATGCACACTGTGTGTCACTGGGTACATTCATTTAAAGAAAGGAAAAGTATTTAATGGCTGCCACCTACCCTTTTTAAGCTATGTATGAATATTTGTTTGCTGTAAATCAATAGTTATGACTATTTAATCGCATTTAACCATCAAAATGGTAAGAAAGCTAGCATTCATAATGATTATCTAATTGAATATTCAAAATGGCTGCCACCTGCCTTATCTAGAAAGATTGTATCAAAGTTTGCTGACCTCAGAGATAAATACAGGGTGCCTTAGATAGAATTCCTGCTGTTATCAAATCAAGAAATATAGAGATTTTCAAGAAATTCTGTTGATATTGCTATAATCTCATTGATAATTCGAAAATTGCCACCTGATGAAAATTATGAATTCCTTGACCCCAAAAATGTATATTTTGAACTGGAAACTGTGTTTCTATGTTGATAAGAAGCAGATAAATCCAATCTAGAACCATTAAGAGAGAAAGATATCAATCCTACCATTGCTTTGGTATGGTTAAATCTATTCTGTTTTGAAGAGTAAAAGAATAAAGAGAAGAATAAAATTTTTATTGAGTCGCTCATAACATACATGCACAATATACATTAATGCTATGATCTACCTGACCAATCATTTCCACAGGCTTCTTCCAAGAGACACATACATATACAGTATTTACCATCCAAACAGTATTTAGTATACAGCATATCTCTGCAAACCCAGGTAAAAATTATCCTGACCTTGAAACAAGATCAATTTTATTAACAGAGAGATTTTATATCAATCATAAACTGTCAGCTGCCTTCTGATTGATAATCAATGGAAACAGTAATTGTCTGCTGTTTAAATGCATACTGTTTATTTCTTCAAGCCCTGGTAGGTTGTGCTATGGGCATTATCATGCCAGACATTAACAGATTTTATAGAACCAAAGGAGCTGATACTTTGTTTACTATCACAATACCATGTCCCCAGCGTTATCTAGACTTTTATAAAGCTTTGCTGGAACAGACAGTGAATCAGCAATAATGTTAAAACAAGACTACAATGGGGCCATTCAAATCACATGGAAACAACCTAGTGAAGCTTTTGAGAATTAAGAGCAGTGATAATTGAAAAGCAAAGGCATTGATGTAGGCATCTATTTGAGCTTTGTGGTGATAGACATGTCTGTAATATGGCAGGCCCCTTGGGTATGAATTGGTGGAAAGTGGCCCCATTACCTACTGTACATGCATTGATTGTTTTGGCCAGAGCTTACAACTGTAGGTGGCTTAACTCATAGGTAAGGCTATTCAGAAAAAAAGGGAAATGGATCTGTAAAGTGATAATGGAAAAGGAGGAGTCCACAATATTGTACATGAATCCTATAATTGGTAAAAGTAAATATCAGTTGAGGGAGGATTTGCACAAATACCAAGATTTGATTAAAGAACATCTTAATTAATGAACATACATTACATCTGTTTTGAAAGATGATAACGCTCCAAACATAGGGGCCTATTTTACAAATAATCCCTATCTATATTACAAATAATCCCTTTCTCAGAAATATCTATGAGATAAGGGCTACTGTGGTACTATAGTTATATCAAAATCTTGTGGGATAGGGATTTTTTGTCTGTTTTTGGTTAGGGACTTTAAGCAGCCACTTTGTCTCCAGCGACCTCTCTACCACAGATTTCTAAGGGTTAGGGTATTTTGAGACGGATTAGAGACATCAGGGACCCCACATGGGGCCTTTCACAGTCCATGTGCCTGCGATGCAATGTAGTCTCCCTATTGTATTGCTGAGAGGGGAGGATACATGTAGTATAAGTATACCACAACGGCCTGTCAGTGCTGAACTTACCTAACCTATCAGCAAACATACCCTGCACCTGCTAGACTCATCTAAAGTTCTCATCAGTAATTTATTTTGGATATGGACAAGGAAAGAAGAAGATTAATGGAGCATGCAATCAGATAAGGGGTAAAGGTCTATTCTAACTGCTAAAAAGAAGTTATACAACACACACTTCCATTTTCAATAGGACCTAGGCTATGCACTTGAAGCAAGCTTATATGAAATCTATCAAGATGACTTTAGAGAGGGAATAATATACTCGGTACAGTAGTTCATGCTTTGATCTGAGACCACAACAGCAAGCATTAATGTCCAAGTGGAAAAAGTATGCTGTGGCCATTTGGTCTGCCATAGCATTTAGTGGACTCATCCTGCATGTATAATAACCAGCTGCACTCTATTGGCAGAACACCACTGATAAAATGGGTACAGTTTTTCCCCCTGTGAGGATTATTTCATGTGAATAACAACTATCCATAGACTTAACACTGGCGTGCCGTATGCCACACCCCCAGTGGCATAACATGTCTCGATCCACACTGCTGGTCACGTGACTTATTTACATTCATTGATTTTAAGCATCTTTATATCAATATAACATGAAATAAATACAGAATTTAACTCCCATGGCATATTCTGGGGTCATCCACCTCTTGGGGACAGGTTCCCCCTCATATGCGCTGATTAAGGGAGTGGTCATTATTTATCAACAGGGTGGGTGTGGTGGGTGGGTTTTTTACGCCCCCCCTTGACGGCAGTAAAAAATTTTTGTGCCCTCCCCCGCGCCAGAGGCGCGGAGAGTTTACGCGCCCTATCTAAGATCTATAGTAGCGCAGTCTTTTTTTGCTAAAAAGAGAGTAAATTTTTTTAGCCCCCCCTCAAGAGGGGTCAAAATTTTTTTAGCCCCCCCCCTCGAGAGGGGTCAGAACTTTTTACGCCCCCCCTCAAACCCACCACCCCCCCCTGTTGATAATAAATGACCACTCCCTAATCTTACCATGAGATGTGGTCTGCTGGCAAATTGGTACAAACCACCAGACACATATTGACTTGGTTTCTATTAGCCCAAACAACCTCCTTGTTAGCACCATCGGACTAGTTCTTTGCTCTAACAATCCCTGCTTCTTCTACCACAATGAACATCACTGATTGGATGCTGTAGTCTCTGTGTGCATCCTACCCATCTTTGCACACTCCCAGTGCTAGGGAGGTTATTTCTTAACAAGCTACGACTGCTCCCTTTCATAGCGTACTTGAAAGGACCTTACTACATCGTCATTACAGCCATAAACTAAAGGTCAACGATGCTCAATACTGACACGACTGATCTACTTATGGGTATGTTATTAAGTAAGTGATGTTTGAACAAAGCAGTCAAAGGACACCAACCACGATGATCTTTAGGATTCCAGTTGCTTTGTTAAGTCATAGAATCTTAAGACTTCGCCTCCAGATCCTATGCGGGGCTTAATACTTCTCTAGGGGCAAGAAAGGATATAGCTGTTGCACTGATAATGACAGCTCAGTGGTCCAATCTTAGCAAATCACACCACCAGTAAAACCTGGCAGGATTCACCCCAAGTGAGACCTGGTTCGTTAGGAGCATCTATTGGATCTTAATAGTCATGTATCTCTTTGGAGGATGTAGGTCTCTGTTAGGCTGTATGAAAGGCAAAACTTGCAGTATTGATCAAGCCTCAACATGGTGTAATTTGCAATTGAAAGCACCCAGAATGGAACTAGTGCACTATCTGGGTCCCCAATGAGGGTTCTATAGCCATTTACCCACCCAAACACTAACCCTAGGACGTCGCAAGGCAGGAACCCAGATCCTGCACTCTACTTCTCAGAATTAATGGAGTACCCCAGATTTGCCGGCCAAGTAAATATCAACGAATTGTTACCAAAATATTACACTGAATTCACTGCCTTCGTAGTAAATGAGTGCATGGACTAAAAGACTCTAGATAAAAGTATTCCCCAAAAGATGCATTCAATGTCAATAATTTACATGTATAACAGAATTTAAAGAAGAAGCCAATGCACTTACATCATGCTTTAGGCCCCTTTATTCATAATCAACCCTTGCCCAATCTCTTGTTTCGTATATTGAGCATTAACAGGGCAAACAATTTCAGTGATATTTCCAATGCGCACTTCGTTGGAAGCCATCATAGCCTGTTCTTAGTAGTCAATTCGTAATATTTTCTAATAGACTTAAAAATTTACTTCATTAATTATCAGTGGAACTATAGCATAGAGAATAAGGATGACTCTCGAGTCAGTTACAGCTAATATTTCACAGCAAACGCTTAAGTGACTTGCTTTCAAGTGTGAGACAAGGCAAGGTATTGTGAGAAACTATATCAGTGAGGCCCATCTTCCTTTGCTATATTTGGAAGGGAAGTGAAAACGGAAGTATGTAGAACCTAAAGCATGAAGCGTTTAGAGTTTAAGGGTGTGATTGTGGGTAAAGAGCTGCTAGAGGCATCTTCAGGGAGGGTGAGAGGTGGAGGAAAATGATCTTTCAGACAGAAGGGGCTCTGAAGAAAGGTATTGACCAGGGCGCAGAAGGTATGAGAGGGTGAGAGTGTGTGGTGGCCTGCCTGACAATGACACTGTAGACACCCTGGAGGCAGCCTGGAGATGACCATGATGAAGCACCCTACAACTCCAGCCCCTCTGAGTATTAAGTGGATTAGTGGCCTTAACCCTACAGTGGTCAACCCAAATCTGAATCCTTCTCTATTTAAATGGGCACAGCCAAGATTGAATTAAGATTGCTGTGTACCTTTAGTCACTTTTTAATGCATGAAAAGTACACACAATGCAGAGCCACTGAGGACAGATAGGACGAGAGTGCATTGTGATGTCAACACAGAAGCACTGTTAATAATGTTAATAAAACATTGAATCACATAGAAATACACATGATGAATCACCATCGATGTGTAGATGTTGAACCACACTTGTGAGAATGTTTTCTTTGTTCCCCGGAAAAGCCAATTGATTCTGCCAATTACACGGTACCCTTAGTCTGTGAGGTAAAAATGATCGCAGAGGGTTGAGGAATTAAGAGTAGTCATAAGGAAGTGTTAACACTAAGACAGCTTCTGGTGTGTTTATAAACTCGAAGGCTAAAGGTTGTGTTATGACCTAAAAGGTTGCACTCACACCATGCAGGTGAAATAAATTATATACTTTTTCACAGGGGCAAGACAATGTTTATCGATCCAGTTTGCTATAGAGCTGTGCTACCTGACTTCGTTAAGGGAGTTGGTTTGGGGGTTTACTCTGGCTGATAGCTATACATGTAGAGTTTCGCTGCAAAACACAACAGATGCCATCTTCTAGAATTAACATCAGAACACTGATACAAAGATGGGTACATGCTCAAAGTTTGGATCGGATTTATTGCGTTTTGCAAAGAAACTCTTCACATACACCTTTTGTAACTCCCTTTGACTTTACTTAATTAGTTAAGCTATGACTATGATTAACCAGTGTCTGTTTCTGATTGCATTTTGAATAACTGTAGCTCACCATCTCAGTAATATGTCTGAGGCTTTTGAACCACCTGAAACTAGTTAACAACTATCTTGCCTTGACATCAGGGGCTAGTTCGGTGCCATCACATCTACCCTTTCTGCTCTCCTCTTGGGACTGTCCTGCCCATCAACACATCTCCTTTAACAAGCGTTGCCTGGCAACTACAGGTTTCAATGACTGTGGCAAGGAGCTCATCAATTTGCCCAACTAGAAGTGGAAGGTTGGTAGGTCTGCCTCCTTTCAACACATTCCAGTCTTTTTCTTGACGCTTCCTCTCATTGAAATGACTGCGGCTGATAGGTCACTGGAGGTGTTAGATACTACCCATTTCCTGACATTAAGCAGTATTTTCATGCTTCTCGCCCACTGGACACTACCTCTAAAGGTGCAGGCATGCATACCTGTGGCGCAATTTCCAGTTCTATACAGGCCTGCCATGCTGTTTCAATGTCCAGAGGAGCAGATGAGCATGATAGATTGGCCATAGGGAAATGACTCGGAGTTCATTCTAGAGTTTCTGAAGTAGTACTGTATACATATAGGCCTGCATATCATAGTGGATAGCTCACCATTCGCACATGAGAGAAAAAGGGTAATACAGTCGGCCCTTGCTTCCTCAGATTTGGAAAATGCAAGGAAAGATGTCCTAGGAAGCAAAGTATCCAAGGATGTAATTCCAAACATAATAAAAAAACATAGAGCTAGTTGCAAATCCTCAGTCTGAGATAATGAGGGACCTGGGGAATTGAAGGGTCGAGGAAGCAAGGGCCAACTGTAGTGTGTGCGATGAATTTGTTGTGCTTGCAATTCAAATTCATCCATTCACCCTTGATGGTGGGGGCGGCTGACCCAAGTTCTCTAAATGTCAGCAACGATTTCATTTTCAGGCATACACTAGGAATTGCACAAAGTGTTTTTATCTAAAGAAGGGCTCCTTGAATTGATAAGGAGGTCAGGTATAGGAATCACTGACTACACTTTGCCATTAGAGGTTTGCTTCCTTATGCACACTTATATCTCTTATAAGTCATGGCTGGATTTTGTATATATGCATACCATAGCAAGTAACAACTAGAACTTACTACAGGGTATGAAATAAAGATAGCTTATCAAAAGCCTAGATTCTTTTTTCTTTCTTTTTAATCATAAGTGTTGTTGGCATGATCTTAGTTTAGGTCGCTAACACTAGCGACCAGTTTTCACGACCAGAATTGTGGCTTATTTCATATCAGAAAATCGCGACCTCTTTTTAGCGACCACTAAATTCTGTATTTATCGACCTTAACGTAGATATGGCCGTTTTTCCCCATGGATACTCCAGTAAGTACCAGACATGGTGCAAGATTCACTGGACTGAGAAATAGTTTGATAAATGACCCTGTAGTGGCCACCATAAATGTCACCAAGTAGTCTCTTGGGGAGGGACACTGCCACCCCGTGACCTTACAACCACACCCAATGGACAAAGGCGGTCAACCTTTACACATTAACCAATGGGAATAAAAGACGGTCGCCGTACATGTTAACATCATCCTCTCTCTCTCTCTCTTTCTCTCTCTCCCTCCCTCCCTCCCTCTCTCTCTCTCTCTCTCTCTCTCTCTCTCTCTCTCTCTCTCTCTCTCTCTCTCTCTCTTTCTCTCTCTCTCTCCTGCTAACATCAGTCCAAAGTGTGTTGTGAGTCCTTTTGTGAGTGACAATATAATGTGTATGAGTATAAGAGCGATTCATTGGCAGTGTTTGGCGTTTGCCTCATCAAGAAGGGGGATGATATAAGTGTGAATGGGAAATTAGATGTCCAGCTTAAATGATTTAATGTATTACAAAGTTAGAAAATTGGAGCATCAGTAAACAAAATGACAGGTGTAAAAAGTTGTCTTAGGCCATACATAAATGATATGAAAAGCTATGAGTGTTAATAATTATTTATGTTCTCATTGCTTTCAACTTGACAGATCTATATGGAACCCATAGATGATGACATCACGAGAGGAATATACACACAGCCACCTTGTTAATGCTGCACAGAAGCTTGTACTACGATGTGAGGCAGGTAATGGGTCCCATGAATTATAAATGTGGTATGTTTTATCTGCTAAAGTACCACTGACATCAGTGAGAGCAGCAGGCTTTGATGTCCAAGTGGGAATACCTGTTATGGGAATTGATCTGCTGCAGTATTTAACAAATCCCACGGCCATATAACAACTCATGATAATCAGATTATTCATACACTAAGTTTTGATATTCCAAATGAGGACTGATCTATGAAGCAGAAGTCTGCTCCTAGCACCTACAGGCTCACCCATACATAAAATGTATTAGGTCCTGTTGGCCAGAAGAAAGAGGAATTCCTTTTCAAAAAGTTAAATTGCTGCAGGGTCTACATTCCCTTGCCAGTATTTATACTAACCCATTTGGGGTAAACTCAGAGCTCTAAACTCTGCTTGCAGACTCCTCCTATGAAAATAAAATATGTGTGAACTTGATATTCAGGTTTTATAGGAGCATCAGAAAATTGTCTTCTCTAGTCTTCTACTCATTGTTCCTACCATTTCCTTTAGGGGACTACAGTTTCTGATGCAATCTGCTAGTAATCCTTGTTTTTATACAACATTAAGCATCTCTGGTTGCATTGTTTTCTTTTTATCATACTGTTTTGACTTGTACTCCCAGTTTAATCTGTGTAGTGTCTAGAAGTTTTATTAGGGTACATAGACCGGGACTTGTAGCACTTGAGTGCATCAATTCAAATCTCACCAATACTGAGACCTGATGAGATTCACCCAAGAGCAGCTACCAACCGTTCCTTCTACAATCTGAGTTCCAGCTTCCTTGAAGCAGGCTTCTTAAGCCACCTACCTGATTGGAGAGTGCCGGTCTGTGTTGGCCAAATGAAAAGACACAATTGGTAGGATTGAGTCTCAGCCCGGGGCTGATTTGTAATTTGATGCCTATTTGTATCCCAAGATAATACCATAATAATAATGGCTAGTTTAATTATTTGCCCTCTCAGTATAATCTGTCCGACTATATCAGCTAACCTTTGCTGAAAATTGTTTTTGTATTTGCAGTCTAACAGAACCATGTTTCTGTTTGCCTTTTATGGCAAATAGACTTTAGTGATGAATCTTATCAAGGGTGTATAGCTATCGTGAATTAAGAATAGAGTGAATTCAAATAGGAGGAAAGACACCATGATATAGAGCACTTAGATTAGGAGATAATTCTAGGTTTATCAGCTCGAGGTAAGGGCTAGTTATGATATACTCCATCCCTATTCAGGCAATGTTGAGTTGGAGCAATAATTAGTTATTGAAATGACAAAGAGGGATATCTGCACTTTCTGTTACGGTGAAATCTATCATGTTTTTAGGATTTAATCTACATTACGTTCTAATAGAATACACGAAACATTTGACTTAAATGGAAAAAAATAGAAATGACTATGAGCAGGGTAGTTACCAATGAAAATTCTGTATAATTACCCTTGTGATGTGACCCTCCTGATCCAAAATTGGGACTTCTATTTTTTAAAAATCTATGTGACAGCCGAGAGGATCTGGATTAAAATGGAAAGTAATGGACAGCAGTGTGCTTATCAAAGAGGGTGTTATAAAAGCAAGGTTAGAAATGCATGGCAGAGGACCAAAAGAATCCATCTAATCTGAGGATAGTGTCACTCTGAAGACCAAGTTATATCTCAAAGGGAAAATAAACTATCATATCATCCTCTATATTTTTTGGAAGGGGGGGGGGTCAATAGATGGAAAAGAAACAGTGATTCCAATGTGCAGTCATGTGCAGTATGCTAGGGACATTTGTTAACACCTCTATTCTATTTGGTCATTACTGTTATTGGGGAGGATCCCTTTAGAGAGAATGTGGATGAGTTGAAGTAATTCCAGATATAGGGCCTGTGATTCTAATAGACTCTTTAGACTTAAGGGCACACCCTATACATGGGGTATCATGGTAACATTCAGCCAAGTGTACACTCTCCTATATGCAGAAAGGGGGAGAGGCTCGTGAATGAGAAGTTCATGGGGGGGGGGGTCTTCTTGACACCATGTAAATCAACCCAACCCCCCCCCCTTTCATTCCCAATATACCTTGTATTTCTGACATGTGGGCATAAAATATCTCCACATAGCTGATTTTCCCCATATACAACATACAGGGTACCCCCTTACCCCTCCACATTCAGAAGGATATATGTGACCTCTATGTGGAATTTTCAATTTCCGTATCTTGAACAGAAACAGGTAAAAGTCCGCATCCACATGTGGAGGGCCGTATCCATGATTCTAGGATGTGGAAATTTGAACAGAAACAGATAAAGGGCCGTATGTGACATATGGGGGCCGTATATGACATATGGGGGCCGTATGTTATGTGGTGAAACACCCTCCTGACAAGGAGTTCTGAAGGAAGCTACAGACCAGAGTTTGGAGGACCCGTGTGAGAACATGGTGGTTTCCCTGACAATGACACCATATACACTTTGGGGACAGCCTAGAGATGGTGCTGATAATGCATCCTGCAAATGGGAACCTTCCCTGTAGAAAGTTGATTAGTGGTCTTAACCCTGCAGGGGTTACCTTAAAGTGTCCTTTGGTAAAATTCAGAGAGTAATTTGCCGTAGGGATTTAGGAATATAATATTATTATTGCATCCATGACATTACTATCATTGCATACAATGATATTGCAGGATTAAATAGGACATTAACCTTTTGATACATATTATAAAATATACAGATCTCTAAAGATTAAAGGTATTGTAGGGGCCGGCATCGTTGTATATATATTAGTGCGCTTCATCCGAGAGACGCGCTCGTGTGGTGCACGTTCCTTCTATGCCAACCAGGTGTCGCTTCGCGATACCCGTTTGGTACAAGAGGGGGCAGCACCATGCCTGGCGTCCAGCTTCTACTAAGAAGCTGGACGATCCGCAGAAGGAGACTGGACATAGTCCAGTCCAGACGTATGCTCTGAGATAGAAGAAACTAATAAAGTCCTACCCGAGCGGTAGGGAGTCTGGGACTTTGCCCAACCCGAACTACTCGTGTTGTGTTGGTATCTTTAGTGATAAGCGAGCCAACGAGCCACCCAACATATAAGTCGATACGAACCATTACACTGGTGCCGTGACCAGTTGGTTTGGGTGTGGAGTGCGGCCAAACGGCCGAAAGCCACAGGCTACCTAATGCGGGTCCCTCCAGCCCTGGGCTAGAGGGATTCGAAGAGGATGATTACACATCCCAGCATCTGTTGTTAGACTGGAAACCGGTTCAACAACATGTGTACAACCCGGAAGGTGTCCAGACAGTTTTCTCGACACCTAGTCTAACAGACGATCCTACCAAAATTGGAGATGGGATCGTAAAAATGTATCCGAACACACCTAGACAGGTTGCTTCGGATACAGGGTTATTCAGTTGGGTAATTAAACCTGCCAGGTTAGACTTGAGCGATTTGTCCCAAGTGCTAACTAGTAGGCGCCAGCTTGGGCCTGGGATCCCAGCAAGCGCTGCTGGTATCTTGGAGACCCCTAAGGCTCAAAGCCCGATCCAACGAACAGTGCCCCCTATGAGTGTTGAGGTAGATGGGGCAACCCGAGTGGCCCCATTGATGACATCGTCGGATCATGAAAGCGACGATGTTAGGGGTAAAGAAGATCCGAAAGGATCATCGGGCACTAAGAGAGTTAGAACCCGAGAGGCATTGCCGAGAAGGGCGGAAATGCACTCTCTGGGCCTATCCTTAGACGAAGGCTTATCTGACTCCATGTTCAATCCGGGAGGCAGTCAAAAGTCAAGGTATGGACGTAGGATAGGCCCCGGGTATAAGACAACCTCGTCCTATTTGAAAGCCAAAGAACAGGTGGAGCAACAAGCTAAGAGACAGCATGAACAATTCATAGCTGCTCAGAAGAAAATTGAAGATTAGACAAAAGAACGGATTGGAAAGCTTCGTTCTGTCGAACAGGAGGCGATTCTAAAAGAATCAGACCTCAAGTATCGTTTGTCCTCTCTAGTCCATTGGTTGGAATTAAAAGAGAAGGATGAGAAGGAAAGAGAAACCAAGTTGGCCGACCTAGAACATGAGGAAGCCAATAGACGAAGAGCGATTGACAAGGCTAGAGCCGAGGAAGTCGCTAAGGCTCGGGATTTAAACAAATTACAATCCGAATTGCATGCCATGGAGGAAATATTAAAAAGGCTTCAGCTCTGTAAGGCAGAGACAGAAGCTAAGTTGGTCTCGGAACAAGACGAGATCCGAAAAGAGACCACAGCCCAGGTAGCACAGAGACATTGGCATAACGTTGGGCCAACGTTGGCCCAACCATCGGCTTTACATAGGCTGCCCATCCTGCCTACGTAGGCCCGACAGTGCCAACCAAATGCCAATGTAGGCCCAACATTGGCTTTTGGTCTGCCAACATTGGGCCAATGTTGGCATTTGGTTGGCAAATGCTACTGGTCGGGCCTACGTAGGCCCGATGGGCAGCCAACGTTGGCCCGATGCGTCGGGCCAACGTTGGCAAATTTTTTTGTGCTACCTGGGAGAGTACCAAAGGTCTCAGAAGGAAAAAGGTGAGAAGTATCGTATACTAAAGGATACTTTCAAGAAGGAGGCACTAGCTGCCCAAGATAAAAGGAACCGAGCTGTAGCGGACAATGAGAAGATCCGATCCGAGATCTTGTCAGAGAATGCACAGCTAAGAGAAGAACAGAGGAATTTGACCACTGATGTGGCAACCTTGACGATAAATAAGTCCGCAATGGAAAGTTACTTACAGGAACAGGAGCATGCGAATGTTCCGCCAAGGAGTAAGGACCAAAATCCAAACTCAACATTTGTCAAACAAGGAGACCCAGTTTCCTGTTTGACTCCAAAGCATCCGGCGTACAACCCATTTGTAAATGATAATGCGTCTCGGAATGTGGATCAAGGGAGTGTCTATGTTAGAACCCAAGATAAGAACGGCCGGACCAGCAGAGTTTGTATCAGTGAAGTCCTGATAGTCCATAATTTGGACCCGGACTTCGTACTGAGAGACTGTTCCGACACTAGTGCCGAAACAAGTGGATTCCACATACATGTGGATCAGACAGATAATGTCGGGTTGGATGCAGGTAACCCTAGCAATCAACATAATCCACAAAGTAGTAGCAGCCAGCAAGGACAGGCTGGTCAACCGCCTAATGACGGTAGTCAAACGGGCAAGGGGGTGATGGTGCTTTGGGTACCAACCCCAATACAGGGGGTGGAGGTTATACGAATTCCAATGGTTCTCAATGGACGTATAACCAACCACCACCGCCAAACAATAGCAGTTTTGGTGGTATGGGAGGCAATCGAACCTTGAATGAAACCAAGGCGATTGAATGGAGCAAACAACAATGTAGTAGATTGATGTATGCTCACAATTCAGCCCGAAGGGTCGCCGTCATTCCGAAGGAATACGACAGTACACGGCCATGGAAAGAATGGTTTGAAGATTTCATCGATGTGATGAATTGTAATGGATGGACCCCATACGAGGCCAAGCTACATCTAGTAAGATGTCTAAAGGGTGGCCCGGGACACATGGCCATCAAGCAATGGCGTACCTTGTATGGTCTCGCTGGGACTTTTTATGTAATATTGTCAAGGAGGACCCTATGTTTCGTTTTAAGAAACGTACCCAAAAACCCACAGAAGCTTTCAGGGCATACGGTATGAAACTTCATGCTCTGTTAAGTAAAGCCAGACCCGGGACAGAGAACCAGGACTGGTATATGGATGACTTATCACTCAATTCGTCAAGGGTCTAAGAGACCGAGACGAGCAAATCGCTGCTAGGGACGCCTGGAAAGAGGGTACTACCCTACACGGCATATTTAACGGTATAGATATGGACGATGCTAGCTGGAGACATCCCGAACACTTCGGGATCCACTCTGGTAGCGTCGGTAAGTCAGCGATCCGAGGTAGAGAGTACCCCGGACGACTTCGAATTGATAGACATCGAGCAGGAGGACGGTATCTTTTGCTCGATGCAGCTAAGGAAAAATAGTTCTGGCAGAAAGTACATTCCGAGGAAGGTCTTCAATAAGCCAAAGGATGCTAAAGCACCATCCGAAGTCAGGGGCGAAGCTAAAGCTAGTAGCAAAGCATATAAGCCCTCTGATAGCGCTGATAAAGCGAAGGGTCAATCTCCGGATATGACCAAAATAATGGAGGAGATGTGTAAGAAAATTACAGATGCACTCCAAGCCAATCGGCAGAGACCCAGGGTGGATCGCCGAAAGGTTAAGTGTTTTAGGTGCCAACGGATGGGGCACTATTCCTCTGAATGTACTGCTGCAAAGCCGGTAATGGCAGCTTATTATGAAGCCGAAGTCAAAGGCGAGGAAAGCCAGAATGCTCTGGAATCTCCTGATACAGGGGGAAACTAGTGGGGGTTGTATCCACGGCATTTGGTATAACCCCAGCAGGGAACGAATGCCAAAAGGCTACCGGGGGTAATCCGGTGGAAGATTTCGAATCAAATTTATCTGGAGGCCGGGTGACTGTGGGCACCCCATCACCCTGACCAGGGCCAGGGACCCTAGTGCTAATGTGTACAGTGGCGAGTATTTGGAGGCGAGTGGCCGCACTGGGGGAGAGGAAGGATGGATGTGGGACACGCCTTCCCCCAAGTCATCCGTGTCTGGAATTTCTGAGAGGACTCGGGTTTACCAGTAACCCATCCCCTCTGGGAGGGAGACGGTGGTATGTACCCATATCTGTGGAAGGCCGGGTAGGAGAATTCTTGGTGGATACTGGAGATAGCCATTCCTGTGTGTCCAAAAGATTCTTCGACTCAGTGGCCAGCAGTCATGAGATCCTCAAAACGGGGGTAAATGCTTGCATGGCCGACGGAAGCAGTATGAGAACTTTTGGAAGGACTTGTATGCCTATCCGAATAGGAGGCAAAGAATTTGTTCTTTCGCCAACTATTGCAGAGGTAAGCGATGACGGAATCCTCGGATTGGATTTTGAAAGCTTATACGGGGCCATCTTGGACCCGAGGGATGGAATGATGAGTATTCGGAATCCGTATGGCTTGCATGTACAGTGCGTCTTGAGACAGGTGTCTTCAGTAGCTTCGGTTATACATACGGTGAAAATCCCTCCGGGCACCACTTGTGATGTCCTTTGTGGCGGATCAATGGCCCAGAAGGGTGAGACGGGAGTCTTTGAACCCGATACGGTATATTTATCGAGTATTCAGTGGACACATTGGTGGCAAATGCAGCATGGTCTGTATTACCCATGACTAACCGAACCGGTTCAGTGGTTTACTTAAAGCGTGGCGACAGTGTAGGGGATATGAGTTCGGTAGAACACGTCGCCGAGGCCAAGTTTAATAAACCATTAAATGCTGTTAGTAAGCATCCATTGGATGAAGAATTCCAGAAACTGATTGATAAATCAGATTTACAGAATACGGAGGACAAACAATGCCTGGGGGACCTCCTGCGAAGGTACGAGAGTGCTTTCGGTAGGGAAGGAGGACCCGTAGGTAGAACCAATAAGATGTTGCACACCATAAATGTGGGCGACGAGAGACCTTTCAAGATTCCGTATTGTAGACTTCCTCTTAAGAAGAAGTTAATATGCGAACAAGAAATACAAAAGCAACTGGAACTAGGGGTAATCGTGCCCAGCTCGAGCCCTTGGTCCAGCCCCGTTTGTATGACTACTAAGAAGGACGGTACAATCCGCTTTTGTGTCGATTACCGAAAATTAAACGGTATGACAAAGAAGAACTCGTATCCCCTTCCAAGGATAGACGAGACGTTAGATAGCTTGGGTGGGAACCAATGGTTCTGTACCTTGGACTTACAATCCGGGTATTGGCAGATACCGATGCACCCCGATGACATAGAGAAAACAGCTTTCTCTAGCCATATGGGGCTATTCGAGTATAATGTCTTGCCCTTCGGATTGTGTAATGCCCCGGCTACATTTGAGGCCATGATGGAATCCATACTCAGTGACCTGCTGTGGAAGAAGTGTTTGGTCTACCTAGACGATGTTGTCGTATTCGGCAAGTCGTTTAAGGAATGCCACGCAAACCTGCAGCTGATACTGGATCGGATTCTATCCAACGGTCTAAAACTCAAACCCAAGAAATGTAACCTGTTCAAGAAAACAATTACATACCTGGGAAGGATCATCACCCCTAACGGAGTGAGTGCAGATCCGGAGAAATTGGAAGCAGTTGAGAATTGGGAAAGCCCCACGAGTGCTAAGGAGGTTAGATCATTTTTAGGATTTTGTTCCTATCACCGTGATTTTATACCGAATTACTCCCGTGTAAGCTTTCCCATGCAATGCTTAGCTCACTGGACCCCGGGTAGGGCTCAAGAACCATTCCCATGGACCAGTGAGCAGGAAGAATCTTTTAATAAAATAAAAGATTTGTTTAGGAATACAACGGTATTGAAATATCCTACTCCCGAAGGGCATTTCATACTAGACACCGATGCGAGCAAAGACGCTATAGGGGCAGCCCTCTCTCAGGTCCAGAATGGAGTCGAGGTCCCATTGGCATTTGCTAGCAACACGTTAAGCAAGACCCAGCGTAACTATTGTACCACTAAACGAGAACTCCTCATGGTAGTGGTGTACACGAAGAAGTTTAAGCATTTCCTTTGGGGAACCAACTTTACTTTGCGGACCGACCATTTGTCTCTAAGGTGGCTTCTTAATTTTAAGGACGCCGAAGGGATGATTGGGAGATGGTTAGCTCATTTATCCGAATTCGGATTGGAGCATAAACAGATCGAGCACCGACCAGGTGCAAAACATATTAATGCGGATGCCTTATCGAGGCGACCCGTCCGAAAGTGCCAGAATGCCACTTGTGAAGACTGCAGGGCCCACAATGCTGTGGTCGCAGGGTTGGTATATAACTATACCACCCCCCGTATCCCCTGGGAGGAGGCTGTGTGCAGCTATCTCGATTGGTCCCCGGAGACCATCAAGAAGTTCCAACAGTCGGACCCCACCACTGTGCGCATAATGGAATACTTGCGGATAGGTATTAAGCCGGTAAGGCCGATGTTATCTCTGGAATACAGAGAAACGAGGCGATTGATAGCTCAATGGACCGAGCTGGAGATCCGAGATGGTATATTGTGTAGGTGGAAAACCTCTTCCACCGGCGGTAAACTATTACAAATAGTGATTCCCACCTCGATGAGAAGGGATATCATGTATTATTGCCATGGCCACCAAACGAGTGGTCATTTCAGAAAGAAAAGATCAATAGAGCGTCTGCAAAGAAGTTACTACTGGCCCAGAATGAGAAGCGACCTACTTCGGTGGATCGCAACTTGCCCGGATTGTTGTAAAAACAAGCCAGGACCCGGCCTAGGCAAGTTACCCTTGTCCCAGGAATTGTTTGGTGTCCGATTCGCTCGAGTAGCAATCGACATCATCAGTGGATTTAAAACGACGCCTAGAGAGAACACCTGTATGATGGTCATAACGGACTACTATACAAAGTATACTAGGGTGTTTCCTCTTCCGAACCACAAAGCCGCTACATGCGCTGAAGCACTTGTAAAAGGCTGGGTGCTACATTTGGGTGTCCCCCTCATGATGCACAGTGACCAAGGAAGAGAGTTCGAGTCAGAGTTATGGCAAGAAATGTGCCATTACTTAGCAATATGTAAGACCCGAACCAACCCATACCGACCACAGTCGGATGGTCAGGTAGAAAGGTTCAATAGGACTTTGATACAAGTGCTAAAGCCCCTGGTTAATACTCACCAGGACGACTGGCGAGTTTGTAGTACACGCCTACAACAACACCGTTCATTCATCTACTAATTGCACTCCAAACATTCTAGTGTTTGGCGAGGACATAATTATGCCCGCCGACTTGGTGTATGGAGTGGTTGGGATAGACCCAGAGGCACCCTGCACTGTGTTGTTTGTGGAGTCGTTACGGGACAGATTCAAGCTTGCATATGAGGCCGTTCGTAAAGAACTGCTGAAAAGTGCTAAATGGCAGAAGGTGGGGTATGACACCAATGCAAAAAGGATACGCTTTAATGTTGGAGACAAGGTACTAAGGTATTACGAGCCACTCGAACGTTTGAAGCTCGTAACGCCTTGGGAGGGTCCATTCAAGATTATACGCATCATCTCCGAATCGACGGTGATGATGGAGGACTGCCTTACTGGTAGGAAGTGGAAGACGAATGTCGGAAAGCTTCGGCCCTGGAAGGGACGCGAAGCGGCGGAGAGGGAGTTCGGATATCAGCCACCTGAGCCAACATTAAGTAGGCCCAGCGTAATGGTACCCGAGAAACGCCCTAGAGGCCAGCCAAGGAAGCAGCCGGAAGCAAAAGTAGTGTCTAAAAAGAAGACGACGTCCAGGAAACGGCCTAATCGTAAGAAATGGAAAAACGTCTCACTGAGTGAAGGCATTACATAAGGGAAGGGTCTCGCCGTGGTTAGGCGCGACCCGGAGAAGGCCGTATGTAGAGCCGGGAAAAATAGAATGCAAACCCAAGGCGTTAGACGCAGTCCTCGGTTGAGGTCTGCCGTTACCTAACTCAGTACACAACGAGCTGCTGCATGTTGTCCGCCGTAGGCGAATAACATACGTACCATGGCTGGGGGTGTCAAGCGCGCGTTCCTTCATCCCCATGCATCCCTCCATGTTTGGATGCGGTCCCTTAGCGGAAGTGCCCGGCCAACCCGAGAATATCCCAGATGATTTCAAAACTCTGGTGATAGACTCGTGTACGGACGAGTTGGCCGAGAACATGCCGGTGTCGTGGCTCCGCATCCATCGGCACTGGATGAGAACTTGGCTCGTGCTGTGCTTCTGTCTGAAGGTATAACCCGGAAGGCAAGCCAGCTTAGGGAGTCCGAATCTGATATGGACACAGACTCCACCGTCACACAGTCGTCGGTGGAATCCGGACGGATCAAGAAATTGAGCCGTAAGCCCACGCCGAAGGTACCACTTACCGAGTCTGATCTCGAAGTAGAGGACCTTCGGATAGCAATCGAAAGGTCCAAGTCCGAGAAGGAACCAGGCCCCAGTATACCTGAGTATACCTGAGGCGGCTAGTAGTATCTCGGACGAGGACATTTCTCGCCAGCAGGCTGCTGTTGAAGCCAAGCGTAGTGAGCTTGAGAAACAGCAGAAGGAGTTAGCCGCTACCCGTCAGGCCCACCGCAAGCAGCAGGCTCAACTCCAGGCGAGTGCCGCCTCCGGCACTGACTCACTGGTCAGTAGCAGGAGGAGCACTCGGGCTAAGGACAAGGATCCCCGCAAGTCGGATTCTAGTCCTGAAGCCCCGCCGCAGCCACCCAAGGCGAGCCGCAGAAAGAAGAAGAATGAAGCAAAAGCGTCTCCGGCAGAGCCCGAACCCTCTACTACCAAGAAGAGAGGTAAGGGCGACCCGAAGTCTGCTGCCTCCACAGTGACTACAGTCACAGTAACCACCTAGGTTACTGCAGCACCCACTGCTACCACCATCGGGACGGCCGCCACCATCTCGGTTGTGGCTTTGACTGGTACTACTACCACCAGCCGAGCCCAGCCTAGAGGAACGGGCATCTACACGAGCAGCGACTCGGGAAGCGAAAGCGACCCGGAGCTGCCCACGTCAGCCAAATCTGATTTGGAGTCCATGACGACGTGGGAAGAAATGACCACGGACTTCCCCAAGGATGAAAATCAGAAGTGAATGTGGAAGAACGCAGCCGAGGGATTTAAAGACCGTGTCCCCCACTGCTTCCCGGATTGTGCATACGACACAATCCATTTCATGTGCCCGGGCGCCGTCAATAAAGATGGTGATAGCGACAATGAGGAGTGGATGAAGTCCGGTCCTCACGATACGCCAGTTGGTAAATTTTACCTGATTTGGATCGACCAACTTGGGTTCTATTTACCATTATGAGTCCAGAACGAAAGTTCAGTGGGCTATGACTCAATGGAGACCGAGCGGCAGCCGCCGTAAATGCCCATTCGAGTCATGTCAGCTCTCGCTCACCAGCGAGAAGACATTTGCTTCGCTCGGCATATTGTGGAGCATCATATGCACCATAAGCCTTTGATGCGGTGTATCCCTGGAGATCACCCAGGCAAACTATGTGACGGCACCTTTACCACCCACCGGCGCCGGGACCTGGCTCTGCACCTGCAGAAAGCGTGCTGTCAAGTGTTTCAACAAGCTCCTTGCAAATTGGGCTGCATTGAATACAAAGGAGATCAAGGAGCAGGCATTCGATCCCGAATTCTGCTCCTGGAGGAGTGGCAACCTCATGGCGTATTTCGCTGTGATCTACTCCAGCACAAAGTTCGGGATGCCCACCGAGGTGCACCTGAAGGTGAAGAAGTGGCGTGGCAATGACAAACGAGAGAAAGGGAAATCTTGTTCGAAAAGAACCAATGGAGGTTCGGCTGCGGCCACCAGTACCTCCAAACGGACCCGTGCGGACCGATCCGTAAGCCCGACAGGCAATAAGGATCAGCCCAGACCAGCTAATCCAGCTGACCGTCGCCAGTCGGGACAACAGGTCTTGGCTATTGACATGCCTGGCAACCAGACCCATCGGGTGGTTAGCCAGGCAACACCTCCAACCCCTACACCTCCTACACAGCACCCTTCGAGTGAAGCCACTGGTAGCCTGGATGATTGGAGCACCTTCTTCGGTGCCCCATCCGGCCACAGTGCATGGTGGGCCGGAGAAGGGTCTTCTGGTAAGCACCCGACTTATAGCGAGTACGCGGCGAAGTTCCCTGCCATGGGACCAGCGGGACCCGAATCACAGGTCCTGACCTCCTTGGGCCGAGCTAAAGCTCGGGGTAGAGGCCGTGGTGGACTCAAGTCCACCCGAGCGGCCCCAGGCTATGGCCGAGGCCGGGGAGGCACCACAGTTGAGGGTCCCCATGTCCCTTCCGCAGGCGCTTCGCCTGTTACTACGCAGGCTCCTGCACCAGAACCAGCTATCATCCCAACCGCGGTCCCTCGGGTCCCCGTTATGGGACTGATAGCCAGTACCCTGTCAGGTCTTCAGGATCCGGATACGTTTGTCGATCATAGAGACGTACGTACCGTCGAGATCCAGAATGACCTGACGGCTGAGTGGCAGTCTTTTCATCGCCAGAAGTCGATCGACTACTGGCGGACAATGACTGAAGCCACCTTTAATCTGGTCTATGAGATCCAGAAGAGGGAGGAAGATAAAATAAAGGAGCAGGAAATGAAAAAGGTCGAAGAGGCCTTTAAGTCCTGCCGGAAACAACAGAGGGAAGCTGAAAAGCTTAAGGAGTTCCACGCTGCTGAGAACGCCAGGTTCATACATAGGTACAAGGAGGCAGACCTGAAGTTTTTCCTCTGCTTCGGCAAGCACCTGGATGAATGGGACGGCTCCGCATCGTCCCTGGTCGTACCTTTGGGTGCTCAAGCCGAGGCGGCGGTAGACAGTCCCCTCGAGGGCATGGGTGCTCTGAGCCTACTCACTGACCCGAGCACCGAAGCCCTTAAGCTAGTTGCCACGAGCAGCAGCAGCAGCTCGGCTCCCTCTACTAACCCGGAGCCAGCTGAGAAGATGGACACTGAAGACGATCCCGAGGATCTGTAAGTGTCCATCTTCCGGCATAATCTCATCAGTACCCGAGAGTAAAGGCATATCTAATGCCAGAAGACTAATTTCTGAAAGAGGACCCGACGGACCGGAATGATAACCTGCAGCTAAGATGGACGCCACCCGAAACATCAAGGGATTACCACACCAAACCCGGGGCTCCATCTTCCCATCCTCACCAGGGCAAAACACATAGCAACGTGGCTTGCCACCACTCGTTTGTCGCCAAATGGAGCTGCAGAATCCAGTCATTCCAGGTTCGCCGGAAGTCAATTAATATTGTAAGGGTGATCCTGCTACCCCGGTAGGACACCTCTTAAATTCATATTATATTATGTATAAATTATTTTTCTATAAAAAGTATATTTTTGTATAAATCAAACAGAAAATAAAAAATTTTTCTTTGGGTCACCTAGCCTCTCGGGTTACTTTACTACATATTGTATATACTACTAAAAAAACTCCATATAACTTAACATATTTAAATACGTCTTAACTATAATAACTCTGTAACACTGTTACACATATATACCACCATTGGTTGATGGTGCATAAGGTGCCACCTCCTATTTATATTATTATTTAGTTACTTCAGGTTATATGCGACGATGCCTACTACTATGTACATATTATTTATAATGCCCCTTTAATGTTAAATATTCTATATGACATTGTTATAATAGACTTACCTGTGTGTATATATTGTTACATAACTTTAACAATAGGTAATTTTTAACACCTACCCTAGGTAAAGTCTAGGGGGGGTGGTGTAGGGGCCGGCATCGTTGTATATATATTAGTGCGCTTCATCCGAGAGACGAGCTCGTGTGGTGCTCGTTCCTTCTATGCCAACCAGGTGTCACTTCGCGATACCCGTTTGGTACAAGAGGGGGCAGCACCATGCCTCGCGTCCAGCTTCTACTAAGAAGCCAGACGATCTGCAGAAGGAGACTGGACATAGTCCAGTCCAGACGTATGCTCTGAGATAGAGAGAAACTAATAAAGTCCTACCCAAGCAGTAGGGAGTCTGGGGCTTTGCCCAACCAGAACTACTCGTGTTGTGTTGGTATCTTTAGTGATAAGCGCGCCAACGAGCCACCCAACATATAAGTCGATACGAACCATTACAGTATAAATAGAGTTCAGAGGTTGGTACTATACCATGGAATGGATGCAGTGCCGCCCTGACTTCCTGGCAAAGGAAAAGCACTTATGGGTGATAAAGGAAGGCATTGTCAGACCCCAAAGTAAGGATGGGAGGAAAGCCTGCTTTCTTCATGTCTATTGCATCTCTCACCCTTAGACCTTCCCTTCCCCTATAAAACCTAATTCCTCCGCATGCACCTATCCACAGGCACTTGCCTATATGATACAAATAGAAGTGGAATTATGTGCTGCAAAACCTAAATACAATTCCGAAATGGGTATTTTGGCTTTGTCCATAATGACCTATTACTGCTGTATGTTCCATCTCTCTTTAAAAAAACAATTTTGCATATATTATATTTTATACTTAGATCGAGAAGAAGCTATTCAAACAAAAGTAACCACCACAATCCAAAAAAAATGTAAGAATGCTCTATCCTGCGCTACAGGGAGTGGCAACCCACATCAGCACCTCATATCAACCCCAACCCTGCACCTCACACACTCCTCATCTCTGTAATGAATGACTTTTAGTGAGCATGTTTTTGTTTCTTACCAAAGAGAAAATTGATTATGCCAATTTCATGGTGCTATTGGTCTGGAATTAAAAAGTGATAAAACGGTCCTTAGGGGCCAGGGGGCAGGAGTAGCCCCCTAATAGTTACAACATGGGAGGCCGAAGTCTCTTGCTGTTTTCTCTATTTTAAGTTTGAAAGTTAGTGGTTTGGTTAGGGCCTAAAAAGTTATATATGAGATGTCTGAACATAAAATCCTCCTCTGATAGTGCAAAATTATTGTCCCTGTGCAATCAACACATGTACAAGAGTGCCATCAGGTAGTCTGTTGCCCAATTCTTAAAGGCAGGACATAGTTTGCTTTTCATGATTATTGTCCTCATCCCACATGATATGTAAACCCTATTTCTATTCCCTTACCATGAACCAGAAATATAATACCAAAAGTAGTACATGCATAGGGTTGGTACACATTAGTTTAGGGTTGTATGAAGGTATGGTGCGTATCATCAGGAATAATGCTTTACACATTGCACTTTAACCAAAAAGTATACACTATCTTGGGAAATCAATCCAGATCAATACACCCTTATCATATGAAATAATGAATATTAGTAATAGCTGACAGAAAAGTGAGGTTGATCATATCTTATCTGATGGATTTATTTCCCAGTTTTCCATCCAAGCTACAAGGTAAAGATGACTTTTATTCCAGATGTTTTTGAAATTGCTAGAACAGCTTCATGCAATTTAATTTGATTGAGTAACTATTTATGACAAGATAACAGGATTATGAGCATCTGGATAATCTGCTCATGGAATTCATGTATGAAAAATACTCCCAGAGAAGTCAGATAAATTCTGACGAAATTTTGCATTAAATCCATCAGAATTGACTCTCAACCTAAATGCTAATTACCCTAAAAAAATAATTCAATATCAAGCCATCTGGTTTTGAATGGACAAGTAACTTACCGGCCAACCGTTTGATCTGTAAGGCAAATAAATCTAAATGAAATTTGTCCAACAGATCAACTGACATCATGGACTATGTAATAAGAAGACATCAGAAGTACACTGACATTATAAATTTATATTACATTTAGGTAATCAGAGAGTTCTATTATTTCCATAGCTTCCCCAGCGTAGAATGTTAAGAGTTCTTAGTGATTCCTCCTCCGTCCCCTCTTTCATCAATATTTTGAACTGTATCTCTTTATGAAGCTCCAAAACTCTGTAACATTTAAGCACTCCCCTCTTTTTCAGTGCTACCTGTACTTTACCTTCCATCATTATGTCACCCTGAATAGGCGGATGAAAAATATGAAGAGTTTGGTTCCAAAACGCAATAAACACCATTTTGAAAAAGAGGCAAATATTTCAAAGGCCTACAGATTAGAGATACTTGAATGTAATATTAACTATTTTTTTTAGAAATATATCTTTTGGCTGTCCAAAGTCTGTTAAGTGAAGATTTCATCAGGATAGCACTAAAATTACCTTCAGGGGACCACTACAGAAATGGGTTTATGCTGAAAATCTGGAATTGATTTATTGCGTTTTGGAACCAAATTCTTCATATATTCATCTAAGGCAAATGTACCAAGATTCTAGAAGAATGGAAAACACAGAATTTTATTATTATCCTGAGCGCAGATTAGGAGAATTGAATCAAGTTTTTATTCCTACGAGAATGAAGATACAGAAATATAAGGCTTTTTTTTAAGTAAGATCAAATTTCATCAATGTTGTATAGCACTTGTTCTTATAGCTAATTGATTTTGTTTGGAAGGGTATCACTTGCATAAAGACATGTGACCCATACTCCTCTAGTGACGTTACCTCTATGAAGCTTGCTGCAGTAGCTATAGTGAATAAAGGCTATTAATGGTCATCTCCTCTCTTTACTCATAATGAGCAACTACTATTGCAGCCTCAGACAGGTCTTTATGTAAATGGTGGATATGCAGACCGCGTGGTCAAATGGGTACAAGTGATGTTCCTGGTCACCATTGTCAGGCCAGTTCCTCTTGGTTTGCTATGAGATCAAAATTATCTTGATAATGAATGAAATGGTTTAGAAGGGTAAGGATTGTTACAGTAGTATGTCAACAAAGGTACTCAAAATCTCGAAGAAAGAAAGAGTGAATGGCACTTTTGACTACTCAGACAAAATGGGTCCTCTTACTTGAAAGAATGTAAGACATATCTCTGAAGGGCAATTATAGAAATAAGGAACAGAAAGACGAGCAACAATTGATGTCATCTGTAGGTAAAATAAGAGAACAAAATTTCCAAAACATTTTGCTTTGAGCAGTCATCAGACTTTTGCTTCAACAGCAGGGGTAGACACTAACACTGGCCCGGTGGCCAATGGCCAGTAGTTTGGAGTGCTGGCCAGTGATTTTTTTCAAAACCATGCTTTCTACTGGCCCGGGTGTCCAGTGGACTTTCCCCGCCTTTAATTCTGTGACTAAAGACAATTTAAAACTGCGATATTTTATGGGATTTTTTGTGTACCAGGGATGTCAACGTGTAGGCTAATATTGCGTCTAATTTTCAACCTTTTTATCACAAATCCTGGGCCAACAGCTTTAGCTGCGGGCCAATAGATTTCCGAGGCTGTTGGCCCGGGTGGCTACTGACTCAAAAAGTTAGTGTCTTCCCCTGAACAGGCAGTGAATCAAGAGTTTAGAAGCCCAATGATTAAATAACATGCACCTCTCAAACCACATGGAAACAGCCATGGGAGGCATTTTGTCACTTTACTAAGGACAAAAAGAGTTAATCTTCTTAGGCATCATTGGCACCACGGCATGGCAACAAAAAGGGATGTCTCAGATATGATATACTTGGTACTGCTAAATAGGTTGAGCCAATAAACACTGCGATTGTACACCCATATGCACTGAGGGAGTAGAGTGTCAGAAATGTGAGAATGGGATGAAAACAACAAGGAGCATACATTGCTAGGGTGCTCTGAGAAAGTAATATACCACTCATATCAAAGATGCCCATCCTAGTTTATGACAGATAGAGTATCGTCATATGTAGCCCATAAAGTATGGACCATTGATACTGTCAGGGTGTGGATAAGGGTATAGAAGTGCTGGAGGCATTATCAGGGAGTGTTAAAGGTGCCTCCAGACCGGAATGATCTATCAGACACAAGGGACTCTGAAGGAAGGTATTGACCAGGGCCCAGAAGGTGTGAGAGGGTAGGAGTGTGTGGAGGCCTGCCTGACAATGACACTGTAGACACCCTGGAGACGCCCTGGAGATGGCCATGATGAAGCACCCTACAACTCCAGGCCCCTCCCAGTGCAAAGTGGATTAGCGGTCTTAACCCTACAGTGCTCAGCTGCAGTTCCTTTTCTATTGAAACATCAAAATAGTCTGCCCTAAAGGCTTTGAAAATATCAATGTGTTACATTAACTCAAAAAAGACATGACATTTTTCATACAGAAAGAAAAAGAGGTATTGATTTCTAAGTGTAAGTATAGCCTAAAGGTTGGTTGTGGAGGTACCTTGCCCAACAAAATTAGAATGGATGCAGTGCTGAGTGCCCTTGGGGTGTTTCTGTGGTTAGAAGGGGTACTGTGGGGTGTCTTTTACACATTGCATCAGGTTACGATGGTGATAAACAGAGCCCTTGTCAGACCCCATAGAAAAGATGGAGGAAAAGGGCCTGAGGTCAGCAATAGGCCTTCATTATGCCTGTCGCCTGTCTGCTTTCTATCATATTCCTCGTCTCATTCAGAGCTCCCCTCTGAAATTCTATTCCTTCCATCCTATTCACAGCCTTTTTTCACATGTCTGCCTAGAGAGAAATAACCACCACTCGCCAAAAGCAGAGGAGTTTCCTACCTATATTATAAACCCACACCAGAATGACACATCCAACCAAATTAAGCTTTGACACCCCTGTTTGGCCAGCCATGAATATGTTCAGTTTCTTTCCAAGGAGTGAATTAATTAAACAGTACCCTGGATGTAGAACCAATTAGAGGTAAAACAATCCTGAAGGGCCGAGGGAATGAGAGTAATTATTGTGTGAAACCTAAGAGGAGCCTTTTGATTTCTTTCCATATATATTTGAAAGTTAATGGCCTAAAGATGTGTACTTGCATCACTCTTTTCTTTAATTAAAAGACCAGAGAAGATTTTCATTTTTCCATAGTATTTTTCCATTATCCTGCCTAGACATTTTGGTGTCTATTTTTTCCAATTCAGTAGTATACACAGTTGGTGTCTTTTTTTTTCCAAGTTGAGTAGTATACACGGTCGGTGTCTATTTTCAGGCTGAGTAGTATACACAGTTGGTGTCTATTTTCAGGCTGAGTAGTATACGGTTCTTGTCTATTTTTAGGCTGAGTAGTATATGCACATGGTGTCTAATTGCAGGCTGAGTAGTATAATTATATACAGTTGGTGTCTTTTTTCAGGCTGAGTAGTATATACGGTTCTTGTTTATGTTCAGGCTGAGTAACAGATACAGTTGGCATCTATTTTCAGGCTGAGTAGTATATACAGTTGGAGTCTATTTTCAGGTTGAGTAGCATACACGGTTGGTGTCTATCTAGCAGGTTGAGTAGTATTTAGAGTTGATGTTTCTTATCGCTTTAATTTAAGTAATAAGTCGTGTATGCTTAGATTGTTTTCACATACATTTTTGTGTTATTTTTTGTGACATTACATGTATTATGAAAAAGTTAATCAAAGCCCAATGAATTTAGTATGTTGCTTTACATCGACAATGTGTGATGTGTGCATGATGTCTTCCATTGTCATGCACAATACATAGTATACAATACTGCTCCTTCTAGAAGAGTAAGGGGGCACATCTCTTTCTATTCTAAACCGAATCCTAAAAACAGTCCACCACCCCTACACACAGATACCTCCTAATGCTGGCTCCATCTGGTGAGAGGTGTCTCTAGGGGAGGAGTACCTCATGACTCTGCCGCCTGGGGTTGTGTGCTGCTCTCAGTGATTATGTGGCAGACATGGGGAGTCGGAGGGGGGGGGGGTCAGGGGGTATTTAGCTGGTATTTCGAAAAGGATAAAGGCTTACACCTGGTCGCCATGAACGGGTAAAGTCACTATTTAAAATGAGACTGGCGAATTGACATCTGCCACTAAGGTATCTCGTATATATACCCTCATACTGAGTGATGAATTGTTAACTTATGTAGTTGAATGCAGAGAGCGCCAGTAGCTATTCAAAGTTTAAGATATGAGACTTTTTTTACAGTGCATCTTCTTTGACATATTCATTAGGGTGTAAAATAGTCATTGCTTTGTTGTGCTACACACTATATACAAGGCACTACGGTACATCTATCTTACCACTAAATGAGCTGCTCAACCTTCTTTTTTTCTTCTTTTTTTTGTTATGTCAATCATAACCATTTATTGCTTCATGATTTTCATTACATAACTTTTTGCCATCACGGTCATATGTTATCATAAGAGTAAAGTATGGAGCCGAGGCTCAAATTTACAATCAATTCCACATCATATAATTCTATTTCATTGATTAACCTGATTTACAATTTAATCGGGATTTTATACTCTAGTATTGTCTTCCGCATTTGTGACATAATTTCATTATTTTCCATTTCAAACCAGTACCGTGTGGTGGCTTTCGCTGCAAGACGAGGCAGACTATAACAGGTTAACTAGGGAACTATTTACAGGTGAGTATATAGCCTACAGATGGGGATGAGATAAATAAAAAGTAAAGTAAATGTGCCCAAGACCTAGAGAAGAGATAACCTGGTAGATTTCCCATTATGCCCACTTCTGTCCACATAATTCAGAGTGCAAGGAGAGGATTCAAGTCATTCAGTTCTGGTATGTTTCCATGTCTTGCAGGATTGTACACCCATGGCACGCTGTGTGCGGGAAGACATTCAGACAAGATATATGTGTCCATGCATGACCACCTCCGTCGGGTTGGCGGAAGCATCAGTCAGCTCTCCACCCACGTCAGCTCCATTGGGCTCACCAGAAGAAGACCCTACCAGCTCAGTCGGGCTGGTTATACTACATCAAGACAGGTGATTAACCAATACCTTTACGTGCTGCCAATATTAATTTCTGCCTTTACTATCGTCTCTGACAGATGATCAATTTTAGAAAAGGCAATGCTGTCTCACATTTTTGAACACTATGATTATTTCAATGATAAGAATAACTACCCCGGTGCTGCTGTCAGTTAGCCTGACTTAAAGATGGCCAGCCGCTCACATAACACAACAATCTCTGGCACTGTTTTCTTTGTCACCTTTACTCTAGTGCCATACCTGAATATTAGAAATTTTCTCATATATGCCTTTGGTGGCTGTCTGGGGGTATCAGGGTAGACAGCTTTGACTCCGACTATAATATTATTATTCCATTTTCCTGCATACTTTTCCTCTCAGACTCATCCAGAACCTAATCTATCACTTAGGTGCCTGCTTTTGCTGTGACAGCCTGTCTCTAGACATAGAGCAAACAGAGCATATATCCACTTTTACCACAGTGTGAAGAGGTTTTTTTTTGCTCTGTACTGACAGACATAGACAGCCGCTTTTCAGACAACAACTGAGTAATAGGGCCCTCCTAGAGACTGGAAACAGATACATAGGTCTCACGAGTTATATCCCAGCAAATTGCACGATGTATGATACCGCATCACCATGGGGGCTATGGTGCCATCAACTTTCTCAAAACAAGCCACAGTCATACCATTACATAATTTTTTTTAAATACTCCCCCGCAAGATGGTGTGACTCCTATCAGGATGATTGGTGCTCTCTACCACACTACATTATCATGCCTGGCTGGCGTTTTATAAGGGAGCCATGGCAGCCTTAATTAAGGTCAGCTAATCAATGTTAATTAAGGTCAGGGTAGGGAGAGTCTAATGTGGCTATCTTTCTTCTTTTTTTTCTAATCTTTTCTATGTGATATTTTCTCTTCCCTCACACCTTTTATTGATTATCCCTGGCCAATAATAATATCAAAGGGACGCCTGTAGGATGAGCCCATTATCCTTCTTTGCGAATCCTTTACATTTAATAGTTTATGCTTTCTTTGGTAGTCAAAGAATACTGGCAATTATGAAAGACATCAATGTGTACTGTTCGCAAGTTATTTTATCATACTTTAACGATAATTATGTAGATATGACGTGACATATGGCCCTCACGTCTTACTAGCAGAAGACCTCCCCCTGACGATCTGGGCCCCCTCATTTTTATTATAGGATATCAAAGATCCGATATTGTTTCTCATAATTTTGTCCTGACTTTGAAATCAATATCCTTATGCAGTCCCTTTGGTTGGAACATGTCATATGGAAGTTATCTAATGGCATGTGACAACATGTTCAAAGATGTACATAACCATTATAGGTGGAAACATACAGAGTTATATGAATATTCTGGAACCCAGGGGTCCTTATTGGTAGGGGCACTACGATTTTATACAGCATCCCAGGTAGCAAAAATGGTGTGGCCCGAGTCTGGGCCAGAGCGGGCTCCTGATGTGGGCCACACTGGGTTAACACAGTGGGGGCCCGATGGGTTTTGTCCTCAGCAAAGGGTCTGGGCCACACTGGGCTAACCGATTCGGGCACAGATCTGTTTGAAATTGGGCTCACCAATTTGGGCTCAAAGTGAGTTTAACATGGGTTTTTGGTGTGGCCTAAAGTGGGCTGCCCGATTTGATGAAAAATTAGTGGTGACATGTTAAAAATTCTTTTTGAGAAATTTATCCAAAATCTTTTCTTTTTTTTTTTAAAGTCAATAAGCAACAAATCCTTGAGCTAATCTAACCCCCCCCCCCTATCACCAAAGCAGTAATTGCAATATCTACCCAAGTGGAAAGGCAGAGCAGTACCATTCATTTGAATCAAACTCATTCAGCCAACACAAGGCACTTTGATTCATTAAAGTGACATTCTGGCCTCAATCTTCCCCCACTAATTCCCTATGTAGGAGTAGAGAAGAGAGCCTTCAAGTTCATAATGACTGTACCTCTGCATATCTGCTCTTGTTCCAAGTTCAGTGCAATAGAAATGGTGTTGCCATTCCACTACTACTCAGATGACCTTGATTTGCACTTTTGACTAGAAACATCTAAGTATTTCCAGACTATGAGAAAGTCTGCATATTATTACTTCATATCTGATTTAGTAGTCTATTCCAGTTGTCCTATGTCTAAAAGAAATAAGTTTGGTATGGGTAGTAGAATTCTGCCTGGAGTGCTGTGAAACCACTTTGTAGTGAGTCTGCCATGGACTGGCCTACAGGGGCAGGGGATATTTTTGGTTTCTCAATTGCCTCTATATATAGTCCTCTTATACCTGGCCAATTGTGGGACCTGTTTGCCCCCACACCACAAATACACCTTGCAAGCCTACTAGTACAAAGAAAGACATGAAGCTGTTCTTTCCAGGACTAGTCAGTGTTGCCTTTTACATGCAATATCTGGATCCCTACTATGAACCTACCTGTGTATTAATGGTATAGGGAAAGTGTCCTACAGCAGTGGTGGAGGGAAGGGAGGGGGGAGGGCAGGGCAGGGTGAGAGGAGGGCAGGGCAGGGTGAGAAGAGGGCAAGGCAGGGTGAGATGAGGGCAGGGCAGGGCAGGGTGAGAGCAGGGCAGGGCATGTGAGCAAAGGAGATGCCAGGGCAGTGCAGGGTGAGAGTAGGACAGGGGAGGGTGAGAGCAGGGCAGGGTAAGAGCAGGGCAGGGCAGGGTGAGAGTAGGGTAGGGCAGGGCATGTGAGCGAAGGAGATGCCAGGGCAGTGCAGGGTGAGAGTAGGACAGGGGAGGGTGAGAGCAGGGCAGGGTAAGAGCAGGGCAGGGCAGGGTGAGAACAGGGCAGGACAAGGGTGAGAGCAGGGCAGGGCAGGGTGAGAGGAGGGCAGGGCAGGATGAGAGTAGGGCAGGGCAGGGCGAGAGCAGGGCAGGGCAGGGTGAGAGCAGGGCAGGGCAAGGCAGGGTGAGGGCTGGGAGTGAGAGTGAGTGAGTAATAGATGTTTAACGCCATTTCGACAGCTAAGGTCATATTCATGGCGAGATCCTCATTACACAAATTCACAGAGGAATGTGTCAGTGCCTGCGCATATGTGCACCACACACATCCTGAGGGGATAGGAAAGAGGAGAAATAGACCCTTTTAAGTGGGCTAGGGAGGCCCAGGGAGGGCAGGGTGACAGAAGGGCAGGGCAGAGCGGGGTGAGAGGGGGAAAGGGCAGGGCAGGTTGAGTGGAATGAGGAGGAGATGGAAGGGGTAGGGGATGGATAGGGGAGGGACGAACAAAAAAGAGAGAGGGAGGGGGAACACTCATCACAGAGTTTAGAACAGTTCAGAAGATGAGGCTGCCCTGTCCAAACCCACTCTCACCCCAGACTGGGAAGACTTTATGCAGCCAAGTACCCATCTTGGGATGCCCATTTTGAAACCATCCTGGGCCCAATGTGGTTGCCCATTTTAAAGCTGACCAGTGCCCAAATCGGGCGGCCCAATGTGGCCCAGACCGTATGCTGAGGACAAAACCCGTTGGGAGCCCAACGGGCTCAAGTGGGTTTGCCCGATTTGGGCTGCCCTGTGTGGCCCTGACTGGAAACCCAGCATCTGCCGAACCTAAAACCCATGTACTGAATACTGCCCGCTTTGACCCACCTTATCCCGGGTAAAACCAATTTGGCCCCGAGCGGGCTTGCTACATGGGATTATAAAACGGATATACCGCCATTCCCTTTCCTATGCAATTGTTTCTAGATAGGTAGCATTGATACGTATACGTAGAAATGTATAAGTTATTTGAGGGACCCATGAATCCCCCAAAGTCCAATATTCCTGTTGTATCAAAACCATGCAACCCTTGCAATGCATGTGCATCCTATCAGGAACATATTGCCTCATACACAAGAGGGCCATCCCTGTCAAGTATAATCTAAATGCAGCAATAAGTTAAGAAGTTGGTCCCTGCCCTTTTACAAATTGCCATCAGCTAAACAGAAAAGTTTCCTATATGACCACAGGCTGCATGCTAAGAGTAGGGACTGTGCCTATTCTACACCCATGCATGCATGATGATATTCGGTACCAATATCAGTGCCATAGGATAGCTGGGCAACAGACAGGGCCTTCATGTTCCTCCCTTACACATCGAAATAAGCTTTCAGCTACTGTGTGGTCACATTTAAGATATAGATCCTGAACAAGTGATATAAGTGCCAAGTGTAGGTCTTGAGATATCATAAGCATTAATGAAGGATAATGACACGAGGCCGTAGGCCGAGTGTTACTAGCCTTTGCTAACACACACGAGTAGGTTTTAACATGTAACATATGACATGTAAGGACATGAGAGGCACGGGGTGCGGGTTATCCATGGATAACCGCACGCCTTCCAAGAGTCATGCTACAGCATTAATGCTGTGCAATATCGACAGATATGTGCATGGGAATATCCACCAAAAAGCACTGAGTAACCCAGAAATCGTGGTATAAAAGTAGATATTAGAGGAGCATCTGCCCTGTACAAGGCATGGAGGTATAAATCATCCCTCCACATAGGCATACATACAGTATGCCTTTTTGTTAAGATGTTAGAAGAAAGTACAAGAAAATGGCAATTTTGATTAAAGTAAGGTGTTGATTACATATACATTCTGGCCTTTTTGACAATATTATGCATGAATGTAATATGGTCCACTTAATTTGCCAGTGCTACATTCATGCATAAAGTATTAATGATGACTGAAAGGAGCTGTTTTACTCCATCGGAAAAGAAGATGAACCATTGAACATTAGAAGTCAGAAATATGTTTAGCATAATCATACTACAATTTGGTTAGAATAAAGATCAGGAAAGGTCATAAACTTAAAGTAACCATGAGTGAACACACATAATCACTGGGTTTAATTCAAGATGCTATAAATACAATATCAAGAAGGCATACGCTTAAACAGAGGAAGGTCAAGTAGAAATCTTGATAAATGTGGCAGGGTCAGATGGAGTTTAATGGGATGACTGTGTCCTGGAAAATATCCATTTTACTGAACGTGACCTGCTTTACCCTAAGGATGTAGCCAATTATAAGTGGCCCATCAATTCAGAAATTTGACATCACGTGTACGCTTTGCATGGACCAAGGTGTTTAGTTTAACATTTCCTGGCTGCCATATGTGTTGACCCTTCCTGTGGGTAAAAAAGGTTTTTTTATCAAAAAATTCTTAAATCACATTTGGCGTATCCTATTATAGTAGGGGGAGGAGTTGGAGAAATTGATGGTTTATACTTTTGAGGTCAATTTGTTACTTCTAAAATGACTCAAGATTCTGTGACCACTAGATGTATAATTTGACATATCAGCCTAATACAAGCTTTGTATTTATTCCTCTTCCAATGCAGCGTCCACACCATATGGGAGTTTTCTTTAAATGCCCTCACAAGTCTCCTATGCACTATAATATTTGATAAACATTTCCATATAGCCATGGCTCCTTGAAGCCTCATAAATATTCTCCTCAATGGGACCCAGGACTTAGGTCCATCACATAATGCAATATTCCAATATGCCAACTTTGTGAAGGCACTTTCCTCATAAGGGATACATCATGTTGTGGGCGACTGAGGTGATGGCAATAAAAGAAAAGAGGAAAAGGGCCTATGCAGAGCTAAATGTAGAAATTGTAGAATACGTTTCTGTATTTGCAGTTGCGCGGTTGTGCGCAACACAGTCTATATTCAATTTATGAGTTTTTAGGAATCTCGCAACTATCTCTCTCTGTTTTCGACCAGCATGGAATCATGCCAATGACGATGACAATGATTTTATTCTCCAAACCTCATTGAGGTACATGAGATACATAGATGAGATACAAAACTCCATAGTAAATCTAATCACACATATCCTTCAGGAAATTTCCGAACTACAAAGATCATGTTTCTATACAAGTTAAGGTAGCACCAACTATTTTAAGACTAGATTTGAAAACAGACTAACATGACATGATAATACGTCCTTACTAAACCAGTTCACAATGACCATACATTGCTAATGAGCACCAAGTTTAGCTTAGTATCGGGTCTGTAGTCAGGACTAGATATGGCAGTAGGATACCATATGGCATTCCACAAACTAAGGTTACAGGTATCTAATTATAACAATATCACCTAGGTAAACTAGGGGAGTAGATACAAGTTAATACCATTGGTTATTTACATCTTCCAAGATGAGCACCAGACATTTTTAGTAGTGGACAGGTAACAGGTAATTTGTTATATAATGGTCTTGGTTGTTTTAAATGCAGCACAATTGCATATAACAAATTAATGTTAACATGACATGCTTGGTCCAATATGTCACATATAATTGATTTGCGTAATTAGTGCATGTCTATTAGTTAGCCCCAGTTCCTGGCTAAAGTCAGTTGGGGTTGCCAGAGGTAAATTTAAACATGACAAGGTTTACAAACCTTGATAGCTTAATCTGTTGCTGCAGATCTTTAGTGTTAAAAAGCTCTGAGATTCTAGTGTTCACATTACCTACAAGGTAATTTGAGTTTATTATACCAGTGGAAATTGGTAAGTGGTAATTGGTAGTTTATGATTTCCTGCTCTAAATCTGTCTAGTGCAATTCTATACTTTTTAGGAAGTTCCAGCAGGTAGGGCTGTAGTTTGAGGTCACCTTTAAAGATATTGTAGCTCCGGCAAAGGCTGGAGTTGGCCAAAGAATCATGCCATATTTGCACCTGTACATTGGTCTGACCCAGTTGCACCTATCTGTCTTTTAAACCACTCTGTGTTGAAACAGTTTGTGTCCCGAAGGTAGGTTAGGCCTATACGGAGCCCCTAATAGGACATACTAAAAAGATTTTTTTTAATGCAAAATATATTCTTGCGGAAACATGGACATTCTTGCGGAAACAGGAACATTTTTGTGGAAACAGGAACATTCTTGCGGAAACAGGAACATAATAAACAGATTTTTTTCATGCAAAATATATTCCTGCATGTACTGGAATATTCCTGCGGGTACTGGAATATTCCTGTGGCTACAGGAAGATTTTTTTTTGGATACAAGAATGTCTGCAGACACAGTAGCATTCTTAAATTTTGAGAGATGTAAAAAATATTTCTTTCTCAGTATCCGCAAGAATTGTTCAGTATCCGCAAGAATTGTTAAGTTTCCGCAAGAATTGTTCAGTTTCCGCAAGAATTGTTCAGTACCCACAAGAATTGTTCAGTATCCGCAAGAATTGTTCAGTTTCCACAAGAATTGTTTCTGTACCTGCAAGAATTGTTCAGTACCCGCAAGAATTGTTTCTGTACCCGCAAGAATTGTTCAGTACCCGCAAGAATTGTTTCTGTACCCGCAAGAATTGTTTAGTACCCGCAAGAATATTTTTTCTGGTGAAAAAATTATTTTTGGTATGTCCTATTAGGGGCTCCGTAGGCCTAAGTCGTTGACAATAAGTTAAAAAAAAAAAAGAAGAGAAGAAGCAAACGTCTTGCTCCTATTACCACATGCTCATTGCCCCCCCCCCCCCCCCCATCGGGCCCCTATACATACCTATCCCTCGGACGCGCGCGAAATGAAACTCTGTAGCGCCCCCGTATGAATGTTGTCAGAACTTGGCCCAAAAGTTGACACTGGTTGTGCAGCTCCCCACGCTTTTTACGTCACTTCCGCCTGACATCGCGCGAAAAACGAGCTGAACCACAGTCGGAGAAGACGTAAGTTTTTGTGAATTTTGACCCTTTGTAACATAAAGGAAGATGGGAAGAAGGTTGTGATACGTGCCCTCATACTTAAGATTCTAATGCATAGCTGTTTCCTGGCTGACGTGTGCCGGCTCACTCGGTCTCAGACCACTGACACAGTCAGTGAGTGAGTGACTGAGACTGAGTCAGTGACTCGAGTGGCACTGGCACTGACTCAGGTCTACTCCCCTAGGGCCCTATTCATCTGGACGAAAAGCTGAGATTTGTTTACAGGGGGCGCCACCATGCACCTAGGGCAGACATACTTTGGAGGTGAATAACACACCAGCGCCCACCATTGGCAGTCTGTTAGGTGCCTCAGGATGGTGGTAGAAATGTTGTTTTTCTCTCAAACTATTTCACCAAATTATTTGAGACTTTCAGCGAGTCATCTAAAGATATAAATGGACATTTTGTGTGAATATGAAGGATATTCCTTTGGTAGATTTTCATAGAACGAGTTTTGAAATCATTATCCCATTGCACTTTCACCTGTCATGTCAATCCCGCACAACCTAGTCACAGATCTGAGACCCTAATTAAGTATGTGAGTTGGGCGCCGATCCAACTAGCACAACCTATACGGCACATGGCTATTGTATTATTGACCAATGGGAGGCATCCCTGGCATATACTGCGGAGTCGGGGGCTGAAGGTGTTAGTCATAGTGCCGTCGGGGTCTAATGGCGGCCCCCAGCTGATAATGGCTATGTGAGCTATACACCCAACATTTCCAAATAATCAATGGCAGTTCTACTAAAATTAACCTCACAAAACTTTCAGCGAGTAATCTTCACTTAATAAAATAATAGTTTCTGAAGTTTGAAAGCATTCTGACCAGGGAAAATATCAAAAATATCAATTCAAGCCAATGGTTAGTGTCTGCCCTGCAGTACCCCTATGGAAGCCCTGTGCGAGGATTCACCTCCTTTAAATGGAGGTGCTACCAGTTGCAACTTTCCCTCCATTCAGCTTGCTTTTCGTCCGTACCAATGCATATATGATTATATGTAACTCCTATTGAATGGAACCAGCCATGGGACCCGTAAGTAGGTCACGCGCTGGCTATAGTCTGACGCCCTATAAGGCTAGGCCAATGGAACTCACATTGCAGTTTCAGAGCTCTCAAGTTTTGATGAAGCCAAAGGCAAAGAGTGAGACTTTGCCGGGGCGCTCAGAAATTTCCAAACATATGAGGGATTGTCACAATTTAGGTAAAACTGGGGGGTTTAGGGGGCCTGGCCCCCAAGAAAATTTTGAAAAAATAAAGACAATTTGGCTGACTTTCCTACACCAAACAGTGAGGAAAGGTCCAAGTTCACTCTACAAGCATATAAGATTATTGATTTTTTTAAACCTAAAATGCATGAGAAATAGCCTGCTCTGCGTGAGTGCGTGAGATGAGCCCCAAATGCGTGAGACTTACGCCAGATGCGTGAGAGTTGAGAGCTCTGCAGTTTACCGTCCACCGCCCACATGCCTTTGAAGTGGCCGCATGGAAAATTTTCAAATTGAAGCTTACGATGCAAGGAATGCAGTCAACATGGTTTTATCTACAACCTCAAAGTACCCTTGTTATGTTTAATAGATAATGAATAATGAAAAAATGCCTCATCACTTTTCAAAAAGTCCTGGACGGTAAACTGCAACCTGACTTCCCATGGCCCTATATACGGGAGTTCCGAGTTCAGATGAGATCTCTTCTGATCTGAATCTTGAGATCTCATCTGAATCTAATGCTGTCGGCAATGATACTGGAATAAAGAAGATTTGGGATTAATAGTGAACCAAAATAATCATAGTCCAAGCTCTAATAGAACTAGAAACAACTAAAGGGCTAAGGACAGTGTCCCTACCTCTTGACAAAATCATTGATAAGTTATAAGAGAGTGGTCATTATTTATCAACAGGGGGCGGGTGGTGGGTTTTCAGCATGGACGCGCGAACATTTTTTATGCCCCCCTCGACGACAGTCAAAATATTTTGCACCCCCCTATTTGAGCTTTTTTTGCTCAAAAGGGGGTAAATTTTTTTTAGCCCCCCCCCTCAAGAGGGGTCAAAATTTTGTTAGCCCCCCCCCCTCGGGAGGGGTCTGAAATTTGTACGCCCCACCCTCAAACCCACCACCCCCCCCCTGTTGATAAATAATGACCACTCCCTAAGAAAAATTTACAGAAAATCTAAAACAAATCAGGAAATGACTTGATGAAATATACAGGACTTTACTTTTATGAGTCACTATGAAGACATGTGTAAGAAAATAAATCATAAAATATGGTTATTCAGAAAGATAAGGTCATCCCTTGATATAGAGATGGCACTTAAGTTGTTTAAGGCTATGATACTTCCATACTTTGATTATGGCTGTGTATTTCTAACTGCCCTCCCGGTGTCATGCTTTCACAGGTTGCACATATTATGCAATAGGGCCTTAAGAATATGCTTTGGTATAAGAGACCCTACACAGTGTCATGTAAAAGAATTATATAGAAGGGCAGCTATGTTACCACTTGACTTAAGGCGATTATGGCTGTGTATTTCTAACTGCCCTCCCGGTGTCATGCATTCACAGGTTGCACATATTATGCAATAGGGCCTTAAGAATATGCTTTGGTATAAGAGACCCTACACAGTGTCATGTAAAAGAATTATATAGAAGGGCAGCTATGTTACCACTTGACTTAAGGCGATTATGGCTGTGTATTTCTAACTGCCCTCCCGGTGTCATGCATTCACAGGTTGCACATATTATGCAATAGGGCCTTAAGAATATGCTTTGGTATACAGAGATGTCAGACCTTCAGAGGTCCGTCTATTTTCAGATGTTCAAACATTCCCAAAAGTCAGACATCTCAGCGGCTTCTTCCATCTGGTGGCCATAATATAGATAGAGGGAATTATATTAATCATAGATACCTTACAACATGCCCTTTTTACTTCTAGAGAGCATAAGGCTGAGCATAGTTAAGGCTTCAGCAGGGGAAATTAAGCATGCCTTGTGCTGCCCTCTAGCCTTTTCTAGACAAACCACCCTTCAGAGATCAGAGGATATCTGAAATCTCATGTCAGAGGACATGAATCTAAGTTGGCTTCTGATTGGCTGAAATTCTGATGCAGTCTTTTAATTGTTTTTCTATGACCATCCAATCTAGAGATGGTTTTGAATGAGGGGAACAGGTTGAAATGAACATGAGATGGGCTGCTTTTAGTTGTAGTATGATAAATTGAGGGAAATGGTTGCTTTGCTAACACCCAAAAATTTCAGAGGTTGAGCCCATACCCAACTGACATCTCTGGGTATAAGAGACCCTACACAGTTTCATGTAAAAGAATTATATAAAAGAGCAGCTATGTTACCACTCGACTTAAGGCGATTATGGCTGTGTATTTCTAACTGCCCTCCCGGTGTCATGCGTTCACAGGTTGCACATATTATGCAATAGGGCCTTAAGAATATGCTTTGGTATAAGATACCCTACACAGTGTCATGTAAAAGAATTATATAAAAGGGCAGCTATGTTACCACTCGACTAATGGGGGATTTATTTCCAAGTGTCTCTGTGTCATAGACTGGTTTATGCAGGCAAGATGGATATACTACCCTCTAGAGGTACACGAGCAACTGACGCACCCACAATTAAACTCCTTAGACACAAACTTACGGCCTACATTAAGGGTCCGACTTATCAGGCCATTTCGAGATGGAATGTATTAGATCCTAAACTGAGATGGACCCTTGACAAAGAGCAGTATAATGTGCAAGTTAAGGGGCGCCTAGGTAGGGTCTTTATTGACCATTGGACCAATGAATGTCCTTTTCTTCTTTTTGAAGGAGTGGACATAGTAGGAGGGTCGGTTTAGCTGTTTAGACTGGTTAAGTCCCATTAGGGAATAAATGAGAATAGTATGTTTGAAGGTATACATGTGGGTATAATTGAACTAATGGGAAATACGGTGGGTACTGTCTTGTATGCTTGGAGTATTGAAATAATCGAAGTTGGAATGCACATAAAACCAGACACGGTCAAATCAGTTTTCATGTTGGTGTTTATTTACCAGTTGTTACAGGCTGAATAAATAGTTATAAGTTGAATAAGTAGTAATGTAGGTTGCATGTAGTGATCAATGTTTCGACTTACTTAATAAGTCTTCTTCAGGATAGTTAGGTATGCAAAGTGCCTACTGAGGTACACTTAGGGATCGCGTTTCATAATACTACTTCCTGTTTGACTTAGAAAATTTAACAAAGCCTGGTAAGATGTTAGATATCATTTGTGCTGATGGATGTTCTGCAGGGTGTTCTGTTGAAGAACTTTTTCTCTAGGATCCCATGTAGGATGCAAGTGGGTAGAGTCTTTTAGGGACTGAGGTAAAGGTTGATGCCACAAACTAGAGAGTGCAGAGACCAGTGCCTGATGATCCCAAAAAGGATGCAAATGTGTTGAGAGTAGAAATACTTGAAGTTGGAATGCACATAAAACCAGACACGGTCAAATCAGTTTTCATGTTGGTGTTTATTTACCAGTTGTTACAGGTACTCCGAACAAGGAATAAGGTAGTATAAGGAAACTGCATGTAAGGTTGTATGTTGTTGCTGCATGAAATTGGATTGTAAGCATATGCTTTTATTATCTACGGTTAACCCTTCTTCTTGGGACTATAATATTCTGATAGTGAAGATTGTATCTCCCTAGGGTCCGTCCATTGTCTAGTCTTCTCCTGTAATGTTAAAGGTTATTATACATGTATCTAGGTTACTCCGTGTAATAAGTTACAGTTTTTTATTATTCAACTTACCTTTTATTTAAGAAGCAACATTGATGATATATGAAAAGTGTATTATTATTTCTATGTACATTGAAATGCTGCTAGCTTCGCATATTGCTGGTTGATATTGGGTTGAACAGTCTTACTGAACATGTTAACCAAGACCAAATAAACACGTTTAAAAAAAAATCAGCCTATTTAGTAATAGAAAATACCTGTTTAAGAAAAACAGGGAGATTTGTAAACCAGGGGCCAGGAGTAGAAGGCTTATCTCTTATCTCTGATCTTCTCGAAACTACTCAGTGTACTGTGTTAAAGGGGCGATCCACTACGGCAAATTTCTTGGGACAAGCACACGTACGTGTGTTCTCGGCGAGATCAGTCACAAATATTACACCATTTTGATCTCTGTGAAAGTTGTCACCACCGCTCAGATGTCGCATGAACGTAGTCACAGCTGCTGATCCACTGCTGGAACGTTTTCTGCGACGACCCACGCACAGGTGCAAGTCGCAAGAAGTTCATGTAAGTGGATCCCCAGCATTAGGGTAGGTAAAGGGTTTGCTATAGAAGCCTCATGGGGGACCCAGATAGTGCACTAGTTCCCGTAACCCAATAATATGATAGAGGGGAGAGAGGGGTCATGAAGTCTCTTACACTTTGCGACAGGGGGAGGGGGGGCCTGCCCAAGTGTTACATAACAAAAAATGGTAAATAAATTATAGGGGCCTATGACAAAAGTGGGCTATTTACAAGCATTTTGAATATCTTCAGGCATTACCTGTCATATAAAAAACGAGTCCCATTAATTGGAAAAGCATGCATATTGTCGATTCAAAAAAGATTCAAGAAGGTTTTATTGACTAATGTAAGGATACATTCATCAATCATGTCAGCACCAGATCAACAATGAGTTATACAGTGTTTTTATATATGACAACATACAATTTATCGCAGCAGGCTTGCTTGATGATTGCAGTAGGGGTTTACCCATAAAATCTGAGAAAGTTTTCTGTTGTCATGGTTTTTGTAGTAGTCCACATACTTAAGGTATTCCCCTTCAAAACTTTCCCTGGCATTTTGTAATGATGGTAAAGAACAAAATAATATGTGTTTTACATCTTGTGTCACATCACAGTATGAAAAGATAGAATCCATTTGTTTCTTCCCTCTATAGCTCCTTGACAAGCTATCAAGGGTACAGTTGGTATCAATGCATAGTTTAGTGATATACCGTAATCTCCCGCGTATAAGGCGCATCTTATACGCCAAACAAAATGCTGCTGAGTCTTATACGTGGGAGGGACATTGCCTTGAGTTTGGGGTGCGCCTTATGGGGGGGGGTATTTTTACTATAGAACAGTACTAAATTAACAAAAATCTGCCCTTAGAGGTGCGCCTTATAGTATGAAATATGGAATATTTAACATCTATCATAATCTTGTAGTTTCAGAAGGAGGGGGGGGCATAAAAACGTAATTCTATTAAGCATTTTGGGGGAGGTGTCCCCACGAAAATTTTGTAAATATATTTAGATCACTAAAAGCAAATGTCGAATTACTGCAAAGTCTCTGGTATAAGCCGTGGCTTGTACCAGAATCCAAATCCAAATGAGGCTTATAGGATTAGCTCAAAGAAGGGGTGTGGCTTATAGGAGGATATTTATTAGCCCCTTCCATAGCTCATTCGTATCATTACAGCTCAAAAGGGAGTCATGGTTTTATTAAGTATACCGGTAGCATCACATAATTGATCAACGTTATAGTTTCTGTAAGACCTCCCTTTAAAGCTAGCTCTAACATAACTCTCCCCACACATTGTGGAAGATGGTCACCTATCCCTGACCAAAAATACCTGCATCAGCTATATGAGGAGTAAATTTGGTCTATAACATTTGTGGCGTGATACAAAGGTAACTGTGCATTAGGATTGACATTATGATTAAAATCCCCCACGTAGATAAAGGGGTGTGTTGAGAAGCTACCAGGGATAGATCATTAAGCATACACTTATTAAACTCCTCCAAATCTCCATCATGCAGTCTGTAAACTTGAACAATAAATTCCGGTCTACATCCAGTCCTTGCAATCTTATTATCATCAGTTCACAATCCTTAGTCATTACATTCGCCTCCGGGGCCATTAATCTTTCGTGTGCATGCTTATACGCAACCAGTATACCTACCCCCCCCCCAGCATTAGATTGCGGCCTATCCAACTATCTAAGCTGTAACCCTTAAATTGGTAAAGCGAGTCAGACATATGCATCTCGAGCCATGTTTCAGAAAATCCAAACAAGGGGTAAGTACCGTAATCTCCCGCGTAGAAGACGCGGTGCGCGTAGAAGACGCTCCCCAAACTCACGGTAGGCTGGTTCGCGTAGAGGATGCATCCAACCCCCCTGAATCGATTTGTAAAAAAAAAAAACCGTACAAGACGCCCCCCCAACTCAGCAGGGGGGGGGTTCGCGTATAAGACGCACCCCCCCACCCGCCGAGCAAATCTACAGCGACCGGTCTGCCGCGGTGCAGGCTATATGAGTTCAAGCTGTCATCGGCACACGGTCGGCGTCAAACCCGCCGAGCGCCCGTTGACACCTCCCGGTCTGCCGCGCTGCTGGCTATATGAGTTCATGCTGTCAGCGGCACACGGTCGGCTTGAACCCGCTGAGCGCCCGTCGACACCTCCCGGTCTGCCGCGGTGCTGGCGCTATGAGTTCAAGCTGTCATCGGTACACGGTCGGCGTATTGTCCGCTGAGCGCCTGTACACCGACCGGGCTGCTGCGCTGCTGGCTATATGAGTTCAAGCTGTCATCGGCGCATGGTGGGCCTTATCCCCGGCGAGCGCGTCGACACCTCCCGGTCTGCCGCGGTGCTGGCGCTATGAGTTCAAGCTGTCATCGGCGCATTTTCCCAAATGAGATGTTGGAAAACCCCGCGTATAAGACGCACCCCCAACTTGAAGAAATCCTATAAGACGCACAAGGCATTTGTTTGGCGTAGAGGATGCGTCTTATACGCGGGAGATTACGGTATGTATGGATTTTTTTTTTTTTTGAGATTTTTTTTTCAGACTGGCTGTAAATTTTCGTGCCTACGCGACACAAATTTGATGTGCGAAATTGAAAAAAAAAATTCCATGTCTCGATAAATGCCAGAATATTAGATTTCCCCCAAAAATGCCCATAAAAAGTTAGGGTAGTGCCAAAAAGTTTGGGTAGGTAGTGTTACCTGAACACAACAATTTTTTTTTAGGCCTCATAACTCCCTCTCAAGTCGGGGGTGCGTCTTATACAATGGTGCAGCTTATACGAGAGAATTGATGGTATGTGCATTCCATTCATGCTATAGAAGCTGTGTTCTTTGCTAAATTTTAATTACCTATTATTGGAGGTTAAATCTACAGTGTTGTCAAGAACCTTTTCTTAATGCAGACCACAATCTTATGTCTGTCCTTTATCTTAAGTTTCAACATTTTAAGTGACCACCGGTGGCAAGTAAAAGACACTTAGTCTGTGGCAATGACACATATAGAAAAATATCAGCCTCTGTAGCCAAAACCCCTGGGGCTAGATGGTAGACCAGCGAGTTCCCAAATTCATGTATCCAGGTTAAAATAAACATGTTTCAAAAAAGAAAATTGCCTGCATCTTGGCATCTCACGCAGGCCGTTTTCCTCTCAGACAGGCCGTATAAGTATTGATATACTAAGGCACCTTTATAAGCAAAATGCTCAAAACATCTTTACAAAATTTGTCATATCTCAGCATCTAATTGGCCGATTTGAAAAAATTCTTTCATTAGAAAGCTGACATCATGATGGGCCATGCTAGTGTAGAGGTATAATACCGTATTCTCTCGCGTAGAAGACGCGCTGCGCGTATAGGACGCACCCCAAACTCAGCAGAGGCATTTTCATGTATAAGACGCACCTCTTAGGGCTCAATTTTGTAAATCCAGTACACTTCTATAGTAAAATTACCCCTCGTATAAGACGCCCCCCCAACTTGAAAAGATCCTAGAAGACTCCCCAGCATTTTGTTTGGCGTAGAGGACGCGTCTTATACGCGGGAGTTTACGGTAGTATGTACCGTAATCTCCCGCGTAGAAGGCGCGTCTTCTACGCCAAACAAAATGCTGCTGGGTCTTATACGCGGGAGGTAAATTGCCTTGAGTTTGGGATGCGCCTTATACGCGGGTTTTTTCAACATCTCATTTGGGAAAATGCGCCGATGACAGCTTGAACTCATAGCGCCAGCACGGCGGCAGACCGGGAGGTGTCGACGCGCTCGCCGGGGATAAGGCCCACCATGCGCCGATGACAGCTTGAACTCATATAGCCAGCAATTCGGCAGCCCGTTCGGTGTAGATTTGCTCGGCGGGTTTGACACCGACCGTCACACCGTGTGCCGATGACAGCTTGAACTCATATAGCCAGCACCGCGGCAGACCGGGAGCTGTTGATGGGCGCTCGGCGGGTTTGACGCCGACCGTGTACCGCTGACAGCTTGAACTCATATAGCCAGCACCGCGGCAGACCGGTCACTGTAGATTTGCTCGGCGGGTTTGACGCCGACCGTGTACCGCTGACAGCTTGAACTCATATAGCCAGCACCGCGGCAGACCGGGAGCTGTCGACGGGCGCTCGGCGGGTTTGACGCCGACCGTGTGCCGATGACAGCTTGAACTCATAGCGCCAGCACCGCGGCAGACCGGTCACTGTAGATTTGCTCGGCGGGTTTGACGCTGACCGTGTGCCGATGACAGCTTGAACTCATATAGCCAGCACCACGGCAGACCGGGAGGTGTTGACGGGCGCTCGGCGGGTTTGACGCCGACCGTGTGCCGATGACAGCTTGAACTCATAGAGCCTGCACCGCGGCAGACCGGTCACTGTAGAATAGGGGGTGGGGAGGGGGGGGGGCGCCTTCTACGCGAAACAGCCCCCCTGTGAGTTGGGGGGGCGCCTTATACGCGGGTTTTTCTGGAAATCGATCCAGAAGAGGTACGTGCGCCTTCTACGTGAAAAGGCCTTCTCTGAGTTGGGGGGGCGCCTTCTACGCGAGCTGCGCCTTCTACGCGGGAGATTACGGTATCATATTGTGGTCTGTTGCGGCGGGTAAGGCCTAAAAAAATTGTGTTCTGGTAACATTGTTAGGGTAGGTAGGTAGGGAATTTTTTTGTTGTTGGAGAATTTTTTTAAGGCCATCTGTAAATTTTCACACCTAAGTGACGCGATTTTGATGTGCATGATCCTAAAAAGAAACCTTCCAATCCATGTCTCGAGAAGAGTAAAAAAAATCCGATTTTCCCCCTAAAATTCCCATAAAATAAGTTAGGTTAGGGCCAAAATTTAGGGTAGGTAGTGTTACCCTGAACACAAAACTTTTTTTAGGCCTACCATAAGTCAGTCATGTTCCTCAGGTAGCGGGTAGGTGGCAACACTGTCCCGGGCCTGTGGGGACATCTTGTGACGTGTGTCAGATGGTATATAAGCCATTGCGACAGAAGCCCTCAGCCTTCTTCAAGTGCAACTATAATCATATCACCACTTCTCAACCGATGTGTTCTTTTGCTTGTTGCCTCCCGGCAGCTGACTCTGTGTACGTAAGGAATAACCATTGGCATACACTCAGAACCCTGTCTTAATTGTCTTTTACAAAACCGGGACACAAATCACTACACTAGCCTGCGTCCCAAAGCCATTTTCGGCAAAATTGACCTACCGTAATCTCCCGCATATAAGGCGCACCTCGCGTAAAAGGCGCACCTAGAGTTTTAGAAAATAGTCAAAAAAATGAAAAATCCATAACTTTTATTCTACTTAAGGTGGCTGGCGGGGATTGTTAGTTCACCATTTGACACCAGGGGTCTCCTATGCTCTATTGAAATTATGAGAACGAAATACGCAAAATCCTGAATGGGTTGAACAGGGATTTGAACTCCAGACCTCTTGTGTACAAGGCAGAGATGTAACACATGTGCCAAAGAGTCAGTTGGGGGAGAGATTTTGGAATGTACGTTATAATCTAGATGTACTTATTTTCGCCATTTCCCTTAAGGAAAATTTTCAATCATCCAAAACAATAGAAATATGGCTGGGACCATATGTCAGAACTACACCCACTGCAAAGATATGTGCATAATCTAAGTGCTGAGGAAGTTATAAGAAAATCTAATTACTTTTTGATATGACTCTGCGGATTTATGTTGCATATTGCTGTATAATCCTATATAATAGTAAAAGTTCTGTATCTCAGAAATATGCCTGGGACCCCCACATTTTTATTGCATATATGAATAGTACATATCATTTTGGGATTCTGGTGATAATCTGGTGAAAATCTAGTAATCTCCCGCGTAGAAGGCGCAGCTCGCGTAGAAGGCGCACCCCCAACTCAGAGAATGGCTTTTCACGTAGAAGGCGCACGTACCTCTTCTGGATCGATTCCTGGAAAAACCCGCGTATAAGGCGCCCCCCCAACTCACAGGGGGGCTGTTTCGCGTAGAAGGCGCCCCCCTCCCCACCCCCCCCCACCCTCACTATTGTACACCTCCCGGTCTGCCGCGGTGCTGGGTCTATGAGTTCAAGCTGTCATCGGCACACGGTCGGCTTGAACCCGCCAAGCGCCCGTCGACAGCTCCCGGTCTGCCGCGGTGCTGGCTATATGAGTTCAAGCTGTCACCGGCACACGGTCGGCGTCAAACCCGCCGAGCGCCCGTCGACAGCTCCCGGTCTGCCGCGGTGCTGGCTATATGAGTTCAAGCTGTCAGCGGCACACGGTCGGCGTCAAACCCGCCGAGCGCCCGTCGACAGCTCCCGGTCTGCCGTGGTGCTGGGTCTATGAGTTCAAGCTGTCATCGGCACACGGTCGGCGTCAAACCCGCAGAGCGCCCGTCGACAGCTCCCGGGCTGCCGAATTGCTGGCTATATGAGTTCAAGCTGTCATCGGCGCATGGTGGGCCTTATCCCCGGCGAGCGCGTCGACACCTCCCGGTCTGCCGCCGTGCTGGCGCTATGAGTTCAAGCTGTCATCGGCGCATTTTCCCAAATGAGATGTTGGAAAAACCCGCGTATAAGGCGCACCCCAAACTCAAGGCAATTACCCTCCCGCGTATAAGACCCAGCAGCATTTTGTTTGGCGTAGAAGACGCGCCTTCTACGCGGGAGATTACGGTACTTCGATTCTATCCCTGCCAGCCACCTTAATGAATTTTCAAAATTCAAAAAGCTATGTGTTGCTAGAGCCCCCAGGACCCCTAGATCCTATTATGACTGAGGGGGAGTGTAATATATCAAATGAAATGTCTTGGTCTCCCCCTTCTGGATCCAGTAAGAACTAAAACCTTTCGTACAAGACACGCCTTGTGCGCGGGAGATTACGGTAGTAAACCAAACCTATAGAAGCTGTGGACATAAATGCTCCTTTGTAATGAACATTTAGATACATGTGTATATGGTAACTACCATTTCTCTTCGGGCTTCCCTAGCCCACTTAAAAGGGTCTATTTCTCCTCTTTCCTATCCCCTCAGGATATGTGTGGTGCACATATGCGCGGGCACTGACACATTCCTCTGTGAAATTGTGTAATGTAGTTCTCGCCATGAATATGACCTTAGCTGTCAAATGGCGTTAAACATCTATTACTCACTTACCATTTCTCTTTCAGGTTTCTCCAGACATCTGATACAACTAAACGGTTTGTCAAGGGTCCACTTTAATCCCGCTGGTCATCTATGCTCTACAAGGTGGGTGTTGCACATTTGTCACATAATCTGAAGGTATTAGCTTTAATACCGTAATCTGGGGGCTTCCCTAGCCCACTTAAAAGGGTCTATATCTCCTCTTTCCTATCCCCTCAGGATGTGTGTGGTGCACATATGCGCGGGCACTGACACATTCCTCTGTTAAATTATCAACCTGTGAAGCACGGGATAGCCACTTAGTGCCGCTAAAGTGCTGTAAAACACAAATCAATCAATCAATAATACCGTAATCTCCCACGTATAAGGCGCATCTTATACGCAAATCAGATCGTGGATGGGTCTTATACGCAGGATTCAGGCTGCCTTGAGTTGGGGGTGCGCCTTATACGCGTTTTTTTCCGGTATCTCAATTGACTTGCTTCGGCAGTACATATACTAAAATTGGAACGATACAGAGAAGATCAGGTTGGGTATGATGCTTATCCCCCGGGAACCTTCAGCGTTTCCGAGAATCCACGAGAGGAGGATTCGTGCATGCGCAGTCAGTTTGGATTCCCGAGTGACAGCGTCTCATTGGTCTGCAAGAGCCCTTAGCCATTTCGAGCTGTAAGTATATAATTTGTTGATCTGGGTGGCGGATTTTCGCCCCACAGACTAATTTTACTGTATAGATTGTTTGGGCAATTCTTTGTTTGCCCTTTCTGCTCGTATAATTGTGTTTAGAGCAGTTTTCAACGACCGGGCCGATCCTCCTCCGAGGCGGCCATCTTGGTTTTCACGGTCGTCAACATTTCATTCAATCTACACCCCCTGGTGTTAAAAGAGTGGAATTTTGCCCGTTTTAAGGGCAAATCACAGCTTTGCCCACCCCCCGGTGGTCTTTGCTAACCGTTGGCTAGTTATTTTGATTTATTTCGCCACTAAATGTGAGTTTTCCCGATCGGTACGCTGACCGGGCGGCGGAAAACTTTGCCGCTGGTTTCAGCGAGTCTCTCGGTTAAGACGGAGACAAGCACCCGCCCGGTACGTTGACCGAGCGGCGGAAAACTTTGCCGCTGGTTTCGGCGAGTTTCTCTGTTAAGACGGAGACAAGCACCCGCCCGGTACGTTGACCGAGCGGCGGAAAACTTTGCCGCTGGTTTCGGCGAGTCTCGCTGTTAAGACGGAGACGAGCACCCGCCCGGTACGTTGACCAAGCGGCGGAAAACTCTGCCGCTGGTTTCGGCGTGTTTCTCGGTTAAGACGGAGACTAGCGCGCGCCCGGTACGTTGACCGAGCGGCGGAAAACTTTGCCGCTGGTTTCGGCGAGCCTCTCTGTTAAGACGGAGACGAGTGCGCGCCCGGTACAGGGACCGATTGACCATAAACTGACAAACTGAAGCAGTTGTTTGCTGGTTTAGCGACCGGCATTACCGGAAGTTTTGGTTTAGCGATCGGCATTACTGGGCCTGTTCACTTGATGTTGATTACAGTTGAGGTTAGTTTCTTCTAACTATTAACTTGAATTGTGATTCTTCCTATTTTAACACGGTAGTGTTTAAATTTTAGTGACTCTGGGTCCTGTTTCTTACAGATTCACCATGAGTGATCAGAAGGAAAACAAGGGCAAGAAAGGTCCAAATACTAGGAGGAAACATACTATAAGTGAGGATGGATCTGACATTCAGATGCATGACTCCAATGAGACCATTGGCACGTCAGGGGCTGGTCATGCGGGTATGGAAGGTACTGCGACTACGTCTACTAATGCGAGTACTTCAGGTACTTCGACCCAATCTACTGCAGGGATTTCTGGCACTCAGGGATTTGATTTCCAATCCTTGTTCCAGAATGTGGACACATCGGCAATGATGGGCCAATTCTTGGGCAGTGTACTGATGCAAGCTGTGAAGCAAACACCCACTGACCCCTCGGAAGAGGAAGAAGATGAGGAAGTTGAGGAGGTTAAGGAGGAGACTAAACCTTCCGGTAAACTTTACAACCTCATGAAAGAGTGTGTGGAGCAGGAACAAGAGAAAGGGAAGAAAGGAAAGGATATCAGACCCTTTGTGGCAGAGTTTCTGAACTCAATGTTCAAGGAAAACAGGACCAGGTCTGACCTGGAAACGTTGCACAGCAAGTACCCACAGCCGGAGAAGGCTGGCCAATTGGTTGTGCCGGAGTTAGAACCAGTGCTTAAGGTTCTAATTAATAAAAGCAAGAACTCTGAGTTTCTTAAACGTGAGGAAGCATTGAAGAAGTTGCAAGTGCACCTGGTAAAGGCCATGCTGTCATTTGTGCCGATCATGGACCTGTGGATATCTCGAGGTGATAAAGACAGTCAGTTGGATGAACTGAGTGAGGCTTTTGGGGACTGTATGAAGTTGATTGTCAGTACAATCAAGGCCATCACTGCTCGTAGAACGGAGGCGCTCAAGCCCATGGTAGTTGCTAAATATGGGGAGCATTTTCTCAAGGATGGTGGAGATGATCCGAAGTTCTTATTCGGAGGTAATCTCGAGGAGGCAATCAAAACTGTGGACTCAGCACACAAGATGGCCGAAAAACTTGAGAAACCAGCACAGCAACATGCAGCGCCAGGGAAAGCTAAGAGTAGCTTCAAACAAGGCCAGCAACAGCAGCGCAGGCGGGGGTTTCCCCAGCAGAGGCATCAGCATCAGCCCAGGGGGTTCAACCCGTTAGCTGGTATGAGGTTCCCATTCGTGATTCCCCAGTTTGGTCACAATGTGGCACCAAGGATGAATGGACCGAGGCCCAGGGCACCAGCGCCAGCAGCAGCGGGTAGTGCAGCGAAGGCGAAGCAAACCTCGGGTTTTCAGAAGTACCGTAATCTCCCGCGTAGAAGGCGCGTCTTCTACGCCAAACAAAATGCTGCTGGGTCTTATACGCGGGAGGTAAATTGCCTTGAGTTTGGGGTGCGCCTTATACGCGGGTTTTTCCAACATCTCATTTGGGAAAATGCGCCGATGACAGCTTGAACTCATAGCGCTAGCGCCGCGGCAGACCGGGAGGTGTCGACGCGCTCGCCGGGGATAAGGCCCACCATACGCCGATGACAGCTTGAACTCATATAGCCAGCAGCGCGGCAGACCGGGAGGTGTTGACGGGCGCTCGGCGGGTTTGACGCCGACCGTGTGCCAATGACAGCTTGAACTCATAGAGCCTGCACCGCGGCAGAGCGGTCGGTGTAGATTTGCTCGGCGGGTTTGACGCCGACCGTGTGCCGGTGACAGCTTGAACTCATAGAGCCTGCAGCGCGGCAGCGGTGTACAGGGGCTCGGCGGGTTTGACGCCGACCGTGTGCCGATGACAGCTTGAACTCATAGAGCCTGCACCGCGGCAGAGCGGTCGGTGTAGATTTGCTCGGCGGGTTTGACGCCGACCGTGTGCCGGTGACAGCTTGAACTCATAGAGCCTGCAGCGCGGCAGCGGTGTACAGGCGCTCGGCGGGTTTGACGCCGACCGTGTGCCGATGACAGCTTGAACTCATAGAGCCTGCACCGCGGCAGCCCGGTCAGTGTAGATTTGCTCGGCGGGTTTGACGCCGACCGTCACACCATGTGCCGATGACAGCATAGACTCAACAGGTTGACACTTTAGACAAAGCGGCATGGCTTGCCGGGGTGTAGGGAACATGTGGGCCGATGACAGCATCGACTCATAGCGCTAGCGCCGCGGCAGACCGGGGAATGGTCCGCACGCCTGCCGGGGTGTAGGGAACGCATGGGCCGACGACAGCATAGCCAGCACCGCGGCAGACCGGTCGCTGTAGATTTGCTCGCCGTTTTTTTAAGCCGACCGTGTGCCGATGACAGCTTGAACTCATATAGGGGGGTGGGGAGGGGGGGGGGGGCGCCTTCTACGCGAAACAGCCCCCCTGTGAGTTGGGGGGGCGCCTTATATGCGGGTTTTTCCAGAAATCGATCCAGAGGAGGTACGTGCGCCTTCTACGTGAAAAGGCCTTCTCTGAGTTGGGGGTGCGCCTTCTACGCGAGCTGCGCCTTCTACGCGGGAGATTACGGTAGGGTCCTTAGCAGGGCAGGTAAGTCCCCTACAGTTCAATCATTCTGCTCAGAATTTTGTTGCTGGTAGCATTGCTAGATATATAGACCGCTGGTCCATGATAACTAGTGACCCGTGGGTCCTGGACCTGGTTAAAGGGGTGAAGATACCTTTTGAGGAGTTGGAACCAACTCAACAAATGGTGCCTTTCCCTTATGATCTGGGATCAGAGAAAGAGGAGCATGTTCACAATGAGATTGGCAAGTTGCTCACAAAAGGTGTCATAGTTCCTGTGGAACCAGCTCAAGGTCAATTCATTTCTAATGTGTTTGTAAGGCCCAAGCCCAATGGCGAGTACAGATTAATTTTGAATCTGTCAAAAATGAATGAGAGTGTAGAGTACACACATTTTAAAATGACAAGTTTAAACACGGCTGTTGAAATGATGAGGCCTGGATGCTTTATGGCATCCATTGACCTCAAGTTTGCTTACTATTGTTTTGGTGTCAAAAGAGGATAGGAAGTTCCTGAGATTCTACTGGAAAGGAATCTTGTATGAGTTCCAGGGCATGCCCAATGGTTTGGCCTGTGCCCCGAGAATTTTTACGAAAATTCTAAATCCAGTCTTCTCCAACCTGAGAGAGGGAGGTCATGAGTGTTTTCAATACATTGATGACTCCTTTATCTTGGGAGATACAGCAAAACAGTGTAGGGTTACTACTGACAGGCTTGGACAAGAGTTAGATTCTCTAGGGTTTGTGGTGCATCCTGATAAATCAGTATTTACGCCTACACAAGAAATTGTGTTTTTGGGGTTCCTGTTGAGCTCACAGACTATGACCGTGAGACCCACACAGGACAAGATAGACAAGTTCAACATGGCGGTGTGGAACTTGGCTAATGGTCCCAAGCCTTACACAATAAGGGATATTGCTGGTATTGTTGGTCTGATGACGGCCTATTCTGCAGGAGTGCAGTATAGGCCGGCACATATCAAGGGTCTTGAGAGAGAAAAGAACCTAGCTCTGGAACAAAATAAAGGGAATTTTGATGCAGAAATGATTGTGGGTTCACATGGTATGGATGACATTAACTGGTGGTAAGAAAACCTTCCGACTGCTTCCAAAAAGATCAGAAACGAGGGTGCTGATTTTGAAAACATCACCAATGCTTCAGGCACTGGGTGGGGGGCTCACAGGGGTGAGACAACCACCAAGGGTATTTGGAAGGAGGAGGAAGTGAACCTTCATAGTAACATTCATGAGTTGATGGCAATCCAATTAGGATTACAAGCATTGGTACCAGAACATGGGGTCAATGTCAAAATTCGTACTGATAACACTACTGCTTTGGCTTATGTCCGAAAAATGGGTGGAATCAAATCGGTTGAATGCAATGAGTTGGCAAAGCAAATCTGGGACTGGTGTGCCGAGAGGGATATGTGGTTGACCATCAACCACATACCAGGAAAGGAAAATGTGTTGGCAGACTACCTGTCAAGACACTTTTCACCAGATCTGGAATGGGAATTGAGTCCAAAAATTTTCAAGAAGGTTTGCAAAATTTTTGGCACACCAGAAGTGGATTTGTTTGCCTCTCGTGCTAACGCTAAATTGCCATGTTTTGTGTCTTGGGGGCCACAACCTGGCGCCTGGGACAAAGATGCATTGTCCATCTCATGGAAGGGAAAATACATGTATATTTTTCCTCCTTTCAGTCTGTTGGGACCCGTAATTCAAAGGATCAGGCTGGAGAGGGTACAAGCGATTCTGGTCACCCCCGATTGGCCGGGTCAACCGTGGTACGGCGGGCTCCAACGCACCAATTGGAGAAGACTTCGCTTCAGGAGAGACAGAGGAAACTTGTGTCATCCAGGAGAGCCCGCGAACAAGCTAAGGCTACAAACTACCCCGTTGGTGGTCTATCGTTCCTTCTGAAGAAGAAATTGGTGAAAAGGGGATTTGACAGTCATACTATTCAGCTGGCAGTTAATGCCAGGAGACCTGCCACTAGGAAGTCATATACGACTTATCTTAAAGACTGGTGCGTTTTCTGCGTGGAAAGGGGCATTCCAGTGCTCCAGCCTACTATTCAGCAAGTGTGTCAGTTCCTTTCAAAACTGCAAAGAGAGGGGAAAAGTTACCAGGCCCTGAACGCAGCCAGATGTGCTCTCTCTGCGGTTTGCAATTATATCAATGGCAAACCAGTGGGACAACATCAGGTAGTCAAACTGTTGATCAAAGGAGCGTATGAAATGAATCCGCCAGGTCCCCGCTACCACACCTTTTGAGACGTCCGTAAGGTACTTGATGTCATTCAGCAGTGGGACAATGAAACAGTCTCACTTAAGAAACTCTCAATGAAGTTGAGCGTATTACTACTTCTCGTGACATCCCAGAGGGGACAGACCATAGTAAATCTGTCAATCAAAAACATGTCTGTTAAGGACAAAGCAGTGTTCCGCATGACGAAACTACTGAAGAGCAACCGGCAAGGTGATCCGCTGAACACACTGGTACTTCGGAAATTTGACGAAAACCCTAGGGTGTGTGTGGTACGGTGCCTGGAACAGTACCTTGAAAGAACAAGGACAATTTGATCTGAAGAATCGCAGTTGCTTATTAGTTATATAAAACCACATCTACCGATAAGGCGGGACACTCTATCAAGATGGGTGTTAGGCGTACTTGCGTTATCAGGCATAGACGTGCAACAGTACAAGCTGCACTCAACCCGAGGAGCCTCAGCGTCGGGGCTCCTCAGGGTGGGGGGCAACTTAAACCTGCTAATGAAAAGGGCTGGGTGGCGCCAGTCAGTTTCATTTGCACGGTTTTATCACAAACCAATAGAAGACATTGTCGAGGGTAACGCCATTCTGGCGTAAAATGAAGTTACCTTTTGTAAGGCTTGAAAGTTACTCTTGCGAGTATTTGAACTTTGTAAGTTTAGAACTGTTATGGTTATTGGCATCTTAAGATGACATATTGGGTGTATAAGTCAAGTTAGATTTATTATAGACAAGTTGTTATCATATGTGGATATATATTTTCTTCCACATTACCACTTTAATATTGTCACACACAATATAAGTTGAATGTAAATACGTTGTTGTGTTTTCTGTTCAGGGTAGTCAATTGCTCTGAAACTCTCGTGGATTCTCGGAAACGCTGAAGGTTCCCAAGGGATAATATTAAGATTATTTGAGACTTACCTGTAAGTTGAGGTATAATCAGGATTATACCGAGGGAACCTGGCGGTTCAGGGAATACACGCCCTACCGCTCCCTCCCTCGGTTAATCATGATGTCTCAGATTAATTAATAAGGGGGGTGTTATTGGAATTTACCCCTAGTAAGGTTAGGTATTAGTTAGTTGACCCCCCTTCACAGGCTCTTAAGGACTGACTGCGCATGCGCGAATCCTCCTCTCGTGTATTCCCTGAACCGCCAGGTTCCCTCGGTATAATCCTGATTATACCTCAACTTACAGGTAAGTCTCAAATAATCTTAATATAATCATATATTTTTTTTGAATGCCACAAATGAGGTGTGACCAGAAGTAGAACTTATCTCTAACATTGTATCATTAGTTTTTTATTTCTTTTTATACATACATCCATTCTATCAATGTTGTAGCATGTTAGGGAATGAATTTAAATCAAGACATTATCTAAACATAGTTTGAACATCTATTCTTTAACTCAAACATTTAGCAAGTGCATATTAATGGTATACTGGCTCCATCTGGTGGCACTTCTAGGAATCATTCCTATTCAATACAGGATAATTAACTTGAAAAGCGAGTTATAAGGAGACACTCTGGGGCCCTGCACTTTCAGTCATTTTGGTGGTGCGAATAAGTTTAAAAAAAGATGGAAATTTTGTATATAAGAGGCAGAATTACTCAATGGATTTGTTGTATCATTAAAGGAGGAGATGTAGGGGTCTTGCAGGAAAAGGTATTTCATTACAAAGTTTTGTAAATTTTGACGCTTTTTGCCTCCAATGGTGTAGGTATATGATGTTGATCCATGTATCAACTTTTCCGCCTTTTTTGGCAATGTGGTGTGAATAGCGCAGTTTTGGCAGGAGTTATGCAAATAGTGGCTTGGTGGTGCGAATAACCTGGGTAAGGGAGTGCTGATGCAACAGGATGAGTGCACAACTCATGGGAGCCAATCACAGGCTTTTCACTTTTCTAGTTATCAGCAATTTACATTGCTGAATTATATTAAATGATCATGATCAAGATCCAGTTTGCATTATTATTATGTGTTAGATTGTATTCCCAGTTCTGTAGTTGTAAATGGATTTTAGGTTATCCATGCTTAGATCACTGTTTTACATGATAGATTTCATGTTATAATGTCAATAGGTCATCATGATGTTGATTTGTCAAAACTGTGTCAGAAGATAGTATACAATTGAAATTTACCTCAGACTTTACCTTGATCATGATCATTTATAATCATGTATTCAGTAGGAATGGTTCCTAGAAGTGCCACCACATGGAGCCAGTATACCATTCATATACACCTGCTATATGTTTGACTTAAGAATAGCTGTTCAAATTATGTTTAGATGTTTTGATTTAAATTCATTCCCTAATTTGCTACAACATTGATAGATTGCATGAATGTAGGAAAAGAAATCAAAAGAACTGATGAATCAATGTTAGAGATAAGTTCTACTTCTGGTCACAAATCATTTGTGGTATCATGAAAATTATATGATCAGCATCATAGCCACTATTTTCAGGGGTGTGAAATCTCCGCAGAAACATGGAATTCCGCGGTTTTGATGCTCACAGGGACCATTCCTGAGATCTGTGCAATTCCACTGAGAAAATGAATTACCATTTATATGGGGGGGGGAGGGTCCATAGAATTTTATCAAATATTCAGATCTGTTGTCATCTGAAATAAAAAAGAAATTGAGTATCCCAGTGGTAGTTCTTAGCATCTCTGTACAAGAGAAGATAGCATGTGTCCAATTGATTATATAAATGACCTTTATATAATGTTAAAAAGTAAACTGGAAATCATTGCGAAGTAGCTTCAGAGGAAATGGATTTTAGGATTTCACACCCCTGTATTTTTCAAAATTTCATGTGTAAGGTGCGCCTTCTACGTGGGCAGTGAATCCAAAGTTGGGGGTGCGCCTTATACGCGGGGGTTTTGCAAAACACCAATTCAGAGGCAGTAGGTGCACCTTCCACGTGGACCTGCCTTCTTTGAGTTGGGGGTGCACCTTCTACGCGGGCTGCGCCTTCTATGCAGGAGATTACGGTAGTTGTGATTCCTTTGACAGGAACATAGGTGGCAGAACAGGGGGAGGCAATTTCAAGGTTAAATTCCAAAAGATTCTTAAACTAATGGCCAAACCCTTCAAGAGCACATCAATTATAAGGTAAAAATTCCAATATTTCAAATAGGGATGTCATTGACCTCTAATGACGATAATCGCGATTTTTGTTGTCGATATAGCGATATATATTGCGATATTTCAGTGTCTTTGAATAGGAGATAAGTACAGAAGGTTGTTGCCATTTGCAGGTGACATCTGAGCTTTGAGATTCCAGGGGGAAGGGGGACATAGTGAAACATGACAAAGAGATCAATGGCATAGATGTTCCTTTTGGTAACATAACCTAAAGTCCAATAAACATGGTACAGGTAGCCAGCTGCAGGTAGCTACAATGGAAGTCATTCCTATCCCATTTTTCCCCCACATCACGATCTTTAATTTGATACCAAATATGCCTATATTTTTGTATTTTCCCAAGATTTCACAAAAGAATTTTTACAAAAAATGAAGAAGTACCGTAAACTCCCACGTAGAAGACGTGCTGCGCGTATAAGACGCACCCCAAACTCAGAACATGCATTTTCGAGTATAAGACGCACATTTTAAGGCTGAAATTTGTAAGATCAATACATTTCTATAGTAAAATTACCCCTCGTATAAGACGCACCCCAAACTTGAAAAAATCCTATAAGACCCCCCAGGCATTTGTTTGGCGTAGAGGACGCGTCTTATATGCGGGAGTTTACGGTAGGTCATAATATATCGATATAAGTTCAATGTGGATACGACATTCAACAATGCAATATTGCCGATATTTCGATATTGTGACTATCGATGACATCCCTAATTTAAAAAAATGGCTGACTTCATCTAAGTTTACCAATACCACTAGATGTGGGGGCATGCCCCCCCCCCCCCACCAACTTCAAACATGTTCTGCCGCCCCTGAAGGACAGGTAAGAAAAAAGAACATTATGAAGGTTAAAAGTGGATAATGAATAAGGCTACCGGTATGTCTCATAGAAGTGATGCAAGTAGGAAATGAAGGTGTCTAACAGAGGTTTCTGACCGGCTGCTATATTGGCCTGTATTTTGATTTATCTCACGTAATAGTCTAGATTTTTCAAATGGTTTATGTGTTTACATCTATTACACTGCCCCTTGTCCGAGAACCACAGTAACTCAACTAAGTTTTTTAGGCTAACTTCTCTCTCAGAAATGAAGGTTTCTGACCATCTTGAGAATAGGGATAGTATGTTATCACAAGTTTTCAGTAAATCAATAAATTGTAAATAACAGAAAACTCTATTTCTATCAACCAGGATAGTTATAATAAAAGCAGGACAGCAGTAAACAGATTTTACTCTGCTAGTCAGAAACCTTCATCTTTGGACAGATGATAGCCAATTGCAGCCTTATTGAGGAATTTCTGAGATTTATTTTTACTTGAAACGTGTGCAGGGACACTGCCAGAATACCTGTTCTGTCAGTCACTTATGGAATTCAGCTGTTTTCTGCACCTTTATGGCTGGTCAGAAACCTTCACACTCAGACTTGCATCACAGTAGTGAGACATAGCCATAAACTTTTAAACCATAATGGGAAATAAAACATCTTAGCACTAAATTATAAAAGCCTCTACGAAACAAGTACTCCAAATGTCCAGCCCAGACTGGTTTTGACAAGGTTCCTTTTGCCAGATGTCAAAACGGCAGCAAACAATACAGATGTGTGTGGGAGGTGACTATGGTTTATTTTGTATTTCAGAAGTAGACCCAGCAAATTTACTTAAGATACAATGACGGACAGGATGGTAGCTGATAACCCTATGACAGCTGGGGTACATTCCTTGCGAGAACAGCATCAGTTACTAGATTACACAATACTAGTAGATGACCAAGAGTTTAGAGTCCACAAAGTAGTCATGGCAGCAATGAGTGATTACTTCCGGGCTATGTTGACTGCTGGTATGGTTGACAGTAGCAAAGATGTAGTCAGGGTTGAAGAAGTAGGAGCTGGCATTGTGAAAATCCTCATTGACTTCATCTATACCAACAACATGGCTATCACCATGGCCAATGCTTCTGAAATCCTGACTGGGGCTCTTTACTTACAGATACAAACAGCTATAGATAAATGTACAAAATTCTTAAATGACAATTTGGACAGCAAGAACTGTTTTGATGTGCATACATTGTGCAGAGCATATGGTGTCATGGATGCAGTCAGATCTGTTGAGGATTACATCAAGAGAAACATTCGGGCAATTGCTAAAGATGACTGTGTACTAGATTTATCCAAAAATGATTTTTGCTATGTGTTAGACAACTGGCAAAGCTCAGAGATGGATCTCTTCAAGTTGATACAAAAATGGGCTAAATATGATGAGAAAGGAAGGGCTCAGTATGTTGAAGACTTGCTGTGTTCAGTACGCTATTCCCTCATGACACAAACACAAGTGTCAGCGCTGATTGATATAAAGGAATCCTGTGAGATGGCCAAAGCTTGGCATGATCTTGTAGATGAAGCCTATGCATACCACAAGCTACCTATTCACTGTCGTGTTCCTGACACATCTGAACAAACCAGAGTAAGAAGTGCTCCAAGCTTTGTCTCTGTTTCAATTGACAGGAACAAACCAGGACACTTTTATGACCCTTTGCAAGAAAAATATTTAAGTCATGAAGACCTTGTGATCAGAGAGTCTATCACAAGTATCTGTGATATGATTGTAGTCAACAATTTTTTGGTGCTCTGTGGACCAAGTGAAGAGGGTGAAGACTGGTACATCTTCGATCCAAGAACTTCAAAATGGGAAGTTATGGCTCCACTAGATAGAGGTGCAACTGCATCTGTCTTTGCATACAGCAACAAACATCTTTATGTTATTGGTGGTATAGATGGTGAGGATGAAAATGGCCATGATGTACACACAGACTCAATTGAACAGTACAACTTTGAAACAGATGAATGGAAGACATTCAGTTGGCTGTCATTTTCAGTAAAAATGTGTGCGGCATGTGTTATAAATGATGGTCTGTACATTAGTGGTGGGATGGCAGCAGAAGCTGATGACTTCAGAGAAAGAATAGGGCTAACAAGGATGGATCGTCTAGATCTCTTGAATGGTCTGTGGGAACAACAAGCTCCCATGCTAGCCCCAAGATTCCATCACTCACTACATGTCATGAAGGTTCTTGGTGAGGAGGTCATTTGTGTCTTTGATACAGACATCAATAAGAACTACTGCGAGAGTGACCTAACGATATCCTTGGAATACTACAAGCCAGAAACAGATCAATGGTTTAAATGTCGCTTTATTCTGAACAAACCACTTGATGTGGAAGAAAGAGGCCTATGGACAACTGATAGACAATGGATGAGAGGAAACACCCTCTTCATTGGAAGTAGGACCTCATCCTGTGAACCTACTAGAAAAGAATCTGTAATGCTGACATTCCAAGAGAATGGCACAGACGTTTCTGTAGACTATGTTGCTTGTGAACAAGCAGAACCAGATGGTGACAATGTACTACAAATAGTCCACTTTGAAAATTAAAAGGGGCTGCTGTTAACTGTTGAGCGAGGTCGTACCAGACCTGTTAAATGAAGATCTGTAGTTCTATGCTAGGAAAATAGTATGGTCAAGATGCACTATTCTAAAAGAAAAAGAGGTACAAACAGTCGGAAGAAACGTGACTTTGGGGGGGGGGGGCGATGCGGGTCAGGCGGGGAGTGTCGACATTTTTAAGAACAGCAAGTGTTATATTTTTTAGAGGGTTTAGGGCCATGTCTCGAAGGAAAAATTTGAAAATTTAGATATTGATCCTTTTATTTTGGTCAAATAGTGAGCAAATGACCAAGTTCACCATAAAAGTGTATATTGGTTTCAAAAATTTTAGGGGGGGGGGCAAAATATAGTCTGGCCCCCCTGGTCTGAGATTGGGGGAGGCATGGCCCCCTGGTACCACCCCCCCTCCTATTCCGACACCCCTGTTAATTTATTTTAGTTTGTGGAATAGTCTAAGAGTGGCACTAGTGAATAAACTAGCCAACTAATTGGTGATACCAGTAATATTAATGGTCATAATGATGACTACCAAGATGCAGGAAGGCCTTAAGACTTATAATGCCACCAAGGAACAACTAATTCTTGTAGTGTACAAAAACTTGATACATTTGGTGATTTACTATACTGTATATCTCAACATACCAGAGATGCTCAAATGATTGTGTTCATTCAGTGGCATGGTAATTGAAAGGATGGACAGCACTATGTTTTGGAAACCTAAGACCAGCAGGGTATGACAGAATTCATTGCGTGATATTGAAATAAGTTAGACCTTCCCTTAAAAAAATGACTTGTCTGCTGCAAAGAAGTAGAAATAACTACATGTACCGTAATGTCCTGTTTAAGTTGAGTCTGTTTATAAGCTGCTTCCTGACTTTGGGAGGGTGCTACAAGCTGCACATAAAGCCTTCAAATTAATGTGCTTATCTATTAGTACATTGTACTAAATACCCACTTATAAGTCACAGTCCTTCTTGGAATCCATTCTATTATCTGTACTTGGCCTCTCTTTCACGTATAAGTCAAAAGTGCAGTCTCTACATAAAATTAGCGGTACATGTGATGTCATTTCTAAAAAAAAACAACATGTTTCTCCGACTGCACAAGAAAGAATCGAGGCGAGATTCTGTCCTTTTAGAGCCCCCTAGTGTTGAAACGAGCTCAAGTGAAGATAAAATGATTATAAATGACTTCATATTGATACAAAACAGCAGTGTTAAAAAACCAACCTGCTGTTAATTCCCACATAGAAGCCATGGAACTAGATGCCTGCTGCAGCGATAGTCATGGCACGGCTTATAAGCATGTACTTCATCCTATAAAACAATACAAGCGTAAACTCCCATGTACAAGGCCCATGTACTCCCAGTATCTCATAATAGGACATGAGAGGGCCCGTGAGGGTCCCGGGGGCCTAGCTACACATAGCTTTTTTAATTTTAATAATCCATTCAGTGGAACAAAAGATAATAATTTTTTATTTTTCTGATCAAATCCTAAAGCTCTAGGTGCGTCTTAAAGGCGGGAGATTACGGCAAATCTTCAATTTTCAGGCCTCAGATGTGACTTATATCATTCTCCTAAAGTCAGGGTGTGGCTTATGCCAGTATGGCTTATATGTGAGGGTTTTCGTTACTATTGGCTCTCTTCACTTGCTATGTCTTATCTTTTCTCTCTTTATTTATGAATTGACAGAACAAAGGGATTTTCCAAATAAATCTCATGTCATTGATACCTTTGTGAGATGCATAACCAATAAATGATATAAAACCTGAGTTTTGTGTCTTTTTTTTTTTTTTGCATGAATATATCGAAATTGAATTCATAAGGCCACACCAAAAAAATAAGTTGGTCTACGGTTTTTGTTTTGAAAAAATGGTAAGAGCGAGCGATTTTTTTATTTTATTTATTTTTTTTTTTTTTTAAAGAATTTTTTGGTGTCCAATGGATTCCTTGCTGGGAAATTGAGGCGAGCGAACAAATTTTTTTTTTTTTTTTTTGGAGTTGCTTGCCACGTAGTGGCTGGGAGTGCAGCGACTGTAGCAACTCTATTATGTTTTCGGTTTGTCAGTGACGTCGCGGTCACCTTGTGATGCAATTTGTGATGTCATACATCGGCCGTGACATCACACATCCGCCGCAGTGGCAACTCCTATCCGTCCCTTGCCACATTTTTCTTGTTAATTTTGCCAAACATCACAAAGAGAAAACTTGTAGAAACTGAAGCGAGCGAAATCCGTAGACAAGATTTTTTTCAAAGAAAAAAAATTTGTATTTCCAATAATGTGGAGAGGGCGATCCATAGACCAACTTATTTTTTTGGTGTGGCCTAAGTGCAAAATGTTTGGTTTAAAATGCAAAAGATCAGTGATGAACAGCTGCTTGGATCATGGGATTTTTTTGCTCAAACTTTGTGCAGCCAAAGGTTTGTTTGTTTATTTTTTAAAAAAGAGTTGGATTTGGAAACTGAGATTTCCAAGTCTTCAGAGGCAAAAAAGAACAAAGAAAAAAGGACCGCTGAAAACACTTTTCAGGCATCCAAATCAATCTTTTGGTGATCAACTACACTTTTTGGGGGATTAAATAGTGGAAACATCAAGACTTGTTTGGCGGTTGGCTTTCAACATGGACTTTTTCTAATTATTTCACTCAGATCTTGAAAAATCTCAGTGGCCAAAGGTAAAGAGAAATCATTTTGCCAAAAAATCACGGTGGCAGATCCTTAATCCAAGTTGTTTTAATTAAACCCATGCAAAACTTCGCCTACAGGCACCCCCTACACCCAAACTCCTGTCTACGAGAGTCTTGTGAAGGAGTGACCCCCATCCCTAACTCAACACCACGACCCTAAAAAAAGGTTTGTTGGGGTGCAGGATATGTTTTGCTCTCCACCCCATACCCCAAAAGGAAATGAATAATCATATGCTTATGTAGTAGACTCAGCCATTAACCCACAAATTGATTAAGCCATTAGGACACACTCCCAAAGCATTATCCCATGAGCAACCCAAACTGCAACAACAGTACAGGAGGATATGTTGTGCCATAGAGATTCTTTGCCTTTTGGATTTTGAAATAAAAAAACACTTTTAAGCACAAACAATATATAAACTCATGAATCATAAAAAGGCTCACTACTCGCTCCATTATACCCACCCTGTAAATGGCCTCCACAAATTTCAAAAGAATTGCCTGTGTGCCCAGTTTCTAGCAAAACACAGAATGAGATGATGCAACCGTGAACATTATGTACTTGGCTGACTGCAGAAATGCATCTTTATATGGTAGGTGATAGTACTTTTACTCATTCCATTTCAGAAACGCATTAGTGACGAGGTGCAGCATATTTAAATTTTCCTGACAGGCTGACAACTAAATTAATCTGTGATGGCAGCTAAATTTGGTGGGACAATGACAAAGAAGGGCATGACAGGAAACATGGATAAACCTGTAGCTGATAACCCAATGGTAGCCGGTGTTCATTCCCTTAGGGAACAGCATCAGTTCAGTTATTGTATTACACCATACAAGTAGACAAAGTCATCATGGCAGCAATGAGTGATTACTCCCGGGCTATGTTGACTGCTGGTATGGTTGACAGTTGCAAAGATGTAGTCAGGATTGAAGTAGTAGGAGCTGAAACTGTGAAAATCCTGATTGACTTCATCTATACCAACAACATGGCTATCACCACTGCCAATGCTTCTGAAATCCTGACTGAGGCTCTTTATTTGCAAAAACAAACAGCTATAGATATATGTACAAGATTCTTAAACGACAATTTGGATAGCAAGTACTGTTTTGATGTTCGCACATTGTTCAGGACATATGGTGTCATGGATTCAGTCGGATCTGTTGAGGATTATATCAAGAGAAACATTCGGGCAATTGCTAAAGATGACTGTGTACTAGGTTTATCCAAAAATGATTTTTGCTATGTGTTAGACAACTGGCAAAGCTCAGAGATGGATCTCTTTAAGTAAATCCAAAAATGGGCTAAATATGATGAGAAAGGAAGGGCTGAGTATGTTGAGTGAGTGAGTGAGTGAGTAATAGATGTTTAACGCCATTTCGACAGCTAAGGTCATATTCATGGCGAGAACGACATTACACAATTTCACAGAGGAATGTGTCAGTGCCCATGCATATGCACACCACACACATCCTGAGGGGATAGATAGGAAAGAGGAGATAGACCCTTTTAAGTGGGCTAGGGAAGCCCCTCAGTGTGTTGAAGACTTACTATGTTCAGTATGCTATTCCCTAATGACACCATCACAAGTGTTAGAGGTGATTGATATAAAGGAACCCTGTGGGATGGCCAAAGCTTGGCATGATCTTGTAGATAAAGCCTATGCATACCACAAGCTACCTATTCACCATCGTGTCCCTGACACATCTGAACAATCCAAAGTAAGAAGTGCTGCAAGCTTTGTCTCCATTTCAATTGACAGGAACAAACCAGAACACTTTTATGACCCTTTGCAAGAAAAAAATATTTAAGTCATGAAGACCTTCTGATCAAAGAGTCTATTACTAGTATCTATGATATGATTGTAGTCAACAATTTTTTGGTGCTCTGTGGACCAAGTGAACAGAGTGAAGACTGGTACATCTTTGATCCAAGAACTTCAAAATGGGAAGACAATGGATTAGAGGAAACGCCCTCTTCATTGGAAGTAGGACTCCATTCTGTAAACCTACTAGTGAATAAACTCGCCAACTGATAGGCGATACCAGTGATATTAATGGTCACAATGATGATTACCAGGATATATAGGAATGCCTTAAGCCTCATAATGCCACCAAGGAACAGCTGACTTGTCTAGTGTACAAACTTGATACATTTGGTGATTTACTATATGTATATATCTCAAAACATGAGAGATTCTCAAATGATATATGTGTTCATTCAGTGGGCATTGTAATTGGAGGGATGGACACAGCACTGTGTGTTGGAAAAGACCAGCAGGGTATGCATTGTTTGCTCAGAATTCATTGCTTGATATTCAAACAAGTCAGACCCGTCTTGAAAAATGGACTTGTAATTTCCTGTAGTATGACCCCATACAAAATGTGAAATGGACTGGATTCAATAGCAGACAGGCCTTCATGCAAAAAATGCAGACTTGTTTCTTTTGACCAAGCCTTGAAAAAATGTAATTAGAGGATTTTATTTCTTTTCGTCAATATTTTTCCAGGATTTGATAGAAACTAGCCTACCTGTCCAATCCTCATGTACACACGTAGTAGTGTAAATGGTTGATGTATAGGAATAACTTATACAGATAATGTAGTATCAGATTCTATAATACTTTCTACATTGATGTTCTACCCTTTGGGGCTTCCTCAGTGATGTATTCATAGACAAATGAAATCACATTATCTAAAGAAGACACTGAAAGAACCACTAGAAGCGAGAAATAATCGCCTGTAGTTGACAGACTACTATGGAAGAGAAGAAACAAAATTTTCTTTGGTATAATTCGATGCATTTCTTTAGATTGGCAAAGAAGCTTCTATGGAGAACTAAATAGGATTCGTTAATAAAAAAATTGTTGTAAACATTGAGTTAAATTTTCATTGCAGGTACTGTAAACTTACATACTAAAGCTCCCCTTAACGAGAATGCCACATACTGTTTCATGTAAGGGCTCGTAATCATATATCATATAATGTGGGAGGTTAATGCTAGAAAATGACCTATAAGCACCTTTGAAATTTATGATAAATAAAAAGATTATAATTGTACCTAGCTCCTTGTGCTATATGATTAGCCCTGAGTTGAGAGCAAATGTATAATTTGCACCTGGGGCATGATTTCTAATTGTCTAGTATTAATCTTGTGTAAGTTTATAGCCCCTATAAAGTACATCCCCTCTTTGGGAAAGTGTTATACCGTAATCTCCCGCGTAGAAGGCGCAGCTCGCGTAGAAGGCGCCCCCCCCAACTCAGAGAAGGCCTTTTCATGTAGAAGGCGCACGTACCTCTTCTGGATCGATTTCCGGAAAAACCCGCGTATAAGGCGCCCCCCCAACTCACAGGGGGGCTGTTTCGCGTAGAAGGCGCCCCCCTCCCCACCCCCCCTTCCCCACCCCCCTATTGTACACCGACCGGGCTGCCGCGCTGCTGGCGCTATGAGTTCAAGCTGTCATCGGCACACGGTCGGCGTCAAACCCGCCGAGCGCCCGTCGACACCTCCTGGTCTTCCGCACTGCTGGCTATATGAGTTCAAGCTGTCATCGGTACACGGTGTGACGGTCGGCGTCAAACCCGCCGAGCAAATCTACACCGACCGGGCTGCCGTGCTGCTGGCTATATGAGTTCAAGCTGTCAGCGGCACACGGTCAGTGTATTCCCCGCCGAGCGCCCGTCGACACCTCCCGGTCTGCCGCGCTGCTGGCTATATGAGTTCAAGCTGTCAGCGGCACACGGTCGGTGTATTCCCCGCCGAGCGCCCGTCAACACCTCCCCGTCTGCCGCGCTGCTGGCTATTTGAGTTCAAGCTGTCATCGGCGCATGGTGGGCCTTATCCCCGGCGAGCGCGTCGACACCTCCCGGTCTGCCGCGGTGCTGGCGCTATGAGTTCAAGCTGTCATCGGCGCATTTTCCCAAATGAGATGTTGGAAAAACCCGCGTATAAGGCGCACCCCTAACTCAAGGCAATTACCCTCCCGCGTATAAGACCCAGCAGCATTTTGTTTGGCGTAGAAGACGCGCCTTCTACGCGGGAGATTACGGTACATGTACTGTTATAACAAACAATAGCTTAAAAACTCAGATCTGTGTGTAAGTCATGGCTTATAAGTTATATGTGAGATACTGCGGTCAATCAGAGCTGAACTATTTGTTGCACCCTAGAAGAACCTATTAGGTGCATGTGAGAGGCTTTGTAATATACCTCACATATAGAGCATACCCAAACATTACAGGTTCATTCTTTACTTGTGACCAAAACCAATCAATATAGCTATGCTTCCTCCAATCAGTTTAAAAAAAACATAGGATGTGTGGCTCTTTCACTCCTGTGATGCTGGCTTGTTAATGAGTAATATTTGTGAAGAAATTTAGTTCATGTCATAGGCCCAAATGAAATACTGAGGTTCTCTTAGATTCGTTTTAACTTTTTCTTCCAGCAGACTGCAAAGATTGAATCATGTCGGCATATGAAGAGAGGCAAGCTGAATATGAAAGTGATGATGCTCAGGAAGGTACAAGCGCCACGGAAGAAAGTAGCGAATATGAGGAAGACTCTGAATCAGTTGAAAGTGATGACAGCAGCTACTTAGAAGATAACGAGCCTGTTATTGACCATTACTTACCAGATGGTGTCCGCGATCTCTGGGAAAAAGAACAATTGTTTGATTACACCATAAGAGTAAAGGGAAAAGTGTTTCACCTTCACAAAGTGATTTTGGCTTACTGCAGTGACTGTTTCCCAGCCATGATCAAAGACAACAAAAACCATATGAAGGTAGAAGGAATAACTGCTGCTGCCATGGAACAACTCATCCAGCTTATGTATACAAATAACATGGACGTAACAAAAAAGAATGTAGAAGAGATCCTAACTGCAGCTAAGTACTTTAGAATCCAAGCTGCTATTGATATGTGTACTAGATTCAAGTCAAATAAGCAAGGTTCAGAGAGTGAGGGTGATAACTCATTGGCAGTTGGCATTGAAGCCCTATGGGAGAAGGATGTGATGGTGGATTTTGTCATAAAGGTAGAAGAAGAGCGATTTCCAGTGCACAAGGTAATAATGGCTGCAGTGAGTGGTTATTTCCGGGATATGTTGACGAGCGATACAGCAGAAGGTCGGGGAAATACTGTGACAATAAATGCAATAAGCGCAGAAACAGTCCAGTCACTCATTGAATTGATTTACACCAATAACCTAGACATTATCACAGAAAGTGAAGATGTTGCAGAACTTCTTACTGGTGCTGCATATCTCCGGATCAAAATGGCCACAGATGTCTGTTCCAAGTTCATGGTCTGCCAAATCAATGAGGACAACTGGGTGGATACATTTCAGCGTATCCGGGCTTTCGGTCCCAAAGATGCACTAGATGATGTGAAGATTTACATTCGAATGTACATGTTGCAAATTGTGGAAACGTGTGATTTCACTAAATTAATGTATGAAGATCTTTGCTTTCTGATAGAAAACTGGCAACAGTCTGAATATGACTTGTTCATCTTCATAAGAAAATGGGTGAACGCTGATCTTCAAAGGAGCAAACAACTTCAAAATGACCTACTGTGTCGTGTGCGATATGGTCTCATGTCTCCAAATGATCTCAGAAAGATCCAAGGCATGAAGGATTATGTGAAGAATTCCCAAAGTTCTTGGTGTCAGCTGATTAAAAGTGCTATTAAATATCACAAGCTCCCTCTGTATAAACGGATCCCTGACTGTTCAGAGCAAACCCAAGTTCGAGGTGACCCAACCTTTGTGCTCTTTTCACCAGGGTCCTCAGAAAGCGGAGGATTTGTATATGAGCCACATAAAGCAAAAACCTTTGTGAAGCAAATAGGCATCAAGGCTCCAGAAGGACTTGAAATGACAATGACGCATATGGAAATCAACAATTTTCTTGTTGTACTCTTCTTTGTAGAAACTGAAGACTATTTAGAAAGTCGATGCAGCCCAGAACGATGCATGCGTATCTTTGATCCGCGAACTCGTCAATGGGGTTCAATGGCCAATATGCCTGATGATCTCTGCCCTCTCACCATGACTCATGATAATAAGTACATCTATGCTCCAGGGGGTCTTACTGATGGTTGGCAAATCATTGACAGGGTTGACCGCTATGACTTCCAGAGTAACCTTTGGAGTCCGTTCGGGAGGCTTGCAGTACCTATTTTCGGACATGCCACCTGTGTTGTTAGCAATGGTCTATATGTGACCGGAGGTTTTGCAGAGAGAGTTGACGATGATGATCTCGAGACTTCATGCTTGACAAGAATGGATCGCCTCGACCTGTCGACCCAAAAGTGGCAGCGGAGAGCGCCAATGCTTGAAGGTCGCTGTGATCACTTCATGCATCGAATGACCATTCTTGGTGAGGATTCCGTTTGTCTCATTGAGTACAAAATGGCTCTGCAGTACTACAGTCCTTCAAAGGACCAGTGGTTTAAATGCCCCTTTGTCTTCAATACACCGCCTCCTCAAATGGAGCATCATGCTTTCGTCCGGGGGAACAGAGTCTACCTGAATAGTGCTTCCACAGACTCATCTTTCAGTAAAGATGCCAGAGCTGCAATAGTGACTTACTCAGAAAACAGCAACGACTCGGTTATTGAATACCTTTTCCAGAGCCTCCACGGGTTGTTGAGTGTCTTTGTAAAGCGCTCTGTACTAGCTATCCGTCCAAATGCGCAACCTATCCCAGTACCACAGATATAGGACTATAGAAGTTGAATGTTGGATGCTAACACACACAGCTGGCACTACCAGTGCTTATTGTTGGAATCAACTTCAACTGAAAAGCAAGAAATATTGACTTTGGCATTTGTGAAATACCTGAAGAGAGAAGGTAGCACAAACGGGCCTTTGTACATAATGAATGCCACTCAATGTGCATACTGGTGTATTAACTTTCATGTAGATGTTTCTTGGACAACAGATTTGGAGGATTTTGTCATCTCTTCAAACATTATTGTGAAATCCGTTGATTCTGTAGACATAAGGCCAACTAAAATTGAGCAAATATCTAGGACTGAATGTGTAAAAACGTGGGTGTACATGCATCTTTTGAAACCTGATTGTATAACTGATCTGACAGTCGTGAAAGACACTTTGGGTCTGAGTTGATTTGCACCAAATTAGATATATATCCAGGTGTTACACTGAAAAAAAAAATCTAATTTAAGTTAGTCAAACCCCTAACTTACCTTAGTTAGCAAATGTGACTAACACAGTACTAACATAACCAATTCAGACAAGCTAGCTTGACTAGGTCCAGAGAGAAAATTAGTAAAATTTAGTAACCTTTCCAAGGTTAGTAGTTTTGTCTAAGGTTAGTAGTTTTTTCACACCAGGTGGCAGTGCAGTTTGTATGATGGAATAGTTTATGGATGTCAAAATAATGGTGATTTTCAATGACATTTGACTTAGAAAGTCTTTTGCAATTGTACTCATATAACATTTAATAAAATGCACCTAACATATTGATAAGTTATTGAAGGAAGAAGGAAGAAAGATGGAAACACCTTTTGTATGGATATTCAATATACACATTATCCACATTGTTAGTTCTCTGACTTTGTATTAAACTCAGAGCAACCTAGCTCAGGGGTTGTAAATAAAAATGATTTGAGGCATATAACATGCTTCTTAAATGAAGAGGTTCTGTTGCAGGAGTCAAAGTCCTGATATAGAGTCTAAGACTCAAAGTAGGTTTTGAATTCAATGTGGCTTACCTACAATAAAGGGTTAGTTTCAAAAGGCTAGTGATTGTATCATATATATTCAGTGATTTAAACTAAACTCTTCATGTCTGTATGCGAGATTTCCCATGTTTTGATGTTTATAGTATTCAAATATAAATTCGTTTGCAGAAGCTTAAAATTGCAGCTCCTATTCCATACTACCAATAAATGAAAGTCTTAGTAAAAAGGACTAACAAATTACTAATAATGTCAGGCAAATGCTAACGTTTTACTAAGGGTTATTTCAAAAACGCTAAGATAGGATAGGAAGTTTAGACATGTGTTTTTTGATAACCTTTGCCAAAAAGTTAGTTCGACCTAACTTCTTACTAATATTTGAGAATCGTTATTTTTTCAGTGTATGTCTTAGTTAATGGACCAACTTCCAATACAAAAGTATATAAACTGTGGATCTTTAAAGGTTGGAATTGTCTTACTGCAGCACCAATTAGTTACTAGACGATGAAGGAGTCATACATGTATGAGAGCCAGCTATCTTCAGTACAAACTGTATAAATGATAGGAGAGCTATGTAAATACATATGTATGTATGCCTGGTTTCCCTTTTACTTGTAAGGACCTTTCCAAGTAATGAAAGCATGTGTTCTGTCATCGGACAATTAGCTTTGCTATTTCAAGATTAATGCATGTACCGTAATCTCCTGCGTATAAGGCGCGTCTTATACGCCAAACAAAATGCTGTTGAGTCTTATACATGGGAGGGACATTGCCTTGAGTTTGGGGTGCGCCTTATGGGGGGGGGGGTATTTTTACTATAGAACAGAACTAAAGTAACAAAAATCTGCCCATAGAGGTGCGCCTTATACGTGGACTTGCAGTCTCTTAGTTGGGGGTGCGCCTTATAGGTGAGCTGCGCCTTATACGCGGGAGATTACGGTAGTCGTATATATTGTTCACTGTTACGATGGAGTAGTACCTCGCGTGTAAGTCATGGCTTATGCATCAAGCTAGCCCCTTGCCTCACCTTCCAGAACCTGCCTGAAGTAAACGATTTTAGAAATACGAACACTAAAATGTTAAAATCTAGCCTTCGCTATCCCTCATAATGTTATGGCCTTTTCTTCAACTCAAGATGTGCCTTAATTTCCTGGTTTACCCGGGATTCCTCGTTTTTGGTAGAGATTTTTTTTTTTTTTTTTGCTTTTCGTCAGCCAGTTAGTGGCATCTCTGCTCACACTTGAAGTGCGCCTTATGCACGAGGTACTAAATAGTATTAGGCTGTTCATGAGATATGTCCCTTGTTGTACTTTTTTTACCACATAAACGACTTGGTAATTCCCACAATTAGGTCGTGTAAGGTAGCCTTCCAGTCTGTTTCGTATATGCACCAACCCTTTTCAAAGCTTTACATGAGAATTTTAGGAGTATTCTTAGGAAGGTATACTTCCGTATTTCTACACCAAAACATATGCTGGTACACGGATGGATTATATGTTCCATGTGTTCAGATCTTCTTTCAAAGAAACAAACTTTGTCAGTGTATTTCACTTGTTTCATTTTCTAATCGCTCAGTGTTCATTTTAATGTAATATAATAGCTCCCAAATCATTATATGAGCAAGAAATCTATCTAAAAGTAACAAAAAATTTAAAACGAAAATGACACAAAAAGGCAATAATAAAAGCAATGCTTTGCGCTTTTCAGGAGGGATGTAAGTCTTCAGGTTTTATCAGGATTTCCTGATTTCTGAAAATATTGAATGTCATGTATTTTCCTTATACGAGTGGTAGGAGGGCTGTGTGGGAAAACAGAAGGCTTTTTTATCAAGTAAACATATGGCTTCCTGATTTGTGCCCATGTCTGACTTACAGCCCTGCAAATTGATGAACAGAGTTTACATTTGTACTTGTACTGGTGAAATCTGTATTATATTGTTGATCTGCATACTCTCACCAGAGACAAAAGTCTATAACATACTGACCGTCAACTGTGTGTACATGCTACATGTAATTGTTTAGATGTACCACTTATCATTATTGAAATAAAGCATCGGGTTCAGATCGTATTTCCTGTGATATAATAAAGTCTATGGGTACTGACATTAAAATTTGAAAGCCGTTAGATCGTCACTTAGGCTGGAAACCTACCGTAATCTCCCGCGTAGAAGGCGCGTCTTCTACGCCAAACAAAATGCTGCTGGGTCTTATACGCGGGAGGGTAACTGCCTTGAGTTGGGGGTGCGCCTTATACGCGGGTTTTTCCAACATCTCATTTGGGAAAATGCGCCGATGACAGCTTGAACTCATATAGCCAGCACTGCGGCAGACCGGTCGGTGTAGATTTGCTCGGCGGGTTTGACGCCGACCGTGTGCCGATGACAGCTTGAACTCATATAGCCAGCACCGCGGCAGACCGGTCGGTGTAGATTTGCTCGGCGGGTTTGACGCCGACCGTGTGCCGATGACAGCTTGAACTCATAGCGCCTGCACCACGGCAGACCGGGCGGTGTACAGGCGCTCAGCGGGTTTGACGCCGACCGTGTGCCGCTGACAGCTTGAACTCATAGCGCCTGCACCGCAGCAGACCGGGAGGTGTCAACGCGCTTGGCGGGTTCAAGCCGACCGTGTGCCGATGACAGCATAGACTCAACAGGTTGACAATGCGGTGTGGCTTGCCGGGGTGTAGGGAACATCTGGGCCGATGACAGCATCAACTCATAGCGCTAGCGCCGCGGCAGACCGGGAGGTGTTGACGCGCTCGCCGGGGATAAGGCCCACCATACGCCGATGACAGCTTGAACTCATAACACGAGCAGCGCGGCAGACCGGGAGGTGTCGACGGGCGCTCGGCGGGTTTGACGCCGACCGTGTGCCGATGACAGCTTGAACTCATAGAGCCTGAACCGCGGCAGACTGGTCACTGTAGAATAGGGGGTGGGGAGGGGGGGCGCCTTCTATGCGAAACAGCCCCCCTGTGAGTTGGGGGGGCGCCTTATACGCGGGTTTTTCCAGAAATCGATCCAGAAGAGGTACGTGCGCCTTCTACGTGAAAAGGCCTTCTCTGAGTTGGGGGGGCGCCTTCTACGCGAGCTGCGCCTTCTACGCGGGAGATTACGGTACCCCTGAATTCCGGTCCCACTTCTCTCCCACTACATATGGGGCAGGTGGAAGCCTTGGCCAACTAGTTGGAAAATGTTGGATGTGCATAAGTGAGCATGTGAGGAAGAGTGTGAAATGAGACTGAGGCAGAGTGCAGAATGAACATCCACTAATCACCCCCAATTAAGGGATTATGACAAGAATCTCATTAATATAACAAGATTATATTTCTGTAATCCTTTCTCTCCCTGTCTGTGACCTGACCTTGACACAAGAGTTAGTAAGGGGAGAGGGGGGTGGAGCCCTATGCCTGCGGTAGTTATACATACCGCAGAGGACCAGCGTAATCGTCACTTCTTTTTTTTTTTTTAATTCGGAAAAGCTTTTAGGAAAATGGGGAGAGTGGGCCTTATTGCTTAATACACATGTACAGGCCCATCAGACATAGATTTTACTTCAATTTAAACCCTTGGGAAATCCCATCAAAAGACTAAGAGTTTGGCATTGCTTTGGCTGGTAAGGGTGATTGATTGGCATGTACATTTCAAAGCCAGGTGGGTACCGACTTTCGCACGCTCCATAACCAGGAGTTAGCAGGATTAATTATTAGCTGATGAGCAGATCCCAGCTATTCACTGCAGCCCTATCGGGGGCCGACTGGTACGCATCTGATAGGTCTTATCCGTAGAACTCTGGTAACAATCTGCAGCAATGGCCGTGCCCATGTGACAACCTGCTACATCGGAATACTAGCCAGTCTAGACGAGTGGGGGGAGGGGAAGAGGAAGTGTGTGTGTGTGGGGGGGGGGGGGGGGGTCCCAATACACATCTAAGTTCAATCAGATTCTTTTCTAGATCAAAGGGGGTAGCAATAAAAATATTGGAAGTACACAACCTGTATCAAGGTGCCTGTGTGCAGTGGAACACCACGGGCTAACAGTGTACTGAGGGTGAGTGAGTAATAGATGTTTAACGCCATTTCGACAGCTAAGGTCATATTCATGGCAAGAATTACATTACACAATTTCACAGGAATGTGTCAGTGCCTGCACATATGTGCACCACACATCCGAGGGGATAGGAAAGAGGAGATATAGACCCTTTTAGGTGGGCTAGGGAAGCCCGTGTACTGAGGGTAGACTGGCTGCAGTCCCTGAGCTCTCCTCCCAACCCCACTATACCCCCTCCATGCCTCTCCTCCTCTGGCTGCTGGGCTCATTGATTCACTAGAAATGTTTTCATTTTTCCCATTTTATTTCAATTATCTCATAATAAAATCAATGGACTGCAGCCAGTCTATAGGCCCTACTGAGGGCACAGCGTACGTCCGTGTCTCACAGCGCCTGGATTCAGAAGGCGCTGTGATCGCCTCCCGTGACCCTCCCTACGTCCGTGCATAACAAATCCCCTTGTTGACATTCGAGTTTGGTACTTCAGAGATGTCCAGACAATATTTTAATCTTACAAGGCTACTTTCATGATAGTTATCTAGCCCTAGTCAAGAAATGGTTGTTTGAATTCAAGATCTACCGTAATCTCCCCGCGTATAAGGCGCGTCTTATACGCCAAACAAAAGGCTGCTGGGTCTTATACGTGGGAGGAAAATTGCCTTGAGTTTGGGGTGCGCCTTATAGGGGGGGGGGGGTATTTTTACTATAGAACAGTACTACATAAACAAAAAATCTGCTCTTAGGGTTTGCGCCTTATACGTGGGACAGGCCTCCCTTAGTTGGGGGTGCACCTTATACGCGGGCTGCGCCTTATACGCGGGAGATTACGGTAAAAGAATAACAGTTGCTTGAAGTCAGTCAAGAATGGCCTTGAGAAACTGTTGGCCACCATCTTGCTTTTGGGTTGTTTTGATTTGAGCACTTGTAGTCTCAAACCTTTGTGTATAAAAACTGATAAATATTGGGATATGACAGAAATTTCTACTACTGGGTATCTAAAATATTTATTCTTGTCAAAACCTATAAATACAACTGAACAGTAGTTACAGTGAGAAATCTTTTGAAAAAATAGAACAAAATGGGTGGTTTGAGGCTCAAGCCACTTCCAGCCACTTTTGGCGGATCCAAATAGCGCGATATCAGTGCCATATAGCGCTAGCGGCCACTAGGCACTGAGAGCGAGAGCGAGTTTCGGTGTAGGCACAGCGCGCCAACTGGCCGGATAACATGCCCCAAATTAGTTGTCTTTTTGTCCGCTTGGGGCGTCCATGATCTACTTCCGGCCCCGTCATGCTGGCCTCTGATTGGTTGGATATGGCGCGAGATTCAGATCGACCACAATACACAAAAATAAGCAACTTGTGATCCACATCTCTAAATTTCTCCTAAAAACAACAAATAAGATGTTGGGAACGTGCAGTATAGGCAACGAAGACGCGCTAGGTAAGTATTTTTATGGCTCAGATGTATTTTTTATCTTTGATATGTTGCGTGGACCTTGTTTGTCAACTTTTTCCAACTCGAGTCAAGACACTGAACAACAAGAAATTGAAGAATCAACTCCAAACTAGACTTAGTCCAAGTCAAGTGCTGTCTTGCAATTGCATCAGTCAGTTTTATTTTCACTCAGCAGTGTCAATACTAATTGCCGTTCATTCTTAGGAATGAACGGCTATAGGAGGGGACCCATTCTTAAATACAAGCTCTCATAGTGGTGCTTCCTCGCTCTCCATGTATAATCCTGTCATAGGTACAGTATTGAGTATGCCTATACCTGGATTAAAATCTGCAAATCAGTCAAGCATAGAAGTGGTGGCAGTGGTGGTGTTGGTGGACCTGTTATTGTAGACCCTGGGTACAGTGGTGGTAGCCCTGGACACCTCAGGCAGAGCCATGGTATATAGTATATATACCCCCCCCCCCCACCCACCTCTGAATAGTGGTGGTGCCTGTGCTCCTGTGGTGGCCCCATACCTGCCTGCCACCACCTCCCCCAGCACCATGTGGTTCTCTTCTGCTGGTGGTGTATTTCTCAGCACCACTGACTATTAACCCACTAAAGGCCACCTACATGTATATTTATGTATACATGTACACATAAGTATGATGCACTTTTTTAGGAGTTTTCAGTGGCGTGGTATTGGATTATTTGGAGTCTTGGGACCGTTTTCCATGTGTGTCGGCCATCTTGGTTTTCGGAAACACAGGGATCCAGGCCATATATGGTCAATTTTGATCTTAAAAAGTTATCAGATGGATGTTAGTGACCATTGGGACACCTCAACTACCCAATTTTATTGTTTGCCATGTGTGTCAGCCATCTTGGTTTTAGGAAACACAGGGATCCAGGTCATTTGTGGTCAATTTTGATCTTCAAATGTTATCAGATGGATATTAGTGACCATTGAAAGACCTCAACTACCTAATTCTATTGTTTTCCATATGTGTCGGCCATCTTTGTTTTAGGATACACAGGGATCCAGGCCATACATGGTCAATTTTGATCTTCAAAAATTATCAGATGGGTGTTAGTGACCATTGGGGGACCTCAACTACCCAATTTTGTTGTTTTCCATGTGTTTCGGCCATCTTGGTTTCAGGAATCACAGGGATCCAGGGTGGTCAATTTTGATCTTCAAAAGTTATGAGATGGATGTTAGTGACCATTGAAAGACCTCAACTACCTAATTCTTTTTTTTTTCAATATGTGTCGGCCATCTTGGTTTCAGGAATCACAGGGATCCAGCTCATATATAGTCAATTTTGATCTTCAAAAGTTATGAGATGGATGTTAGTGACCATTGAAAGACCTCAACTACCTAATTCTATTTTTTTTCAATATGTGTCGGCCATCTTTGTTTTAGAAAACACAGGGATCCAGGCCATATATGGTCAACTTTGATTTTCAAAAATTATCAGATGGATGTTAGTGACCATTGGGGGACCTCAACTAGCCTATTTTATTGTTTTCCATGTGTGTCGGCCATCTCTGTTTTAGGAAACACAGGGATCCAGGCCATATATGGTCAATTTCGATCTTCAAAGGTTATCAGATGGATGTTAGTGACCATTGGGGGACCTCAACTACCCAATTTTGTTGTTTTCCATGTGTTTCGGCCATCTTGGTTTCAGGAATCACAGGGATCCAGGTCATATATGGTCAATTTTGATCTTCAAAAGTTATGAGATGGATGTTAGTGACCATTGAAAGACCTCAACCAGCTAATTCTTTTTTTTTTCAATATGTGTCGGCCATCTTGGTTTCAGGAATCACAGGGATCCGGCTCATATAGTCAATTTTGATCTTCAAAAGTTATGAGATGGATGTTAGTGACCATTGAAAGACCTCAACTACCTAATTCTATTTTTTTCAATATGTGTCGGCCATCTTTGTTTTAGAAAACACAGGGATCCAGGCCATATATGGTCAATTCCGATCTTCAAAAGTTATCAGATGGATGTTAGTGACCATTGGGGGACCTCAACTACCCAATTTTGTTGTTTTCCATGTGTGTCGGCCATCTTTGTTTTAGGAAACACAGGGATCCAGCTCATATATTGTCAATTTTAATCTTCAAAAGTTATCAGATGGATGTTAGTGACCATTGGGACACCTCAACTAGCTAATTTTATTGTTCTCCATATATGTCGGCCATCTTTGTTTTAGGAAACACAGGGATCCAGGCCATATATGGTCAACTTCGATCTTCAAAAGTTATGAGATGGATGTTAGTGACCATTGGGACACCTCAAGTACCTAATTTTATTGTTTTCCATGTGTGTCGGCCATCTTGGTTTTAGGAAACACAGGGATCCAGGTCATATATGGTCAATTTTGATCTTCAAAAGTTATGAGATGGATGTTAGTGACCATTGAAAGACCTCAACTACCTAATTCTATTTTTTTTCAATATGTGTCGGCCATCTTTGTTTTAGAAAACACAGGGATCCAGGCCATATATGGTCAACTTTGATTTTCAAAAATTATCAGATGGATGTTAGTGACCATTGGGGGACCTCAACTAGCCTATTTTATTGTTTTCCATGTGTGTCGGCCATCTTTGTTTTAGGAAACACAGGGATCCAGCTCATATATTTTGTCAATTTTAATCTTCAAAAGTTATCAGATGGATGTTAGTGACCATTGGGACACCTCAACTAGCTAATTTTATTGTTCTCCATATATGTCGGCCATCTTTGTTTTAGGAAACACAGGGATCCAGGCCATATATGGTCAATTTCGATCTTCAAAAGTTATCAGATGGATGTTAGTGACCATTGGGGGACCTCAACTACCCAATTTTGTTGTTTTCCATGTGTGTCGGCCATCTTGGTTTCAGGAATCACAGGGATCCAGGTCATATATGGTCAATTTTGATCTTCAAAAGTTATGAGATGGAGGTTAGTGACCATTGAAAGACCTCAACTACCTAATTCTTTTTTTTTTTCAATATGTGTCGGCCATCTTGGTTTCAGGGATCCAGGTCATATATCGTCAATTTTGATCTTCAAAAGTTATAAGATGGATGTTAGTGACCATTGAAAGACCTGAACTACCTAATTCTATTTTTTCAATATGTGTCGGCCATCTTTGTTTTAGAAAACACAGGGATCCAGGCCATATATGGTCAACTTTGATCTTCAAAAATTATCAGATGGATGTTAGTGACCATTGAGAGACCTAAACTAGCCTATTTTATTGTTTTCCATGTGTGTCGGCCATCTTTGTTTTAGGAAACACAGGGATCCAGCTCATATATTGTCAATTTTAATCTTCAAAAGTTATCAGATGGATGTTAGTGACCATTGGGACACCTCAACTAGCTAATTTTATTGTTCTCCATATATGTCGGCCATCTTTGTTTTAGGAAACACAGGGATCCAGGCCATATATGGTCAATTTCGATCTTCAAAAGTTATCAGATGGATGTTAGTGACCATTGGGGGACCTCAACTACCCAATTTTGTTGTTTTCCATGTGTGTCGGCCATCTTGGTTTCAGGAATCACAGGGATCCAGGTCATATATGGTCAATTTTGATCTTCAAAAGTTATGAGATGGAGGTTAGTGACCATTGAAAGACCTCAACTACCTAATTCTTTTTTTTTTTCAATATGTGTCGGCCATCTTGGTTTCAGGGATCCAGGTCATATATCGTCAATTTTGATCTTCAAAAGTTATGAGATGGATGTTAGTGACCATTGAAAGACCTCAACTACCTAATTTTTTTTTTTTTTTCAATATGTGTCGGCCATCTTTGTTTTAGAAAACACAGGTATCCAGGCCATATATGGTCAACTTTGATCTTCAAAAATTATCAGATGGATGTTAGTGACCATTGGGAAACCTCAACTAGCCTATTTTATTGTTTTCCATGTGTGTCGGCCATCTTTGTTTTAGGAAACACAGGGATCCAGCTCATATATTGTCAATTTTAATCTTCAAAAGTTATCAGATGGATGTTAGTGACCATTGGGACACCTCAACTAGCTAATTTTATTGTTCTCCATATATGTCGGCCATTTTTGTTTTAGGAAACACAGGGATCCAGGCCATATATGGTCAACTTCGATCTTCAAAAGTTATCAGATGGATGTTAGTGACCATTGGGACACCTCAAGTACCTAATTTTATTGTTTTCCATGTTTGTCGGCCGTCTTGGTTTTCGGAAACACAGAGATCCAGCTCATATATGGTCAATTTTGATCTTCAAAAGTTATGAGATGGATATTAGTGACCATTGAAAGACCTCAACTACCTAATTCTATTGTTTTCCATATGTGTCGGCCATCTTTGTTTTAGAAAACACAGGGATCCAGGCCATATATGGTCAATTTTGATCTTCAAAAGTTATCAGATGGATGTTAGTGACCATTGGGACACCTCCACTACCTAATTCTTTTGTTTTCCTTGTGTGTCGGCCATCTTGGTTTAAGGAATCACAGGGATCCAGGCCATATATGGTCAATTTTGATCTTCAAAAGTTATCAGATGGATGTTAGTGACCATTGTGACACCACCACCACCACCAATACCACCACCACACTACTCCCAACCCTCACACACATTCCTTATTTGCATATTTTAATCCAGGCATAGGTTTACTCCATACTATAGCAATGGGGCAGGATTTTACATGGAGAGCGAGGAAGCACCACAATCAGAGCATATATTTAAGTATAGGTCCATTCCAAAGGCCATAGAGTTCATATATAATGATCTTTTTTCCTTGGATCATCATAGGAATATGCACGGCATTACAGCATTGCTGTGTTTACTTTCCTGAAAGTATGTTATAGATTAATAAATTGCAAAACACACAACATATGAAGGGCTTTTAGATTCCATATTAAAATAATATTTGTTCTGAAAATTTTGATCTACTATCATATTAAAAATGTTGTAAATCAATTCTATACTTCTTAGAACATGATATGAATATGCACGGCATTACAGCTTTGCTGTGTTTACTTTGCCGAAAATATGGGATAAATTTCTAATCCGGGAAACGCACTGCAATTTAACTGCTTTTAGAATTGATATTAAACTCAGAATTGATCGTCAAATTTAAATATGAAACCCTAATATCTTGATCATAGATGACAGATCCTAAATTGAATCCTCTCAATTGCATCCTTAACACGGGCCTCTTGATCATAGATCTTAGATTCTAAATTTTCAATTGAATCCTTAACATAATCTCCTAACCATGGACCCCTTGTTACTTTCTGCCGTTGTTCTAAAGAGGGAGTGGTCAAATTTAACCGAAAAAGGATAGGGCTTTCACGAAGTCGAAGGCTTTCAATAACGCCCATCAAATGATCAATGCTGTCATTTGACAACACAACAGGGGGGGGGGGGGGATAAAACCTGCATGCTAGTAATTTTAAACACATGAGAGCTCTTGGTTTTTGGCAGTCTTTTCCGCACATATGTGAGAAGCAACATGCTTTTTGAATTGTAATTTTAAGGTCATTTTTGGGTGAGTTATTGAGGTTTTTGTGAGACAAGGTTGGTCAAATTTTCGTCATGAAATTAAACTCTACAAAGAGGAATTGTCTGACCTTTAGCTACATTATTGCCATAATTTGAAAAGAGATATACCATATATTTCCTGAAAGCCAATGACTTTACGGATACAATGCAGTTTAAATGAAGCTGATATGACCACTATGGTCAGAGATATGAATTTATGAATATAAAAAGTTGAGAAAAACCATTCTTCTGGACGATAAGTAGAGATTTGTTTACAGGGGGCGCCACCAAGCACCTCTAGCAGCCATACTTTGGAGGTGAATAACAAACCACTGCCCACCATTGGCAGTCTATGTGGTGCAAAAAGGAGGGTGCAATAAATATCGTTTTTCTCTCAAACTATTTTATCAAATTATCTGAGAGGTTGAGCGAGTCATCTTAAGATATAAACCAACATTTTGTGTGAATATAAAGGAGATTTTCCCAGTAGATTTTAATAGAACAAGTTTTGAAATCATATTCCCACTGCACTTTTCACCTGTCAATCCCGCAGAACCTACACCCCAACTTTCCCAAAAAATCAATATCAGTTCTACTCATAAAACCCTCACTAAATTTTCAGCGAGTAATCTTCAATTAGTGAACTAATTATTTCTAAAGTTTGAAAGCATTCTGCCCATGGGAAATATCAAAAATTACAATTTAGGCTAATGAGTAGTGTCACCACTGCAGCCTGTCAATGGGAGCCCCGTGCGAGGATTCACCTCCATTAAATGGAGGTGCTACCAGTTGCAACGAGCTGCAGACAACTTTCCCCTCATTTAGCTTGGTTTTCGTCCATACCAATCAAAATTAGCTGAAATTTAAGTTGGCTGATCCTAGAAACCTATGGGCTCGTCGATAGAATTCCTTCATATTTGGTAGAGATGAGGTTAAAGGGGCCCTGGCATAGTAATGCATGCCCGCATTAAAAAGTCATGTGATCACCTCTTGACCAATCAGGGTGTCACGATTTTTCCCCTGGTTCCCGCGATTTTATGATCGCTGTTTGAATCGGTACCCATGTTGTTAATTTTCCATGCCAGCCCCCCTTTAAGACTATGTACCGTAATCTCCCGCGTAGAAGACGCGGTGCGCGTAGAAGACGCTCCCCAAACTCACGGTAGGCTGGTTCACGTAGAGGACGCATCCAACCCCACTGAATCGATTTGTAAAAAAAAAAAACGTACAAGACGCCCCCCTAACTCAGCGGGGGGGGGGGGGGGGTTCGCGTATAAGACGCACCCCCCCACCCGGTCTGCCGCGCTGCTGGCTATATGAGTTCAAGCTGTCAGCGGCACACGGTCGGCATCAAACCCGCCGAGCAAATCTACAGCGACCGGGCTGCCGCACTTGGCGCTATGAGTTCAAGCTGTCAGGGGCACACCGTCGGCGTCAAACCCGCCAAGCGCCCGTCGACACCTCCCGGTCTGCCGCGGTGCAGGCTATATGAGTTCAAGCTGTCATCGGCACACGGTCGGCGTCAAACCCGCCAAGCGCCCGTCGACACCTCCCGGTCTGCCGCGCTGCTGGCTATATTAGTTCAAGCTGTCATCGGCGCATGGTGGGCCTTATCCCCGGCGAGCGCGTCGACACCTCCCGGTCTGCCGCGGTGCTGGCGCTATGAGTTCAAGCTGTCATCGGCGCATTTTCCCAAATGAGATGTTGGAAAACCCCGCGTATAAGACGCACCCCCAACTTGAAGAAATCCTATAAGACGCACAAGGCATTTGTTTGGCGTAGAGGACGCGTCTTATACGCGGGAGATTAAGGTACTTGCTGTTCTATATGTTTTTGTTCGACTTCCTAAGTTCTATCATATAATGAATGAGAGATTACTAAAACATTGACCTAATTAAGGTGGTAATCAATTAACTAATTAGAGTTCATACAAAATTGAAACACTAAATCAAAGGAAATCTTGTCTTCTTGGCAGATAAAATTCTTATTCAAAACCTTATTCATCAACTATTTCTATAATTTTAAAGCTAATACTGAGACCTATCCCTGCACACACCTCCCAAACCTGTCACAGTTTTCTAGGACATGGTCCGCGCTCATAGCAGCCCTTTCATTCACGTACCTAATGCTAGGCCTACTTTAGTATCGATATAGTCTACATAAAGATCTAAAAGGGGGGGCGTGAAAACTGTCTAAACCTCCATTAGCGGGGGGAGGGTCAAACATTTTTTTGTATTACTTCGGGGGGGGGGGGTCTTATTATAAGATCTTTGTGTATTTGCGCGAAAACTCAGGCCTAAAAAAATTGTGTTCAGGTAACGCTACCTACCGTAATCTCCCGGCTGTCCCACGTATAAGGCGCGTCTTATAGGGGGGTTTAGTTCTCCCTGGATCCACAAGAGGGACACCAAGACCTTTGTTTTAATATGTGACTTTCCCATGTAACCCAATCAGCAGCATATGGGGTCCAGGGGGTCCAAGAAAGACACAGCTTTTTAAATTTTGAAAATTCATTCAGTAGAAAAGAAGTTATGAATTTTTCATTTTTATGACCAAATCCTAAAACTCTAGGTGCACCTTATACGCGGGAGATTACGGTACCCTAATTTTTTGGCCCTACCCTAACTTTATTATGGGCATTTTGGGGAAAAATAAGATATTTTGGCACTTACTCAGTTACTGAGACATGTAGGATTTTTTCCAATCTTGCACGTCAAATTCGCGTCGCATGGCCATGGGCGCGAAAATTTACAGCCCACCTCAAAAAACTTCTTTTAAAAAAAAAAAACCCCTTATTGTCAGTTGGGCATAGCCAACTGGCCATTATTCAGGTCTAAAAAAAGATTCTTGTGTTCAGGTAACATAGCTGAAAAATTTGGGTAGGTAGGTCGATTTTTTTTAGATTTTCTTTTTAAGTTCCTGGATGCCAAAAATTATATAAAACATGGCTCAACATATCAAACAAATTAAAAATATTTAAAAAATGGTTATTTTAAGCTAGTAGCATTCATAAGACTGTGGGCTTTAATTTGATACCAAACATGCCTATATATTTAGTTTGTTTTTTTTTACATTTTTCTGGTTTTTTGGGTCATATTTACCAAAAAAAAATCTATTAAAAAAATTAGGGTCGGTCGGGAGACCTGAACACAATTTTTTTTTTTTTAGGCCTCAATATAGAAGTCGCCAGGCTTTGTCCGCTCCCAGGTAGCACACAAAAGTTTGCCGACATTGGCCTGATGCATCGGGCTAACGTTGGCTGCCCATTGGGCCTATGTAGGCCCGACCAGTGGCATTTGCTTGGGCCAACGTTGGCAGGACATTGGCAAATGGTCAGCCAGGGGCAGATCATTTGTCGATGCTGATGTGTGCCGACCAAAAGCCAATGTTGGGCCTATGTTGGCATTTGGTTGGCACCATCGGGCCTATGTAAGCAGGATGGGCAGCCTATGTAAACCCGATGGTTGGGCCAACGTGATGCCAATCTTTCTGTGCTACCTGGGCTGTAGACTTGACCATGGCTTTAAGATTAAACAGGAACTGACCTATCCTTTTAATATTGGCTATTAGTGCTAGGACAAAGAATGTCTACTCACCCTGCATATAGCCGTGAAAACCCATGAGTCACAAATTACCTCCAAAGGTTGCATACATGCACACAGTCAGGTTCCACAACACTGCATACAGTGAGAGCATGCCAGTTTTTAGTTCAAGGTTTTCAAGGATTCTCAACTTTCTCCTCTATATTGGTGTTTGTTCCACTCTTCAGTGTAGTCTTAGCAGCAAGCTATAGTTCCTATGCTAGAAGAGTGTCGGATAGTATACCTCTTTCCTGCCCGTTATACTTTCACCAATGACCATGTAACTATATTGGTCATATATTCCCTGCAGCCTTTGACCTATCTCTATACATTAACGTTGTAATTGGTCCCTAGGTCATGTTGCGCAAAAGCACCACTACCAGTATATCAGGTGGTGCATATTTCGGGTATGCTATCCGAACAAGACCTTAGAAAACAGCTATACAGTAGCATTCTGAAGGGATCATAGGTCATTCTGCAAAAGGGCCATAATGTGCACATTTTGAGTTTAGTATCTGAACAACATCTTGAAAAACAGCTTTTCCTGTTATTCGAGGACAAAGTACACCCTTATACAACCCCTACTGCCTACCCCCAACCACACAAACCCTGTAACACACTTATGGATGGGACTAGAGGGCATATACAGTGCATTTAAAGTTGTTTCCTTTTTTAAGGTTTTTTGTCATTGTCGACTTATCTCTGTGTACCGCCATGCACCATGATGTACCGTTATGTACCATGACATACCGTCATGTACCATGACGTACCGTCATGTACCATGTTGTACTGTCAATATAAGAAATTATAGAAATAGCTAAGTTTCATTAATCTTTATCAATTTTAGATATTTATTTCATCATTTAGATATCTTTGAAATTAATCATGAAGACCAACTGACATCACAGCTATGCTGTGCCTTCTTAGATTTCTTAGCATTTAAATTTCTTAAAAATTTAACAATTATCCCCTCGTTTTTCTCGACCCCATTACCTGAACACAACAATTTTTTTCTATGCCTCATCACCCCTCTCTGTCCCCCTGTGGACTGGGGACCTTCATGTGAGGGCATGGAGGAGCAGAATAACTTCATTGGGAGTCCACAAGGAGAAATCTCCTTCCATACTAACAGTGGGCATACCAGATTCGTAAAAGGCGACAAACTCTGGGTTTCTTGTGTCTTGGGGTGAGCATGTGGGCAGCTGGTGTCCATATGTTAGGGCCCGGGCTTACATACTTGTCTTTTGTCTGAGTGATCAAAGGCCGTGGTTTGTCTGGCCCTGCCTATAGGACCAGGCAAATAAAAGAACACTTACTATCCTTCGAGAAGAGTAGGGGAATGAAGCCCTTGTAGCGGTTTTTCCCCTCAACCCACCTCATAGATTTGGTCATTCATTAATACGGTCACTGCTGTGTCGGGCAAGCAGCATATAAATACCTGTCCAAACAGAAAAGAAAGGTCTTGAAACCTTGAATGTCGAGTTCCTCGATGGCCCCCTGGACGTAAAGCTAAACAAACAAACAAAAATCACCCCTCTCTGAGGCTCTGTTGATGAATTATGACCACTCCATAAATGTCAGGTTCCCCACAGGTCAGAAAATAACTGGTCAGGAAGACAGCGAATTTCAAATCTTAGGGTGAGTCTGTTTTAAAGTCTTGCAGGCTTTTTTCTTCTCCCCCACCATGGTTCCCACAAAAATCTCGAAATTCTCTGACCAAATTATAAGTACTGGTAATTATAATGACTAATGTCATGGAATAATACTCTTTTGTAATTGCTTTTCTAATAAAGACCTTCTATATACCGAGGTAGCGGATTGTCCTATGGGTACCAACTGCAAACCATCCATAAAAAAAAAAAAAAAACTGTTTCCGGTCGACTGGCTGGGTGACTTTTTCTTAACATTCCACCCGTCTGGGTAAATTTTTTTTCTTCTTTTTTTCCCCCTTCCCCACAGATTGCAGGTGAATACACCTGCCCTGTGACACACACGCCCAAATGTTATCTGTAACTTGAAACTACAACAAAGATAGCAGCCTGTCACCACTGAAGGCACAGTGACCCTGTGCCTTGTCTTTTACAAATAAGCTATTAATGCATTGATATTCTAGGACTCTGTGAGGTTTGCTGGAAATATTCGCCGGACCGCGCGGGAGGGCGAATATTTCCAGCTAACCTCACAGAGTCCTAGAATATCAATGCAAGAATAGCTTATTTGTAAAAGACATTAATGCGTTTATCGCACTTATTCATCCATTATGTATGAATTTCTTACCTTATAACCCCAGAATAAATCCAGGAGAAGACATTTTGTATATGATACGATCTGCACGGTTTGCAAAGCCGTCGTGGCCATGTTGTGACTGCCCGACATACCTCCACCTTTACACACATTTTTTGGGTAGAATCCAAGCATGTCAAGTCCTGTACTTCTAGCACCGTCAAATATACGATCTCTAGTTGGTGTTCGCCTACATTTTGTCTCCATTTTCTTATAGATAAATAAGAATCCAATGATTTTCCATAGCGATGCAACGCACACGGCCATTACGTCTTGTTGACCTAGTTCTTCAGACGAAAGTATGTCAGGTTACATCCGGGCACCTACCCGCTTCGCTGAACAAGAGGGAATGGCCGTGTGCGTTGGATCACTATGTAAAATCATTGGATTCTTATTTATTTCGAAGAAAATGGAGAAATTAGGCATGGCATGTTCATATAGGATATCAAAAGATGTTTCCCTGTTAATAACTCCACCTGGCACCATTGGATTCTATGCTAACAAGGTGTGTAAACATCAGGTATGTTGGAAAACTTTTTCAAATCCTTCATGTACATTAGTTTCTAGCACCTGTCGGCTTGGTATAGTGGACAGTGAGCTCGTCTCCTGCCACAGCGGCCGGGGATCGATTCCCCATAGAACCCTGAATGGTTTTAACTGGAAATGTATGGCGAGGGTGAATTTGTATCGTTCTCCAATTTATTAACATGCCCAGGTTTTAATTAAGATCATCAAAAAAAATATGAAGTCTCGGAGTGCGGTTAAACCCCGATAACGGAACGGGGTTATGTCCAAAAAAGCACGCTGATGACCCTGAATCGTGAGATAAACGGCTATTACCGTAAACTCCCGCGTATAAGACGCGTCCTCTACGCCAAACAAAATGCTGGGGGGTCTTATAGCTTTCTCTCAAGTTGGGTGTGCATCTTATACAAGGGGTCATTTTACTATAGAACAGTACTGGATTTACAAAATTGAGGATTAAAATGTGCGTCTTATACGCGAAAATGCATGTGCTGAGTTTGGGGTGCGTCTTATACGTGCAGCGCGTCTTCTACGCGGGAGATTACGGTAACCCTTCTGGGGGCATGGATTTCAAGTTGAATGAATGCAGTCCAGGAGAGTTTCCCCCCAGCCTGCATGTGTGCTTAAAGCCAATCATATTTAGGGATTAGCTTAATTTATTAATAAAGTCTTAGCGAGTACCTCACTGGCACTGCATTGGTACATGTATAATTATCTTGGTAACAGAAAGCCTTGAGACATTATTAGGTCCTTAAAGGACAGTAACTTGTAATAGTTTCTCCATGGCTCTATTTAAAGGGCGTATATGCCGGGTATTCATATTTTACAGGGTCATTGTCTATCAAGACCACTGCTGTCTGCACTGGTCCTTTCCTGTGGGGAAAAACTATTTAAGAAAAAAGAGATTGTGGCCGCCCGGGTGAGTTGTTTTTTTAGGCCACCCAGTCGACCGAAAACAGAATTATTTTTATAAACAGCCTAATTAGAGCTCCTTTAAGGGAGTGGTCACTTTTTAACAACAGGGGAGGGGTGGTGGATATTCAGGTGGGTGATTCAGAATTTTTTTGCCTACGCCCCTTTGTTCTATGGCCATGCACGGGCTATTTCATTAAGAAGGGTGCAGAGATATCAGACCTTCAGAGGTCCGTCAGTTTTCAGATGTTCAAACTTTCCCAGAAGTCAGACATCTCAGAGGCTTCCTATCTTGTGGTCGTAATATTGATAGAGGGAATAACATTAATCATAGATACCCTCACAATATGCCCTTTTTACTTCTATGGAACATAAGGCTGAGCAAGGTTAAGGCTTCAGCAGGGGAAATTTAGCATGCCTTGTGCTGCCCTCTAGCCTTTTCTAGACAAACCACCTTTCAGAGATCAGAGGACATCTGAAATCTCATTTCAGAGGACATGAATCTAAGCTGGCTTCTGATTGGTGATGCAGTCTTTTAATTGTTTTTCTATGACCATCCAATCTAGAGATGGTTTTGAATGAGGGGAACAGGTTGAAATGAAGATGAGATGGGTGCTTTTAGTATGATAAATTGAGGGAAATGGGTGCTTTGCTAAGACCCAAAAATTTTAGAGGTTGAGCCCATACCCAACTGACATCTCTGAGGGTGAAAGTTGTTTCCCCCTCCCCCCCCCCCCCAGGAGGGGTCTGAAATTTTTTGCCCCTCCCCCGAAAACCACCACTCCTCCCTTGTTAAAAAATTACCACTCCCTAAAGGAGCTTTGAATATGATAGCTGTTATCAGTGATAACTGCTGGTAATCAGCTTCAGCAATGGCAGCGCCCATAGGACAATCCGCTACCTCGGTATACAGAAAGTCATTATTAGAAAAGCAATTACAAAAGCTACCCGTACTGTAAGGTAGCAGCTGTAAATCAAAATCCGTCAGTATGAATAAAGGAATTAATTTCATTAGCATCATTGGTACCAGGTAATGGACAACTGATCTTCAAAGGTTATCTTTAAAGATATTTCTGTTTCAGAGAGTACTGAATGTTACAACGACACCACAATACCATGGACAGGGCGACCCAAGAAAAAGTTCACAGTAAGTGCTCAAACTTTTGTACTTGGAACTAGAAACAAGGTCCTCCACAGATTGGCCCAGCAGTGGGTTAGGCCAAAAAAAGTTGTTTGGTTCAGGCAAGGAACTAGACACTTCCTTGGTTCAGGTAACATACTTAAAAAAATTAGGTAGGGCCACACCAAATAAAAAAGTTGGTCTATGGATTTTCATTATGTTATTGGCTAGCCAATAACATAGTCACGTAAGGGGAGTCGATGCAATGGAATGTGGCCAAATGGGTAGACTTGCCCACATAAAAGTCCTTAGTGTTCACATAGGATTAGACTGAGACAAGTAGCTTGGACAAGTCTAAGGTACCTGGATCTAGGGGTTGAGGTAGCTTCCTTAAAAGTTTTAAGGACACAACTCAGTTTAATATTTAAATCTGAAATAGGTATTTGTCATGTTACAAGAGGATTTTAAAATGTCAGGATGTGGTAAAGTCATTAGTCATTATAATGACAAAACTCCTTTGTTAGATGGAAGTTATACATGTATTGGGATGAAAAAGTAAAATGCACAGATTGTCTCAAGGTGAGTTTAGCCTTAAGAGAAATAGCCATGTACATGCTCACACATCTGGATGGACCAGATATAATCCTCTTAATTAGGTAGTAATTATGTCATTGGCTTATTGGAAGGAGAGGTTCCAGCTGGCTGCACAAGGGGTTGAGTGGGTTGTACTGTTTACCTGTGACCATTAACCCCTTCAGGACCACCTACATGTATAATAGTATAAACATATGATACATGTATTATATTGACGGTAGCTATGATGCAGGATGTGAAGTGTTATATTATATTTGCATGTAGCATACCACTTTTGCATGTACATGTAATTTCATATAGAGTCTAGCCCTTTAAACATAGAAACCAATAACATCTTAGGGCTGTGAAATAGCCCTAACCTTAAACATTTTTTTGAAAATATGGTGCGGGAGTGAAATTTTTATTTTTATTTTCTAGAAATTTATTATTGTCTTGATTCTGATCATCACATATATGGATAGGGTGATTTTAACTCGAAAAGAGTTATAGGAGACAACTAGGGTCCTTTATTTTCAGTCATTTTGGTGGTGCAAATAAGTTTAAAAAAAGATGGAAATTTTATATATAAGAGGCAGAATTACTTATTGAATTTGTAGTGTCATTAAAGGAGGAGATGTAGGGGTCTTGCAGGAAAATGTATTTCAGTACCAACTATTGTAAATTTTGAGTAATTGTCTATATTCTACAGAGTCAGTTGGTTGGCAGCCATGAGACACTTTTTTGCCTCCAATGCTGAAGGTATGTGATGTTGATCCATGTATCAACTTTCCCGCCTTTTTTGGCAATGTGGTGCGAATAGCACAATTTTGGCGGGAGTGGCTTGGTGATGCGAATAACCAAGTATAGGACTATAACACTACTTAATACCTGCTTGGAGTTGGATCCTGTCTGTGAATGGGAATGCTGATGTCAGACCACAAGCTAGATTTGCTCAAGGCTACTGATTTTAATTCTGGAGAAATGGAAAAGACTATCAAGTATAAAGGGGCCAAAGCTTTGGGACAGCAGAGAGTCTAACTAACAGCAATTACCTTAAATTCTCTGATACAAGCAACATTACCTGCATTACTGACCTTGCAATAAACTACAATTTTGATTTGATTCAAATATGATATGAACCTCAAATCAAAGAATTTATGGTACATAACATCTGCCAAAAAAATTAAATTTTATTTCTTTTCGAGTTACGAGCAATGCACATTACTGCCCTATATTCCTTATGTGATGTGAGCCATGCTTGGGTAACAGTGTTTGCAGAGATGCCACTTTTCCTAACTTTTTAGGAATTCCGAATTTTTCATTTTCATTCCTATAGGTATTTCCTATTGTAAATTGAGAAAATTAGGAGGATTTCCGAAAAAATTTTCGGGATCAGTAAGTGGCATCCCTGTGTTTGGAATTAGGAAAATCTGCATACCGGGGTAGTTATTCCTGTACATTAATGATCAATCATATACTTATTGCTTGATAGAAATCCAAGAAAATGAGGCGGGCGGGATCCATAGACATTATTTTTCAAATAAAAGTAAAATTTTAATTTCTGAAAGTCAGGTGCAGGAAATCCATAGACGAATCTTTTAATTTGGTGTGGCCTAGGAAAGGTGAAATTGACTCACGACTCATGGCGATGACTTGCACCTTATGCCAATGACTCGCAGATGACCAAATTGAATTAAAAAAAAAAAACACCCAAAAACAAATACTTTATTTCAAAATAGGGGAGAGAAAAAAATCTAGGGTCGGCCCTGTTTTGCTAGGTAGGGTTGGGTTACCTGAAACAATTTATTTTGTTGGCCTTACCAGAGTCATTGAACATCATTTTGTATGTGTTGAACCCTAAGGAAACACTTATAGCCTCTATATTCTTGCATAAGCTCCAGTCTGTTACTACCGTACTCAAAGTTAGGCCAGAATCTGGTTGAAATCAAAATCACAGAAATATCACCAGCAGGATTACCCCAATCTGTCAAGCAAACCTTCCATACTGCAGCGGGCCTCCCCCGCCCCAGGCCATCTTTAAAAGGGGTCTATGTCTTGCTTTTCTATCCTCTCTGAGTGTGGGTGGTGTCCATATGCGCGGGCACTGGCACATATTCGTTCCTTGAATCTCCTCTTTCCTGTCCCCTCTTTCTTACATGTGTCTGGTGTCCATATGCACGGGCACAGGCACATGTATTCCTTTGTGACGTGATGTCTAATGTACTTTTTCCGCCATGAATATGACCTTAGCTGTCGGCTTGGCGTTAAACAACCATTACTCACTCACTCACTCCATACTGCAGCTGCCATACTTTTAGTTTGATGCCTAATTACATCTGTTAGTGTTGGTTACACCCACGTGAGACAGCCTGAATGTTTATTAATGCAAACTCTTTAGGTTTTTCTGAAGATCCATCGAGGTCGATCGTTTTATTCGTCCAGATCCTATGAGATACCATCACAGTCGACCCTTGCTTCCTCAGAAATGGAAAATGCAAGGAAATGTGTCTGAGCCTCCGAGGAAGCAAATTATTTGAGGAGTTAAGTTCAAATATAATAAAAAACATAGATTATTAGAATGATCTGAGGGATTAAAGGGTCGAGGAAGTGAGGGTCGACTGTATACACTTTATATGGGGGTGGGTTTAGAAAATAATCCATCCTTAAAGACACCAGAATACACCATTAAATTGTGCTTCTCGATATTCAACATTTTCCTGGGGGAGATACTTCTAGACCCCCATTTCCCACATTGAATTGCACTTCTAATGACTTTTTTTTTTCTTTTTATCCTCCATACATGCAAACTTCTCAGTTTTCTCAGTTTTTCTATGATCCGTCAGGGTCAGTCTTGTGATTCATCCAGATCCAATGAGATATCATTTTACCATTTATATAGGGGTGGTCTTAGACAATTTTCTGATACAAGGGTATCAGCCATCCACAAAAAGCACCAGATGCACCATTTGACTTCTCAAAATTCAAAAAATTTCTGGGGAGACCCCTAGTCCCCTCCATTTTCACTGTTTGATCGCACTTCTGAGGAAAAATCTGATCACATTTTAGGGCTCAGTTTTTTTCTGGTCTGGAGTTTGCATGTATGATTCTCACCTGGCGTTTACATGTTTGAAGGTTTCAATGTTGAATGGGTAATTTCTGTTTGGGACCAAATATTATTCATGACCTAATTCCCCCACAGGTTGCAGTTGAAGGCAACATTGGTAGTGGAAAGTCGACGTTCCTACAATATTTCAAGAGCTCTAAAAACGTTGAGGTAAGTGCTAGTAGTTAACATCACGTTAGTTACTTAGGCCACACCAAAAAAAAATAAGTTGGTCTACGGATCGCCCTCTCCACATTTTCAGAAATAAATTTTTTTTTTCTTTGAAAAAAATCTTGTCTATGGATTTCGCTCGCTTCAGTTTCTATAAGTTTTCTCTTTGTGATGATTGGCAAAATTTAAAAAAAAAAATTCCCAGCAAGGAATCCATTGGACGCCAAAAAATTAAAAACAGAAATCCGTAGACCAACTTATTTTTTGGTGTGGCCTCAGAGTGATATGTATTTAGGCCTAAAAAAAAAAGAATCTTAAAAAGAGTCCTAAAGTTTTCTGTATTTGGAAATGGCATATTTAGCTCTTCTCATCTGTTCCTACCATAAGTCCTCAGGAAGAAATGCTGTAAAGGGGGGACTTGTTCAGTGCTTCAATTTTGAAGAATTCTGCGAAAATTCATAGAATCTAGATTTAAGACCAAAAGAAAAAGAAGAAATCTAGACTGTTAAAAGTTGTTGTCAGGCTCCTGGTCACCATCTTTCTATTGTATGAATCAAAGAGTTGTGTTTGTTTGCAGTTGCTGTGTGAACCAGTGGAGAAGTGGAAGAACGTCCGGGGGCACAACACACTAGTAAGTTATTCCATCAATAAACCTGTCCTAAAAAAAATGATTTAGATAGTTGTGTGATCTAAAGTTTTCTGACTTTCCACAGGGATGTCTTACATATTTACACCCTTTGACATAGCTGATAATTAAATACTGCAATCGGAGTTCTTGTAGCTCAGAACCGCACCCTTGATGACCCTTGACTTAAAATTATTTGATTCTGATGAGCTTGAGACAACGTTGTTTTTTCCTATGTCATTTCAAAAAGCAAAAAGAACGCATTTTTTGTTAAATTTTATGTGGAATCATCTTTTAAAAAGCTTGATATTATTTTCGTGCAGGACCTCATGTATAAAGACTCTAAGCGGTGGGCGCTGACCTTCCAGTCATATGTACAGCTCACCATGCTGCAGGTACACACTAAGAAACAGACGCGCCCGGTCAAACTGATGGAACGGTCTATATGGAGTGCCAAGTACTGCTTTGTGGAGAACCTACTGACAAGGTGGGTCAGTTGGGAACGAGATATAATGATTGCACTACCTTGTGTACAAGGTCCAACATTTATGGAAGTTTAGTGAATCTTAGTGGGCCAAAGTTGGGGTGTGCCTTATACGAGAGATGCAAATTATAGGCAAGGTTTGACAGTAGTGAGGCCAAAAAAAAAGTTGTTCCAGGTAACCTGACCCTGCCTAGTGAAACAGGGCCAACCCTAACTTTTTTTTCTGCAATTTTTTTTTTTTTTGGGGGGGGGGGATTCAGTGGATTCGGTCATCCACGAATCATCGGCATGAGTCCTGAATCAGGCCGCCCATTTCGCCTGCAGAGGCTACCCAAAACAATTGATAGCCGAATCCTTGGTGAAAGCACTTGCTAAACCAAGACCCGACCCATCACTATACAGGGTTGAAGGAAAACGTGACACCAAAGAGGCCGGGGGCATACTAGTCACTACATTCCATCCCAGCTTCAACAATCTACAAAAAATTGTGAAGACCAACTGGGACATGCTGGCAACCTCTGCCAGAACAAGGTCTACGCAAACCACCATCACTACGTAACACACTTGTACGAGCGAAGGTGAAGTATCACCCTGAACTCAGTGGAAAACACAGGGCAGCCCTTAGTGGCAAGACCTCCAAAGAATGTGACAATAATAAATGTCAGTGCTGCCCTCTATTGAACCGGAGCGGGGAAATCACCTCCAGTCAAACCAAAAGATCCTATCAAGCAAAAACACAGGTCTCATGCCTTTGCTCAAATGTGATCTACTGTTTATCATGCAAACGTTGTGGTAAACAATATGTGGGACAAACCAAGCAAACCCTACGGCAAAGGTTTTACCCCCATTTAGGTAACATCACAAATAAAAGAATGAACACTGACATTGGTGCTCATTTTAATTCTGATGGACACCTAGGCCTCAAAGATGTGGAAATCCACATTGTGGAATTCATAAACAAGAATCCACACTCTGAGTATGCGGAGAAACTCCGTAACAAATTGGAAAGGAATTGGATACTAAAATTACGCACCCAAGTTCCTTATGGACTGAATCTAATTGATGCACCCAACTTTTAGACCAGAAGAGATGCCATGAAACCCCTGTTATTACCTCTAAGCTCCGTGTAAAAAAACATAGATTACTGGGTAATAACTTTCTTTGTTGACACACAGTACCAATAGGGGCTATTCAGAGAAAATTTAGATTTGATAAATCCATCAGTCTAAACACTCTGGCCCCACAATCTCATTTGACATCTCATTCCAAGAGACTAATTCTCTTTATAAAAACTTTATAATCCCTGAATTAATGAAATGTCTCCACACACCATTTTGGTATTTTTTCTCATAAAATCTACCAAAAAACCACACCAAATTATTTAATGCATTAATTATGGTGAAACTGTGACAAAGTCATATGCCTTCAAAACCTCACTGAACACCTGATGAGATCCAATGGGATCGAAACCTTGTGACTACCACCCATATTGAATAATAATTTAATATTCTCCAAAACAAATGTTTGGAGTTCCTGCCTAGGGCCTGGAGAGTGTACACTTCTCCAGGACCCTGGGGATACACAACAAATCTATGTATCTTAGGTGATGATGCATCATTGTTTATTGGCAACAATGATCACCCTGGAGACCCCCTTATCAACGGAAGTTGATGAGGTGAGGCGAGCATGGCAACCATGCCAGAAGAAGCAAGGTAGTGTTGAGGTGTAGACGGGTCCCACACTCGTCCTCCGAGATGAGTCCTGAATCATCAGCACGAGTCACTGTACTAGTCAATAAGAATTTGCAAATCAAAAAAAAATCAACCTACCTTTCAGCATGTTACCTGAAACACAACTTCTTTTTTTTATGGCCTGATATATCTGGCATATGAGCCACACCTCACTTATGATACACACCTAGTCTTTGGTCTCCCAAGACCTCTGCCTGTCTCCAGGGTAACGTTCTGTGCACTGCCTAAGGCCCCCATCATCCGCCATGATTTGTTTTACATCTAAGCCACAACTTATAGGTAGAGGCTTTGATAAATTTAGGCATATATTCACATATGGAATGCCTAAATGCGTCTTTCTTGTGGTTCGCACAGATCCACTGAACTTAAAGGTGAGGGCAGGTTCTTATACTTTCATAAATCCTATAATGTCGGAGCCATATGATAACTAAAGTGTTTTGTTTTTTCAGTGGTCGGATGCCTGCTGTCGACTTTGCCGTCCTCTCAGAGTGGTTTGATTGGATCGTCAAAAATGGTCGTGTTGCAGTGGATCTTATCGGTAAGTCACATGATGACATGAAATATTTCAACCTAAATCACTTTAGCACTTGTCAGATTTTACTTCTGGTTCTTGATCTTTCCAATGCTCCACGTATATATCAAATCCTTAGTTTTTAGCATATGTTTGTTCACTTGTTCATTTCATAGTGTACTGGGGATTGATCTCACTGTATAAATTGTTTATTTCAGTGTACCTGCAAGCGAGCCCAGAAACATGTATGGAGCGAATCAGAATGCGGAACCGCCAAGAGGAAAATGGAGTCCCCATGGTAAGCCACTGTTGATGGATGATAAACTGTATTCAATCCTCACTGAAAACTCCTGTATATAAAAAATGTACAAGATGAATAGTGAGTTAAGACACTGTACTCAATATATTTACACAGCAGGCTGTTGTGCCTACAATTTCCAAGCCTCAGATGCGGTATAATGCCTTCTGCCGAAGGTCTCAATAAGTGCTATCAAACCCTATTGTGAACTGATCACTCCTGCCTTTTTCCACCTGGCGCCCTTCATACTGAATAATAATACATCATTCTTACACCTTTTCCAGGACTACTTACAGACGTTACACGGTCTACATGAGGACTGGTTGATAACACAGAAAAAGTTCAAGTTGCCGGCACCTGTGCTTGTATTAGACGCTGACAAAGATCTCGCTGATTTGCGGATTGACTTTGAACGCTACAAAGAGCAGATTCTATGTGGATATGATTAGCAAAGATTTTAGACTAGTGTTATATCTATTTAATGCCTGAATGTATCCGTAGTTTTATATGAGAGGAAAGTGCAATTCTTTAGCACAGTATGTTTTATATGGGATATACAGGGATCATCCTTTTTTGTATACTTTATTTTAGTTTTGTCAAATTATTTTCATACCTTCAATCATATTTATTGTAATCTTGTCAATCAGGTTGTCATCAATTTGGGAATTGTAATCCAATTTTAGTCCATGAAAGGCAGAGGAGATATGTCTTTATCTTTTCATATATTGTTGTCTATCTTCTCATGTATTAGCACTTATGTAAAACCAGAAGTATGTTTTTCGAATGTGGCTTTATTCATAAATTTCAATAATTTTATTCTCGGTCATATATTTAACATTATCTTGATTAGGGCTTTTATTCATCTGTCACATACATACATGTTCTCGGTAACAGTATTTTGTTCTCGGTCACATACTTAACAGTATTTTGTTGAACAGCTGTGAGGTAACGGCTATCAAGATCTCATGTAAAATAAAACCTGTAAGTAATGTACAGCAATATCAATATCAGCCATCACCGAATGTACAAACCCACCAATTCACTGTCAATACGTTCCATCTTGTACAAGAAATGCATCAAATCAAAGAAGGTGTTTTATATGCATGCGAGTTTCACCAGTATTACTGTATTATTCTTTGAACAGACACAGGTGCAGATATTTTTTATCATGTATATCCCATTATATCTCAAACCAACATCGTGTGAATTCAAGATCAGAATCTGTATGTGTACCTAGATTTGTTTGGCCTAGAGGACGCGTCTTATACGCGGGAGATATAAAGGATGGTAATACTACTTTTATAAAGCTCATTTGATTTGCCGCTTAGATATTGTAATTGACATCTAAATGCTCACCCATATATACATCGATATAAACTGCTCTTCAATTTTTATATACATCGATATAAACTGCTCAATATACAATAAACTTGAAGCCAGAATAATTGTTTTATATACAATAAACTTGAAGCCAGAAAAATTGTTCTTGTGAATGTTTATTTGCTCTGAATTTGGGGTCAATAGGTGGTATAGAATATTGAAAATCGACGTATTTTTATATACAATAAAAATTGTAAGAAAGACTTGGTAATTGCCAGTTTTATCACTAGGGTGTCAAAAAAAAAGCGCCGGGGTAAGGGAGCAATATTACCCCGACGCTTTGACACCCTAGTGCTTGAATAGTATTTGTAGGGGGGGGGGGGGGGGGAAATCTGTGGTGACAGGGTGCGGTTTATAGGGGTAGGCATGCCAGTGCCACCACACAGCACCCTGACATTCCATTGGTTCTAGATGATGCGTGGCTTATAGGAGGGAATTTAAAGTACAGGCTAAATACGACAGTACTAACATTTCAAGGATCAAATTGCTGCATTGGTTGGAATGACCTGTTCGTTTGCCAGTGATGCAAAAAACCTGATAATCCCTCCTGTTGTGGACGAGGACAGGCAATGGAGAAGGACGGTGTTTGCTCCACCTTAACGGCTCAATCGGTGCGAGGTGAAGACCGGAGGATGCTGTAAAATGCCCTTTTCCTTGGTGTGGGATGGCCAAGTTTCAGGTTGTCCATGGCGGAGGTCATTCTTTAAAACTCTAGTGCTATTGTCAGAGAGCATTTTCAAATTGTTTGATGACTACAGGAGGTTACCGTTCAATTTGTGCAACACCTAATGATAATATATTTTAGGGACACGGCCAAACTGTAAAACTGTTTTGAGGTAAGTTGGACGTAGTGGGGACCTCTAGGAATAAAAGTGGGAAAAAATGCTGAACATACATTTAATTGAGGAATACCCCCAGTACTGCGAAACGATGGTCCAATATTGTTCTCTATTAACCCTTTAAAAGTCGCTGATGAAAGAGGGCATCATGCCCATTGGTCATTGGAACATCATGCCTACCCTGCGGGGTCGATACTTATACTCCCAGAGCAATGGCGGATCTAGGATTTGGAAAAGGCCCTAAAGGAGGGGGCGCAGCCCCTATTTTTGAGCAAATTTGGGGTTCCAAAATATCTAATTAATTTAACTCTTAAGTACTGGGAAAAAGGGGGGGGGGTGCCCCCGCGCCCCCCTCAAAATCCGCCACTGTAGAGGGTCAGCATGATGCTCCAATGAAGTGATGCCGACAAATGAGCATGATGCATCTTTTGTTCAAACAAGCTTAGAAAGGGGGTACCTTGGGCCCTGCCATACACAATTCATAGTGCATCTTAAATGGGTGGAGTTATGGCGGTTACTCAAAATTATGAAATTGGGTGTAAATGTGATTTCTTCAAATAGAAGATGGAAAATTGAAGTACCGGTAAAACAGTAGTTAATAAGGGAGGTATGGTCTAGTGAACAAACTGGGTAAATTCTGAGATCGATTTTAAGCCTAGACCATCGGACTCTGCCAGTTGGGAGCATTAATTTCCGTTATTAGAGGGAAGATAATTTTAACTTAATCTCTGGCTAATATACAGGTGCGGCTTATAGGCCGTGTTTTACAGTTATCGCATATTGGTGGATCGCTACATTGGGCTCCATGTATTAAACCTGTGCCTTAAAAGAAAACGGCACCCTACTTGACAATAGGTGTTATAGATATCGCAGATTGGGGAATTGCTGGCACGGTTTGAACATCCTATGATTAAGAAAAGAAAGGGAAAAATACTTTGAATACGGGAGGAAAAAGTGCCATTCTAGGGGTTTGTAAGGTCTGTGTTTTCTAAGAAAATGGGTGGGTAATTTGGTCAACCTATCTCAAAGGTCAAACCAAGGTTCGACTTATGAGATTCATCTGGGTAGACCTTACACAGAAGCGCACTTTGTATGCAGGAATTAACGGCACAGCTTGATGGGGTGCATGTCTCCAGGTTCATATTATTTGATTACCGCGATACACTTGTGCAGTGCTGGAGAGATCTACCGGTACTTGCCATCAGTGCAGTGATGTGACCTCCAAAAGTGCATCAACCTGGTAGGGCCAGCATGATGCACAAATGTGGCTCCGGGGCCCATCCATAAATGACGTAATGCAAAATTTGACCATTTCCCCCCGACATGTTTTTTTGTTGCCAATTTTCCAATGCTTAAGGTATATGGAAAAATAATTCGTCAGGCGGGGCCAGATCTCCCCTCCTCCCTCCAGTATGACGTCATTTTTGGATGGTCCCCTGGTGAGGTACTCCCCAGGGCTACATTCATGCAAAATGGCGGCTGAAGGACAAAATGCAGAAAGCACTATGGCGCCCTGAAAGGAATAAGGGGCAAGAGTGCACTAATGCATCATGTCCATAGGTCATTCATGTATCACACCCTATGGGGTTGATACACTGATGCACCAATGAAGTACTAGCGAGCAGACTAGTAAGCGCTTCATAGATGCATCATGACAACCAATGTGTATAATGCACTCCTGCATTAGCAGTCTATATAGTGATCTAATCTACTCTGAGCTCCTGATTATCTGAGTGCTCCCAGTTTGGAAGACTCGAATCCATATAACCTTCACTGGTAGCCGAAGTTGGTTATCACCTTTCGACTAGGCAATATTACTAGTAGGTCATACCTATAACTAGGGCGGACAAGGCCGCCTCTGTATCCCAATCTTTCTTTTGTCACCCCATGCATTTTTATCTGGACCCATTGTAGGCCATGATTTTTCTTTCTCTTTTGTTTTGTATAACCCTTAAAGCACGACTTGTTGTCTAAAAGCAGCATTAATCAAGATGATGTATCAATATAGCTCTGCTGAGTCTACACCCAAGTACTAAATTGGCGCATCATGCCAAACCTTCTGAGAAAAATGGTTACATGTAGCTGTGGCGAGTTATGCGCTAGGACTGCGATTGTGTATCATGTATCGCGTACAAAAGGCCCCTTAAAGGGGTTAATGATTGACAGGATGTTGTTGCATTTGGTGAAAGATATCAGGACATTTTCAATCGTTACTTTCTGTCAGTTTCCGTCTCTTTGCGAAATGCTCCATCCGCGCCTCTAGACTCTCTGTAACAAGACAAAAAGTAGACAATAGGGTGATAAAGTATCCCTTACTTATGTGAGATCCTGTGACAAAATAGCATGTACTCTGGACAGCTTTAGGTATAGATATGTTTAGAAAATTGCTTATTTCTTGTAAAGCTCTATGAGAAATCAATACATCCTACAAGACATGACATCCAAACTGGCTCCTGTCAAAGATGCAGAAGGTGTCTCATCATTTCTATCCAGAATCAAGGCTATTGCATCAATCTCTTTTTAATTGTGTTACAATTGATGGGACTCCCATGGCCTTATAAGTGGGAAATTAGGTACCGGTAATTAGGAACAGTGATTCTGACAAATAGACATTGTGCATTGTATCAGTGTAAGAAGCATAGCACCAGTCTAGCGCAGGCATAAGTGTAATATGCCAAAAATGCATTAACTAATCACTCCATTTGTATTCAGGCCGTTTTCATTCTATATAACATTGTATGTCTAATTAACTTCTACAAGGTCAACAATTCTGATAAAAAAAGTCTGGCTCTTAATGTGCAGCAATTACCGGTATGTAGTATAGAGTCTGACCTGACATGGACAGTATAGTGTGACAGAAGTTGAACAGCAAAACTCTTTAGGATTCTACAAATCTAAGTGGCATTTCTATTTATCAATTTCACATAAAAAAAAAAATTACCGCAAGTCGGGCGCTCCAATAGTGGTTTGTAAACTCTTGCTTTATTGCCTGGCAATAGGCACTCCACCTGGTGTGTGATGGGCGTACTCGAGTCAGACCAACGTCGTTTGACATCACCGTCTGGCGTAGTTGACGTCACATCTACCGTATTGAGTTCTTCCAGCATCCGTCTCAGCATGGATGACCTGTGACAGAAATTGGAGGAAATACCATAGCATCAGTTACAAGATACTTTTGAGTTGGATATAATTACTGCCGTTACCCATTTAGGGTAGGTTAACCTTGAGACATCCACATACCTTGAGATGTCCAATCCACAAAATGGCCATAAATAGGGGTTTGCTTCCAAACCAACATGGTAATTGAATCAACCAGTTAAAGTTGCTTTATCACTGAACTGAACAGGGTTCCCTCTATTTATGAGTCATGGATTTAACTGCCTTTTACCTGACATTTATCGACTTTTAACTGACCAAATATTGGATAATTTTCAGGGCTCACAAAAAATTTAACCACTCTTGAGCAAGGGTCATTCGCCCCCCCCCCTATATTAGGAAAAATACCATTTTTAACTTTTTTTTTCACAAAATATCTTTTCAACTGACTTTATACTGACCTCTAAAGAAAAATAGGTTTAACTGACCAGTAGGAACCCTGACTGAATGTTAGAACCCATGGATGGGGTGACTGTTTCACGGTATATGGACGTCTCGAGGTTAATTTATCCTATAAGGCGACCCTACATAAAAGATGCACCCTGAGTTAAAGCAAATGGCATTTATAAGAAACCCCTGAGGCCTGCTTTTCTGCTATTCAATATGATTAACCACCGAGCACCACAGTAAACTTAGGACGTATGTCCAACAAAAAAGTTGTGTGTTCAGGTAACCCGTCCCTACCTAGCAAAACAGGGGCGACCCTAGATTTTTTTTCTCCAATTTTAAACAAAACATTTATTTTTAGGTGTTTTTTAAAGTTAATTCAGTTATCGGTGAGTCACCGCTGTTAGTCGCTAGTCACCACGGCAAGTTGCGAGACATTGTAGTAGGGAAAACAATTTACAAAATAAAAAAAATCCTTAATGAAAGGTACTTAGTTACGGGTAGAGGCTGGATGTCTGAGCTCTAGCTACATTGAAAACAATCATCCTATGATCTATAGATATCCCATATGCCTCTTTATTATGACTGCTGATAATTGGCGAAACCTTATAGGTAGGCCTACTATAGCCAAAATGTCAGCCACAATTTATTCTGTATGCAAATCTAACGCTTACTACGCCATATCTAACCTCCTCAAAGAGGGGTAGCGCCTTACAGGTGGGGTATAATGACTGCAATTTTAAATGTATTTTATATGCACCCTATGTAGCATTTCTTTCAACCAAGACTGCACCTTATATGCTATATACGCGAGGAACTACGGTACATGTATATTGATAGTTCCTGCTTGCCTTATCGATTACCGTTGATATATCATCAGCAAAATGGCACAAACTATTTGGTTTCAGTGGGGAACTAGTTAACATTTTAAAAACAGCTTTAAATGTCACTAGAACTGATCTACTTACCGGATGGAATGTTGGGTCCACATTTCTTGCAGGTGTCGGATGTTGTCTACATGACACTCTGCAAAAGAGTTTTTGAATTTGTTAAGCCTGGGAGCATGAATACCTTTATACCCATGGTTAAAGGCCTATTGAATATTGAATTTATTCTGTATTTTCTTCTTCATTTACATTATGTTATTCTTTTCTTTTTTTTTTAATCATTTCTATTATTATTGATGGCACAACCTACCTGATTCATAGATCCACTCTGTGTCTGCAAACTGACAGTCGAATAGGACAAGTGGCAGCTCTACAAACAAGATCAACGTTTAGACAATTTCTCATTTTTAAATCTAATCAGTACCTGCTCATTCTGGTGTATCTTATGAAAAGAGATCTTGAACTTCATCTTGACGAAATTTCGTTACTTGAAATTAGTACAACATATGAAGGTTAAGTCTAGGCCTCAGGCCTACTTGTTATTGACTCCTATGTTCTATGTCCCATGCCCCTATCGGGTTAATAATTTTATACCACTGATTTGTCATAACTATGCCTGTACTGCTGCTATGTGGCCCTGGAGGGGTTAATGATTAGGTCTGATTTGAAGCTCTAGCCTCCATCTTCCCTATCCCATTACCATATAAATCTATCCTGAAATGCAGTATTTTTTATGCTTATGGAATTTATTATGTGGTCTTGACAAATTGTGGGGAGCCCAGACATACTCACGCCCCACCTGTTTTGTGATTGGGGGGCGCAGGCCCCCCTGCCCCCCCCCCCTTTCCTACGCCCCTGCAAGAAATACACTAATCCCCTATAGTTCCTAACCACTGAACTATGAGGTACAGCAGACAGGGACTATAGTATGTATATTATGTCAAAAACTAATTGCACAGAGTGCTACTGCCTCATAATTACTTGGATTATACACAGGTAAATTATTGTATCTAAGATAGCGAAGTCATGACTAATCTGCAATAGCAATTGTTCAGAGATACAAAATGTCTAAGTCTGTGCCAAAGGCACAAGTTCTGATTGACTTCCATGTACCATGCCCATGACTTATATATACAGTCTATGCATATAATATGTAAGTGCCCCTGTAGGGGATAATGGTCACTGGTGCAGGCAGGCTTGAAGACTAATCTGATTGGTTGTTTCAAGGTGAGAACTCACTAACCCTTTAAGATAAACAAAGTAAATTAATGCATCATACCAGCCTTATGGTAATGAAGCCTATGTATAGTTGTACACTATATGTAGGTGGCCTGTTAAATGATTGAGGGTTACTAGGAGGTATGACAACATCAATACTCTATTCCTAAGGCTAAATAACCTGCTCTTAGCCCTCGGAATATAGTCTGTCTGCACCATAGATTATAGAGGCTCCACTGTCCTATAATGTACCACCTATGCAATGTTCATGGAGACATTGTATCGGCAAAAAATGGTAAGGTTTAGATAGAAGTAAGTATCTGATTGACGTCTAGTCAATCAGATAATTATAGACCAAATTTATCTCTATGTTCCTATGTCAGGCAGAATCCCTCTTTAATCTAATGTGATTCGGTGTGGCAGTTTTACCATATATAAGTATGTTATTGACTAGACGTCAATAACATAATAAAGTCAAATCATTTTGAAACCGATATAATTTTATCCTTCTCACAAGTATAGAGGGGCATTTTGAGAACTTAGTCCCTCATATTAAAGGAGTGGAGTGAGTAATAGCCGTTTAACGCCATTGCGATAGCTAAGGTCATATTCACAACGAGAACTACTAAACTACACATTTCACAGATGGATGTCAGTGCCCGTGCATATGTGCACCACACACATCTTGAGGGGATAGGAAAGAGCAGATATAGACCCCTTTAAGTGGGCTAGGGAAGCCCTCATATCAAAGGGCCATGATGTATGAATGCATACAATATCATGTATCCTGCCGATCCTGTAGGTTTGATACACGCCTGGCATGATACACTAAGGCTTTGATACATTATGACGACCAGAGGACGTATTGATACACCATGACACCCAGAAAACACAATATTGGAGGCATCATTAACATTACACTGTACCTGCTGCCATGTTGTACTGCGGTTTGCACGGGTGTCTCTTTACATCGAGTAGCTCACTTATTATCTGGAAACAAATATAGACAGTTTTAGTGTTCTACAGAGGTAGGCATATCACTGCCTGGTCAATAATGTTAGGATCTAGTATGTGTACATAGTCCCAATAGCCAAATATGCTTAAGTGCAACTCTCTCAATCTTGACACCTTCTGTCTATTGATATGGTTCTAGGGAATGACCATAGGAGGACATCACCTGGAAACCCCCTGTTGCCCCCCCCCCCCCTGTGAGCTGGGTACCATCTGTCTGTCTCCCTAGAACCCTTACTCTGCATACACCTGGTCCCTACGTTACCAGTATGAATAGACTGCCGGCACGAATGCTCACCGATGTATCCCATATAAGGTAAGGATCGCCCACCTACGGAGATCCAACATAAATGTATTCAGGGCAGTGCCCTAAGGTAGAAGAGACGTCAGTAGGACAGAATAGACTAAACATTGATCCTACACTATATGCAATACTTGCATCGTCTACAATAAACTATGCAGTGCTAGACACTAACACTGGCCCGGTGGCCAATGGCCAGTAGTTTAGAGTGCTGGCCAGTAATATTTTCAAAAACAACCTTTCTACTGGCCTGGCCCGTGTGGCCAGTGATCCCCACCCCCAACTATTAAAGACTATTGTACTTATACAAAAAGGCTGTTATAACTACGAGGATTCCTTCATCGAAACATCAACGAAATCATGTTATAATGGTAGACATTGTGCCACTTGTCCTTCAATTTTCAATTTTTTTCTTGTTGACTTTTGACAAAAAAGAAAGGTTTTAGCAGCTAAGAACCCCGTGCCAACAACTTAATCTGTGGATCAGATGTTATGCCATTGTGAACTTTTGGATAAATTTACAAACTCTAGGCGCATCTTAAATGTGGGGGTACCTTATATTGGCCACTAGCTGGTCTGGAGCTGGTTCCGGCAACACACACTGATATGAACTGATAAGATGGGACCACCATGTCCCTGGAAGTGGGTGTTAACCAGGGACAAGGTACCCATCATGGTATGTGTTATCAGTTGGTTTTACCTCAACCAGCGAAATTCAAAATGGCGGTACTTTATTTCTTTTTATTTACCTCTGGTTGTTCATTGCCATGACCGATGAGGAAGAGCACGGCCACAATACAGCGGATCTGGTGCCAGAGGAAGGCCTGCCCGACCACCGTCAGTTCGCACATTGTGAAGGGTCCTGATGCAGTCGCACTGTAAAAGAAAGACTTCTGTATGAACCAGTGCAGAAATAATAGACAGACGGACTACTACATGTATATCGTTGCCCTAGTACAGGAAGGTTGTAACTGACACTGTAAAGTACTGCAGTTACAACCTTTTTGCACTAGGCCAACAGTTTATTTTGGCGCATGACCTCTTATTTATTCTATACATTTTAGGATTATTTCATCAAGTACTGAAAGATGTCAATTGTTTTATTTTCCTCAGTGCATCATGTTTGAGAGTGTATCAAACCCACAGGCTTGTCATAGTCAGCGATCCCACAAAATCCTCACACCGAAATTCACTAACTTGTCCGTGACAAAAATTAGAATTTGTCCTGGAATAATGATTTATTGTTGAATACAATCGGGTATGACCCAAGCAAAATTTCTGGAATTAAGGGGTCAATGATACGTTTGTACGTATTTTGTCCTTAAGTTTTTAGTTTTCCTATTTACCATCCAAAACTTGGCAAAAAGCATAAGTTGGCTATATGCATGCTCTAAGTTACATTGAGGAATGTGCTACTCTTTCTTCATCCCCAGTAATAGTCTCCCTTGCTCAAGTACATATTCTCTCGTTCTTCATTTGAAACATAAGAAATAACCCATACTCATATGTAAGTTGTTGTATGTGCGTGTCGTCTATGCGGCGGGTAAAGTTTGTGACACCATTACCAACGTCCATCTTACACATGTTTCTGAAGTCGTGCTCGCCATGTAACCGCTGTGCAGCATCCCGCATAGCCTGCAGGTACAAAAATTGCAGTATTGTATGAAAGTATGAAAAAAAAACGACTGCAATCTCCCTTGTTTCGGGCGCATCCCGGGTAAAAGGCGCACCCTGAGTTGAAAGGAATGCTTCAAGGTGCAGCAGGGGCTTGATTTGGGAGGTTTAGTACTAGTTACCTGACTGTAAGATGCACCCAAACTTTGGGCTGCTTCTGTAAGGCACAGGAAGCTTCAGATATACATAAAGGCAGTTTATATTGTGATATGACTGGTGTTTAGTTTCCATGGCTATCGGCCTTATAAATGCCTAGATAAATGAATGAATTAAGAAAGGACTACTGAATAATGTACATGTATAAGGATATTCATGTGTTAGTTAAGGTAATGCACTAACCTGTAGGTTGAGGTGTGCCTGTGGGAAGTAATACTTGTATGTGCGTTTGGTGCAGCTGAAGCGAGCGCTGAACTCAGGATCCACCGGGCACCAGGCCAGGACACGCACCTCAGCTGGGAGGACCTTATTCAGAATGTGTACATAGCGGATCTCTGTCGTCTTGTCACCTGCAATGGGTTAAACGTATATTTTGAATTCACAAAACTTGAGATCAATTTTAAGGTGTTTTTGGTACCAATGTATCGTAATCGCCCATTAAAGCCCACCTCTGCTCATAAATTCCGAATACCTGTCACCCAATGTAATTGCACAGGGCCTGCGCCAGATTTCATTTCATACCGAATCTGCTGTTGCAGTTTATAAGAGGGGTTGGGGTTGGATCTCTTTTCTCTCAGTACAAGTTCTAGCTTTGTACATGCCACGGTTTGTACACAGCGTTCCATAGATAATAGTGTCTCTCACACCACAGTTACTGCTTTCCGGTAATACTTTGGTATCTTGGTTCATATTTTTCATATATGATATTTTCGAGGGCAACATATATAGTAATTAGGGTACAGTTACCTGGTCTGTTGTGTGCAGTCCCACCTTCTCGGACTTTGACACCATCTCCCTCCAACAGATTAGTTCTCAAATCTAGGGAAATCACCTGGAATTGTTGTAAAACCTCATATTACCCTTTTCTTGCCATCATTGTATTATGACCAGACAACCTGGTCGAAAATGACCCCCCCCCCGCATCCAACCAAAATTATGCATGAACCGAACACTAAATGGGCCCACGAAATACTATAAATATTTACCCCTATCAAGAAATATGGATACTCTGTGGTTCCTGTTGTTAAGTCTCCCTTTTTTTGTAAAACTTATGTAAAATCTTCCTCTACCTGGCTAAAGGCGCTAACTCCCTTGTCTGTTCTGCCACATCGATGATAGCAGGAGGTCTCCCTGAAACACATTGAGACTATCAATATTCTATGGTTATTTTCTGTGTATGTGGGTAGTTTTAAAAGTAATCATATATTATATACCAGTGAGAGGCTGCTACTTTCCTATCCAACCTAGGTAGGACTGATATTGATATCTTCGATTAACATTCAATACAACTACGGTAATGAAGAATCGGGACTGATGCAAGGCAAAAACAGAACATGATACTGTTTAGAATAAACAGTAAATCCCAACAATTTCCGTTTGTATGATGACTTGCAAAAAAATACTTTTATATTTAACATCTACGAAGGACAATGCCAGCACCAAGGAATACATAATGTATTCTTTGTAAATTTCTAAACTTTAATAAACTAACCAACCTTGACTCTATGAGCCTGGTCCTGGTAAGGGCTTTGAAGAGGGCATTTTCTATGGTTTTGTCTGTGTCTTCCTGTGCGGCGAACCCGTGGTAGTCCCAGCCCAGGTACACAACCTTGAGTGCCACATGTCGCGTGTTGTACCTGAAAGTGAAACCAAACTCAACCATTATTATCCCATATCAACTACCATAAAACCTCGAGTATAAGCGGCACCCCCAACTCGGGAAGAGATTATAAGCTGCATTATAGAATAGTACTACCAAAGTATCTCGTGCGTAAAGGCGCACCCCACATAAAATGCGCACCATGAGTTCATGCCAGACGTACAGGCCGGATCTTATACTCACAAGATTTGAATCAATATCTTGCCTGTTAAAGTCAAACGGTCGTTGTTTGTGCTCCTTTTTGGATGTAGACTCTCCCTGGGACTTGCTGATTATATTCTTCAATTGTTTCACATGCGCCTCCAGCTGTTTGACACGCCCAATGAGTTGCTGCAATCATACATCAGGTAGTTTAATATCTCAGGATAATTGAGATGATATTATCTGCAGAGATGCCACTCACTGGCCTACAAAAACCAGGAAAAATGGACTTTGGACACATTTCTCCATGAATTTAACATAATTTGATACACAAAATCTTGATATTGAAACCAGGAATTCCTGGTAAACCAGGAAAAGTGGCATCTCTGTATCTGTGCAGCATTCAAGGTTAACCTTGATTGAAGTTGAACTGTTTGATACAGATTCTCAAATCCCAAATAAAAGGCGAGCTTGAGAGAATCCTATAATGATGGAGTCATCTATTGCTAGCTGAGGGCGGGGGAGTGTTAGATTTTTGCGGAATGGCTCATTTCCCCCCCCCCCCACGAATGAAAGAAACATATATAAAAGTTAAGTTATTATCACCCCCCCCCCAAGAACTGATTGTGCAAAAAGACCCCCCCCCCCAAAGAAAAAAAGTTGGATACGCTTGTGGAATAACCCATCACGATGAGTACTTGAATCAGCCATATCTAGTTTTGATCCCCGGGTGTAGGCTTTAATATTGGGTTTTGCTCCCCCCCGACCAAGGACCCTACCTAACATAACAGGACCGACCCTAACATTTTCTCCATTTCTGAAGAAAATATAGGGTTTTGACCAATTTTTCAGTCAATTTAGCCATCGGTGACTCATCGTGAGTCATTGAACTTGAAGCAGTAAAAAAAAAATTTACAAAAAAAAAAAAAAATCCGACCTACCCTACATCATTTTTTCAACATGCTACCTGAAACACACTTCTTTTTGCCAATTTGAATTGGCAATGCAACTAGCAAATCCATGATATTTTGTGGATGGCCCCATACAGGAACATTTTCGGGAGCAGAACCCTATACCAACCCTGGTTGCTAGTGACTGGCAAAGGGTCAAATTATATGTACTAGAAAAAAAAACTCTTTTGCTGTTCTCTTTTCTAATATTGGTATTAGAAAATAGTGCATCAAGTATGTGATGCAAAATTTTAATATTTTTCGGACGTTGTAATGCATTTTGCTGTGGTAATTTTAGATCTTTTCCGATAAGGGATTTAACACCTTTTGCTAGTACATTTCCCATATAAAATAACCCTTCATGAGGATTCTTATCAGTAGGATGATAAGGCTGATAAGGGCCACGCTTGTTGCAATGACGTTACTGTTGCTCCCAAGAATAGTGAGGGGGGCATGTGCCCCCTTGCCCCCCCCCCCCACCTGTTCCGCCGCTACTGCGGACTGCCAATTCAATTCAATTAAATTTATTCACAGCCCCTTCTGGGACAAAGGAAAAGAATTAGGTTTAGCCGATAGTTATAGTGGCATTCCCGATGTACATGTAGCAGTCCTCATATACCTGTGGATGAATGGAGTGACAACACTGCAACACATGCATATAAATATAAAGTAGTAGCCTAGCTTATGACATGTGGAAATGGTCTGTACAAGAGAGTGAGAACACACACAGTTACCAGCATATATAAATATGTGTGAATAAAAACGAAAATATCAATCCGACCTCCTGTCCTGTGGGCAGCTACACCTTGAATGAACTTTTCAGGGGAAAAGTTCTCTATGACATCATAGTGTCGGTAGCTTAGATACCAGTGACATCACAAGGGGTCAATGGTTAGGAGGTTATGTTAAGGATTCAATTGAAAATTTAGGATCTAAGATCTATGATCAAGAAGCCTGTGTTAAGGATGCAATTGAGAGGATTCAATTTAGGATCTGTCATCTATGATCAAGATATTAGGATTTCATATTTAAATTTGATGATCAATTCTGAGTTTAATATCAATTCTAAAAGCAGTTAAATTGCAGTGCGTTTCCCGGATTAGAAATTTATCCCATATTTTCGGCAAAGTAAACACAGCAAAGCTGTAATGCCGTGCATATTCATATCATGCTCTAAGAAGTATAGAATTGATTTACAACATTTTTAATATGATATTAGATCAAAATTTTCAGAACAAATATTATTTTAATACGGAATCTAAAAGCCCTTCATATGTTGTGTGTTTTGCAATTTATTAATCTATAACATACTTTCAGGAAAGTAAATACAGCAATGCTGTAATGCCGTGCATATTCCTATTATGATCCAAGGAAAAAAGATCATTATATATGAACTCTATGGCCTTTGGAATGGACCTATACTTAAATATATGCTCTGATTGTGGTGCTTCCTCGCTCTCCATGTAAAATCCTGTCCCATTGCTATAGTATGGAGTAAACCTATGCCTGGATTAAAATATGCAAATAAGGAATGTGTGTGAGGGTTGGGAGTAGTGTGGTGGTGGTATTGGTGGTGGTGGTGTCACAATGGTCACTAACATCCATCTGATAACTTTTGAAGATCAAAATTGACCATATATGGCCTGGATCCCTGTGATTCCTGAAACCAAGATGGCTGACACACAAGGAAAACAAAAGAATTAGGTAGTTTAGGTGTCCCAATGGTCACTAACATCCATCTGATAACTTTTGAAGATCAAAATTGACCATATATGGCCTGGATCCCTGTGATTCCTGAAACCAAGATGGCCGACACACAAGGAAAACAAAAGAATTAGGTAGTTGAGGTGTCCCAATGGTCACTAACATCCATCTGATAACTTTTGAAGATCAAAATTGACCACATATGACCTGGATCCCTGTGTTTCCTAAAACCAAGATGGCCGACACACATGGAAAACAATAAAATTGGGTAGTTGAGGTGTCCAAATGGTCACTAACATCCATCAGATATCTTTTGAAGATCAAAATTGACCATATATGGCCTGGATCCCTGTGTTTTCTAAAACAAAGATGGCCGACACATATTGAAAAAAATAGAATTAGGTAGTTGAGGTATCCCAATGACTACTAACATCCACCTCATAACTTAAAAATTGACCATATATGACCTGGATCCCTGTGTTTCCTAAAACAAAGATGGCCGACACACATGGAAAACAACAAAATTGGGTAGTTGAGGTCCCCCAATGGTCACTAACATCCATCTGATAACTTTTGAAGATCGAAGTTGACCATATATGGCCTGGATCCCTGTGTTTCCTAAAACAAAGATGGCCGACATATATGGAGAACAATAAAATTAGCTAGTTGAGGTGTCCCAATGGTCACTAACATCCATCTGATAACTTTTGAAGATTAAAATTGACAATATATGACCTGGATCCCTGTGTTTCCTAAAACAAAGATGGCCAACACACATGGAAAACAATAAAATAGGCTAGTTGAGGTCTCCCAATAGTCACTAACACCCATCTGATAATTTTTGAAGATCAAAATTGACCATGTATGGCCTGGATCCCTGTGTATCCTAAAATAAAGATGGCCGACACATATGGAAAACGATAGAATTAGGTAGTTGAGGTCTTTCAATGGTCACTAATATCCATCTGATAACATTTGAAGATCAAAATTGACCACAAATGACCTGGATCCCTGTGTTTCCTAAAACCAAGATGGCCGACACACATGGCAAACAATAAAATTGGGTAGTTGAGGTGTCCCAATGGTCACTAACATCCATCTGATAACTATTGAAGATCAAAATTGACCATATATGGCCTGGATCCCTGTGTTTCCGAAAACCAAGATGGCCGACACACATGGAAAACAATAAAATTAGGTACTTGAGGTGTCCCAATGGTCACTAACATCCATCTGATAACTTTTGAAGATCGAAGTTGACCATATATGGCCTGGATCCCTGTGTTGTCTAAAACAAAGATGGCCGACATATATGGAGAACAATAAAATTAGCTAGTTGAGGTGTCCCAATGGTCACTAACATCCATCTGATAACTTTTGAAGATTAAAATTGACAATATATGACCTGGATCCCTGTGTTTCCTAAAACAAAGATGGCCAACACACATGGAAAACAATAAAATAGGCTAGTTGAGGTCTCCCAATAGTCACTAACACCCATCTGATAATTTTTGAAGATCAAAATTGACCATGTATGGCCTGGATCCCTGTGTATCCTAAAACAAAGATGGCCGACACATATGGAAAACAATAGAATTAGGTAGTTGAGGTCTTTCAATGGTCACTAATATCCATCTGATAACATTTGAAGATCAAAATTGACCACAAATAACCTGGATCCCTGTGTTTCCTAAAACCAAGATGGCCGACACACATGGCAAACAATAAAATTGGGTAGTTGAGGTGTCCCAATGGTCACTAACATCCATCTGATAACTTTTTAAGATCAAAATTGACCATATATGGCCTGGATCCCTGTGTTTCCGAAAACCAAGATGGCCGACACACATGGAAAACAATAAAATTAGGTACTTGAGGTGTCCCAATGGTCACTAACATCCATCTGATAACTTTTGAAGATCGAAGTTGACCATATATGACCTGGATCCCTGTGTTTCCTAAAACAAAGATGGCCGACACACATGGAAAACAATAAAATAGGCTAGTTGAGGTCTCCCAATGGTCACTAAAATCCATCTGATAATTTTTGAAGATCAAAGTTGACCATATATGGCCTATATTCCTGTGTTTTCTAAAACAAAGATGGCCGACACATATTGAAAAAAATAGAATTAGGTAGTTGAGGTCTTTCAATGGTCACTAATATCCATCTGATAACTTTTGAAGATTAAAATTGACAATATATGAGCTGGATCCCTGTGTTTCCTAAAACAAAGATGGCCGACACACATGGAAAACAAAAAAATAGGCTAGTTGAGGTCTCCCAATAGTCACTACCGTAAACTCCCGCGTATAAGATGCGTCCTCTACGCCAAACAAAATGCTGGGGAGTCTTATAGCTTTATCTCAAGTTGGGGGTGCGTCTTATACGAGGGGTAATTTTTCTATAAAAATGTACTAATCTTACAAAAATCACCCTTAAAATGTGCGTCTTATACGCAAAAATGCATGTCCTAAGTTTGGTGTGCGTCTTATACGCGCAGTGCGTCTTCTACGCGGGAGTTTACGGTAACACCCATCTGATAATTTTTGAAGATCAAAATTGACCATGTATGGCCTGGATCCCTGTGTATCCTAAAACAAAGATGGCCGATACATATGGAAAACAATAGAATTAGGTAGTTGAGGTCTTTCAATGGTCACTAATATCCATCTGATAACATTTGAAGATCAAAATTGACCACAAATGACCTGGATCCCTGTGTTTCCTAAAACCAAGATGGCCGACACACATGGCAAACAATAAAATTGGGTAGTTGAGGTGTCCCAATGGTCACTAACATCCATCTGATAACTTTTTAAGATCAAAATTGACCATATATGGCCTGGATCCCTGTGTTTCTGAAAACCAAGATGGCCGACACACATGGAAAACGGTCCCAAGACTCCAAATAATCCAATGCCACGCCACTTAAAACTCCTAAAGAATTGCATCATACTTATGTGTACATGTATACATAAATATACATGTAGGTGGCCTTTAGTGGGTTAATAGTCAGTGGTGCTGAGAAATGCACCACCAGCAGAAGAGAACTACATGGTGCTGGGGGAGGTGGTGCTAGGCAGGTATGGGGCCACCCCAGGAGCACAGCCACCACCACCATTCAGAGGTGGGTGGGGGGGGGGGTATATATACTATATACCATGGCTCTGACTGAGGTGTCCAGGGCTACCACCACTCTGTCCCCAGGGTCTACAATAACAGGTCCAGCAACACCACCACCACCACTTCTATGCTTGACTGGTCTGAAGATTTTAATCCAGGTATAGGCATACTCAATACTGTACCTATGGACAGGATTATACATGGAGAGCGAGGAAGCACCACTATGAGAGCTTGTATTTAAGAATGGGTCCCCTCCTATAGCCGTTCATTCCTAAGAATGAACAGCAACAAGTAACCATGGTGGGTTTGGTTGCTTGGTGATTGTCTGAGTAGTCAAGGTGATCAACAAGATGGTTTGTTTATGCCAGACTGGGGATTGTTAATGAAAGGTTATTAACAAAAGTGAGCGGTTTCATCCTTGGGACTCATCAGGCTGCACTTATAGACAGTTTAAAATTAAAAGTGGTTTAATAAATTCAGAGCTGTCTGCGGTACCCATACATGAAGGGATGTATTGGGGTGAATATTGTTTACCCAGTCTATAGACTGTATCCAATGGGTTTTGGATGGGGGTCTAAGGTGGGTTGGGTGTGTCCAAAGTGTGATGTGGACATTTTCAATGGACAATTAGAAGGGGTTCTAATTTACAGGTGGATTATACTGGTATCAAGCTATTGATATTCTAGTGAATAAAAGACACTAGGCCAAACTGTGGTGAGTGGGCCACAGATTGGGCATAGGAGTTAAGTTAGAAAGGACTACAATGTGCCGGATAGGCTAATTTTTAACAACGTTACTAGGGTGTAGTCTCCTCTTGAACCGAGCCTGGAATAAATTATTTGAGGCTAGGGCCTCCAATATTTAGACCTAGGGGTGCTGTGTTGTGCAATCTCTGAATCCAGTTGAATACAGAAGTATTTTGTTTGCGCTTGGCTACTTCACTTTGGGGGGGGGGGGTGTGCAAAGATGAAGTCAACCACATAGATGATGACATCATCTATGCCTTTATGGCCATTGGATCTGAAGTGAGTGCTAATCTCGCTGTCAGCTCTGTGGAAGCCCGACTGGCCGGCTGATCTGTTGGCATTTTGGTCTCGTTCAGAATGTGAGATTTTGTCAAAGTGAGTTTTGAATCTCTCTTTGATCTCACTTTGGGTCTGTCCAACATATTGGATCCCACATCTCCTACATTGTAGGCAGTAAATCAGGTTGGAACTGCAGCAGTTCACAATGTGTTTACTGGTGTAGGTCCTTCCAGATGCAGTGCAAGTGATCTTACCATCTGTGTTGAGACGTGTGCAGTATCTGCATGTGCCACGGGCAATGCAGTTAGTTAGTTAGTTAGTGTTTTACGGCACGTCAGCTACTGGTGATGGCTATTTGTGCCTAAAGGTTTTATGGAAGAAAGTTTCTACTGTTTAAATTTGACTGTAGTATCCCAGGTTCTTGATATATGCAAGTATTGTATCCGGTCTGCAGGTATCAAATAACTCTTTCAGTGTTGTACATTGATGGTATTGTGCCCTGATGGGGCACTGGCTACATTCCACAAGGAAATGTTCCACCGTCAGGTGTTTTTGACACCTGTTGCAAAGCGGTCTGGGTTCTCTCTTCATGAGGTGTGAATGCGTTAGTCTGGTGTGGCCTATTCTTAGTCTGTTCATGAAAATTTCTTCTCTTCTGCTCTTGCATTTGGCTTTCTTGGTTGTGCCTATCTTGGGCTGTATTTTGTAGAGTTTATTGTCTCTTTCAGCGTCCCATAACTCTTGCCACTTTTGTTGGATGTATTTCCTGATTTTCCGTTTGAGATCCTCTGATGGTAGAGGCATATCTATTGGAACTTGATTTGTTGCATCCTTGGCAGCAACGTCTGCTAGGTCATTGCCATGGATTCCTTCATGGCCTGGTACCCAAGCATACGTTATCTTCTTTCCAGCTAGAGCAAGACTATTGTGTCGTTCCAACACTCTTTTCACGAGAGGGTGTGTCCACTTGCTATGCTGCATTGCTGACAGTGATGATTTGGAGTCAGATACAATCAGGTAGTTGTTGCCTTCTGATGTCTCAATGTGATCTTGTGCTAGGTATAATGCATGTAGCTCTGCTGTGTAGATGGAGGCTTCGTCTGGCAGGCGTTCTTTGAAGGCATGAGGTCCTAGAACGGCTGCAGATGCTGTTTTGTCTGCCATATGTGATCCGTCGGTGTAGATTGGTATGTGATCTCTGTAACTGTCACGCAGTTCATTGAATGCTGCTTGATATGTGGTGCTAGATGTTACCCCTTTCTTAAGCGCGGTAAGGTCCATTCTGACCTCTGGTTTGTGATATGTCCATGGGGGCATTTCCGGGTACTCTACATTAAGTACATTATCCAGAGACATTCCCGCTTCTTCTAATAGGTGGGATACCCTCACCCGAAGGGGTGCAATGTATTGGTTCTTCTTTGCTTCATATTTTGCCTTGTGCTTGGGGTTTGTCAACAATGCTGCGGCTGGGTTGTTAGGATTTGTGGCAATCCGGATAGCATATTCAAGGGAGAGTTTCTCTCGTCTAAGGGCTAAGGGTAGTTGTGAGTATGTGGTGTCGGTGTGGTTGACACGGGCCTCAACTTTGCACGGACCAGGTAGTTCCTTAAGGATTTGGGTTTCCTATGGGCGTAAATGGGGCGCTTCTTGTGGATCTCGCGGGTGCTACAAGATTTGCCAAGGATGTCCCAGTTCTTTTCAATGATCAATTGTAGGCCCCGGAAGCCAGGGTTGAAAGTGGTGATCATTATGCAGGGAGGGTCATCCTGGTCTTTTTTGGCAATGGGTGCCAATAAAGACTCTCTAGGGACCTGCAAGGCCTTCTCACAAAGTATTGGGCTTTGGTAATACAATGTTTGATGAAGTCAGCCTCCATGGAGCAAATCCTCTTAATACGGAGGAATTGTCCATAAGGGGATCCCTCTGATACTGTGCCTAGGGTGGGCAGAGTGAAAGTGGAGGTAATTGCCCCCGTCTGTAGGTTTGACATACAGGTCAGTGGTCAGTGGACCTCCATGGTTAGTGCAGACCACTGTGTCAAGGAAGTTGACACTCTCTCTTGAGGTTTCACAGGTGAACTTTATGGTTTCACTGACCTCATCGGAGTTGACATAGTTCAGGAATTTCTGGAGTTCCGTGTCACCATGTGTCCAAATGAAGAAGATGTCATCAATAAAACGGAGCCAAACAAGTGGTTGTTTGGGGTAGGGATAAATCCGACAGTCTTCTAGGTCAACCATAAACAAGTTGGCATAGGTGGGAGCCACTCTGGTCCCAATCGCTGTGCCTCCAACCTGTAGGTAGTGTTTACCATTGAAGTTGAAATTGTTTTTGGTGAGTACAAGGATCAGTAGGCGGCAGATGTCCTCATTGGTAAGGTCTCCAGCAGGGGGCGTTCTGAGGCGGGTCAGAAGTCTGTACATGGAGAGATAACCTTTGTGATTGGGGATGTTTGTGTAAAGAGAGGTTACATCCATAGTCCCCAAAATGGCGTCCTGGGGAATGTTCCCCAGGGCGCTAAGTTTTTGTAGGAAATCGGTGGTATCCTTAAGATAAGATTTTACCTTGGACAGGTAAGGGCGTAGGTAGATGTCCACCTCTTTTCAGTGGGGCAACCGTTGGCCGAGACAATAGGGCGTCCCGGGGGAGGGTGGATCCCCTTGTGTATCTTTGGTAAGAGATACAATTCTGCTGTTCGGTGTTTAGTGGTAACAAGTTTGTTGTAGAGATTAGTGCTAAGTCTACCCCTGTTCACTAATTTATCTAGAAAAGCAGTTATTTCCCTGTTATGGGTAGTAGTGAGGTCTACATCAGTCTCTTTATAAAAGTTGGGGTCAGCTAGTTGCCTTTTACCTTCTTTAACATAGGCTTCCCTATCAAGGATTACTATAGAGCCCCCTTTGTCTGCAGAATTGATAACAATGGAGGTGTCGCTACTGAGTACATTGAGGGCTTTTTTCTCTGCTCTGGTAAGGTTGTGAGATCTGGGGGCTTTAACAAAGGTTTTGTTCAAGTCAGTCTCATTGGCTAAGAAAAAGGCTCTAAGTGGAATAGGTCCTGGTCCAGGGTTTCACGGTGGCTCTTTCTTAATGACCTTTGACCTGCTTATAGCCTGGATGACAGGGTCCATGGCTTGGGTGGGAGGTGGGGGGGGGGTTATTGTCCGTAGTTATAGAAGGGTCAGAATCTGAGGGGTTCTGTAATGGGTCTAACAGAGTAGACAGAGTGAAAAAATCAGCATATATAAATATGAAGAGCCAGATCCATAAACAGTAGATATGGTGAATAGACTAGTTACTAACACATATAAATGACATATAAACAAACCAGATCTATGAACAGTAGATATGATAGACCAGTTATTGGTCCCGGGGGGACACTCACATTTATTCTGACAGGTGTGCGGCTGGAGCTACAACAACCCTTACCCTTGTTAGGGGTATTTTACCTCAAAAACTGTACCCTTCTTAGGGCACTTTAAGAAATATCTCACACATAAACCATTAGAATTCCCTAGATGTGAAAATATCTCCTGAAAACTCGGGAATTGTGGTCAAAATGTGGGTATTTTTATGGGATATTTCACACCTAAGTCAAAAGTGAACCCTTGTTAGGGGGATTTCGTTCAAAGTTGACCCTTGTTAGGGGGATTTTGGCCTAAAAATTTGACCCTTGTTAGGGGGATTTTGATGAAAAAGTGCCCTTGCCAGCCGCACACAAGTGTCAGCAAAATATATGAAGTGTCCCCCCCCGGGTTATTGGTATTCAGCTCAATATTCAATGTGTTGTGATGACAATCGGCATCTAATTGTCAACATAAGAGTTTAGATATTGCGTAGCTCACACAAACATGAACAGGTTACATGTATAAATTAATATAATGCAGCAATGTAAATTTCTGATAACTCGAGAAGTGAAAAGCCTGTGATTGGCTCCCATGAGTTGTGCACTCATCCTGTTGCATCAGCACTCCCTTACCCAGGTTATTCGCACCACCAAGCCACTATTCACATAACTCCCGCCAAAACTGTGATATTAGCACCACATTGCCCAAAAAGGCGGGAAAGTTGATACATCATATACCTTCACCATTGGAGGCAAAAAGCATCTTATGGCTGCCAACCAACTGAGTCAGTACAATATTGACAATTTCTAAAAATTTACAAAACTTTGTAATGAAATACCTTTTCCTGCAAGACCCCTACATCTCCTCCTTTAATGGCACTACAAATTCATTAAGTAACTCTGCCTCTTGGGATAGAATGTCTTTGTCTACTAGACTATTCAATTATTTTACAGACGTTTAAACTTGATTAAATACAGTTACTGTGTGCATACAGGGATATGGAATACAGAAAGACGGTCAGCAAAAGGCCTCACATGTAATGGCAGCCAGAATTTTCTTCTTTATTTCCTATTTATAGATAGTGTGGTGGAGTGAGTATGGCAAAGATTGTTGGGGGTATGAATACCAGAGATTTTTTTAGTTCAAATATTTCTCAGCAGTAAAGGGTACTTTTTAGATTAAATACATCATCGCAAGTAAGAATAAATCAAGTAATGTACCGTAATCTCCCGCGTATAAGGCGCGTCTTATACGGGGGGTTTTAGTTCTCATTGGATGCACACGGGGGACACTAAGACTTTTCTTTTGATATCTTACATGTCCCCTTGGTCATAATAGGACCCAGGAGGGTCCGGGGTGGCCCAAACTACACATAGATTTTTGAATTTTGAAAATTCATTCAGTAGAACAAAAGTAATGAATTTTTCATTTTTATGAGAATTTTCCAAAACTCTAGGTGTGCCTTATACGCGGGCTGCGCCTTATACGCGGGAGATTACGGTATATCCCATTGCATTGCTCTTAACGGAAGCTTTAATTTGATACTAGATATGTCCATATTTATCTGTTCTCTCCAAGGATTTGACTAGATGAATATGAAAATTTGAGAAAGTAGGTAATAAAATATCGATATAATGATAATGTTGATACGATACTCAGCATCACAATATTGCCGATATTTAGATATTGTGAATATCGATGACATCCCTAGGCTTAGCATTAGTTCAATGATACTACTCAGGGAGAATATATAGTCTAGAGTGGAGTTGTTCAGGGGTGTGAAATCCTGAAACCGATTTCCTTTGAAGCATACTATACCATCTCTCCAGGAATTTTAGTATATATTTTTACATTAAAGGAAATAGATTAAGATAGTTTATACCACCTTTATAAAGGTAAGCTGAGAATAACGATTTGGATGCTTTAACATCTCTATTTTGGCTGACATTGGATCCACATTGGTGAAAATTCAAAGAACCCCTCCCCCCTCATAAATGTTAATTCATTTTCTCAGTAGGTTTGCACACATCTCAAGAATGGTCCTGAACAGCACCAAAACCGCGGAATTCCACGTTTCCGCGGAAATTTCACACCCCTGAGTTGTTGGTAAAGACGTGATCTCACGGGACCAGAAGTAGTTGGTGATGGCGGTATTGCTCCATAGTAACCAAAGTCACAACACCTAAAAAGGTATATTTCATCAAGCATCCAGACTCCAACTGAGTAGCCATTTCTAAAGCCAGATATGATTAACTAATTGAGAAGCTATATCACTAAATTACGCACTGATACCAACTCTACCTGTGATAGCTTATCAAGAAGCTATAAATGGAAGAAACCAATGAATTCTATCTGTTCACAATGTAATGCAAATCACCCATACCAGGATGTTGTGAGAGCCGGACCCATCCTATTTCTAGGCACTGACTCACTGCGAGTATCACAACATACCGACATACCTGTGGACGCATTTCTAGGATGCAGGGAAATTCCACAACCTCCCTTCATCCTGATTGGTCCATCTATAAATAGAATCATTACCGGGTATGGCGACGCGTCAGATCTGATCAGACCCAACCAGATCTGACCTGTTCCTACCAGGACATTTCATCACCCTGTGAGCTGCTCACCTTAGTATTTAAGACCTGGTGAGCAGCTCCCAACCATCTATTCTAAGCTCACCTTTTTCTACTTACATTATCCCACGTACAACCTCCCTAGTATCTAGGACCTACGACAGGTTGAGCTAGGAGCTTAGGGGCAGAGCCTGCATGCTGGCAAGTGTATTATTGTTATCACCTATATGTACACTCTGTCATCATGCAATAAACAAGGATCAAAGAACTTCTCTGGGTTCAGTGTTCATTACAAATGGTTCGTTGACACAACTCAAGATGTGAAACACTGTATTACTTTGGGAAAGCTTTGAAGGGGAATACCTGAAGTTTGTGGACTACTACAAAAACCATAATGATACCGGTACTAATAGAAAACTTTTTCAGATATTATCGGTAAACCCCTACTGCAAATCATCAATCATAAAAAAAAAAAAAAAAAATCATCAAGCAAGCCTGCTGCGATAAATTGTATTTTGTCATATATAAAAACACTATATAACTTAATCAATGTTATTCTGGTGCTGACATGAATGTATCCTTACATTAGTCTAGACTAGTCAATAAAGCCTTCCAACTTCTCTGGCGACCTAGTTTGGTGGGCAAATTAAGCCTTCTCCCTGGGGGGGGCACTCTCTATGTAATGTACACACATATGTGTGGCTGGCAAGGGTACTTTTTCAAGGAAAAGTCCCTAACAAGCCTCCTGTTTCAGCCATAAATGTCCCTAGCAAGCCTCCTGTTTCAGCCACAAATGTCCCTAGCCAGGGTCAACTTTCAGCAAAATACCCCGATTTATGCGGGAAATTTCGAAATTTTCATGGAGATCAGCACAGTTTTCATGAATTTAGCATGAACCAAATTCGACCTTCTCCCCAATCAGTTTAAAAATAAGACATTTTGAAATAAATCTGGGATTATTGAGTCAACAGTGCCCTAGCAAGGGTAGGCTTTCGAAGAAAACTCCAGCGCCCTAGCAAGGGTAAGGGTTGTCATGGGTTCAGCCACACACCCATATAAAAAAAAATTGAAGTGCCCTCCCCCCAGGTTTTCTCCCCTAGGTTACCATTTTGACCAAAAATCGCCGTATTCATACGCCGCTGGTGTTGGACCTTCTTTGACCCCAATACTAGGTGCTTGTGGGAACCAGCATTTGCCAGCTTGACTCTTATAGGTACTTATAGGTCTTTCTGGAAGCTGGCTTAGAAAGCCACTTTTTCCAGCTCATGAATCAAAGTTTATGTAGCTTGACCCGGAAGTGGTTCCCAAGTTGACTCACCAAGAACCAGCTAAGAAAAATAGTACCTCCCAGCATGCCTGTTTACCAGTGACGTAACCGGTAGACTACAAGGTGGGGCCAGTGTGTAAAGCCTTCTTGAATCTTGATGACTTGAATCTTAAATATTTAGGTTTACTTCGATCATGGGATGGGAGTCTAAAGAAAATGAAATCAGAGAGGATTTTAAAGGCAAAGCATGCACTATTCTCTATTAGACAAGCTTTGAGTACATCACAGAATGTATCCACCAAATTGTTTATGTCACTGTTTGACAAGCAGATAGACCCTATCCTTTTATATGGATGCTCAATATGGGGTATGCCATTTAAGTTTACAGTATTAACTGTTCTATATCTATGAGTTGATCTGAGGTAAAATCAAAAAGAGATCTGTTAACACTCTTTAAACTGTTAGGTGTCGAGGATTTAAACATATTATCTTGTAGATTCTAGAAGAAAACAGAGGTAGCTTATGTGACTCTGGCTAATATCTGTGATAAAATCAAAATCCTGTCTGTGTACGGAAAGCAACAAGTAACTCTTATAATGGAGGACTTAACCTCTGAAGGTGTCAGAAAGGCCTGTCCGGTAGAAGTGTTTTACTCTTCAAGTTGTAAGTTTGCTCTGGGTATATCAAAATATGCAAGTACCACTCTCGCACAGTTGGTGAGTAAGGGAGATCTCCCATTGAATCCAAAATAATTGTATTGAACATTATATATTGGCTGAGGCTTGAGCATGGATCGAAAAACCCTATTCTAAATGAGGCCTCAGGGCTTTTGACAGGGCTGCGCAGTGCGTAATACACGCATTTAATGCTTAAATGTCGCATTTAAATGGCTAGAATGGCCATTCATTTACAGAATGGCGCATTGTATTTGCTAAAAAGTGTGCAATTGGCGCATTGCAAAAAATCCTGTCAAAAGCCCTGAGGCCTTCTCTACCATGAAGAGTGAAAATCACCAATGGCTTAAAGATATCCAATACCTTCTGTTTAAAATCAGTTGTTAGAATGTCTGGCTCGGTCCTTATGTTTGGTCAAAGTCCTCACTCAAAAGCAATACAAGGAGAAGGTTAAATGATCTACATATTCAGAAATACAACCAGTACATTGATAGCCCAGAGAATACTGGCAAGTGTAGAATTATTAAGATGTGTAAAGATGATCTCAATGACATTTATGAAGAGCGTGAATACCTAACGCATACAGAATCACCTAAAATTAGAAGCATTATTGCTAAACTCCGAACTGACAATAACTGTACACTTGACAGTCTGTCAAGAAGATATAAAGGAAAGAAACCTGTCAACTCTATGTGTGCATACTGTAATACAGTGCAGGATGTCAATCATGTCTTCTTACATTGTAAGATGCCCGAGATGAGAAACGTGTGGTCAATGTTTGAAATAAAATACCTCAAGTTCGTTGATTACTATAAAAGACACAATGACAGTAGAAAACTTTCTCAAATAGACTGTTCACCAGTTATAAATCTTGGGCCTTATCTTGTGCATTCACGCCCCTCTCAGTCAGGTTCCCTGCATTTTTCCCTCTTTGTGATGTTTACTGCTATGGCTTATGACAAAGTACCCATATATTTCTCACAATATATCTGCATATATTTGGATAGAGGATTACTGTGTCTAGTACATGTATATCAGAGGATGGTTAGATATGTTTGGTTATTGAGATATATGAGTGAAAAGTAAACATCACAAAGAGGGAAAAGTACATGGAACCTGACTCAGAGGAGCGTGAATGTACGAGATAAGGCCGAGAGTTGACAACTGGTGGAGACTCTATACTAGCAGTGGCCCCATATTTTGTAAATCATCTAAGGGAGTGATCATTTTTTAACAACAGTGGGGGGGGGGCTGGTGGGTTTGCACGCGGATGTGTGAAAAAAATTTCGACCCCCCCCCCTCTCAAGGGGGTAAAATTTTTTCAACCCCCCCATAAGGGAAAAAAAATCGCGCGCGAACGTCCCCTTTTATCGAACAAGTAATCAATGGATAATTCATGACGAGTGTGTGTTAGTGAAGGATAATTACACGAGGCCGTAGGCTGAGTGTAATTAGTATAATACACCTCGTCGCCCGGCAGCGGACAGATACAGCGCACACGGCAAAAAAAAAATGCTTCTCGCGGTTATGTTTGTGTATAAAACACCTCGGCGCCCGGCAGCGGACAGCTACAGCGCTCGTCTCGGCTTGGCTTGCTTTGAATGCGTCTCGCGGTTATGTTTGTGTATAATACACCTTGTCACCCGGCAGCGGACAGCGACAGCGCACACGGCGAAAAAAAGATGGGCCCGGACTGGGGCTCGACCCGCGTACCTCTGACAGCTGAGCGCAAAGCGCTAACCACTAGGCCACGGCGTCACACACCTCACGGTCGTCTCGGCTTGGCTTTGTTTGAATGCGTCCCGCGGTTATGTATACACGATCGGTACACACACCTTGGTGCCCGGCTAGGCTTCTTTGATTTGGTTTAGTTCTAGCCAACCACTTCTCGTCAGTCCCTGTGACGCAATGCATAGGGAGTTGGACTAGGGATCTGAGGCTGCAGGTTGGACCCCTACCCTGGCAATGAAAATTATTGTAGGTTTTAACATGTAACATATGACATGGAAGGACATGAGAGGCGTGCGTCACACACCTCACGCCTTCCAAAAATTCATGCTACGCCTTCCAAAATTCATGCTACAGCAATATCGACAGGTATGTGCATGGGAATATCCAGCAAAAAGCACTGAGTAACCCAGAAATCGTGGTATAACCTCTAGTATTAAACGCGCGGGGTTTTCCACTGAAAACAGGTGAAATTATTTTGCCCCCCCCCCAATCAGAGGTATTGAAAAATTCTGACCCCCCCCAGTCAAGGGGTTGAAAAAATTCTGACCCCCCACTCAAACCCACCAGCCCCCCCCCCCCCCGTTGTTAAAAAATGATCACTCCCTAAAAGGCCAAGAGCTGTGAACTGGATATACTCATATATAAAACAGGGATGTAAGTCAGACATGGGCAAAAATCAGGAAGCCATATGTTTACTTGATATAAAAGCCTTCTGTTTTCAATAATTAGTCAATAATTATAATAAAGCCATCTTTAATCTTGAAAAAAACCTTGAAATTATGAATCTTATTCTTAACTACTCCGTAGACGCTCTGAGGGACCCTCAGAGACCAAGTGTGTCTGTTGTAGTCTGTTTGGTCAGCCAGATTGGCTGAGTGCCCAGTTCTCACAGAAGTACTTACTGTCAGGTCCAATGCTTCCACCAACACTTCCCTCAATGTATATCCAAAGATTCACAATACACAAAGCACTTGAAATACTTGTAATAATTAATAATCCAGGTGATTTTCAAATCTCCCTCCCCAACTCCAAATCATTGTCGGCCATCTTGAAGCCAGGTGTAGCCACCTAGTGCCAAAAAGACTACACTATTCTTGGTTGGTTAGCCCTATGTTTCAAGAGCAGTCTAACACAAGGTAGCAGCACAAGATGTTGACAATGGAGGCCATTGAGGTAGTGATATCTAAGCTCAAGATAAACATGTCAGATTTATTGGATATATCTCATGTTTCAGTCAATATAAGCTGATGTACATGAAAACTACATGTTTGTGAATAGGAGGAACAATTTCCAGTAACTGAAAGTGAGTACTTAGTTCAGACTAGCCATGTGTTTGTGCCACTATAGACTTGTATACATCTTGGATCCTGCCTGTGAGCAGGCAGGTATTTCGGCCTAATTCTTAACCTGAATTTGAAGTTGAGACAAATCAAATGCGCCCTTCCTTTTTAATAATGGAATCCCATACCCCGGTAATGGATGTTGAAATGTTTCCTACCTCTTTTGAAAACTCATTGTAGTTGTCACTGCGTTTACAACTCGAATTTGGCTCCATTTCCACTCTAACATTTAAATTGCATCAACACACGTGTGAAAGCCTGGGGCAAGAGCACGACCGACGTTTCAGAATGGCTGTGTGGGTATAGCTAGATCAGAGTATGAACGGTCTAACTAGGTCAAGTTGCAGATCTGCAGTGAAGGGCAATAAAAAAATATTTTTCTCCAAGAATGGCTGAAATATTAAAATCTAGTTGACACATCCTCCCTAAAAATGAATATTTTGGGTGTCTTATATTTTTCTTTGCATGCTTTAGTCTAGAAAGTGGGCGGAGCCAATGTTGTTGTGCTTTGTTGTGGCCATGTGGTCACTGAATGATCTTCACACTAGATGGCAGGGCATTTCATGGGGAGAGTTTCCCTACAGGTTCTGTCCTTAAACTAGTGAAAGGTTGGCTACAAATGGTCAAATGTAATTTATCATAATGTATACAAAAGACAATAGCATCAGCACTCTTAACTCCAGTGGAATTATAAATACAATATGGCTACTATCAAATACAGTAATATGTAAGGTGTTGCAGGATGTAGTTCCACTGACTATTACACCTCTTTTGTGTTCACAGGAAATATATTTATACCCTAGCTCTGCTTGGGACAGTTGCAACAGCGGATTTGCCTGTAGGTGGTCTATACCAGTAGGCCCAAAGGCTTGTCTGTGATTAGGCTTACAGGGCACAGAATCATGTGACCTGCCCAGGATACTGGCCTTATAGATCACAGAGGCCTATTAAAGGGGGGCTGGCATGGAAAATTAACAACATGGGTACCGATTCAAACAACGATCATAAAATCGCGGGAACCAGCCGAAAAATCGCGATGCCTGATTGGTCAAGGGGTGATCACGTGACTTTTTAATGCGGGCATGCATTAACATGCCAGGGCCCCTTTAAGATTTTTAGGGGGGGGGAGTATAGATCTACAGGTGTTAAAAATTATTGACCCCTCCCAGTCATGGGTTAAAAATTATTGCCCCCCCCCACCCCCCACTGCTATCATTTATGAACAGCTGGGGAGGTGGTGCATAAATTTAAGCAGGCTATTGAAAACCTTATGCCCCAACAGTACCAGTAGACTCCCGCCCTCGACGGTCCAAATATTTGCGGCCCCCCCATACCTGGTACTGGAGGCACATTCAAATTTGACAAGGATGTGCGACAGATTTTGACGCCCCCCCCCCGCAATGACGGTCAAATGTTTTGTGCCCCCTCAGCACACAGAATTTCCACGCCCCTCTTTGACCTGTAGTAGCGCACAGTTTTTGTTGCTAAAAAGAGTCAGGTTTTTAGGGAGTGGTCATTATTTATCAACTGGGGTGCTGGTGGTTATTTTCGCGGATGCGCGAAAATGTTTTACACCCCCCCTGAACGCAGTCAAAATTTATTGCGCCCCCCCCCCCCCGTACCAGAGGCGCTGAGATATTTCTCGCCCCTCTTTGATCTATAGTAGGTTGCTGCCGTTTTTCCTAAAAAGAGAACAAATGTTGTTAGCCCCCCCTCAAGAGGGGTCTGAAAATTTGACGCCCCCCATCAAACCCACCAGCACCCCCCCCCCCCCCCCCCCCCCGTTGTTGAATAATGACCACTCCTACTGGTGTGGGGTAGATGGTGTCATTCTGTAGTCCTCAGTCTTGCCCCAAAACCTTTTTGTTAGGTGCATCATTTCTAGACAATGTCACCCAAACTCATTTGCACATACCATGCAAAATATCTCATGGGAAAGAATCAAATTCATTATTCTCAAAGGGAATCATCCATTCACACCTTATTTGGCTTAATCACAAAGTATATGTCAACAAGGTCTATGTTTACATTCAGGTAAAGGGGAGGAGCTTGGCCACTGAGCATGTACACCAGGTCTGCAGTCACACACTTCCTGGATTCCAGGTGAGGGGTAACTGGTGTCATTGGTGTTGGCTGGAATGAACACCTGATTCTCCCTGATAAATGCATGTCAGCATAATCAGACCACTGCAATATCTTTATTGAATACTCAGCTTCAGGCCATAGCTTATTCCCCATCAAATTCTCATGATAACTATGTGTAAATCAGCAATCTGTTGGGGTGAGGGGTAACTGGTGTCAGGTTTACCCCTGAGCCTGCTCACCCTCCTCTTAGCCAATGCATTAGTGATTATCAGACCGTGGCGCCATCTAGGTAGAGCCCATGGCCTGGGGTAGGTTCTCTCTGTAGGTGTAGGCAAAATACATGACAAGTTGGTCTTTACAAACAAGCCATATTTTGATTGAAATACTCTGGTGATTATACGTTTGATAATGTTATTCAATTAATGATATATCGTTAATTTTTTGGAGGGAATTCTTTTCACTGAAATAGGATATCAAAGCGCCGTGTAAAAAGTATTATACGCTACACAGCACGCTCTTAACTTCCGGAAAAGCAGACAAGCTATAGCTTTAAATAGGAGGAACGTGTACTGAATTTCTATCAAGAAAAATTAGGTTTGTACCTTTAATTTTCAAAAGTGTATTACACTGGTGCTATCTAAGAGCTTCAAGAAAATGAAATTGATTAATTGTTATGGGAAATATGCAATAAAAACTTAGCATTTTTGTTATTTGTCTAGAAAAGTTCCTTTTTCTTATATTATCGCCCACTCAATCTGACTCCCGTTCTTTTTGCAACGCCCCACTCCCCACACTAGGGCTGATAGGCTACAAGCCACTGCTCAGGGAGTGTCCATCATTTATCAACAGGGCCAAGGGGGTGGTGGATTGAACGGGGCATCAAGGGGGGAGGGGATGCATCTGCGCATAACACCCCCCCGTCCCCTTCATAGGGATTTTTCAGCGAATGTGTATTCACCCCCTCGGCGGCCCTGGTGGAGATCTCTAGTGTCAGTAATAGTAGTGTAAGCAAGAGGCAGCTCACGCACTGCAGACTAGACTAGGGGGAAGGAGACAAACTTCGACTTCCACATTAGATTTTAAACATTTATATAAATCAGACCTTAATAATTCATAGTTTCACATATTCCCCTACATTCCTACTGTTACTAGTGGAAGGATTTTTTGATGAAGCAAAAGTATTGGGAGAAAATCGGGATTTTGTATAGGGTGGTAGATTGCCACAGTGAAGCAAGCTATACACTGTCACATCTTGCGCAGGCCATCCTCCCAGTTCCACATACAATATTCAACATTTTTATAAATCGGACATTCGTAATTCTTAGTCTTACATACTCCCCAAAAGCTCTACTATTACTGATGAAAAGTATTTTTTGATCAAGCTACAGGATTGGAAGAAAATCAAGATTGTATACAGGGTAGTAGATCACCAGAGAACCTTGAGTGAGGCACGCCGCAAGTACACCTGCCTCTCCCGCATGGCACATTCTTCCACTTTCACATAAAATTTTCAACATTTAAATAAATCGGACACTCATAATTGTCAGTTGGCCATAGCCAACTGACCATTGTTCATTAATGTAGACATTGCCAGGTTTTGTCCACTGTAGACTTGACCATGGCTTTAGAACCCTTACACCCTTAGCTCTTGAATATTTTGTGGATTCATAGGATTATACAGGGACTGGCCTAGCCTTTTATTATTGGCTATTAGTGCTAGGACAAAGAAAGTCTACTTACCCTGCATATAGGTGTGAAAACCTAGTTTAACCCTTTAAAGCACTGGTGTCTGTTTCTATAATTTGATTGGCGGAAATTAATCATAAAGACCAACTGACATCACAGCTATGCTGTGCCTTCTTAGATTTCTTATCATTTAAATTTCTTTAAATTTAACAATTATCTCCTCGTATTAAGTTTTACATACTCCCCTATATCTCTACTATTCTTGGTGAAAAGGATTTTTGGATCAAGCTACAGGATTTTGAGAAAATCAAAATTATATACTGGGTAGTATAAAGCCACAGTGCATTCTCTATGGCAGCGTGAGTAGGGCAGCCAGTGGCAGATCTCCACTACCATTATATACTGCAAGCTGACGTCACATAAAAAAACTCTACTGATAAATAATGACCACTCCACCTCATGCTTTCATAGTTGCACACAGTGAAACAAGTCTCTAGTGACCCTCACTTTACCTACCAAATTTGGATGGAGAGCTGAGTCAACTCTGGACAGGCTCAAAATCTTCAGATCCGTGAACTAGCATGCTGCCGACTGCGTTATCCCATCCCATGGCGCTGCTGAACCCTTAGTGAAATCCATGTAGTCTATACACTGCAGTCCTACAGATAGCTTTTTATTAGCTATACCCCAATTTGATTTCCCTATACATGACCAATTTGCATGAAGTTGAATAAGTACCTTCATGTAAAAAATACATAATTTGGATGATTACAGGTGTAGCCATGGGGCGTTCATCTAAAGACAAGAGGGATGTGTATTACCGACTTGCCAAGGAGGAAGGCTGGCGGGCACGCAGTGCATTCAAGCTACTCCAGATTAATGAAGAGTTCAACATATTCCAGGGTAAGAAGGTTGGTTTGACTGACTGAATGTAGATTCATGAATCTACAAAAATTAGTACCGGGGGTATAAGAATCTAGCCATGGTGTCTTAGTCTTTGTGGCATTTTCATACGATGCATATTATCAAAAAGATTCAATATATGGCAACGTCAGAAAATTTTGGTGCACACTTTTCCTTTTGTATATTGTGTTTATGTGGAAATAATATGATATAATCCTCTGGTTTTAGGGGTGAAGAAAGTTGTAGACCTGTGTGCTGCCCCAGGGAGTTGGAGCCAAGTCCTGGCTAGAAAGTTACGGTAAGTTCAGCTCTCCTGTGTCAGTTGTCGATACACATTTCATCATGTTTTGTTCTGCGCAACCTCATCGCAGTTTATTTGATGTTATTCTGTTAAAAAATGACCAACCGTTCTTAGAATTAAGGGGAGGGGGTATAGCTATTTCAAACCTGTTTTAAGGAAGGCATTGAATTGAGTTGACATCTAGAATGAGAGAGGGCTATAATGTATTTAAATCTACTGGTATTTCATCTTTCTTTTTTTCGTTGTTTCAATCCTATAACCATGACATGCTTAGAAATACCCAGACAATCTCCCTGTAATCTTTAACTGCTAATTTACTTGACAGAACTGAGGCCACAGAGAAGGAGGCTAAAATTGTGGCTGTAGACCTGCAGGCCATGGCCCCTATTCCCGGTGTGCTTCAAATTCAAGGGGATATTACAAAGGTAATAATAAATGTTACTTTTAATTATCAGTTCTCTGAATTCGCTAAATAATCGAGGGGGAGAATCAGTATTGACTGAGCCGCAGTTTCTTGGGTTTGTTTCTCTCTCAGACTGTTGGACATAAGTCAAAGTTCGAGTATGATTAAGGATATACACCCCCCCCCCTCTTCCTTTATTCAAAATATCAAGAGTTCTTTTCCTCCATCACAGTAAATGGCATACTCACCTCATAGGTTGCCTTCTAAATGTTTTGTACCATTTCTAACATGCCTATTGCATTGTTTAGGTGTCAACGGCACAGCAGATTATCGGTCACTTTGAGGGAGACCAGGCTGACTTGGTGGTATGTGATGGGGCACCTGATGGTGAGTAACTCTTATAACTCTTACTGAGTAACTATTATTTTGTAGTGTTGCAAAAATGATGTCGGCTTTTGATTAATTAATTTCATGATGGTTGGGGTAGGGCCCTCAGACTCAGGCGATCGACTCAGGCCATGATGGACTGACATTATCTTAGATTTCTAATGGCAATAGGATTTTTCAAAAACTCCAATTAGAGGCGGAGTTAAGGCCACTTTTGTATTTTTAAATATATTTCAATTTTGTAGTTTGATAGGTATTTACCTACGTCTGCACACAATGGTAACCTGTGAATATGAATCTTAACAATGTATAAACTGAATAGTAAACTTGTAGTGTATAAATGAAACGGCAATACTCTGCAGTTTCTCATTGAACAAACAAGAACAAAAAAAAATATTACTAAGTAACGCACATTTTCAGCAGGCAGCACCAAATTGTCTTCATTTCAGTGACCGGGCTTCATGACATTGACGAGTACATCCAGGCTCAGCTCCTCTTAGCTGTAAGTTAATCATTTATATTACAGCACAAAGTATAGCCATAGTGTACGATTTTGGGTATGTATCTATTATAATAAGATCCACCGCTGATCTGCATACATGTATGAAGAAGTGGGATATTGGTTCCATTTGACTTATCTAAATGTGACTAAAGTTTCACTTTGTAATTTCAGTCTTACTTTGATTAAATTGCTTGTTACCGTACGATACATATTGATATTATGTTTTTATCTTCTGTTACAGGCCCTCAACATTACGACACATGTATTGAAGAAAGGAGGCACATTTGTAGCCAAGGTACAAACTTAAATGATTTCTTGCTATCCTGCATCCCAATCTATATAAGACGCATCCACATAATGATAAGCTGCACCCTGACTTTCTGGATAAGCTATAAGCCACACCTGGGACTACTTTAATCTCTTTCTTACCTTTTTGTGACAGATCTTTAGAGGGAAGGATGTGACACTCCTGTACTCACAGTTAAAGATCTTCTTCCCTTTGGTGACAATCGCCAAGCCCCGCAGCAGTCGTAACTCCAGCATAGGTAAGCCGCGACACAGGTGAAATATGGATGTTAACTTTGTAAATGCTTTGATGTTCTATCGTAATACCCTACTAAGGTGCAGCTAATATGAGAGGATGAACTCCTAACGTAAATTCTACCATAGAAGCCACACCCTCGTATAAGCTGCACCCTGACTTTGTAATTAGCTTTAAGCTGCATCTACCGGTATGTCTTGAAAAATATAGAGCAGTCCAACTCTATATCAGTCCATGGTACTATATGTGTATATATCAAAACTGTGAGTGCATTCTCATGAACTGTTAGCAGATCAGCATTTTAGCCTTGTTATGTTATAAATCTGAGAGGATTGCTTTAAATTGATTTTGACTGATTCTATCAGGTCCACAACATGTTTGGCTACATTTGGGTATATAGTTTTGCCTCTCTATGGACAATATTAACTGCGTGAGAAACAAAAAGCAGGTGGAAATAGCATATTTTCAGGTATTTTTCCTTAGTAGGAGAATGATGTATGGCACAAAAAAATGTAATCAGGAAAGAAAATACAGCAAATTTCATTATTTTCACATAGATTAACAATGAATGAAATGATGGAGTGCTTTAAACCTCTCATTAATTTCTAAAATACAGGTAGTGGGCAATAAAATGAGATTGTGTAGTTTTTTGAAGCGTTGACTAACGCATAAATGGATGAAAAAAGAACCCTTATAGCTTTTGCCAAAATTACAATAAATGTCATCTAGAGGTTACTATGTAACACTTTCTACCTATACACATATGTATTAAAAAGGAATTGGGAAAATATGGAAAACACTTGCCTCTGTAGCCAATCAAACATTTTCATGGAATATTTGTGTAATATTCCCGAAGCGTTGACTAACCCAGAAACAAAATTATATATCTCTACATCCCCCATGTTAAGCATATTTAATTTTTCATTTTACACATAAATATTCTTTGTAATAATGTAAATAACATATTGAAACGAGAGAGATTTGCTATACATACATAAGGTTATAGATCCAAGGTACATTGCATGTAATGTTGACTAACAGCAAAATTCTTGAGGCGTTGACTAACGCATAAAAAGAAGAAATATGTACACAGCACCCATGCTGTGTGCATTTACATCATTATTTTGCACATAAATGATCTCTTTCAATGAATAGAACAAAATACTTAAACAAGAGAGTTCCTCTATATAATGGGTGGCATAAATCCATGCAGCATGGTGTGTTATGTTGACAGACACTTTAATCTCTCTGAAGCGTTGACTAACGCAATAAAGTTATGTACAGCTACACAGTTCCAGTGCTCTGTATATATCTAACTACCTTAAACTGTCAACTACATACAATTTCTTTTTGGAAATTTTGCTGTCTATTTATCATTGAACTTAATTGTTTACCACATGCTCACAATTGGGCTATAGGTCAGGTTTTTCAAGTATTACCTTATATAGAGAAAAAATACATCTAAATTGAGTTTAGGTAGGTCAATGTATTCCCTTCAAAGTCAAAGTCCCTCTATACATGAGGTTAGCTTACAGCTGTAATGTTGTGGTAATCATTTGATGCATGAATTGCCACATCATCAGGAAAATAACAAATAAAAGATAAGTCTGCTATACACAGTTTTTCAAGTAAAATGGTCATGGTAGAGTGGGTGATGTTAACCAACAGCTAAATTATACTGCTTATGAGTGTTTGATATCCATATTAATAGTATTAATAGTGCAATCAAGATACTTGTTTCCTACTTTACTTTCAGCGAAGATATTGAGTATATACCGGTACTGAAAATAGGAGTGTCATTGATACCAATAGAATTGATGTATCAGCATTTCTGGACTCATGATTATCGCATTGACAAAAGCATTACATTGATAAAATATGATATGGGCCTCTATCACAAGCACAAGCTCTTTATAATCGTGAAAGAACATCAAAATTATCCCAAATAGAACCAGAATTATGGCCAAATACAATTTTGGAATCCATGTCCATTGATAATATGGAATATTCATGAGTCAACTCCCTGGTGGCTGAAAATACCTCAGGTCTGAAAAGTGGCCTAGGATGAGGATCAGTTGTCACTAGTACTCATATAGGAGTTAAGGAGTCGGAATGGAATTATAATCTACCAGTCCTTTCATTTTTGTCCTATGATTTCAATCTTTTCTAAATATAGATATATTTGAAATATCACCACTGTAATAGTGATAATCATCATTGAAATAGATTGCATATCAACGGCACTCCTAACTGAAAACTAAGTCCCTCATGCAATCTGAAGTCAGCACTTCTGAATAATTACAACGATACTGAATTGTAAAAAAAATTGAATAATAAGCAAAAGAATAGCTCACCTACTTCTGAAAATTAGGTAAATTCTGCTCTTGTATAGTCTATGAAGCGTTGACTAACGCATTTATGAACCCCATCTTTATAGCTATTTCACAGGTATTTAGAGTGCAAAAGGTCCAAGACCCACCCACCATTGGAAATTGGATAGTCTCTCTATACATTCATGTTAGAATTAAAATCTTTTAGTGGAATTCCACTTTGTGTACCTATTTGGAAGACATTATAATAAAATGATTACTTTATTCTCTTAACCAAAGAAGGATAGCACAATTCCACCTGTATAAAGAATATATAAAGAGAGCAACTCAGCAGATGATAATATGAAGGAAAATTCTGTGTATATGAGGCATAGCCTCTCCCCTACCTAGAGTACTTAACTCCAAAGGTATAACATACCTGGATTATAGAAAATAAACCCTTGTAGTGCCTAAAATAGTAAATGCGTTAGTCAACGCCTTATGCAGTCTTACAATAATTAATATAGTATCTTTAGCCAGGTGCCATAGCCAAAGTTCTCTGAATTGATGTTCCCAATTTGGTATATGAGTAGGACAAGACCCATAGTATTTCAAGACAAAAGGATTTTTATCTGCTCATAGATCTAAAAATTAGCCCTTTTCAGGTCACCCTCAGGCCATTTGCCAACAGTTCATGAGAATGACCCATATGTCCATTATTATAAGCTAAAGTTTTATTAGCAGGAAGGGATTTAATAACCACATGAATGTCCCTTTCTACCTGCCTGCTCGCACATTTAGAACTATGAAACTATAACTATGGAACAATAGAACTATAGAACAATAGAGCTATAATATAGAAAAATAGAACTACTCTGAGAAAATAATGACAAATATTGACTAATTGCTGACAAATAATGAATAAGTACTGACACATATTGACTAATTGCTGAGAAAAAAAGTGAGTAAGTACTGACATAATTGTATTGATTAATTGCTGACAATAGTGAGTAAATACTGACAAAAATCTACTTTTTTGGGGGGACAGTCTCAAACTATGCATTTGTATCCAAAAACACGGGAAAAAACAAAAACAATTTTTTTTTCGACTGTCTAAATTCACCCACAGGATTCAAAGGTTTTTGATTTAAAGGACATTTATGATGGTGGGGGTAGATTTTAGATCGACGGTTTTGATATGTTACAGAAAGTAATACATCATTGATGAAAAGTGGTAACTTCTCCTAGATTAATCTTTAAAGATAGCAGACTAATGCTATTACAGAGAAAAAGTGCATTATTACTGATATATCTCGTCTAATTGCTGACAAATAGTGAATAATTACTGACATATATCGACTAATTGCTGACAAATAGTGAGTTATTACTGACATATATTGACTAATTTCTGACAAATTGTGCATTATTACTGACATTTTTGACAAATAGTGAGTAATTACTAATATATATTGACAAATTGCTGACAAATAGTGAGCAATTACTAACATATATTGACTAAATGCTGATAAAATGTAAGTAATTACTACCATGTATTGACTTATTGCTGACAAATAGTGAATAATTACTAACATATAATAACTAATTACTGACAAATAGTCCATAGATACTGACATATTTTGACAAATACCAGTCAAGGCAAGATGCACAATTGAATCAATGGCTATTTCTCTGTTATATATTGACTAATTGCTGACAAATTGTGAGTAAATACTGACATATATTGACTAATTGCTGACAAATAGTGAGTAATTACTTCCGTAAATCCTCGCGTATAGGACACACCTTGCATATAGAATGCACCATGAGTTTGGCCAAATCCTATAGGATGCATCTTTGGTCAAATTTTTGGCCCTCTAGTACTATTCTATAGTGTAAAATCCTCGCCTATAGGACACACCCTGAGTTTGGCCAAATCCTATGTGACGCCCCTGATGTAATTCCAGTGTAAAAGCAGCGTCCTATATGCAAGGATTTACGGTTATATATTAAATAATTGCTGACAAATAGTGAGCAATTACTAACATATATTGACCAATTGCTGACAAATAGTGAGCAATTACTAACATATATTGACTAAATACTGATAAAATGTAAGTAATTACTACCCTATATTGACTAATTGCTGACAAATAGTGAGCAATTACTAACATATATTGACTATTTGCTGACAAATAGTCCATAGATACTGACATATTTTTACAAATACCAGTCAAGGCAAGATGCACAATTGAATCAATGGCTATTTCTCTGTTATATATTGACTATTTGCTGACAGATTGTGAGTAAATACTGACATGTTTTGATAATTGCTGATATATAGTGACTAAGTACTGACATATATTGACTAATTGCTGACAAATTGTGAGTAAATACTAATATACATTGAATAATTGCTGACAAATAGTAAGCAATTACTAACATATATTGACTAATTGCTGACAAATTGTGAGTAAATACTGACATATTTTGACTAATTGCTAACAAATAGTGAGTAATTACTAACATATATTGATTAACCGCTGACAAATAATGAGTCATTACTATCATACCATAGCACTAACACTAACCTGTTATAGCCCTAAACTCAATACATGTACCATAAAAACACACATTAAAACACAGAATGACATCAACATTTTCAATCAAACACCAGAGAATGGAGAAATGGAAAGACCTCCATTCAGTGCAAACAGGGATTGTCCCCCGGGTGGCTGCAGGTATTGATGTGTAAAGCTTATCAACAGTGATAATGCATTGGTAACTAGCATTTGGATCTAAATAGTCTAAGCACAGGTCCACCTGTGCCCTTAATTGAAGTTATCACAGTGTGCACGCGCCCTACCTCCAGCCAAAACCTATCTGTTTAAAGCGTCACCGGCGAAAAAGGGCAGGTTTGAGGTAGGAACTGATCGAAATTAAGGTTTTTTTGGGCTGTGGGGCCACATGCCAGTCCAAGCACTGGCAGAGGTCCAAGAACTGTCAGTTTTACAAAAACCATCATATCTCCCTTAATAATAGGAGTTTCCCATAGTGTGACCTATAGATAAGGGGTAGCTCGAGCTGGCGAACGTCATGGCGGTCTTTATTTTCAAGTTTGGCAAAGAATTAAAAAAGTTGGATGCTATAATTCATCCATAAAGGGACTAAAATGATGCTTTAAGGCAACTTAACCACCTTAGCAGTACCATATGCCTGTATGATGAGGTTCAGCAGTTCACAATTGCTAAACCAAAACCTCGATGATGTCCATATTAACAGCCTTCAAAAGCACATTTCAATTGAATATCTATATTAATCTATACCTGTCCCTTACAGAACTATTCAACGACATCACATTTATCAAGAAAGAAAAATACAAAAAAAAGAAAGAATTCAGAACTCTAGAGGAGTTAGAAAAAGCGGACATGATTTAACTATAGAAGTGAATGGCAAAACCATGGAGATAAAGGGTGCAAGGAAGAAATTCTGAAGCAAATTTGCCCAAAAAACAATGAAAATACTGGTCTATAATTGTATTTCTTTTCATGCAGTGAGATATACCACTGTAGTACACTATAGTGCAACCAACAGACCAAAATGTTACATAATGACTTAGATAGAGCAAAAACAAAAACTTCGCTGACCTCTAACTCATAGACTGTGAGTGCTAACAACAATACAGCACCACAGCAACCTAACCAATACGCACTCACAGAATTAGCAGTACAGTACTGTTCTATGGTGGCAATTACCCTCATCAATAGGTTTGCATGTATACTGATTTATTTTTTCTTTTGTTACTTCGCAGAGGCATTTGTTGTATGTCAAGATTACACTCCCCCTGTCGGTTATCAACCAAACATGTCCAACCCGCTTCTAGACCACCATTATGGTAAGTACCGCTGTGCTAAATTGTTATATTTCTATCGTTCCTTCACTTCTTCTATCATCACCATCCTTGTAAAGACTAGTCTGTAATTTAGGGTAAAACTATATGTAAACTTTACTTACATTGGTTTGAATGACCATGGCTCTAGGAATCATCATCTTAGAATCCATCTTGGTACATTGCAGATGTGGATTTTAACAGTTTGGAGGGCCCTAACAGGGTTATCGTCCCGTTCCTAGCCTGTGGTGACCTCAGTGCTTACGACTCGGACCGCACCTACCCCCTCCAGGTAATGTGTTCTTGATTTGTGGAGGTCACATTGATTTTTTTTAGATTATTGTACCGTTGCAAATAGGTGCCTATACACCTTTAGATTTGGAAGCATGGCAACTAATGGTTAGAAAACTCATTTAAGACATTTTACAATACCTGCTTTCATTCCAAAAGCTGACGATTAAACGCAGTATGATGTGCTATACTTGATATGACACATTTCTTCATTTCCTCAGAAACTAAGATTCAAACACAAAGAAAAGCATTTGGTTTCTCTAAACCTCTTATAAAAATGAATCCCTTTCTTCACTCACGTTACCTTGGTGCACTGTTACAGCTGAGTGGACAGAAGGAGTATGAGTACCAGCCTCCGACCCAGTCTCCAATCGACCCGCCATACAAAGAAGCGTGTAAGCTAAAGAAAACGGACCAGCTCGCCAAACCCCTTCCCACCCCAACTAGTGCACAGTTGACAGACAGCACAGCCTCAAACACTCCTTCAGCCGCCATGGCAACAGACATACCACTAGAAAATATGTCATTACATGACAGCTAGATGTATTTCTCTTTATTAGTATCACTGTTGTTAGTAACTGTTATGTTTATGTACCAGATTATTTCACAAAATATTCAGGGTCACAATCCAAGGGCCTGAACCTTTTTCCTCCCTTCGCTTTGGGTTGTGCGTGAAGTGCTTACCCATGGTATTATGTTACCTTAATAAAGAAATGAAAATAAAATCAAGTACATATTCACAAGACGGTTAGTGTCCTCTTTATTCAGCTAGGCTGGTATAAGAACTGTACAAAATATTTAGTTAATAGATAAGTCCATCTTCAAAGCTCATGGTATAGTGGTTGATTACGCCTACATGTTAGTATAAAGAAATTTCAGCAACAACTAAATCTACATAATATGGCAAGAGAATAGATTTATTATTTTGTCGCGTTTTAGCACTAGATTTTGTATAAGCGCTTGGCTTGTATTTTGCTTGTATATATACGCATCTGGGATGAGGAGGTGATGAAATAACTAAAAGAGACCTTGAATAAGCGCCTGTTTCGAATAAAGGGCTAGACGTAACCTCCCAATCTATAAGAGCCAGGGTGATTTACCACAACGATACAATATATTTTACAAATATAACAATCAGCAAAACAAGACTGGATGCTATTTTCAGAGATGCCACTTTTCCTGGTTGAGTAGGAATCCCTGGTTCCTGTGTGGAGTTTTCTGTATTGTGTCATGTTATATTCGGAGAGAATAATCTTTTATCTTGGGTTTCCTTTTTTTTGTTGACCAGCGAATGGCATCTTTATGTTTTACACAATATACAGTAGGCTTCTGTCTGGGGCAAAAAGGAAATGTTTAATCTTTTGAGATCTGCATAGTGCCCTTGAAGGGTTAAAATATATGAAATAACATGATTATTAGCTTATAATTGACATCAATGGATCTTGGTTCCTTCAGTAATAGACTTATAGTGGAACGGGGAACTCGCAAAGAAAGAAGCACCCTGGACCAAGATCTGTTCATCGGTAGTGCCAATACCAGATAAAATGTAATGAAATGTGTATCATATAGCATTGAAATAACACCAACTATTCACTGGTCCTCCCCATCCGATAACTGTTATATCAATGGCCGCGTCCGTTGGACAATCAGCTACCTTGGTATACATGAATCACGAGGCCTGCCGCTGTGCCTTGTAGAACTTCCCAAACGAGGTGCATAAAATTAGTACTAAACTGCCTAAAATCAAGCCCCAGGTGCGGCTTGTAGCTCAGGGTGTGCCTTATACAGAGATGCCACTGACTGGCTGACAAGAACCAGGAAAACTGTTTTTTTGGACACATTTTCCCAGGAATTTAACAGAATTTAATTCAGGTATCTCGCAATGAAAACCAGGAATCCCAGGTAAACCGACTTCACTGAACTTATATGTGGAATGCACCTTCAGGGATGTGATTTCTCCTCCAATTGGTACTAAACAACTGCACCAGATTGCACAATTTAGCCTCTAGATGATCAAAAATTTCTTGGGGTCCTCGGGGGATGCCCCGTAGACCCCCCATTATATTCACAAAGATCCTTTTTTTTTCGAGTCTATTTTGTGGTGTTGAATACCCTATATTGGGACTTAAAAATTCTTCCTACATTTGGGCGATTCTCAAATCACATCCCTGATGCAAGGTAATTTGCATACTGTAGACTCCCACTTTTAAGCATGGTTTATACGCAAACCAGACGCCAGGTGCTGCTTATACGATCAGCTAAAGAAAACGGTGCGGCTTTAGACCAAGATGCGGCTTAGAGCTCCTACTAAAGTCGGGTTGTGGCTTAATACATGATTGCTGCTAATACAAATGATGGGAGAAGTCAGACCATGGTACAGTCCATTGGTACATCATACTGAAATAGAGTATCCTTACCGCTGGCCCATTGTTGTTGCATCATTGCACAGGCCCTTGGTCCAGGGGTTCTAACATATCAGTTCCCCCATACTGATATTGTACATCATGTACATTAACATTGCTTTAACAGTGTATATAAATAATGCGTAGGAATATCATACAAGTTTTATGCTAAACCTCTAAACTAAAAATAATACACAAGTACATATCAACAGTCCTGGATATAATATTGGTAGTCACATTTTTGCCCTTTAAGGATGGCACGATGCCTCAACGTTTCATGTCTTTTTGTCGTCATGATGCACCATGGGAGTGCATCATGCACATGATGCACCTAGGCAGTGCATAATGCAGCATCGGCAACCTCAAAATGTCTAATCGATGCAATGCTGGCATTCTTAGACTCGCCGGTGCTGCATTCATTTATAGAAGCGGAAAAGTGTAGAAGCGCACTGGCATAGAACATTGAAACACCAAGCCGTCCTTTCATAATGAGCCAAGTTTGGATTCGACCTTTTGTATGTAAATGCTTGGCTTTACCCCTCCCTTCCCTACCCAATCCCACCCTTGCTTTGTAAATTATAAGTCCTGCAGTGTAAATTATAAAACAATACTGAAAGACATATGCGGAAAGGAAACTAAGATGATAATTATAATTGTCATAAAAAAATTATTTACATACATATATACAGCTTTACTATACAAATCACTCACCTATTACCGTAAACTCCCGCGTATAAGACGCGTCCTCTACGCCAAACAAAATGCTGGGGAGTCTTATAGCTTTCTCTAAAGTTGGGGGGGCGTCTTATACGAGGGGTTCTTTTTCTATACAAATGTACTAATATTGCAAATTCCATCCTTAAAATGTGCGTCTTATACGCGAAAATGCTTCCCCCAAGAAGGGGGTGCGTCCTATACGCACACCACGTCTTCTACGCGGGAGATTACGGTAGAGGTATAATCATCAACATAAAAGATAACATTCCACATGCAGTCGATCCTATATTCAATAATATTTGAGTTTGGCTGGATAGTAAATACATTATACATGTTGTATGCAAAGTAAATAACTCAGATGATCATTTTGAATGTAAATATGCTTATTTCTGCTTGGATAGGACATGCTCGGATGGTTAAGCTACACTAATAATAGATCTCACTCATTTCAAGAACAGTGGGCAGTACGTTTAGTAAAGATTTTCTTTTAATTCTATATTTCACCTGCACCATGCAAATATTTCTCACTTTACCTGGGGCGTATGCCATTCTGCTAGCCATCAAAACATTAGTCCATCATACAGACCTTACGTAGTAGCTTCCCAATGATCAGTGCGGTACAGCAAATGCTGACTGCATGAATGTAGCCCTAGCAAGTTACTCAATAGCCGTGCATAAACACATCATACCGACCACTGGAAAAGCTGAAGGTATTGATATTATTCAAGATGAAGACAATAATTATCCTTAAATCAGCCAGCGGTGGGCATCTGGGTGTATAGATACCTTTCATGATTTTTTTTTTCACTTTGATGTAAACGAGTGAATTGAAATTAGTGGGATAGCCGTATCAATGATTTGCTGCTTATCTGGGAGTTCTACACTCTCCTAAGATAGGTGCAAACTATCCAATCAGATATTAAGATTTTAGCCTCACAATTAATTTCAATTAGTTGATGTTTTGATTAGGTTTTAACCCCTAAGATATTGTATGTTATTAAATCAAGCCTGTATTTTTGTTACTGTATTGTGTGATACAACTGGAGGATGATACAATGTAGTAACAAAATCTTCAAGTGCAGAGATGGCACTTTTCCTGGTTTCCTGGTAAAATATGGCCAAAGCCCAGTTTTCCTGGTTTTTTTTTTTTTTTCAGCCAGTGAGTGGCATCTCTGAAGTGGCCGCACATGCCACATCTATTTTCAGTTGTCGTTATGATACATCAAAGCATTGCTGATGCGGCTACTCACCCGCATTGCGCTGGTGTTACCGTCAGGAGTATATTCATCGCCTTAGCACAACACAAGAATGCAGCACTATGCGTCCAATAAGGAATTAAGCGGGGCATGTTCTTTATTTTATGTGAATAACTTCTTCCCATAGAGATAGCATTGCATGGCCGATCCGCACACCCCCAGTGGCGTAACGTGTCTCGATCCACCACAGCCGCAGATCCAGTACTGCAGCCTCGATCTGGGCGCATGTAAACATTTAAAATGGCGATGGGCGCTCGTGTGGTGAACTACGGTAACGGATTTTGCTAATTTTCAGTTAATTAAACACTCTAAAAACATAAAATAAATATAGAACTAACCTCCCCTGGTGTCCTCGGTGGACGATCCACCCCTCAGGAGTTGTCTCCCCCTCGGGCTAACGCCCTCGGGGGAGACAACTCCCTCGTGGTGGATCGACCACCTCGTACACCACAGTCGTTTAGTTCTATCTATGTATCTCTATTACCATTAGTATATAGAACAACATAGGCTCGTACTCATAAGATAAGTGTCTATATACAAGTTCTCGAGTCTTGAGGTGTGGACGGTCCTACATTTCGTCCTCCGAGGAAGTCCTCGAGTCTGCCTCATAGCACCCTTTATACGCTGTTGGGTTTTATCTCATTGCTATCCTGGATTTCCTTAGTACCCTAGCCTTGTACATGTGTTGTACATGTAAATCTAGCCCTTTCTGGGCAGCATGGTAATTTACCATGGGCTTTTGTCAGCATCATGCATACTGGTGTTGCCAAAAGAAATGTGTCTTATCTTAATAATAAAGATTAGCCAGGATCAGTATTCCCACTATTTATGGGTCATGGTTTTTAACTGACTTTTACCTGACATTTGTCGAATTTTAACTGACCAAAAACTGGATAATTCATGAGGCTTACCAAAAATTTCATCCCCTCTCAAGCGAGCATGTTTAAGAAATTTTGCAAATTCCATGTGAAATCTTGACAATCACCCTCTATCTAAAATTAGTCAAAATACCATTTTTAACTGACTTTTTCACAAAATATCTTTTTAACTGACTTTTTATCTGACCTTTAAAGAAAAATAGGTTTAGCTGACTTTTAACTGACCAGTGGGAACCATGATGGTTGAATTAATATGTTATGGCGATCAACAGGCATTATGCTTTAATGCACTATGTGACCCTTTAAGAGTTAAAGGGTAAGAGGCTACACGGATTACATGTATAACTCATAGTAAATACGGATTACATGTATAACTCATAGTAAATATGTCAACCTCAAGTCAAATCAGATTGTTGATAAAAGGCATGTTGTTGGCAGTTGAAGTGAGTAACAAAGAAGGACCTGGGTTAGTGAAAGTGTGAGGTTAAGAGCAGCCTGCACATAGACTGCCGCCTGGATGGCCATGTACTACCGCAGTTTAGGTTTTGACTTAACAAAATGGGTCATGTTAGACGCAGTTTGACCCCGCCCATAAACTCCCCGTTGCATAGTGTTTACATCAGTCTTAATCCCACCAAACATTACAAGTTCCCCCCGTGCATGTACAAGTGAGTAGAATATCTTTTCTTCTGGAGGTAGTCCGTCGTAGTCTGTTCCAACCGGGTGCCATTGCACCTCGTGGGCACTCACAGCTTGCCGCACGTCCAGTGCATGGATAAACATCGCCCGCTGCGGTGACAAGGAGACCGGTACCTCTGGTTGGTGCAGGTGTTTAGCGGCAGCCCCGGGAGGAGGGGACTGGAAGGTGGCCCCACCTAGCGCCCGGGGCTGTGGGTTGTGGATTTTGCTGCGAATACGTTCCTCATGTCGGCGCAGGGCCTCAAGCTGCTTCTGTCGGTTCTTCATTGCATTGGGTCGGATGGACGGCATGCCGTCTCTCACAGGGAGTGTGTGCAGGGACCCAGCATCGTTAGCGCCACTAAAGCGACTTGGGCCGGCAACAGGCTGCACTAGGTCTGCATCTGCTGCAGCTGCTGCCCCATTAGGGGCATCTAATGCAGGTGCTGCCCCTTCGTCCCCTTGGTTAACTCTCAATGCAGCTGACAGCTGAGCTGTCATCCGACTTGCACTATATGACGAACCAAAGTACTTACGAGCATTCAGCGAACGCTCTTCTCCATCGCTTGAACTCTCTTGACTCGAGCTTTCACTTGTTTCCGGCAAAGGTCGTTTTGACTTGCGGCTTGTGTCAGGGTGCAGTGATTTGACTGTTTTGTTGCTGAGCGTACTGTTTGGGGGCGACTTGGAGCTTAGTTCTCCACTCTCCAGCGCAGCTAGGCGGGGCGACCAGCTACTCAGTTTACTCAGGACAATAACGTGGTCACCCACCTACATTAAGGAATACATCACACATCATTTGACAACTATTTAATGCCAAAAATGTCTACTTTTAAGGGTAAGAATTTATATATTCAATGGTTACATGGTCATTCACTAGTTCAAATCTTAGTTACTTTCAGTCTCAAAACGAGACAAAAAGGGCACTCTTCATTAGGCTGAAGTAAAGCAATCTACTTTTCTCTTTCTCGTTTTAATAGAATTATCTCTAAACAATAGTAACGTCTTTAAATCAGGGAACATAATTTGAAATATTTTTATTTATACATTTTCCCTCCTTTGAATTAGGTTGAGTTTATTAGCAGCCTTGGTTGACTTTATGTCTGGTGAGCAACATACCAGAGCTCCAAAGGTGGTCATGATAAACTACTGCAGCATTGCCTGATGCAGTGATGCAGCAGAAACAAAAATTAAATAAAACAAGAAAATTTACAGCATTTTTAATAGGTCATCTATAACTGGTTAAATCTAGGATGGCGTACCTTACACGCAGGGTGACACCAGAGTTTGGGTGGACTGTGTTCTGCGCTCATCACCTTCACTTCCCGCCAGCACCAGTCACCTGGCCCCATCTTCAGCAGCCATGCATCATTGAATTGCTGCCAAGAGATAGACAAGAATTACAACTCAGTATGATTATCTTGATAAGTATTAAGGATAATGGCAAAGTGGCAGACGGTAAAAAGTAGGCACCAGTAAGGATAACATATACAGTAAACTCTATTGTGGTCAACATTCGCTCTTTCCAACTCTCTATTGTGGTCACCATTCGTTATTGCCAAAAGTGACCACAATGGCAAGGTGACCACATTAGAGAAAGTTTATCAGGATGCTAATTATAGACCATTCACTGGTTTCAAATCCTGGGCCTTATGTTGTACAGTCACATAGCCTATAGTCAAGTTCCAGGAAGGCTAACAACATGTCGGCGCAGGGCCTAAAGCTGCTTCTCTCGGTTCTTAATGGCATAGGCTGGGGAGCAAGTGGAGAAGTCCTGTGGCTCAGGGACCATGTAAAGTTTGATAATGATAAATCAGCGAAATGAGCCAATTTAGGGAAACCGCTTTAGATAATCATTTTTTCTCATCCGGCAAAAAAAAGGGTAATTCTGTTCTGTAAACTGTAAAACTGAAACTTTGAGGGCATTTCCAAAGTCAGCCTATGGGTCATACATAAGAGATGGGTTATGCACTAAGTTGTATGGAAGTTATCACTGTATTATCAGCTTTAAGAACTTGAAAAACAACTGCAACACAATAAATAGTAATAAAAATACCCAACAGAAAGATCTTATTGAAGATTTTGCCATATACTTACCATCATCTTAAGATGCCGAAAAATAAAATGAATGAGTCATTCACCATAGTAATAAATATACAGCAGCAATGTGCATTGCTCGTAACTCGAAAAGAAATAAATCAATAGACTTGAGCAAGTCTAGCTTGTGGTCTGACATCAGCACTCCCTCACACAGGTTAATGGCACCACCAAGCCACTATTCGCATAACTCCCGCCAAAACTGCTCTATTCGCACCACAGTGGAAAAAAAAACAGGAAAGTTGATACATGGATCAACATCCTATACCTTCACCATTGCAGGCAAAAAGCGTCTTATGGCTGCCAACCAACTGACTCTGTAGAATATAGAAAATTACTCAGAATTTACAATAATTGGTACTGAAATACCTTTTCCTGCAAGACCCCTACATCTCCTCCTTTAAGGGCACTACAAATTCATTAAGTAATTCTGCCTCTTATATATAAAATTTCCATCTTCTTTAAAACTTATTCTCACCACCAAAATGACTGAAAATGAGGGGACCCATAATCGTCTCCTGTAACTCTTTTCGAGTTAATGACACTTTCAAAACGACTAATTAGGCCACACGAAAAAAGAGTTGGTCTGTAGATCGCACTCTCCAAATTCTCAGGAATACTTTAAAAAAATATATTGTCCATGGATTTCGCTTGCCTTGATTGCCTCAACTTACCATATTAGGACCAGCACAGCCACCAATGACAAGAAGGTTATTTGGGTCGATGAGAATCTGCGAGTGACCGAAGCGTGGTCTGGGTTTGGCACCCAGTACAGCCATGCACTCCCAGACCATGTTCTCCAGATCCAACGCCCACACATCATCACACCTAGACATGGAGAGTTTATCGTTGTAATTCAGTGTCATATATGGCGCAAGTGTGATTGTTAAGCATCTTCCCAAGCTCTATAGCTACTATGTATACTTATGCATATTCAAGAATGTGAGCGTGTTTGAAATGTATACGTTCATTTCCAAGATCTTGATTATATTTTTTCTGCTATTGAAGATATCAAAAAGCTGACACAATTAGAATGCTCGAATTAAATTCACGAGACATTGCGATAAACTCATGGCCTACTTCCCATAGAAACTAATCACTGCGAATTGAATCGTGAGATCAACTTTTTTTTTTGATCTGATCCTTTCCAGGTGGCCTTTCCATGACTTAACCAAATACAAATGTAATAATGAAATGTTGGCAGTTATACAGACCTTGTACCATGGGCTCGGGATCCTCCAAAGACGACCATCTTATCACCTACGACAGTCGCTGCATGACCGGCCCGCCCTGGTGGAGAAGAAGGGATACCACCTCGAGATGGCCGCTCTGCCACTTGCGACCAGTTGTTTGTCTCCGGGGAGTAGATGTGCAGCTCATTGAAGAAGTTGTTGGGCTGCATAAAATAAACACCAGAAAATGGGAAATATCACTAAAAATATCACAGGTTAAGGATAAATTCTAATGGCGATGGTAAGTGAGTGCTCTACCGGTGAGCTACATCTGCTGGCCTGACATTTCCATCTTGCAACTACACCTGAAGTGGGATGATACCACTAAGGGGACAGATTGCCCGGTGATGGTGCATCTGGGTATAGGGAATCCTGTTCGTTCCCCTACAATAGCATGTTTGTTGGACCTCACATATCAGTGGGAAGCAGCGTTTTTTCTCTTTTCTTTTTTTTTTCTTGGGGGTGGCTTTGTGCATTGTCTAACGAAACCTACAAGTATTGTCGGTACATGAAAACTGTTTGATAGAGGTGTAAATACTCACCTGGTGAAGTGGCAGTGGGGTCGGATGACTCCAACCACCAAATAGCAACAGGATGTCTTTGTAGGAGACAAGCGAAGCACACGCCTTTGGTGATGGGTACTTGCCTGGACAAAATAAGAAGAAAGATTAATATTTTGTCTTACATTTATAGATGCGGTTTTATTACAATTAAATGAACACCATAGTAGAATTTGGTTTGATATTGTACACAGCCACTATGGATGAGGGTCACAGGAGTGAAAACCTTAATCACACATGATTTCACTAAGACAATTAGCCTACTAGACCTACTGACCAATAGCAAGGGGTCGGCCCCACTGACGCGTTGTCAGGTCAAATCTCCACAAGTCGTTGAAGGTGGTTGCGGTGGAAGTACAGCCTCCGAAGACGTAGATGGCTTTGTTGTGGTAACAAGTGCTGTGTGAATACCTCTCACTGATCATCGTCCCAAACTCAGGCTCCAGACTGGACCAGGTTATAGATCCATCCCTCGTGTTCTGGGTGAAGAGGTGGTGGGTTTGCTGCACTACTCCTGTATGCATTTAACAATCAGATATAAGTGGATTTCCCTTGGCACAACTGTTGAAACGCAAACATCTCAGCCATATTGAAAAAAAGTAAATATCTAATATCCTTGGTACTACACCTCACCCCTTCCCAAGGGCAATATAACTAGCATTCAAGATGTGGGTACCATACCTATTTAGCTACACCTCATATATAAGCCGCTCCAACTAGCCGCTTCACCACACATCAATTTTTAAAACATCCAAGTTATCTGCATCGACTATAAGCCTATTAGTAATACCACAGGTGTATTAGGCTGTTCTGAGACTGTCTGCTTCTAATCAAAACTTTTGAGGGGGCAAAATTGTTTAGAAAAAAAGGACCTGATCCTTAAGGGCTGCTAATGCAGGAGTGCATCATGCCCACTGGTCAGTATGATGCACCAATGGCGAGACGGCTCGCCAGCACTTCATTGGAGCATCATGGGAATGCATCAGTCCCATAGAGTCGGCATAATGCGTGAAAGTAGCCCTGGCAAGTCACTTGCCAGGGCTACATTCAAGCATCATGATGAGAAATGGGCATGGTTTATTAATGCATTAACAGCCTTAAAAGGCTTAAAAGGGTTGACAAGACTTTAAAACCGGGCAGCAGACTAGACGATTGAGACAGTAAAGCCTAGAGGTGACCGCAAACAGAACTGATGTGGTCATTCGGTCATGATAATCGGATTTCTGCGCCTTAAAAAATCATAAGTAAAAATAGGTGGGGTACTTTAAGTTTAAAGAAGCAGAGACACCTCGGAAGCAGATATCTCGAGAGTGAACAAAACCATGATAATATCCCTCTCTTCTTACAGAATTTTGAAAAAGTACAACTCCATGAACTGTCCCGACGCCGTAGAATCATGGAATGGCAAAAGTTTGTTTGGAAATCGTGAAAATAATTATTCAAAAAAGTTATTTGCTTCTGTCGTTCTGAGACGTCTGATTCCAAGGTGTCTCTGCTCCCGAGGTGTCCAGTTAACCGTTACTGTAGCTAAACCTTCAAAAATGAAGCCAAGCTGCACTTTATAGCTAGTCCAGGGGTGGGCTTATAGTGAAGTGCTGGAGCAAACCTACAATTTTTTGGAGCACAGTGTTTTCGAGGGAACCTTGAGAGGGATGAGGGGAGCGTTCTGCAAAAATCTCTAGCTTATGCGAATGTGAAGGGGCAATTACCTAAAGAAAATTTTGGTTTCTGCCTCTACTATTGGTTGTGTTCTAGAGGATTTAGTCAGGGGTGTTGGAATACGGGGAGCCAGTGTTTGATTGATTAATTGATTTGTTTAATGTCCTAAGGCCCATAGGGCCTCATGGGAAATATGGGGGGCCATGCCCCTCCCAATCTCAGACCAGAGGGGGCCAGACTATTGTTTCGCTCCCCCGAAATTCTGAAACTAATATCTAAATTTTCCTTTGGGGCATGCCCCTAAACCCTCAAATAGTATAAAAGTACTTCACTTGCTGTGCTTAAAGTTGTCGACGCACCCTACCTGACCGGCGTCGCCCCCCCCCCAAAGTCACATTGCTTCCGACACCCCTGTTAGGGGGCAAATCACTCCAAGAAAAACCTTCAGATTTTCCCTTTTAAACTGGCCGTGTTTATAAGGGATTGGGAGGCATATTGGTGCAAGGAAATTTGAAGATTTTAGTTTTGATTTGAATATGATCTAATGAATTGATTGATCCATTGATAATGTTTAGGGGAATTTGTGTTCTAAAGGATTTAGAATGACATGTTAGTCCAGGAAAACTTTCAGATTTTACTTCAAAGTATTGGCGAATTCTAATGGGATTTAGGTGGTAAATTGCTACTAGGAAATGTCGAAATCCAACCTTCAAAATGAGTGTGTTATGGGGGCAAAATGCTCAAAGATGCCTTTCAGATTTTTCTGAATTGGTGTATTATAATAGGGGGGATTGGGAGGGGAGTATATGGCTCCAAAATATTTTGGGTTCCACCTCTGTGTCTAAGATTTTTTAGCTCTCGCCTTTGAAATGAGAGTGATCTGAGCAATTCGGAGGCAGAATACTCCAAGAGGTTTTTTTTAGATTCTACTTATAAGATTTGAATTAAATTGGTATATGGGTCAGGTCATCAGAAAGTGTAAGATTTTGCCCTTGAAGGCCCTGAAAAACTAATTTTCTAATTACTTTATATAACCTTAACAAAAGTGTCAAGGTACATCTCCTCAGCTCAGAAAACCAAAAAAAATACCGATCTAGGCCATCCGGTTCCATTTTTATTGCTTGTTTTGTGTCATGTAACGTCCCGTACCAAAATAATGAAATATAGAGGTAATTCAAGTTGCTCTCAGTAATATAAGAATGTCCCATTATGCATGACAAACACATTAAGTAACAAGGCCAATATGTCTATTATTGACTTCAATTACAGAATGGAACAAAATTTGAGTTATGCATGGACAGTAGACTGCCTCCTACATGATGATAAAAGTACCGGACGTTACGTAACGTCCGGTACTTTTATCAGAATTATTTCACATAAGCTGCTCTCATATGGAGACAAATGCTGGTAGACACACAATTTCTTCACCAAAGTAGGAGATGATAGGGCCTTTCATATGGGTAATAACAAAGATTTTGAAGCTTCATTTCTTCCATGTTTTAAAACCGATTTAGATTTAGGTACCGGACGTTACAAATTACAGATTTCCATTTTGAAAGGCAAATCATGAAAAATTCTCACTTAGTAACATGTCCAAACCTCATGGAAATGATACCTATGATCATATACAATACAAAAAATAACTTTGGGATACTCTATAGTGTTCTTTATTCAATACAGGACACTTGTAAAAAATACAAAAAGTATAAAAAGAACAAATTTGGCCATTTTTTCACTTCGGTAGGCTATAAGTCCTAAAGTGTTTGATGGATGACCACAAATTTACATTTTTCTGATAGCCCTAAGTGTTTTCTATCAAATGAGTCTATGTAAGACAAGATTGGTTCACAACTTCTTTCTCCAGAGCCATAAAATGCCAAAATGACCCAAAAACACAAAATCTACTGCTTTCTGGCGACCTGACCCATATTCTAGAGGATTAGGGGACAAACTAGGGAATACATTTCTTCAAGGTAATGTGGGAGTCTCTGCCCTAGATTATTTGGCCTCCAGTCAAAATCAAATCCAAATGTGTAATTTAAGGAGCTTCAGGACGGGTTGCTTCAAGACAATTCAGACTATAACTGTAGGCTGAACTAACTACTTCAAGCAGAAGTAGGAATTTAATATTTGGTTGTACAGGGATGAAAGTCAACAATGACAAAAAACCTTGAAAAAGGAAACAACTTTAAATACATAAGCAAATGTCCATGACCCGTGAATAATTTCGCATCGTATTCACAGAGAATGCGGACAGTCTCACCGAGGTGAATACGATGCGAAATTATTCACGGGAGTGGATATTTGCATTTATTATATGGCCCACAGATTTAAATTGCTTTTAAATAAAGGATTTCAACAATATTTACTGGTTTTGAAGGCATAGATTCGTCTCAGTTTGTTTTGATCCGCCATGACAGCTTGCTCGACGAAGTAGGTCACGTGATACAGAGCTAGCCGCTGCTTTTAGTTTCGATTTAAATGTTCCTTGCGGAGGGCAATATCTTCTTTTTTATCATGGCGCTAATACTTAGATATAACTTAAACAATTCATAACATATTATTTAACTAGTTCAATTATTCTTCTTTGCGTAAAACTTCTAATAACCATACCTAAATACGAAACTAATTAGCTCTGTATAAATTTCAAAATGGCGCCGCTGAATATGCGAGGATCATATTCCACCCCCCCCATTGAATACGGAGTAAGTAGTACTAATCTATAGTGTCGTTGATATTAGCCATATAATAAACTGTATATGTCCTCCAATCCCATCTATAAGTGTGTTACAGGGTTTGTGTGGTTGGGGGGGGGGGTGTACAGGTTATATAAGGGTGTAGTTTGTCCTCAAATAACAGGAAAAGTCGTTTTTCAAGATGTTGTTTGGATACTATACCCAAAATGTGCACATTATGGCCCTTTTGCAGAGTATGACCTAGGATCCCTTTAGAATGCTACTGTATAGCTGTTTTGTAAGGTCTTGTTTGGATAGCATACCCAAAATATGCACCACTTGGTAGTGGTGCTTTTGCACAACATGACCTATGGTCCAAGTAAAATGTTAAATGTATGGAGATGGGTCAAATGGTGCAGGGAATATATGACCAATATAGTTACATGGTGAAAGCATAACGCGCAGAAAAGGGGTATACTATCTGACACTCTTCTAGCATAGGAACTATAGCTTGCTGCTAAGACTACACTGAAGAATGGAACACCAATATAGAGGGGAAAATTTTCAAGGAAAAATTTGAGAATCCTTGAAAACCTTGAACTATATACTGGCATGCTGCCACTGTATGCAGTGTTGTGGGTCCTGACCGTGTGCATGTATGCAACCTCTGGAGGTAATTTGTGACTCCTTTATCCTGTTTTCAGAGGATTTTCAAGAAAACTAATTTTTGGAATGTATATATTTTCAAGACAATTCTGGACATAAATCTACCAAATAAATCTTTTGAGATGGCAATAACTTTGGATCTAATTGAAACATTTACAAAATTCTTTCAGATTTAGAGAGCTGAGGTTATGTCCCATGTCACTGTTGCATTTTCCAAGGTCTCTGTCGCACAATTTTTGCGACATTGTGACAGCTGCCCACCCCTGTAGTCACAGTCTGAGACCCTAATGACACTTCGTTTTAGGGTCTCAGTGACCTCCGTAGGAGTTGCTGAGATTGAGAGTGGTGCTGTGCGGTAAAACCGGAAGTGGCAAAAGCATTGTTTACATGTGCTTCATTTGTACATTTAGAAAGAGAATTGAATGAAATCATGAAGGCTGATTACTCCTTCGGCATATATCTACACGTTTTCAAAATATTACAGCATAACTCCAAATTATAAATATTTCATTAGCTAGATGAGCTGCAAGTTTGCCGAGTGAATTTTTGAAATCCGACATGGCCGCCATGCTGTTTCTCCTCCAGAAAAATGTTTGAGTTTTTGAAATTGCAATTTAGATAGGTTAGGAACATCGCACCATAATGAAAATGTAGGCAATGCAAGCTGAAGGTTCAAAGTATCGAAAAATCCAGGTTTTGTATTGATTGGTTAAGGAATCTAGACAGGAGAGGCACATCAAATCTCGAAAACTCAGGCCCCAGTATGCCCAACTCAGAACACTAGGTAGTATCTGAGTTGGCCGGCGATCAACAATTTATAGCATTCCTTTTGACTTAGGTAGCGAAGTCAACCAAAAATCCGGACCTCAACAGAATTACGGAAATCATACAACAAATGAAAGGGCATAACATTTGCAATCTATAGATTTTTGAATGAAGTTGATACTCCTATTAGAAGTATTTCTATGCCACTTTATATATTGGCGATGTGAAAATCTTTCTGTCATTTCTCAACCCCACATTTTCATCAAAATATCCAGATAAGACCGACCATTAAACATACACTGCGCGTGGGGTAATTGGACATCACTGTACATAATAACTCATAGATTTTGATTGGAAAGGTCTATCTACTAACCAAAAACACCACCTTAAAGCTGAGAAATAGGAGATTAACATATCTTAGTGACAATTTATTACTGAAGGTGAAAAGGTTTTAAATATCAAGCTGAAATCAGAAACTTGATTAAAAATTTCATTAATTTTTTTATATCATGCATTCAGTAGATTCAAAATCACAGAAAATCGCAGCCCTATTGCTGTATAAGCCAGGGATGAAAGTCACATAGCACGAAAATCCCTGAAATGGTCCAATATTCGCCCCAAAAACCTGGGTTTCTATATGAATGTATAGGGCCCTGGAACTTCAAAATCTCTGAAATCAGGGAATTCCCTGAAGACTTTCATCCCTGATAAGCTGACCTTATTCTGACTAAAAAGAGGTTGAGGAATAACCCTGTTGGTTCTGTTAGCTTCTGTAACAAATATTTATTTAGGAAAATTGATCTATTAGTTGTACAAGTTTCCAAGACCGCCCTGCTCTTAATAATCGGTTGATATCATCCAAAATCCCCTCAAAATGTAGGACTAAATGTTGGTCACAATGTCATTACATTGAATCATGTCTAGCTTTGTCTAGAAAGGACAATAACTATGTATTTCTGCAATAAGTGCATGGCTGTTCTAGTCACTCTTACAGTGTGGTCTGACAGAATTTACAAAATCAACCAATTGTTTTCCATCATGATCAGCAAAAAGTTATGTGACAGAAGTAAAATACTATATCAGTGAGATAGAGATATGTTTCCTCTTCAATCTGATACTAATTTGAAGTAATTCTGACCAGTAGAACCCTCAGATTCAATGTTTTACCAACACCTGTCCAGCACTGTGACAGATAAGGGGAGTGGGCAGCCAGATTCGGCTGACTTCGCTAACTTAGGGGGCGCCTTATAATGCTGAATGGGAGGTACAGTTCTTTGAGCAGACTCAACCAGGGTCAACCCAACAGTTTTTGCTATTGGACTGGAGTCTGGAGATGGAAACCTGACCCATACTGTGCATACACTTTATTTTAGTTTAGACTTAGACCTAGGCTAGGCTAGGGCTAGGCTATAGCTAGGGATCCACTGCCGCGAGTTTGTTGCGAATTGTACCCGTGCGTGTGCCCTCGCAGAAAACATTCCAGCAGTGGATCTGCTGCTGCGAGAAACGTCATGCGACGTCCGAGCGGCGTGCGATGACATTCGCAAAAATCAAAATAATTTGATATTTACGAGTGCTCTGCGAGAGCACACGCACAAGTACAATTCGCAACAAACTCGCGGCAGTGGATCCCTAGCTTATGGCTATGACTATATATAAACGTAGTGGCATTAGGTAGCGAAGTCAGCCGAATCTGGCTGCCCGCTCCCAGTACCTGTCACTATGATAAACTGGTGTTTGTAAAATATTGATTCTGGGGGTTCTACTGGACAGAATTACTTCAAACTAGTATCAAATGAAAGGTAAAACATATCTCTACATCACTAGAACAATATTTTGTTTCATTCTAGTCTTTTTCTGCACATTCAAGCAGTCCACTTTTGAGTGAACTTAATGATTCTGTTAGACCACAGTGTTTAACTCACCTGAGCAGCCTTCACTTATTGCAGAAATACATGGATATTCCCCTTTCTACTAAAATTTAGATGGGATATGACAATGTACATGCATACCCAACATGTATACTTACATTTTAAGGGGATTTTGCAAAATATGGACTGGTTATTAAGAGTTGGGCGGGCTTGCAAACTTATGCAACATTGGACCAATTTTCCTAAAAAAATATTTCTTACAGAAGCTAAAAGAACCAACAGGGCTGTTCTACAACATTTTTTTTATCAAAATAAATTAAGTTTATACACCTATAGAGCTGCAATTTTCTGCGATTTTGAATCTAGGAATGCATGATAACATTTTTTTCAGCAATAAATTATTTAAAAGTTTGATTTCAACTTCAAATTTAAAATACTTATACCTCTGGCAATGATATGACACTTAGATATGTTAATCTACAAATATTTTGCTACAAGAGGGTGTAATTGGTTAGTAGATCAGCATTTCCTTTCAGAATCTATCAGCCATTATGTACAGTGTGGCCAAAGGGCTCCCAGTGCAGTGCATGTTTTATTGTCTGTGTTATCTGTATATTTCAGCTTAAATGCAGGGAGGGGAGTGACAGAAAGATTTCTACATTTCCAAAATAAAAAGTGTCATAAAAATGGTTCTATTGGGTGTATCAACTTGATTCAAAAAGCTATGAATTCCAATTTTTATGCCCTTTCATTTAATATAGCATTTGTTAAATTCTGTTGAAGTACTGATTAGTGATTTTCGACTGTCTTCGCTACATTAGGGTCTCTCTGTGACTGTGACTATAGCCTAGGGCTAGTGATAAATAATAGGCCTATAAATACCTGTATATGCCTAGGGACCGGATATCTCAGTATTTGACCCAGATCAACTTAAATTCTTAATAATATTTAGGCTGAAAATTTAGCCTACCTTTCATGATTTTGTACCACAGTCGACACACCAGTCTGGCGGCTTGAAAATCATTGTAGGGGGACAGAAGAGACAGAATGTATTCTACAATCTCTTCTGGTAGATCCATAATCCCCACCTCTGAGCTCTCCTCTTCTGCTTCGTTCATCTTACTTTGTTTCTTTCGCGAATAAATGATAACAAATTTTTCAACTTCTCTCCTTGTTACTCAGCCGGAAGTTTACGTCTGGCTCCCCAAGCAGTTTCGCACTGAAGCCGTAACTTGCAACGGGTTTTGAGCTTTAGATTCTCAATGGCACTATTCATTTCATGTCCAGTTGAATCACATAGATGCTAAATTGTAAATTTTATTATTTAGGGGCCCATCTTTATGATAGTTATCTTTGCCAACTTGTGTGAGCCTAAAATCGAAGCAAAGAGTTAAGCGAGTGCAACTTTTACCATTTCCTAGGAACTAGGTCACATTTCCGGTTTTCCCAAAACAATAATTTTACTGCAGAGATTATTTTAATTTTTGCCTTGAATACAGCTATCACATCATTTCGAAGGTAGATTATTTTTCTCACATTCACTTAGGACTATAAGGAGACAAACTTGCATCTTATTTTGGAAATCGTAGTAGCCCTAGTAAAGGTAGAAGGAAACTGCAAACTTCTTACCCACCCGTCAGAGGACTGAGAGGTTCATCCATTTTCAGAGGTTTAGAGGCCCCTCAAATTTAGACCTCAGTGAAGTTTTATACTTTGAGAAAGCCTTTCACTTGTAAAGTGTTCAAGGGTCCCTAAATTTTCAGAGGTTGGACCATTGCGGACCTCGGGGTCCTTTGGTGGTACTACAGCTCGATGCAGCAAGTTGGGAACCTAAAACTTAGTTTTTCCTGAATTTTCGCTAAGAAATGCTGTAGTTTAGCCAAAAATTATCCGATTTACACAATATTTGCAGCAAATGAAAGATAAAACTCATTGCTTTCAGGCCAGGGTAGATGGTATTATAATAATATAGTGCACAGTTTACCACGGAAGTACAAATTATAAATCTAAAAACCATTAGTTTAAAAAAATTGCTGTTTTTCAAAGTTTGACCCTATATATTTTGTGAAAAAATATTCTAACCATCAGTTTTTGATAGATAGTGCATAATACTGACCCATCAAGTTTATAAATGAGTATGTTTTTTTCCCTACCTCTATGGTGGCTTATTACACTATGGGAGACATGTGATTTTTGTTAGTTTGCAAAAACTGATTTTCAGCAAAATTTCTGCTTGTTTTTTGATGTGGGACTACATAGATCACCATATATGGATGTGTGATCACCCACTGATACCAGAATTATCCATTTCTATGGTCTACTTGATCATCTTTAAAGGCATGTGAAATATCTAAGTGATATAATAAGTGTGAGAAGAATTAGCCACATCTTATGATTCTAGTCTTTGGTGCCGACAACGCTTTTGTTGCTATTTACAGCTAAATAGCTCAATAGTGCATTATAATAGGCCTCACATGCCTAATATGGGGTTCTAATAGCATTTCAATATGGTTTTCAATGGCTCATCAGGTCAAAACAACAATTGATGATGGAATTTAATAGAAACAAAAGGGTTTTGCACCATGGACCTGTTCACATTGTTCAGGTCTTCAGATATTCTTATCTTGAAAATGATGAAGGCATTTATGAGCATGGTGCTTTTCCAGCCCATATGGGACCTACAGAGGGCATTTTGTCTAGTCCGACATGTATTATGAGGGAATAATGCATAGCAAATGATTCTATTTGCATATTTTGTTATGATTTTTGAGATAAAATCACACACAAGACTTGTCTTCTGCAGCATGTACAAAAATGTCCCTTGTATGAAGGCATTTTACATGCACAGCTGCCTCCAAAACTGGAAAACACTCAGGTTCCCAACTTGCTGCATCGAGCTAGAGCGGGATACTAGCAGGGGCGGATCCAGGATTTTGAAAAGGGGGGGGGGGTCCAACCCTAGGGCTGGGGCAAGTGTAGTGCCGCAACGACGCAAGCGGAGCGACACAACATATGTAGGGGGGTTTGGGGGCATGCCCCCCCCAAGAAAATTTTGAAATGTAGACATCAAATGGTGCATTCTGATGCATTTCTAGACCCCAATCCAGTAAAGCATTTTGGTGTACCATCAACAGTAAACCCATGATTATGAGAACAGGGAATGAAAGTCTTATTAAATTTTGATTGCACATTGGTGTTTGAGTGAGGATTGGGGGCATATCCCCTAAAAGATTTCAGAAATATAAACATCAAACTCCAAATTTTAAAGCATTTTGGTGTAAACCTGGAGTGGGCAGGTTTTCCCTAGAGGGGATGCAAATCTTATGTGGTAATGCTTTGTCCTTTGTGAGGTGTTGGGGGCTGGTCCCTAAAGAAAAAAAATATAGATGTCAAACTCTCTAGTGTGTGTTCAAGGGATCCAACTAGCCTCAGATGTGAATATAGTATTTTAGATGTTATTGTCCAAGGGGGTGTTAAGGATGACAAGGAAGCAGGGACAGCTCGGAAGCAGAGATTAGGACACCTTGGAAGCCGATAAAACCATGATAATATCCCTCTCTTATAGAATTTGAAAAAAACTACAACCCTAGCATACATGCCAACACTCCCGGATTTTCACACTTCTCCTAGTGTGGGGTTTCCACACCGTCTGCCGCTCAGGGAGCTCTAACATCATATGCCTAGGGACTGGTTGGCAGGTCTAACTTCTCCCAGATTTTGACAGGTTTAGGCACTTTAAACATGTAAAATCTCCCGGATTTTGGCATCCCTTGGCCTTTTTACGCTGAGAAAAGCATTCATAGAATACCAAAAATTATGAAAATACTTGATTTTTTATCTAACTTTAACCCACTAAACTAAAAGCAGCCGACACTGCTCAATAAATCTGTATAGGGCATTTGGGAAAGGTTACTACAAATATCCGGAGGTCTCCCGGTTTTGTCCCCCGAAATGTTGGCATGTATGCCCTAGTGATATTGTCCTTATGCCATAGAATCCTGGGATGGCAAAGAAACTATTTTAAAATTGTAAAAAGCATTATTTAGAAAGTTATTTGCTTCCGAGATGTCTGCTTCCAAGGTGTCTCTGCTTCCGAGGTGTCCACTTACCGGTACCACTGCAGTGCCAGTGCCAGTCACTGCCATCAGTCACTGAGTCAGTACCAGTATTAACATAGCATAAAGGTGACCGCAGACGGGCCAGACTCCATCGGTATCTAAGGAGTATGGTCCCGATCCAATTGGGAAGATCAAACATGTTTGATATTGACCGACTGGATTGACCGACAGACACTCCCGATCGTCAGGATCGGCCGATCCAGTCGGGCCCGTCTGCAGTCAGCTTAAGACTAAGTTACTACCGGTAGACTTAGACTTACCCTTCTTACTGGCCGGTGTGGTTGAGTAAGGAGTGGTCATTATTTATCAAAGGGGGGTGGGTGTGATTAGGTTTGATGGGGGGGGGCAGCGTAAACTAAAAAGTAATCCCTCCTGTTCTGGGGGGTTCGTCAAAAGTTTTTATGACCCCCTCCCCTCAGTCTTTTGACCCCTCTTGAGGGTGGGGGATAAAAAATCTACCTTTTTTTTTTAACAAAATACCGTAAACTCCCGCATAGAAGACGCGCTGCGCGTATAAGACGCACCCCAAACTCAGCACATGCATTTTTGCGTATAAGACGCACATTTTAAGGCTGAAATTTGTAAGATTAGTACATTTCTATAGTAAAATTACCCCTCGTATAAGACGCACCCCAAACTTGAAAAAATCCTATAAGACCCCCCAGGCATTTGTTTGGCGTAGAGGACGCGTCTTATATGCGGGAGTTTACGGTAGTATGTGTGCTACTATCAGATGATACTATAGATCAAAGAGGGGCATGGAAATTCTCTGCGCCTTTGGCCGGGTGCGCACTGATAGGTGACAGGTCGCAGCAGGAACTGCACTGGTTTGTACATTTGCCTCTATGTATGTTAGTTCCCTGATAGAGCTGTTTCTAAAAGCTTCCTTCACGCTCATTACAGATGAGTGAACTGAAGCTGGTGTGTCAACACTTGGACCGATTTATTGTGGACTACTTCAATACACAGAATGAGTACTTCACAAAACAGGAGGCCCTGGAGAAGCAGATGAGAGAGGGACTGTTTCTCATGGCAAAGGTAAGGGTGCAATAATTAGGAAAGAAACTACATGGTGCTTTTATGTGCAGGGTCTTTCACTGAAAAAGAAATACCTTACAATATATTGTCAGATGGTATTAATTCATTTCTAGGCTCAATATTTGATCGGAAAGGTTGATGGGTCTCTTTTTGATGCCTTGCTGAAATGACTCTCCACTACATGTATATATCTTGCTCCCTCATTTAGTGCACCTTGTTAACTCTTACATTCTGTTGTATTTGTAAATCTATTTATTCCTTTACCCCTTTCAGGCGCGTTACACAATGGGAACAAAGGCAGTCAGTTCGATGCAGTATCCCATAGAGGACATGAAGGCAAACTGCAAAATCACCCTCACACCGTCAGACCCAGCACTGGAACAAGATGACCCATTCATGACCTTTGGCGTAGACAACATCGACAGCATTAGCACACATACTTCAGATGATGCTGTACCTGAGACGGGTGGTGGAGAAGGTCTGCGACGACGGAACATCACAGAAAAGGAGAAACAGGATACCGATGATGACAAGTTAGATGATATAGCAAACCGCATACAGGAACTAGACATCAAAGACAAGTCTTCACCCAGTAAGTCATCACCCTCAGATCCCATCAAATGGTTCGGTGTGCTGGTCCCTCAGGCACTGAGGCAGAGTCAGAGGTCTTTCCAGTCAGTTGTGGATGCGAGTTGTGAAGTAGCGTCACTGAAGGCCAAGTTGGTTAATTTACAGCATACAATCCGTAAGCTGCTAAGGCGCAAAGAAGACATCATCGGCAGTATTGACGACAGCGGTTTTGTCATCTACGATGAAAGTAGTTTTCTGTCCTCATCAAGTTCCAGTGCCTCTGAGAGGGCTGGGAATGATAGTCAGTTGTAGATACATGTATAAGTAAGTTTAATAAAACAAAGTGTAAGTTCTAATGAGAGTTTTTTTAAGAGTTAAAACCTAGAATTGAATCTCTATACCTATGTTTAAATATCACCAATACAAGTTAAAATGTGTGATTAACTCTTAAAATATTATAGTGTAAAAGATACCTGATAATCTCAGTGTAGTGCCATTGATAGTCACTGATTATTTCCAAAACTTGTATCTTTCAACGTTGCTAGTTATAGTTAAGGTGCTATTTATCCCTTTGATTCGGCACAATGTTTTACCATAGGGATCATTTGAACGTAAAAAAAAGTAATACAAAATGTTCAACAGATTTAAATATTATGTAATAAGTTGCGCATAATGACTGAGAAATAGTATTCAAACTGTGTAAATGATACTGTGTTCATTTCAAAATGCTAGTCGTTGTGTGTAGTGCAAATGCAACTTTGTACTGGAGGTGATAGATATAGCCTTGCACCACATTCCATTGTCAGCAATGTATACTGTGAAAGATTGTAGGCACACGCAGAAAGTGAGTCTGAATTCTACATGCTTAATTGTTGAGCCACCTTTCAATCTGAAAAGGCGAGAGGTAAAGAAATGCTTTTATTTTTGAAGTCACGTAGAAAAATGTAACGGGAAGAGTGGCTTCATCAAAACCTTCCCAGTCACATGTTTTCTTTCGGATTCAATTGTGGGATCTATTCAGGACTGGGCCGTACCATACTTGAGACATATTGTCATTTTGAATCCTTTCAAGTATAGCATCACAATCTTTTTAATCACAGCACATTAAGCTTGATTAGAGATGACCACCCTTTTGCTAGTAAGGCCACACCAAAAAAAATAGGTTGGTCTACGGATTTTGTTTTTGAAAAAATGGTGCTAGCGAGTGAAATTTTTTTAAGAATTTTTTGGCGTCCAATAGATTCCTTGCTGGAAAAGTGAGGCGAGCGCAAAAAAAAATTATTAAAAAAAAAAAAAAAATTGCCAAACATCACAAAGAGAAAACTTGTAGAAAGTGAAGAGAGCGAAATCCATAGACAAGATTTTTTCAAAGAAAAAAAAATTTGTATTTCCGAAAATATGGAGAGGGAAACCTGTAGACCAACTTATTTTTTTGGTGTGGCCTAAACAGAATGTATTATTCCATTCCATGTGTATATTATAGAATTCATTGTCTTCTTTGCCATGTCATGTCAGCTGCTGTTACTCTGATATACAGAATACTGTCATAGTTTGTCATATCATGAAATGATGTAAGTGTATATATTTAAAGCTATCATTGCCAAGAGTGAGATTTGTCGGATTTCCTAATACCGTAGCAGTGGAGTCTATAGTTTGCGAGGTTATTTCACAAACTTGTCAGGTATCGATGCTGCAATGATTTGTGAAATGGTCTTTAAGTTTATCCTTGATTACCCACTAGTCAACTGGGGCCGTTTACGTACCAAAAGTTCTTGAAGTTGCTTTCAATGCATTCATTGCCTGGAGCATTTTTTTTTCATGATATCCGTAGACCAACTTGGCTAATTGTCCTCTCTATGTAGTGCCTCTTGTCCTGAGAACTCCAGTCTAGGACCGGTCTGTGTGATTCTACACAAACAATATTAGAAAGCAGATGTAACATTTCCATGCAATTATCTTAAAATGTGATAATAATAATAATATATCAATAAAAGACATGTATGTGATAACTTATCTGTTAAATTACTGGTGTTACATGTCTCTTAATCACTGAGACCCTGCATATAAGACGCGGCTTATAGACGCTTTCTGAACTCTGCTGCGGCTTAGTCTTTCTGGTGTTCAGCACTTGACTTTTATTCTACCCACAAGAACAGAGCATATGGAAATGATATAGTTGTACCATTGAACTTCATATGCCTGTTAGCGTGGCGTACTTCGCTCCCGTATGCCACGCTCAAATTAGGACCTGGGTGAATGATGTGCTAGACAGACCCTTTACCTCTGAAAGTGTTGTTTATTACCGGTAATCAATTTTTAAAATTCGAAAAACAAAATGATCACAAACCATTGACAAAGACAATAAAAATAAGACTGGCATGACTATTTGAATGTTGTCATGGCCTATAGATCGTCAATTCACGACGATCTGCATTCTGATGAGCAAAATTGTATCTGACACTTTCATCTCAGTTATTCCCGGAGGAAAGGGGTTTGCTGTTGTTTTTGTGGGTAGAATAAAACAGAGACTCCACTTCATGGGCATACTCGTACCCTGTAGATCCACTCATGGCTTACAAAACCATGAGTTCCCATATATGCACCCTGTAGACCCACAAGTGGTTTTAGCCTGGAGTTTTTCTCGACCCCTTAACGGAGGGGGGGGGCAAAAATAATTCCAACTGTTTTAAGTGATAAAACCCTGGCGTTAAGTACTATAGGTTACAAGCCGCCAATTTTCAGGCCCTTGGCCTTGGGGAATGCAAAAATCTTTGGCCCTCGAGAGGGAATCATGTATCGGTGTGCAAACCAACCACCACATTTGTTAAAAAATTGTCACTCCCTTATATCCTGAATAATTAAAGTTCAATGATTCATATATATGACTAATATGCTGCACTACTGAGATGTCATTTGGATGCAAAGTCAAAACATATTGATAGTGTTCGTTCCCTAATCTCAAAGTACAACAACAAAGTAGTTTGCGGTTTTGTGCAACCGGCACATGTTTACTACAGTAGGATTTATACAGTGTTCGGAAGGGAGGTGAATCTCAGGCTAAATCATAAGTCAATATCCCAAACTACGCAGGTCAGTTTGAACTGGAGCTAGAACTAAAGGAACCGTATGTGCTGGACAAGGGTCAAGTGTTAACTAACCTTTTCCTCGTCTGTCAAAATATTGTTCAACCTTTTCCATGCAGAAACCTTTACACACTTTATCATAACTATATTAAAGGGTCAACTGTAACGATTTTAAGATATAAGAAGGGAGTCATCCTAGTGCACTTCTTTATCTTGTGTTCCTTATGAAACTGTCCCGGCTCTCATATAAATTGCCATCTGACTGTTCATTCATGGGTTTGATCCATGGCTGGTTTTGCTGACATAAGAAATGAGAACCCTAGTGTAGGTCTTTACTACACATTGAATCAGAAAAGGGATATATCGAAATACATCTAAACCATCGTATTCACATCATCTTACATGACAGTGAATAGACATCAGACTATAAGCCCAGGGGAGGGGGAGGCTCTTCACATCTTGGCCTTAAACATAATGAGCGGCAGGCATGTGTACAGTGTACACTTTGAGCAAAAAGTCCCTAACGACGACCAAATATCAAATATTTTGACCAAAATATCCCTAGCAAGAGTCAGCAAAAATGTCCCTAGCAATGTTCAACTTTCAGCAAAATACCCAAAATTTCATGGAGAATTTGGAAATTTTCATAAATATAGCATGAACAAAATTGATATTTTTACCCAAACATGGTACATTTAAGACATATTGAACCCGATTTCAGACTGTTGTATCAAAAGTGCCCTAGCAAGTGTAGGTTTACGACAAAACCATCAAGAAAGAGTGCCCTAGCAAGCGTAGGGTTTGTCGTTTCAGCCTCACACCTGCCAAATACCAAAGTTTGACCAAAGAAAAATGTCACACTGACACAGTTCCACTTTGTTACTACGATAACAACAGCCACATATTTCAACATCTGTAGTAGGACAGCAAATCAATGATGGCACATACCTGTATGTGCTTGGTTATACCAGAAAATGTGTCATAGGATCATTAATGGCTAATATCAAATGTCCAACATCAAAGTTGATTTTACTAGGTAGCTTGACGGTTCTCATGCCATTAAGTGAATATGACTACCGGTAGTATGGGTGAATTAACTTACATCCTATGATTAGTAAATCATGGGAATATTCCATTCATTAGTGTCAGGATTTACTAAAGGTGTGAATCTTTCTTCCCTGTCTTTCTCTTTACAAAACATGTAACATGACTATACTGACATACCCGTAGGTATGTTCTGTTAGAATCTTCTTAACATTCACTTCTTTGAACCTTTAAGACGGTAAGGCCATATTTTGGTAACTTTGATTAAGAAATTTTGGGCGACCAAAACGAAAAATATTTCTTTATTAGTTTAAAATCCCAAAAATGCCTAGCTGCCAGAGTAAAAAATAAAACTTATTCAAAAGGCCATGTTAAGTTATCCAGGAAATCCTTTTTAACCACCTTTCTTTTAAGTGCCCAAAATCCCAGCAGTGGATCCACAATTCAAGTCTTTATAAGTAAATGGCCTAAGGGAGCGTTCATTATTTATGGCAGGGGGGGGTGCCAATCTGGCAGAACGAAAACGTCAAAAAAAAATTACCCCCCCCCTTGGGAATAGGTTGAAAAAAAGTGACCCCCCCCCCCCTTAGGAATGGGTTGAAAAAAATGACCCCCCCCCTTAGAACTGAATGAAAGAAAATGATTCCCATCACATTACCTTATACATTTAACCATGTTCAACAAAGTCTGTGTACATCAGGTCTCTTCATTCCTGTCATATTAAGAGAAATTGAGGGACTAATGCACTTTAGCCGGTGCTGAAGTGAACCCTTTAGCTACCCTAATGCTAACCCTATGCTAATCCTAATGTGCAGCAAGATGTGCGCCAGCTAAAGTGTATTCTACCTGAATTTAAACCATTCCAATTATTATGTTAAAAATGGGGTGGCCGTTGTAGAATGTCGTAAAAGCTATCAGCCGTTGGCCAGCTTTCATTTTGTATAAATGCAAAGCCTTTTTCAAAATGGTTCCAATCTTTTGAAAAATTGAAATGTGAATACCCTGCCATTGATTGATTGACATCTGTATAAAAAGTACCGTAAACTCCCGCGTATAAGACGCGTCCTCTACGCCAAACAAATGCCTTGTGGGTCTTATAGGATGTACTGAAATTGGGGGTGCGTCTTATACGAGGGGTAATTTTACTATAGAACAGTACTGGATTGACAAAAATCACCCTTAAAATGTGCGTCTTATACGCGAAAATGGTCCTGCTGAGTTTGGGGTGCGTCCTATACGCGCAATGCGTCTTATACGCGGGAGTTTACGGTACCTATTTTGGTATATCCATAGGGGCACTAGCATGGGCCACTACTGATGCAGTTTAAGTGGGTACTATATTTCCCTGTGTATGGCCTCTGTGCTCAATAAAAAGGCATTTTGGACCATTACCATACTTCAACATATGGTATTTATATATTTTTTCAGCTATATCAATTTCCGCTACCCTTATATTTCATGCAAAGAAAGATAAAGGATTATAGAAAATGTCTAAAGAATGATGTACAAACCATAGATAAGTCTTGAGCAAACTGTTTGCCACTCCCTCATTATTTCATGTAGAGAAATATAAGCCTGCCCTGTGTATAAGCCTGCCCTGTTTATAATCCTGGTAAATTTGCCATTTAAGTGTGTTTACAAGCCCGTACGGGCTTTTAGTAATACACAGGGAAATACAGGATGTCTTAGCCAGCTATATCATGCAACCTATTCCTGACTAACTGTAGTGATTGAAGCACTTGCAGCTGTCTTTTTCAAAATTTGCGCATACAAAGACAAACTTTTTGAGATTTTTCTAGTGTTTCAATTTCATTCTGATCTCATTTTTTAACATTAATTTAGTAGGTGTGATGGACATCAATCGCAAAAGCATTGATTTCAAAAGTGAAACTAAGGGTTAGAAACTGGAGGTTCTGATCAGTAGTTGCTGTAATTATAGTAGGTGACTTTTTTACCACCGAGAACTTTGCTGGCACCTCTCAGCTCAAGAGACATGTTTTTCTATGTATACTTCTAGAAAGCAACTGCTGTCATCTACTCTGATGGTCCACAACAGATTGGAGAATGTTTACCATTCTCTCTTTCTTGACAGAAGACCCTTGTGCCAGATATAAGATGATAAGGTGATTTGATAATGGTTCACTGCTCCTGACACCCTGAACTAATTACCCGGTACATGGAATAAGAAAATGGTAATTGGAATTACAGAAAAATGTGCTTTGCAATCTCTTTTGGCCACCAAGATTATTGAAAATGAACTTTACCGTAATCTCCCGCGTATATAAGGCGGAGCTCATGTATAAGGTGCACCCCTAACTCAGGGATGTGTGTTTTGCATATAAGGCACACCTACTGCTTCTGGATTAATATTTTAAAAAACCCTTGTATAAGGTGCACCCCAACCTTTTGACATATGCTGTAAGACATAGCCTCCCTTGGTAAAAGCCAACCTACATGTACATTGATTAGGCCTAAGTTGTGGGGAAAGCCTTGCTAAGGTGTTACCGCGACATTGGAGGGTGTGAGGGTGGCATGGGATGGAGTGAGGGTGGCATTGGATGGTGTGAGTGTCACATGGGAAGGTGTGAAAAGCTATAGCCACCATAGAGTACTGGTAGGGTTGGAGGGGAGCTGATACTGCCCAACACCTTTACAGCATTCATTAGCTTTACCCATAGGTGTGATGGAGGTGGGGGGCTATTTACATGTTTTTCAGGGTAAATCATTTTATGTATCAAATGATATTTAAATAAACCCCACGTATAAGATGCACCCTTAACTCAGGCTGATCCTATAAGGCGCACCTGGGCTCTGATTCGCACATAGGCCTAAGACACGCCTTATATGCAAGACATTATGGTAGTCAGAACTAAAACATTCCTAAATACAAACTTCATGCAAGAGAATACATTTTTATTACTGTACCACATTAGTTAAGTAGTACAGCATGGGAGCAATAATAATGGAGTATGAGAGTATCTCCCAAGAATGTTTTTGGAATTTCTGGAGCCAACTTCATATTCTCATTTGATCTTTTGAATTTGCTCCTACAGTGTGCCTTATCCACAAATCACACATTATATATGGGAGGTATATCATGAGCACCTTTAAGCAACGTCTAAAGGAGCACCAGGTCTAGTGATGTAAGCAAGTTGTTCTAACACTCGAGTGCAGTTGGGTCGCCTTTCCTGCAATCTGATTGGTTGAGAGCGCATGTTGGGTCAGGGGGGCCATAAAAGCACTTCCGGTCTCACTTCCTGTTTGTGGCTTTTCTGTCTTATTTGTGAATTATTTTAAGGAAAATCAAAGCTTTTTCTCGTGTCAGAACGTAAACAAAGGGCTCCAGTTTGTCTCTGTTCCGGAAACCCAAGGCCCTGGGTCCTCAGGCTGGGCTGATCGCCTTCTGCAATTGTTGGATACTCTATTGAGCAAACATTTAGAAGATTAGTTCTTGAAGTTCTTTAATGTAGAGTAGACTTGTAGTGTTACAAATTAAATTTCAGCCACATGTTGACATGCTGATCTCTGCTTCCTAAACCCCCAAAGTTGTGTCCCACTCAACCCACTCACTTTACTTTTTAGTTCCCCACACAGTCACTGGTGACAGCACCATATAGGCATACCGGTCATACCACATCTCCCTTTTTTTTGGAAAATGAGAAGTTCACTTATTAGTCTCTTTGTCTTGAAATGTTCATAGATGAATAATACCTATCGATCAAAATGAGTAGCTCACTTATCAATCTCTTTGTCTTGAAATGTTCATGAATGAATAATACTTATCAACCAAATAAGAACATGATTATAGCTAGTATCTTGCTATGAAATTATCTCTCAAGTTAAACTAAACTGATATCTCATTGAGTCTTTCACATGTTTTCAATCAGACGCTTAGGTGCAGATCTGGCTCTCCCAGACCTATGAGGCTCAGTAATATCAGCCCCTGGCGGGTCATCAGGTTCATTCACATATGAAGGGGTACCCGGCTGATCAATCCTCAGTGTTGGTTTGTCAGGTGAGTCAACCCTAGGGGTGACTGCATGTGATGGTATGTCACGTCTTGGTGTAGAAGGATGAACTGCTGGAATAGGTCCTGTATTAGGTGGACCTGGTATTGGTAGTGTAGCAGGTGGTAGTCCAACATTTCTAGTCATAGGGCGGTTTCGCCTCAGGAGGCCTGTTGGGGTTGAGATGACATATGATCTCATTCCATTGGCTTTGCCTACAATTGTGCCATGAGTCTTGAGATCAGGGAGCCACACTTTGTCACCTGCTGATAACTCTCCGGCTTCTTTCACACGGTGTCGTTGGTCATAGTTCAGTTTCATACTGGCTCTGTACATCCTCTCCTTTTTTCGTACAACAACCGGGTCTGGTGTGCTTGGTAAGAGTTCAGATGGATAGCAGGGGACTCTGGTCTTTAATTTCCTGCCCATATTTAGTTGCGCTGGTGAGAAGCCATTATGGAGTGGTGTGTTTCGGTACATTAATAATGCTAAGTCCACATCAGTAGCTTTGTTGAGAATACCTCTGACTGTCTGTTCGGCTCGCTCGGCCTCACCATTTGACTGTGGATATCTCAGCGAAGATGTTACATGCACAAATTTTCACTCATCTACAAAGTTTGCAAAGTCTCTTGCACTGAACTGAGGTCCATTGTCTGTGACAAGTATATCGGGAATGCCCTGATGAACAAATATTTTCTTAAGTTTGGCGACAGTCTCTACGGCGTCAACTCCTTTAGTGACTTTGCTTGTCTCAATATCCCTTAAATAGTTGTCAACAACTACTAGGTAGTTTGTTCCAACATGATAACAGAAGTCAGCAGCAATTCGAGACCAAGGACGGTCGGGGAACTCAGTTCCTTTCATTGGCTCGATTCTTTCTCTCCTGTACTACTGGCCCAGCCCTCGGACCTCGGGCCTTGGGTCTCCGGACAGAGACGCACCGTTGCCCTTTGTTATTACGACCAATTAATCTGTTTTTATAGTTTGCACCAACATGATTAAATGGATATGAATGATAGGTAATAAGAAAATGTTGGGCAAAATTGTGGCTGCAATCATTAACAAGTACTATTACTTGGTGGATAATTGTGAACTTTGCGACGTGTGGCGAAAAAAAATCATGTTGTGTTGTGAAATTTTACATTGTGTTGGCAAATACCCCAAAAAAAGGAATTGCGCCACCCCTCAGGAATAGGTTGAAAAAAAATGACCCCCCCTCTCACAATAGGCTGAAAAAAAATGACCCCCCCCTCTGAATACCCCTAAAAATTTTGACCCCCCCTCATTTGCTCACCCCCACCCCTGCCATAAATAATGAATGCTCCCTAACTTGGGGGGAAACTACAACTCCATCTATAAGTAAAATCAAGGGTCATTGGCTCCTGGGCCAGCATTGATATCTGCCACTGTATCCATTTCCAAACTGCTGTCACAATGACAGTACTCCTCCTCCCTCTCCTCCTTTACCTCATCCAAATCCTTTGGTTTGATAGAGCCCACCACTCTATTCGTCGTCCCCCGACTCAGGCCTGTGAGAAGAAAATGAGAGATTGTTTGTGAGTTTGTGGGGTGTTGAGTGAGTGACAGTGCATTTGTGAGTGAGTTTGTGAGTGATTGAGTGAGTACCCAAGTAGGTTATATTGGGGCACTCGATTGGGGGTATCCATGTAATATATTGATTATGAGAAATACTCAGGTCATATGTCATTTCGTTCCCAATGTTCACTTTCACCTCTAAGAACCTATCATGTCCCATAAATGTGACAAAACGTGGGAAAACCTAACATTACGGGGATTTACTACTCTTTAATGCCACCAGGGGGCACAATCAGTGCTGAATATTGCCATGAAATTCTCCCACTTCCCTTTGTCAGATTTTGATTATCCATATATTCAAATGATCATTGAGACCTTCTCATTTCAATGGAAACAACTATGGTCTAATTGGTTTATTTGATTATCTTGGTCAATTGCTTGCTTAAATCAGATAGAAATATACATGAACTAAGGATATCACATTTCTGTCAGCCTGCAGAGGTAATTTCCAGGTTGGACATGATGACATGCTTAGCAGTGTTGTATAAGAGGCCTTTGCCAAATATTCAGGGTCTGTAACTGTCCAAATACATGGGAAGACCTATAAAAAGTATTCTGATAGGTTACAGTAAATATATCTTACTGTTCTTTTTTGTTGTGTCACCTAGACGCTCAGAATAGCACTTAATCCCCGCAATGTTAGGTTTTCCCACTTTTTGTCACAAATTACCTATGTCATGTTGTGTATCATTAATTTTTTTGCCTCTGTCACTCAGGGCTGAAGCTCATGAGTTTGCAACAAATAAAAGTGAAAAAGTCGTGAAAAAAAAAAAATTTCTTTTCTAATAATTTCTCAATTATAATCGAAAATATAGGTCTTCAGGAACATGCACAAGAAATTTCATGATATAGCTATGATTATTTCTTGGGAAATTATTATCTTGAAAATACCTTGTAAAATAATAGTTTTCATCATTGCCCCTAAAATTGGAATATTTTTTAATATAATGGCCCCTTGCCAAGCAACCATTGGGAATAGAACAAAATGAATAGCACCATTTGATTCCTTGGCATTGATTTAGGGGGGGGTAGGTAACCTTAAATTCTTTGTATGATGATTTTTGCCAAAGATAGGGCCTGCCATATTTTGGACTTTGCACTACTTCATATATGGCCCCATTTGACCCCATATGGCGTAACGGACGCGTAACGGACACTCTTAACATGGTCATTTTGTGACATTGAGGTAAAAACATTGTAAATATGCAGAAAATGCATATTTTCAATTTAAAAAGACAGAAAATCAGAAAAATATCATAGAAACCCATTGATCAAATCATGGGAATGACAATGTTACCAACTTTGTCAGGGTTAGGAATCTGATTTGTAACAAGATCTTTTTCTCTTTGTATTTTCCAAATGAAATTTTGATAGGGCTTTTGTGACATCCTCATGTATGGGTTCTTTGGCATCTTCATGAGCTTCACCCTCAGGGAGTGATCATTTTTTTAACAACAGGGGGGGGGGGCTGATGGGTTTGAGGTTGGGGGCAGAAAGGATATTGGTCCAGGCAGCACAGTGGTTCTATCAAGAGTGCATGAGCTAAGAAATGACTACCCCCCATACAACCCCCCCCCCCCCCACACACACACACACACTTTGTCCTACTGCCCGCCAATCACATCATGGTTAGGCGAACACACAGTAATGGCACCAGTTGCAGTACAGGGTCATTCCACATTATTTCAACAAGTGGTCCCCGCATTACCCCCCTCAGATCTGGATAAAGACCATTTATAAATGGTTAAAGCTCAGCAGGACATGTACATCAAGGTGCAATTTATAATGGAAATATAGAATGCGCACAGTTGGCACGAGTAACCGCGCAGCATTTGGCATTGTTGACTGGGGGGAGGTGGGAGGGGAACGTGGGTGCCTGACGCGGTAAGGCTGGTCTTCCTCCCCGGTAACCTACTCAAGCGACCTCGAGTCTCATTGTCCCTTGAACCACACTCTCCAGTCTGATGTTTGGTTTGTATATACTACTAATTATAGGCTAAAGATGCGATTGGAGAAAATTTGCATCCACCTCTCGTCTCGAGACTGACAGAAATGATGAAATAGCAATCGGCAGGGCAGGATTTGAAATTTTAATGGAGAATTACAGCTATCTATATATCCTTTGATAAAAATAATGACTGGAATCTTAATGCCACATCTTTTCCCCTCACATTCTGCTATGATTTATGGGCGGATGGCTTCTGTATACATTTTACCAGCACTGATTGTAAAAGAATCCCTTGTCAACTCCTATGTTGGCCATGTTACCCGACAGGTAAAAACCACTGCGCGGTTAATGACCCTACAGTGAAGGCCGTGCAGAGAGCTGTACATAGGCTATATGATTTGCTGCTTTTGATTTTGGGGTGTAGCAAGCCATAGCTTGTATAACTGGGGCGGATTTATCAACATGCCAGTCGAGAAAAATGATTTGATTTCTCTTTCACAAGTATAAACTTGTGACCATTGACCCTATACTACAAGACAAAGCCTTTATGCTATCTTCACTATTCTGGCATTTCCCTGGAGTTGAAGGATGTTTCTGATGACCCAATTAATGCCAGACCTCTAACTCATTGTGCTTTGAAAATATTACACACTGAAATTGACACAAAATTGAGATTTTTGACACTGAAGGTCAAACTCTTTCATACATAAGGGCCAAAATATGAGGAACTAAAGGGAGTTGAATCTACAATTGTACATGTGGTCATAACCTATAAACATCTCACTATAGAAGAGAAATTATCCAGATCTGAGGGGTCATGCAAGGAAAGTTCTCAAAATCTGTCCATTTATAATGGAATGACCCTACAGTAAAGGCCGTGCAGAGAGCTATACATAGAATTAACTTAGTCTTTGATTTTAATGCTCCTGAAAACACCCTTTCTAGTAATATTTTGAACAAATGGAAACAGAATAGGAAGGAGAAATATGTCAAGAATTAGATAACAGAAAGAATGGAAAGATAAATCAACTTTACATAGCTTTTTTCTGAGCAGAAGTGATCTTCAAATTTCAGTCGCTTCTACCCACCCCAACACCATGAATGAGTGAGTGAGTAATAGATGTTTAACGCCATTTCGACAGCTAAGGTCATATTCATGGTGAGAACTACATTACACAATTTCACAAAGGAATGTGTCAGTGCCCGCACATATGTGCACCACACACATCCGAGTGGATAGGAAAGAGGAGATATAGACCCTTTTCTGTGGGCTAGGGAAGCCCCCAACACCATGAAGGATGTGCCTTTCTATAAATAGATATATTTATATATAGAACAGGCACACCCTAATAATATCATGATAGTCTAACCTACATTTGATATCAATTCATGAAATGCACATACCTTCAGCCAGCTTAGCTAGAGTCGTACACATCATCTCTTGAGTCTTGGCCATTTTACGCATTTCAACATCTCTCGTCTCTTCAGCCTTGGCAAAATTCCCTTGCAACACAACAACCTGTTTTAATAGCTCTTTTAAGTCTCCAGATGTGTCTTTAGCCACATTGCTACCGGGGGAAGGCCTTGATGTGCTACTCTGGGTAGAGCTACTACTAGTGTCAGTGTCCACCAGGTTTCTGTCCATCTCAGCTGCCTGGGGTTCCAGGTGAAGGACCGTGAGGCTGGAGGGTTTCGTAGACATTTTTGTAGGCAATTCCGTAGCATTGGGGATGTTTGTAGAGACAGACACTGGTGTGGTCACAGCAACACTGCCAACAGGCATGGAGGGTTCTTGCATGGCTGATGGTTCTGTTGTAATAAATATAATTGGAAAATAATTAATACATTGCCCAATATCTTTTACTATAAAGCATGTAGTGTAACTAAGCATAGAATATGAAAAACAGTTTAATGATTGAGTTATTTTTCTCTTTTCCAGAGTTATTGCAAGTAGGAATATTTGCGCTAGTGGGGGGGGGGCATAGGTCCCATATTGGCTTATGACCCCTACTCCCTCCAAAAAAATTAAGGAAAATTAGAATGGTGGGGGAACCCTTATAAACTTTAAGTCAAACTTCACCTTTTACCAAGATAAGTCTTGTTTAACTTATAAAGTTTATGTCTGGTTGCTATGCCGACGAAGTAATCACAACAGAGATTTGAAAGCTGCCTTGTTACCCAGCTGGTAATGACACCATGAAAATGAGTACCGTAAAACCTCGCATATAAGACGCGTCCTCTACGCCAAACAAATGCCTTGTGCGTCTTATAGGATTTCTTCAAGTTGGGGGTGTGTCTTATACGAGGGGTAATTTTACTATAGAACAGTACTGGATTGACAAAAATCACCCCTAAGAGGTGCGTCTTATACGCGAAAATGCATGTGCTGAGTTTGGGGTGTGTCTTATACGCGCAGCGCGTCTTCTACGTGGGAGATTACAGTAATTACCGTATTGTGTGCTGGAAGCCATGGTGAGCACTGTAGACTGGTATGTACTGTCATATTCTTTGTGGATGGACCTCTTGTAGAACCTGGCAAAGGTTATGGTGTTGGTCCACCTGTTCTGTTTAAGTATGAAATCCACAGGTAGTTTACTGTAATCCACCTTATATACAGAGGTTCTTCTAGTTGAGTGTGCCTTCAACTGTTTGGGGACTCCAGCTTGCCAAATGGGGTCTTTGATCCACCTGGACACTGAAGTACAATCCACTTGCTTCTTGGTTTTGCATAAAGACAACCAAAGTTGGTCCTTGCCACCTTCTATGAAGGGTTTTGTCACTTTAAGGTACCTCTTTAAAGTTCTGTAGGGGCAAAGTGCCCTGTCAGTGAACTTGTAAACATGGAACCTATCTAAAGGTTTGCCCTCTTTAGTGTGTTGGAGTTGCTTGTCTGACAGTAGTACCACCTCATCATTGGTGAATACTATTGAGCTGACTTTAATGGCATATAATGTCTGTGCTCTTTGTGCTGTTGCCAGTGCCAATAGCAAAACAGTCTTGTAGGTCAAGTGTTTATAACTAAAGGTGGATGGCGGGGATAGGCTAAAAGTGGTCGGATTTTCGCCATATTTCCATTAGAGTTTCAAAATCATATATACAATCCATATATGTATTAAAAACATGGGGGTCTCAGGCATATTTCCAAAAGTGGTCAGATTTTTTATGGAGATCCTGGAGCGATTATAAGATTAACTCTGGAGTTATGTAGTTATTACTGTAAGCTCCAAGTGGATCTCCATATACTAAATCACTGTAGATTTGAGGAGAAATGACAGGTCAGCAGTAACTAATATTATGTAATTTCTTCCACTAGCGGCAGTTTTTTTTCCTCAAATTTAGGAAGTCCTGATGTGGTTTTTGTAGGAAATTTCTATACAAAATGGCTTTGCTTTCACCACTTTGTAAACACTGTAGTGCAGTATGTATGTTGACCGAATGACTACCCTATGTATTTAAGGAGATCCTGACTGTCTAGAGTTTTTATTTTATTTACATTTGTAGAGCTGTAGACCAGGTCACAGATCTCCATATACTAATTCAATTGACATTTTTGGTACAAAGTATAGGTCCGCACCTACTATGATACAATTGGAGGGTGAAGCACATGTTTTGGGTATGATTCCATTAGGCCAATTGTGAAAATGTGATTGAAGAGTGATTTGTAATTGATTCAGTAAATACACAATTATAATTCATCACCAGTGATGATTTGGGGGTAAAAATGTGCGTAAAAAACATCTGTCCATTCAGTTTTTTTATAAGATATCTCCCATAGGTGTTATTTGCACAATTTTAGCCTTATTTTACCGCTGTTTGCTCACTTCCGTGGGTATGGGCCTTACTTCCGGTTTCACCTGCACTACTTGACCTCACAAACAAACGCATCAACAGAGTTGGTACCAAGGATGGTACCAAGGACCGATGGTACCAGAACAATGGTATCATGTTTTAGGAACGATGGTACAACCAAGAAGGAATGATGGTACCATTTCCAAATCATGTCTCTATTGTATCCCTGATCATGTTTTATGCATCTGGTATTTGTAAATGGGTTTTATTTGGCTATTTCAGCGAATTTCCATCATACACTATTTGACAGTGTTTTGACAATTCCTACTTCTGGTGTGAGTCCGTGTCACTATTGTCAATGTCATTGTGTAGGAATGTCTAGTGGTGCATTGACACTCGGAATTTAATAAGACTGTATATTAATTTGTAGGGCCAGACTAATACCACTATACCTTGCTATAGTGGTGCATAGATGCTAGGAACTCAATAAGACTCTATATTAATTTGTAGGGCCAGACTGATACCCCTCTACCTTGCTATAGTGGTGCATTGATGCTAGGAACTCGATAAGACTATATTAATTTGTAGGAGGCTTGTACACATTTTTTTTAGCCAAGAGATCCTTGGATCTGCTGTCACTATATCGCCATAAGGTCAGCATGATGTTCCAATGCATAATGGCTGAATAATAGCTTCTAACTTTTCCAGTCTTTGTCAAAATTGAAGATAAAGACCACTTTGACGTTTGCAGCTCGAGCTACCCTTAAGTTATAGGTCACACTATGAGAAACTCCTATTATTAAGGGAGATATGATGGTTTTTTGTAAAACTGCCAGTCCATGGACCTTTCTGCCAGTGCCTGGACCCCGCATCCCAAAAAAACCTTTATTTGATCCATTCCTTCCTCAAGCCTGCCCTTTTTCGTCAGTGACGCTTAAAACAGATAGGTTTTGGCTGGAGGTAGGGCGCTACCACACCCTGGATAGTGCACAGGTGGACCAGTCATGGTTAAAAAAAAAACTATTTAAAAAAATTTATTTCACTTATTCTTTTTCGAAACCGATTTTTCAGGGGGCATGTTCTTTAGAGGGGTGAAAGACCCCAGATTGATACTGAACACTCCATATCCGTGCATATTATTTGCATAATTAGCATAATTATGCAGTGTCTTGGTACTTTAAAATTTCAATATATAGATATGTTCTATTGCTCCCTTGTAGAATTCATATGATTGCAAGTACCGTAATCTCCTGCGTAGAAGGCGCAGCTCGCATAGAAGGCGCCCCCCCAACTCAGGAGGCCTTTTCACGTAGAAGGCGCACGTACCTCTTCTGGATCGATTTCCGGAAAAACCCGCGTATAAGGCGCCCCCCCAACTCACAGGGGGGCTGTTTCGCGTAGAAGGCGCCCCCCTCCCCACCCACCTCTATGAGTTCAAGCTGTCATCGGCACACGGTCGGCGTATTCCCCGCCGAGCAAATCTACACCGACCAGCTGCCGCGCTGCTGGCTATATGAGTTCAAGCTGTCATCGGCACACGGTCGGGGTTTTGCCACCGAGCGCCTGTACACCGACCGGGCTACGGCGCTGCTGGGTCTATGAGTTCAAGCTGTCATCGGCACACGGTCGGCGTATTCCCCGCCGAGCAAATCTACACCGACCGGCTGCCACGCTGCTGGCTATATGAGTTCAAGCTGTCATCGGCACACGGTCGGCGTATTCCCCGCCGAGCAAATCTACACTGAGCGGCTGCCGCGCTGCTGGCTATATGAGTTCAAGCTGTCATCGGCGCATGGTGGGCGTACACCAACCGGGCTGCCACGGTGAGGGCTCTATGAGTCGATGCTGTCATCGGCGCACGGTCGGCTTGAACCCGCCAAGCACGTTGTCAATGGACCATTCTGGGTATTATTATTATTTTTCATATTTACTAAATTCTTCGCCATATAAAACCTAAGCTCTGCCCATGATCCACACTCAACAATCTCCTGTATTCCTCAATAGGAACCAGGATCCTTTAGTCATCACAAACACACTTCCTCCATTAGACTCTGTGACATAAGGTACAAGGATGTAATAACATTCCAACCTTATCTACTCAGTCCAACTGGAGGAAGTGCGATCCACCTGTGGTGCCATATTTGGAATGAGAGGATATTTCACAATCTCCTCTCAATCCTCATTTACATAATCTACCCACAGGTGGCATTCTCTCTGTATGACATGTGTCACTATTCTATTGAGCCACATGTACAGAACATTTCACAACACTGTGAGCTGCTCAAGCCCTCAGTATATAAGGTAGCTTGAGCAGCTCCCAATCATCTATTCTAAGCTATCTATTCTAAGATCATCTCTCCCAACTTACACCTTACACCTATACCTAGAACCTACGACAGGTTGAGTTATAGGATCGGAGGCAGAGCTTAGATCTTGGCGAGTGTTATCATTGTTACCACCTTTATGAAACACTCATGTCAGCTATGCAATAAAAGGATCAAATGAACTTCCCTGGATTCCGTGTATATTCACTTCACCACATGTAACCGTCCGTTGACACGATTGATTGATTGATTGATTTGTGTTTTACAGCACTCTAGGGGCACTAAGTGGCTATCCCATGCTTCACTGGTTGATTATTTAACAGAGGAATGTGTCAGTGCCCGTGCATATGTGCACCACACACATCCTGAGGGGATAGGAAAGAGGAGATATAGACGATGGTGGATGAACCCTCCAAGAATATCCCACTACCAACCTCTCATTAAACATGAGCAATAGTGAGACATCACCTAAGGAGCCAGCTTCAGAACAACGCACCTTTACATCACCTAGGCTAGACGCGCCCAACCATTCCACAAGTGATACTACACACCACCTCCAGAGGCAAACTTCATCACCTGACGCCTTCAAAATGACCCAGCTATACCCACCCGACACCCCAAGGAACACCACCCCTGGTAGGAGCTATACAGCGCCACGATCTGACGCTTACAGCGACAGCCCCAGGAGCAGCCTCAATGATTAGGATTCAGGGAACGGAACTACAGCACCTATAGTCACCGCCCCCCACCCTACAGGACCCGACCTCACGACCGCCCACCACTACTCCAAAAGTTACCTCTCAATTGACTCTCACACCTCCAGGACTCTTGCACTGACGATGAGGAGCACAGCCAGGATACCTTGATTCTGGAGCCTAAAAGCAAGTCTGGTCAATATGGACAGCAAGGTAAGGCCATTTTCGTTGATACAGAATTGACTAAGAGTGCAGTATCTGTTAACATGGACAACCACTTGTATAGAGCTCTCGTTGATTCTGGCGCCTCCTTGTTTTTATTAACCAGAAATGGTTGATAGAATAGCAAGCACACATTTTGAAATATGTTAGGAACCTTAGACTCACAGTGTTACTGGCTGATAAAACCCCTTTTCCTCCAAAAACATCCTACAATGTCTATAGTCAGAGTATAGGCATTGACCCCCACCCCAGCCCTAAACCCCAATCCATTATTCCCAACAAACCCACCCATGGTAACCTTCTTACCACCCTTGAAACAAACATACATAGAACCACCCAGACACTATAGGCAAATTTTCTTCGTGTAATAGATGTTCCCTCTCCATTTCCCATATATTATTTCAATTGAGAGTACTCATTTGAACCACTAAATTCACCTTTTTTTTTATGTTTTATTTTTCCACAAATTCCATTTATCCCCTCCAAAATATCAAACCTTAGTACCACAACTAAGTGGGTGACATTGCCAAAATTTTTATTTAATTTCCTGAAGGCTCAGGCAGCCGTAAAAAGGATGATCTGGTTGGCACGCCACATAAATTACCCACGGTCACAGCGTACGCTCGGTTTGTGTCCCATTAAATTGGGGCATGCATGCGCCGGTTTGTTACAAGCTCAGGGCTCCTCTATACCCTAAGGTATTACCAAATGACGGCCTACTGTAGGAGAGCAGCTCTCTTGCATCTTGATCCGTGTTTATACCTCTGTTTACCATAACTCAGCATGGTTCCCTGCTGTGTTAACACAGCAGGAACAAGTGCCACAGCCATTACTCCCCTCCTAATTATATTCAATATTCAGATCATCCAATGATAATCCGTACCCAGCAGCTAGGTGCCCCCTCAATTTGCATATCTCCGGCCAGTTATATGCAAAACAACCAATAGCTAGGCCTCATGCCATATATGGGTGAGACATACCTCATCGGGAGGCATGTAATGAGGAATTAGCCAACCTCATGAAGTGCTTATAAGCCTCACCCTACCCCCATCTTTCCCACTTCCCAAACAATATACCAAACTTACCAAACCCAGTCACCATTTGGAGCAAGTATCCGGAGACCACAGGGCCAAATGCCGAGGCTGCCATGCAACCAGCCCAGGTAGGTTTTTGTCTTATGTGTCCATTAGTAGCGTCATCAATCGTTCTATCATGACAATGATGGATTATGCCATCATGTGACCCAGATACCCATTACATGCCAATGGTAGTGTGCGCCCAGAGTGCTTTGTAAAATGCGATAGTTGAATTCGCAGTCCACTTCATGCCTTTCTACGACGACCTGACCACTTTAGATTTTACTTATCAACCTTTTGGCAACACCCCAACAACCCCACACACAACCCATCCTACCTCAGATTACCCATTTATTTAATACTAATTTTTAAGCCTTAAGGCACCAAAGCCATATGGACTCAACCCAGGGTGGCCCATCCATAGCCTTCTAGGCCCACATGGCAAATAGGAGCAAGGCCATGGATCTGTTTGGCAAGCTGTTCATTGTTATCAAGCCAAACGCCCCCACCACTGTATTGAACCATCTTAGCTCACTAGTCACTAAACCTCTTACAAAAAGTCAGGGTAAAAATACATCAATTACTAGCCATAGATTAACCTAACAAGCTAGTCTATTTTAGAAATTATGCCTACCAGTGTCCTATTAGCAACACACCCCAAACAACAGACCCCCCGAAATTTTGTATAAAACCTTTCATTTTTCCAACCCAAAATTCCCAAAATTCACCGCGCCCCACACCCCACCTTTTTCTCTCACACAAAACCAAACCCCCCCCCCACTCAACCACCCAAGCCCTATTTCCCCCACAAATCAAAATTTGTATGAGTCACTATTGCAGTAGAGTACATGTGCACTGACAAAATCAAAACAAACCGTTTTGTCAGTATACCCGTAACCATAACAACGGGGGAAACACCCACTCTATTAATAGAACAGGTGTCCCCACGCTGTGATAGTGAATGCTCGGCGAGTTTAGCCACGGCATCGTCCCCCCCATCCAGGAGAGCATACCAGATAGAAAGCTCGGGCCTAAACGGCGGCGAAGCAATTCAGAGCTGCTGAAACCCCAAGAAGCCCAGCACCCCAACTATCTATATATGTTTAAACTCAACCTGGCTGAGAGGGCCCCATACATAGTCAATGGTAGGTAAAATTTTGACTCACCATTCCAACATGGCCGGCTTCGGTTCATGATGGAAACCACCGTCCCACCTCACTAACTACCGGCCACCCCCACAATCATATAACTTGGGACCGTCCCAAGGTTATACCCAAATATCAGTAGCGTTTGGAAGATACCATCACACTTATGTGGGGATGGCAGGAAGCCCTCACACATACGCCGCAAAGACGCTTATGTGGGGATCGCCCCCCCCCCATCTAGCCTACCCTTTACCCCCGCCCCCCACACTGAACCCCCCAACCTCCCAAGACGCCCAAAGCACACCCATACACAGCCATCATCAAACATAATGAGCTAAACAACATCATAGCCAAGGCTAAGCCTAACTAACACAATAGACTAGCCTACACTAATGTTCATCAGTATTGGCACCGGCTACAGTGTCTGGTCCGCAACTTTCGCGCCATACGCGGCAGCCCGGCGCCATCTTGGTTTCGTTTTAATTACCGAAACCGACGGACGTCACGGCCGTCACCATGACTACCATCGGTCATGTGACACCCGCACGTGGCATCCCGACAACAACAACAACATTAGCACATGTTCCATTTGACTTGTTCAGATCAAACTTACCTTAATAGCCATTAATCATCCCGCCAGGAGGGATGATGATCCACTGGATCTGTGTGATGCTGAAATACAATCCAAAAAGCTAATTAGACCAAAAATGCCCCACGTCTCGACCCTCAAAATTATCAAAAATTCAAGTACCACCCCTTTGTGAACCAAAATATACTTACAATCCGCCCGTCATGGTGATCACTACGTGTAGGATCGTGCCGTTAGGCAGAACGATGTCTACCTCGTAGACCTCCATGATTATGTAACATTATGACATCGCGTACCCCCACTTTTATAGCAGCCCGGATCAAAATTTTGGCAACACAACACAGGAAAGAAATTTTTTTTTTCTCGCCCTCCATTTCGGCCCAAAAATTTAAATTTCCCTCAATCAGCATCAACAGAGTTCCTTTTTAGGATATTTGAGACAGGTAGGAGTCGACCTGGGCAGGTCATACCTATATTAATCCCCATAACTTATCTGATTTTTCGCCATTACGGTGCAGCGCCAGCTCGCTACCACCACCTGGTGGAATTTAGATAAACTAACCGTAGCGTCCCTGGATACAGAACCCGCGCTAAGCCAAACAAATCAATTGAGCTCTGTACTTAGGTTTTGTATGTTGACAAAATGATATTGATCTCACGTCCTTTTTCTGTATTGACCATGGCCTGTCTGCAACCCATAACAGACAAACTATAGGTCGATGAATTGTCTCCTCTTCCTGTTGTTTCCTCAACAGGCCTACCACCAACACAGCATTGTTTCCTTCAGTGCCAGAAGCCAAACCCAAGGAGAAAGGACCAGTGCCATCAAGTCCAGAAACAACCAACACCAAAACAACATGGCAACTTATAACCCAGTAGCTTCCTCGCCATGGAACTTTTCAGGCTACAAATGCAATATCACCATAAGGAACATCAGAACCTATTTCCCAGCAGCATACACCCAAATTGACACTTCAAGAAACACAAATAGACACTTTTTCAAAACGAATTTTCGTATAACCATATTTTAAATCCAAATCGCTGAGACACAATTGTGACGTTAATTTATGATTTTTGATGAATTTATGAGAGACACACCAAAATACCCTTCTGGCTCGCCTCTCTAGGTGCTATAAGATTCATCACCTTTACCACTGTTTTTCAAGCTCAACTATGACATCTATTTATGAATTTTAGTCAAATTAGTTATCCATAATCAACAGGTTGTATACATCCCATTTTTGTATATTTTCATGAAAATTACCATGTTTCTAGTCAACGGTAACACTGAATACCACCTTGACTTATACCTTATACCTGACTGTGCAGCAGACGCTACACAACTTCAGTTATGAGACTTGGTGTTGTGGAGCCAAAACTCATCACCCTTGTGTTGATTGTTGACCCCACAATACCAAGAATCACCAAACTTGGTTAATTTTCATCTGGATATATTTCATTGCGTATTATTGTATAAAACCAACATGTTATCAAATCAGAAAAATTTTCATTTTCCCATGATAACATACCGGTACATATATATTTTAAGCATTGTACATATCCCGGCATTTAAAACCTGTATATATACATTAAGTCACTTGATCCACACAAAAACTTTATTTTTGTAACTCCATAAAGGAACCTTTTTTTTATACTGCATATAATGTCAAACCCATCAGGTTTTTCACAAAACCCAGTATTTGTATCATAATACCCATAATTGTCAATGGACTTGGCAAGGCCTCATCTTTTCTACTTATTTTTCTCCCTTTACACTCGTGCAGAGAAGAGTAGGAATGTGGGGATTTGTCAATGGACCATTCTGGGTATTATTATTATTTTTCATATTTACTAAATTCTTCGCCATATAAAACCTAAGCTCTGCCAATGATCCACACTCAACAATCTCCTGTATTCCTCAATAGGAACCAGGATCCTTTAGTCATCACAAACACACTTCCTTCATTAGACTCTGTGACATAAGGTACAAGGATGTAATAACATTCCAACCTTATCTACTCAGTCCAACTGGAGGAAGTGCGATCCACCTGTGGTGCCATATTTGGAATGAGAGGATATTTCACAATCTCCTCTCAATCCTCATTAACATAATCTACCCACAGGTGGCACTCTCTCTGTATGACATGTGTCACTATTCTATTGAGCCACATGTACAGAACATTTCACAACACTGTGAGCTGCTCAAGCCCTCAGTATATAAGGTAGCTTGAGCAGCTCCCAATCATCTATTCTAAGCTATCTATTCTAAGATCATCTCTCCCAACTTACACTTTACACCTATACCTAGAACCTACGACAGGTTGAGTTATAGGATCGGAGGCAGAGCTTAGATCTTGGCGAGTGTTATCATTGTTACCACCTTTATGAAACACTCATGTCAGCTATGCAATAAAAGGATCAAATGAACTTCCCTGGATTCCGTGTATATTCACTTCACCACATGTAACCGTCCGTTGACAGCGTCGACACCTCCCGGTCTGCCGCGGTGCTGGCTCTTTGAGTTCAAGCTGTCATCGGCACACGGTCGGCGTTTTGCCGCCGAGCGCCTGTACACCGACCGGGCTGCCGCGCTGCTGGGTCTATGAGTTCAAGCTGTCATCGGCGCATGGTGGGCCTTATTCCCGGCGAGCGTTTCGACACCTCCCGGTCTGCCGCGGTTCTGGCTCTATGAGTTCAAACTGTCATCGGCGCATGGTGGGCGTACACCGACCGGCAATAAAAACGAACTTTTCAGTCCATTAGCAAGGGTATTGTTGCAATAAAAACTGAATTTTTAATTTTGGCCTATTTTTGGGGCATAATTGCCAATTGAGATGTTGGAAAACCCGCGTATAAGGCGCACCCCAAACTCAAGGCAATGCCCCTCCCGCGTATAAGACCCAGCAGCATTTTGTTTGGCGTAGAAGACGCGCCTTCTACGCGGGAGATTACGGTATAAACTACTGACACCTAGTGACTAAGTATTGACATTAAAAAGATTAATACCACGTTATTCATTAAAAAGTTGAATCTGAACAATAGAAATTCCTATAGCATCAAACAAGTTCTTCAATGGAGGCAGCCATTGCTTGATCAGGTGCTTAGACTTTTTAGATCCAAATGCTAGTTACTAATGCATTATCATTATTGATAAGCTTTACACATCAATACCTGCAGCCACCTGTTTGCATTGTACAGTGTTTTGTGTTTCAACAGCTTTTTGTGTTTGATTCTGTCAGTATTTACTCACTATTTGTCAGTAATTAGTCAATATATGTCGATACTTAGTCACCATATATCAGCAATTAGTCAATATATGTCAGTATTTACTCGCATTTTGTCAGCAATAAGTCAATAAAATTATATGTTAGTAATTACTCACTATTTGTCATCAGTTAGTCAATATAATTATGTCAATACTTAGTCGCTATATATCAGCAATTAGTCAATACATGTCAGTATTTACTTACAATTCATCAGCAATTAGTCAATATATGTCAGTATTTACTCAGTATTTTGTCAGCAATAAGTCAATATATGTTAGTAATTACTCACTATTTGTCAGCTATTTAGTCAAAATATGTCAGTAACGAGGAAGCGTGTTTTTGATGACTTGAGGAAAACCTTGAGGAAAGCACAGCATAGCTGTGATGAATTATTTTGCCAAGGTTGATGACCAGAATATTTGAATAGGTTCCCTCTCGCTAAAATTTAGACCAATAGCTCATCTATTGAAATCATTAGACCATGACCTAGACCGCTTAGGCCTTGATGAAGTCCTTTCAGTAATTCATTCATTCATAGTTACTGACATATTTTAACTAATTGCTGACAAATAGTGCATAATTACTGACATATAATGACTAATTGCAGAGAAATAGTAAGTGCTGACATGTTTTGACTAATTGCTGACAAATAGTACATAATTACTGACACATTTTGACTAATTGCTGACAAATAGTGCATAGGTACTGACATATTTTGACTATACCAGTCAAGGCACGATGTACCAAAACATCAATGGCTATGAATCTATTCCTATTCTATTTTTTCTAACTTACAGAGCCATATTCCTGATGGTCCCTGAGATAGACTGCATCATATCAGTCAAGGCATAATGCACAAGTGAATCATACTATGTACTATGCTAACATAATTTATAATGACATGTTGACTAATTTTTTTCTGACAAATAGTGCATAGTTACTGATATATTCAGACTAATTGCTGACAAATAGTGACAAAGTGCTGACATATATTAACTTATTGCTGGCAAAATGTGAGTAGATACTGACATATATTGACTAATTGCTGAGAAATTATATGTAAATACTGACATATGTAGACTAATTTCTGATATATAGTGACTAAGTACTGGCATATCTGACTAATTGCTGGCAAATAGTGAGTAATTACTGATATGTTTTGACTAACTACTGACAGAAAGTGAGTAATTACTTTTATATATTGACTAATTGCTGACAAATAGTGAGCAATTGCTAACATATATTGACCAATTGCTAGTGAGTAATTACTAACATTTATTCATTGAAATGCAAGTAAATACTGACATATATTGACTAATTACTGATGAATTCTGAGTCAATACTGCCATGTATTGACTAATTGCTGATATATAGTGAGTAATTACTGACATATATGGACTAATTGCTGACAAATAGTAGCACGGAAAGCTCACACAAGGTGGCGGGTCAGTCGCCTCAGCATGGCGCGCTCCTAGCCTGACTAACGTAAACACAAGAAAAAAAACCATCAATTACACTGAATATGCATGAGATTCTCTAATACTAACACGTGACTGGACTAGAACATGACCTGAACTATGCAAATCAGGTCCAATTGACCCCAAATGTCAAATAAAATAGGGCAAAATCTGTGTTTCAAACTTTTGACTTCAGTTTTATAATAGAAAAAAGAATGATCCGCCGATAAAATTTCAACACATGATTGATAGTGTGTAAGTCTACAATCGTCGAAAAGGTTTGCTTCAAATATGGATGGTATTTACAAGATAATAGAGTATTTTTATTTCCGCGCACAATGAAAATCCAAAATGGCCGCCATACGGAGAATTTCGGCGGGAGTCAGGTGGACAGTTTAAACCTGTCTATAAGGCTATTCACATATATGAAAGACATTTAAACTATCCGGACATCAAGAATACATTTATTTTGTATTTATCATTATGACAAAGGCCATATTAGGTGAGGTATAAGAATGTTAGGAAAAAAATGATAGTGACTGCTGCACTATGATATGGGCGGCACCCATGTAAACAACATGGCAGCTAGCCTGAGGCAAAGAGCTGTCAAACTGATTTTTTGTCAGTAGTTTCTGTAAATGTGCTAGAAACTTAACGAAATGTGTGGGGATTATTACAGGAGTGTTACCCCTATTGAAATTTGTTAGTTTCTGTAATGATTACTCCCATATTTAGCTGGAAATGGGCGATAGTCGGATCTAGCCGAAAATCGGAAATATTAATGCCTCAGTTTTTTCACAAGAAATTCGATTAAAATTCAAGGATTGGGGCTATCAACAATGTAGAAAGATTATTAGATTTCGTATTTTTCAGGCTTTCCAACAAGGTATTATAGAAATTCATAGCTCTTATCATTCAAAATCGCTTGACCGAGCTACAAATAGTGAGTAATTACTGACATAAATTGCCTAATTTCTGATAAATAGTGAATAATTACTCACATAATTATATTGACTAATTGCTGACAAAGAGTGAGTAATTACTGACATATATTGACTAATTTCTGACAAATTGTGAGCAATTACTGAGATATCGACCAATTGCTGACTAATATCTGACAAATTGTGAGTAATTAATTACTGACTTAAATGGACTGATTGTTGTTATATAATGACTAAGTACTGGCATATATTGACTGATTGCTGACAAAAAGTGAGTAAATACTGACATATATTGACTAATTACTGACAAATTGTATGTAAATACTGACATGTGTTGACTAATTTCTGATATCTAGTGACTAAGTACTGACATATATGGACTAATTGCTGTTATATAATGACCAAGTACTGACTGATTTGGCTGATTGCTTACAAATAATGAGTAAATACTGACATATATTGACTAATTGCTGATATATATATATAGTGACTAAGTACTGATATATATCAACTATTTGCCGACAAATAGTGACAAAGCACCGACATATATACATATATATAGTGACTAATTGCTGACAAATTGTGAGTAATAACTAACATATATGACTAATTGCTGACAAATAGTGAGCAATTACTAACATATATTGACTAAATGCTGATAAAATGTAAGTAGTTACTACCATGTATTGACTTATTGCTGACAAAAAGTGAATAATTACTACATATAATAACTAATTTCTTACAAATAGTCCATAGATACTGACATATTTTGACAAATACCAGTCAAGGCAAGATGCACAATTGAATCAATGGCTATTTCTCTGTTATATATTGACCAAAATGCTGACAGATTGTGAGTAAATATTGACATGTATTGATAATTGCTGATATTCAGTGACTAAGTACTGACATATATTGACTAATTGCTGACAAATAGTGAGTAATTACTAACATATATTGACTAATTGCTGACAAATTGTGCATTATTTCTGAAATATTTTCACTAATTACTGACAAAATGAATAAAATGCCATTAATCTTTTTAATGTCAATACTTAGTCACTAGGTGTCAGGAGTTTATCCTTGCAAGCATATGAATTCTATAAGGGAGCAATGGCACATATCTATATATATTGAAAAGTACCAGGACACTGCATAATTATGCTAATTATGCAAATAATATGCACGGATATGGAGTGTTCGGTATCAATCTGGGGTGTTTCGTCCCCCTAAAAACATGACCCCCTAAAAAATCGGTTTCGAAAAAGAATAAGCGAAATAATTTCTTTTGACTAGGTGCCTTTTCGGCCCAGCCAGTCCACCTGTGCCCTTACCATGGTGTGGACGCGCACTACCTTCTGCCAAAAGATACCTGTTTTGCGCTCAACTGGCGAAAAAAGGCTATGTTTAAGGCAGGAAGAGGTCAAAAAAAGGGTTTTTTGAGGGGGGAGCTACATGCCAGTGCAGGACTGGCAAAAGGGGGTGCAGGGGGTAGTCAAAAACCTCATAGAGGAGTTTTCCCATAGTGTGATCTATGATTTAAGGGTATTTCGAGCTGGCGATCATCATGGCGATATTTATTTTCAAATCTACACAATGGGAACAAAGTTATCGATAATTTTAGCAATTTCAGCGATGTTTTGAGGGTATTAATGATACCATAGGCTTAGATATTGATGTTTTAAAGCTATGACATCACAAAAATGGCCATATCTTTCCACCAAATCGTCGTAGGAAAAATATTCAAACAGCTATGGACTCCTCTGGAAAATCGTCATGGTCTGGGCATGATGCACCAATTTGACCAATTACACCAACTTAGTTGACATTATGATGTTTTGAGGCTATTAGAACTTGGCCGATACATACTATACTACTCGAATGAGCCAAAAACTAATTACTACAGTATTGCTTTGCTGATACACACTATACTACCGAGACTGAGGAGCGGTGTCAGTAATTTATACTTGCAAGCATATGAATTCTATAAGGGAGCAATGACACACATCTATATATATGGAAAAGTATGAAGATACTGGATAATTATGCTAATTATGCAAATAATATGCACGGATATGGAATGTTTGGTATCAATCTGGGGTGTTTCATCCCCCTAAAGAACATGCCCCCCTAAAAAATTTGTTTCGGAAAAGAATAAGCGAAATAAATTTTTTAACTAGCGGCCTTTTCAGCCTTAGCTGGTCCACCTGCGCCCTACCTCCAGCCAAAACCTATCTGTTTTAAGTGTCACCGGCGAAAAAGGGCAGGTTTGAGGAAGGAATGGATCGAAATATAGGCTTTTTTGGGACGCGGGGGCAGACGCCAGTCCAGGCACTGGCAGAGAGGTCCAAGAACTGGCAGTTTTACAAAATAAATCGTATCTCCCTTAATAATAGGAGTTTCCCATAGTGTGACCTATAGATAAAGGGTAGCTTGAGCTGGCGAACGTCATGCCTGTCTTTATTTTCAAATCTGCACAATGGGAACAAAGTTATCGATACTTTTAGTCTATTACACCAACTTAGCGATCTTTTAAGGACAAATAAATGCAATGGAACGTCATTTTGAACTGCTAATAAGTACATCTATATGGAGAGGTATGTGAGTGGGGGGGGGGGTACCTATTGGTGCTGGAGTGTTGTGGTGGTAAGCACCAGACCAGGGGGGTTAATGACGGTGAGTAACCAGAGTAGAGGTGGAGGGGGTGCATACAGGTGGATGTACCAATGAGTGTACTCTCAGCTAAGAAGGACTACAGCGCCTACAGCTTATTGATATGAGCTGTAGGTGGGTAAAGAGGCATTGTGAGGGTGTGTAGGGGAGGGGGGGGTTGGACTATGACCTTGGGGGTTATGGGCCGTGTTTTTGCGGCTCAGGACGCCACTGCAGGTAATGTGGGCTATGGGAGTGATTGGATAGCAATCAGACGTCTTAGGGCCGCATTTTCGCGGCTTTGGACGCCTCTGCAGGTAATGTGGGCTCTGGGAGGTGTGAAAAACACAATTAAAACACGCCCTAGAGGGGGGGGGTATTGGGTGTCTCTATTGGTGCTGAATGGGCTAGTGGGCTGTAGGCGAGATCTGAGTGGGTAGCTTTCTCAGCTTCATGAAATCAACAAGAAAAGCTATCAGGCGGCCCCAAGATGACCAGGTGGCCCAGAACGACCTGTGACAAACATAGCCTTGCATAGGTCTTATATAAATCCGTTTTGTTATTGCCTATTTAGTCTGAGGCGAGGTCTTAAATATTATACCTTTGCAGGCACAGAAAAAAAATGAATAACTGAAAGGCCATGGCAAGTCTATGACTGGCTAGGAGCAGGACGTGGACAAAATTCTAGCGCGTGGTGTTACATGTGAATGAATTATTTTCATATATGAAAATAATTCAATAATGCATCATTTGTCACCAATTATTCCATCTATCTTAGTAATTATTCACTATTTGTCACCAATTAGTCAAAATATTTCAGAAATAATTCACTATTTGTCAGCAATAAGTCAATATATGTTAGTAATTACTCACTATTTGTCAGCAGTTAGTGAATATGCGTTAGTAATTACTCACTACTTGTTAGAAGACTACTATCGTCTTCAAGTCATAGATAAGATCATCAAAGTGTTGTGGATTGATGACAGATCAAGGTGAGACTTGTATTATTATTTTACCCTTAACATTATCATCTTTGATTACCAAGTATCTCCACATTTGTTTACAAATGACGTCATCCCCTGACATGCTTCTTGTTTCTAACCTCCTCAACACTTAGATGATAAGAATATCTTTGAAGTAAATGCAATACTGACATATGGTCAAAGGCATATTTCTAATGTTTTGGGTCTTTGAAAAAAAAAAGAAAATCAGCTTTCGACACACAGTGAGAGGGCAGATCATTAGAGACCTCAAGCTAAACATATCAGCAGAGTTGTCATCGTGTAGTGGTAGGACATTTAGCTTTATATCTTTGGGGCAACTTTGCATAACTTTTTTTTTTCAAACAGAGATATCTGTTTGGAAAATAGTTATCTAGCTTTATTCAAGGGTTTTTCATCATTCAGAAAGAAAACTTTTGACAATGAATAATATCATTACTAATAAAACTCAGTTAAGAATGCTAAGGCATGGTTCGAACCCCCAATCCTCTGACTATAAGTCCAACGGCTTACAGAGTAGCTACAGAATCTAGTGGTGCTGGTGGCCCATAAGCATCTTTTGTACATCAATTTTCTATGTACATCTGCGCAGAAATCTGCTCAGTAGACCAGTTTTCAAAGGCCGCCATCCACATTAGGTTGTCCAATGTTTGCCAAGACTTGAGCATGGTTAATACAATGTCTACATCCTAAGTGTGAGTATATCTGGCCTTGGCCTATCTACAGAAACTCCTCTGAGTTGTCTACATATGTCTGGATGTGAACCTAGGGTCCTACCATATTTATCTAACTCTACATATGCAGATAATGCAGACCTGGCTGTATTTCTAGTAGTGTATGCTAGTCCTTCATCATAAAGGCTAGAAAAGAAGTTCCTAGCTTTTATATGAGTGGGCTTTATAGGGTGTATACTGTTTTCTACACAATATTTTGTCCACTTTTCCAAATACATGTTGCATTGTGTTTGGATGCCCTTGCTCCATGAAGCCATGTATAGGCGGATGGTAGTGGCACCTTTAGCCTGTAGGGCTCTCTCTAGATCCTCCATGCAACAAGGTCTAGGTGCCACAGTTCTCCTGTGACTGGGTTCCTCAATGGAGTCTTGGGGAGTCTCAGCATCGATGTTGCTGTCCTGTTCAGGAGGCCGTACCAGGGTTGCGCTGCCCAGTTGGGCATTACTATCATCCCCTCCATGACTCTCAGGTTTAGGCTGAAAGGAGGGAAAACATAAAACAAGGTAGAGACAGAGCATCTGTATCAGCTGCCCCGGGGCCAGCTAAAGTAATTGTCAAGTTTATATGCTTGTCTGGATGCAAATAGGTCTATGCTATGATGTCCCCATTTCTTTTGAATCTGTTCAAAGGCTGAGACTGGGAGTTCCCATTCAGTATGCCCTGTCGTTTTAGATTCTCTATCTGCCACCTCATTTTCCTTGCCTGGAATATGAGCTGCCTTCACCCATACCTCTGTTTCTAGGTCTCTGTTTTCACCGAATTCCCATATGTGACCTATCCTAACAAAGATGTACTGAAGTCGCACATTTAGATGCCTAGATATGGCCTTTTCAAGTGGTATAGTGTCAAAAATATTAGATTTTCTAAAATTGATATTTTAGCATTTTTCTAACATATGGGTAGATATCTTTCAGAATCCTTGCTTACTAAACTGAATTTAAGCCCTAAATGCCCCAAAAGACATAGCTATAGCTTTCATGAATATATAGAATTATATAGGAATTATATAGGACTCATAAATCACTATATGTTTGATATGTCAATTATCTCAGTTTAATCAATTCTTAATTGATCCGACTAATTTTACATGCAGAAGATCTGCAGAGGACCACCTGGTTGAAATATGCAAGTGTTATATACCAAATGAAAGCTCTTGGTGAGCTGTAAATGAATATGGCAATAACTAAACGTTTTGTATGTGCTATTTCTGAACACTTTTGTTAGGATAGGTCACATATGGTCTTAGCTATATCATCACAATGCTGGTTTTTAGATCCCCCTTTGTGATTCACATATGCCACTGCCATGGTGTTGTCTGACATACACCTGATCGTTTTCCTATGATAGCCTTTGGCATATATCTGTAGGCCTAGCAGTGCTGCCATACTTTCTTTTATGTTAGTATGGTTTTCTCTTTCTTTTGGAGACCATAGGCCCCTTGTCCTATCTTCCCCACATACTGCCCCCCAGCCATTGTCTGAGGAGTCACTTATAATTGTGGTTACAGGTTTCTGTAGTCTGATTTTTCTAAAGCCTGTGTCTAGTCTCTCTAACCACCAATAGATGTCTTCTTGCCCTTCATAGGAGATTTCCACATTTTCCTCGTAATTCCCTCTGTTTCTAGTGAGGGCTTCTGTCTTGTCTAAATTAAGACGCCTGTAATGGGCTTCCCCATAGTCTATGCCTTTTGAGTAGTCTACCATAAGGCTTACTAGTCTTGCTACTTCTCTAATGGCAACTCTACATGTTCTCAAGAGTTCTGCTGCTAGTTCTTTGAACTTTGTGACCTTTTCCATAATGGGTGTAAATGTCATAGTGGTGGTATCTATGATATATCCCAAAAAGGTGAGGCATGTGGTTGGTGTAACAACACTTTTCTTCGGGTAAATTTTGAACCCTAGATTTACTAGCAGGCTTTGTAGCTTAGCTATGGTTTCGCCACATTGTTGTGCCGTTTCCCCCATGATGAATGTGTCATCTATGTAGCCAAAACAAGAATGACCTTCTTTTTGCAATTCTGCAAATGCAGGCTTTAGAACTTTCGTAAAAGTTGCTTGTGCTAGTCCATTAGGTAGGCATGTACACTGGTATAATCCCCCCGCCTATTTGAATCTTAGCAATATCATGTCAGAGTTTGCTACCGGTATACTGTAATATGCATCTGACAAATCTAGAGACCAGAGGAAGCAGTCTTTTTGCACCATGTTCATGGCAGTTTGCAGACTTTCCATTTTGAAATGTCTCTATACTACTGAAACGTTCAATTCTGACAGATCTAAAATTAATCTGTGTTTGCCATTAGGTTTAGGTCTCAAGAAAATGTTTAAGATAAACTGGCCTTGGAAAGGTTGGCATTTTTCTGTAATGCCTTTGTCGAGCTGTTTTTACCACCTTGTCAGTAATGTCCCTATTTTCTGCAGATACTAGGTAGGGCCTAGGTGCTGTATCTTGTATGGGAGGTTCATACAAGTCTACCTTCACCCCTTGAACAGATTCTATGATGAAGGGGTCATGGGTTAACTTTAACCATTGATTGACATGTGTCTTAGTGCTGCCTGGTACAAATGTACCAAACCCTATATCTTTATTAGCTATTATTCCACGATTTCTGGGTTACTGGGTGCTTTTTGGTGGCTATTCCCATCCACATATCTGTCGATATTGCACACCCTGTAGGCTGTAACATCAATTTTGTAAGGCGTGCGGTTATCCATGGATAACCTGTGCCCGGTGCGGGTTATCCATGGATAACCTGTGCCCGGTGCAGGTTATCCATGTCCCTCCATGTCATATGTTACATGTTAAAACCCACGAAATATTCTAGGCCAGGGTAGGGATCGAACCTGGAGTCTCACATCCCAAAGCCAACTCCCTATACACTGCGCCACAGGGACTGACGAGAAATGCCTGGTTCGAACCACGTCTGGATATGATACAAAGCCCGGCAAGGCGACGACTGCGGGATGTCCGCTACCATAACCGCGGGACGCATTCAAATATAGGCAAGCCGAGACGGGCGCTGATGGAGGAGACGCGGTGGTCTAGCGGTTAGCGCTTTGCGCTCAGCCGTCAGAGGTCCGCGGATCGATTCCCGGTCCAGGCGCGCCTTTTTTTCGCCGTGTGCGCTGTCCCCTGCCAGGCAACGAGGTGTATTTTACACAAACATAACCGCGAGAAGCATCTTTTTTTCGCCGTGTGCCGCTGTCGCTGTCCGCTGCCGGGCGAGGAGGTGTATTTTACACAAACATAACCGCGAGACGCATTGAAATCTTTAGCCTTGTGCCGCTGCCTGTCCGAGCCAAGACGGCCGCTGTCGCTGTCCGCTGCCGGGCGAGGAGGTGTATGTACCTGTACACACACTATAGCTGGCTTTGAGTCCCGGGGAGGGGGAATAATTTTTGTTTTCAAATTGATTTTATTGGTATTCTATTGATTATTTATTGGTTTCGTGGAATAAAATAAGGAGTCAATGGATAATTCATGACTCGTGTGTGTTAGCAAAGGCTAATAACACTCGGCCTACGGCCTCGTGTCATTATCCTTCACTAACACACACTCGTCATGAATTATCCATTGGTTACTTGTTCACCGGTACAGGAGCTTTTGGCACACTAGTGGGTAATACATGTTCATTCAGAGCATTATTAACACTCACCTGATTTAGTGAGAGCCCCCCTACAGAAAAAATGAATTGTTGGGTTTCTTCTTGTGTGGGTTGTCTTTCCGTTTGTAGCCCTTGTGCTTTTTGTCCTTCTTATGGTTGGACACATTTTCTTCTGCATGGGAGTACCTGTCTCTCCAGTTGGTCTGGTGTTTCTTGAACTTGTTGATATTTGTGTCTTCCTTTTCAAGTTTCTCCATGGCAGAGAGAATGTCCCCTCCCCCTAACCACTGTGGTGTTGACAATGTTGGCATCCATGGTGCTTATGACCATTTTGGTGAAGTCATCAGCCTTCTCCCTTATGGCAGGGTCATCAAATGGGTTGTCTTTGCCTCCCACTCAAGAAATTGTTCAAAATAAGAGATATAGTTATGTTATTTATGCATTCTGGTTCTTAACACTCGGAGCTTGAAGGGGAACCATAGTTTTGCCTATCTCCTATGCATAATAAGTGAGCTACAGGGGTGCAAAAAGGGTAATTTTTTGGGTAAAAATGAACTAATTTTTCCCCCTTGCTACCAAAAAAAGAAATAAAGGGGCAAAACCTTATTTATTTCATCTGGAATATCCCCCCTAGGGTAGAAAATGTTTTTGTAGCAGTTGGGGGTCCATGCATTATCTATTGTGGTCACTGGGTACATAAAGCCTTTGGTGTAATCATCGTGAGGACACGTCTACGACCTTTTTCAGGTTGTCTTGCACCATGAAAGACACTGTGGATGGACTAATAAAATTTACCAGGTAGAGACCTTTAATGCATGTTAAACTGTATGTCCCAGAGGCTATGATATGATTTTGGGTAGTTTATGCAGGGACACGTCTACGACCATACATGTACTCATAGCTGCTAGGTATCTTATATTTGACTATCCTTATTATGTGGGCCTTATACCTTCATATGACAGCAAAAAGCCCTGTAAGTTTGGTTAAAAGATTCCACATAAAACCAGAGATATCATAAGAAAAGTAAATACGGGGACATGTCTATGACCGAGGACATGTCTACGACCATGGACATGTCTACAGTTATATTGCAAGATGCTTGATACTTGACTGTCCTTGTTATGTGTGAATTATACCTTAATATGAAAGGAATATTGAATGTTAATGAGATTATTCTGTCTTAATGCAACTCTGAGCTATGACACTGAATACAAATTTATGCATGGACACGTCTATGACCAGGGACATGTCTACGACCATATATGAAGTCATACAGCAAGCTGCTTTGTATTTGAATAAAAGCATTATATGTTAGTTGTTCCTTGATATGAAAGGAACATTGCATGTTAGTGAGGATATTCTGCCTTACTGTAACTCTGAGCTATGGCATTGAATATATAGTGCATTGTACTGTGGGCATCCTATGAAATATATTTAACCTTCCCTCATATATGGGCATTGTAGCCTAACATATGTACATCATATACACAAAAGGATTTTACCATAGTGCAAAATCTTTTTTGGGCCCCTCTGACCAGCCATTTGACGATGATCCATGACTATTGATCATATCCTGCTTAGCCCAGACCTTGAATTCCTTCATGACGTTGGCCTGTCTGACCATGGCTGTCATCTGAAGTTCAGCCATCGTTTGTCCAGTGCGCGATCGTTGACAGAAACTGCATGTTTCAGAGAGTGGCACTCTCAACTCCGGCACGTTTCCCAGTCTCAGGAACTGTTCCCTCTTTGCCTTGATAAAGGTAAGGTCAATTGAAGGCCCACAAACTTTCTTGAAGATACTGGCCACTTTCTATGGTAGGTCTTCGCTTGTGGGGTCCCCTGCCTCTAGTTGGCCATCTAGGCCTTTATAGTAGGCATCCAGGTCATCCCGGGAATCTGGGTCAACTCCACCATTATGGTCGGTGTTGTGGTCAGTGCCTTGACCAGTGGCTTGGTCGCTATCTTGGTTGCTTTCATCCTCACTGCTTCTTGCACTTTCCAACCACATTGCCCACTACAGCTTTCACCTGTGTGTGGATTTTCCCCCTTCAACAAACTCATCATCTGAGTGAGTTGGTTTGTGGATTAGCCACACCCATGGTTCCCCCTGGTCAGCAGGAAGCCAACAATGACAGGATTGTTCCTAGACCGACGGTCTTAAGGTTTTGTAGATCTTGTAAAAATCTAGAGGAATTTGTTGTATATATTCCTAACGCTGGGATGTGTGTGTTGCTGCTGCGGGATCGCTTGGTGAACTGATGCATTATGGGATGGCACGACCTCTCTCTGTTGTAATTACTTCGTTGGCATAGCAACCAGACATTAACTTATAGGGTACATAGACAGAGGTTCACGAGATTTACGTGAAACTGAGTATTTTCTTCATGAGATAGTCTCAAAGCAGTATTCCATGAGGTGGAGCCGAGTGGGATACTGCTTCGAGGCTATCTCATGAAGAAACACTCAGTTTGGAGTAAATCAAGTGGATCTCTGTATTTATTTCATGTTGCCTTGGTGTTAAATATGCTCAAAATTACTTTTTGACAATGGGTTTGAGGGTATTTTGATGCATCACAGTGGAGAATGGGGCCATGGAGAATTCAGTTTCTTCACGCCCCTGTGAGGAATGGGCATTTCCATACAAATCTATGGTAAGGCTCGTTCTCAGCATGAAATAAAGAAGAAAGTGTGCATATGTCTATAGCGAAACATTCAATGAAACACTTGTCAAACAGCAGTTCAACAGTGGTTGGACATCTTTGCAGTTGTCACCAGCCATTTGTTTGCATTTAGGACTTCTTAAAGTTTCATGTATCAAAAAGAAGTAATGTCATACCCCGGGTGTCATACCTGAGCAAGCTGCGTTGGTTGTACAGCCTTCAGTCTCAACCTCATCCTCGTGACTTGGTACTTGGTGCTGGCTCACCCTGGAAGTTGTTGCCCTCAGTGTTGATTTCCTCTTCACTGTTAGAGGGAAATATAACAAATTTTATATCATATGGAATTTTGCAGAATCACCCCTTTATCATTTGACTTCAACACTATTCATTATCTTTAATAACAAAAACTTTGATTTATTAGAGAAATGTAAGCATGTAGAGAAATGGAGCACCAAACACCAATTATTCGAGTAGACTGGTGACAAAATGGGATCACATAGGAGCATGTTGGGGTACTACCGTAAAACCTCAGCTATAAGTCTACCTCACCTATAAGTCGACCCCCCAACTTAGAGCTAGAAATTCGACTTATATTGGATCATAACAACAAAAGTGAAAACCTCACCTATAAGTCGACCCCCCAACTTGAGAATTATTGGAGTCCCAGCCCCTCATTCCTCACCCTTTTTCTGATCTTTCCACTGGGTTTTTGGCCTCTCTTTCGTGTACAGAAAAAGCTGATTATCTTTGAAATAATAGATGATCCTTAAAATTCAGCTATAAGGGTAATAGAATATGTTTGAAATGCTAACAAGATTTTCCATCAGACCTTTGGGAAATTCCAGCCTACAGAATCAACTGGGACCACATAGATTTATATCACTTTTTCAAAACCTCACCTAGAAGTCGACCCCCCCCCCCCCAACTCTAAGCTAAAAAATCGACTTATACAAAAATAAAACAGCAAAAGAAATTAAACTTAAATGCTGCCTTAGGGCAGCTTCGGCCCTCAAAGGCTAAAAGAATTGAGGGCATTGGTGAAGCTGGCAAAGAGGGTCAATATTGCAAACCCACTGAAGCTTTGTCAAAGCATTTCACCCCGAAATTAGACTTATAAATACCTGATGAACAAGGTACAGCATATGGAGCCAGAACCCAATGACACAATAGACAGTTTCTACACAGAATTTGTGAACAGACTGAGAGGATTAACTTGAAAGCCCTAGAGAAGGCATAAATTGTAGACCTACCGTAATCCCCCGTGTACAAGGTTAAGCTTGCGTATAAGATGCACCCTTATCTAAGGGAGGTCTGGTTTGCGTACAAGGCACACCTACTGCTGCCGAACCAGAATTTTGAAAATCCCCACGTATAGGGTACACCCCTAACTCAGCAAGGGCTGTCCGAGTATAAGGCACACTTTATGCATGGGCCACACTGAAGGCACACTCTTAAGGTCGGGGCAGTTTTGGGTTGGTGGGTATGATTTTAGACTGCCACAATTGAGCTGTGAACAAAAGTGAAAGGATGTCAGGGCGACATGGGGAGGGGGGGGGGGATGCAAGGGTGGTATGGGAGGGTGTCAGGGTGACATGGCAAGGTTTGAAAAGGTATGAACACCCTACAGCAGGTACTGGTATGATTAAGTCTTATATCATAAGGCCAATGTTTGACCTTATATTGGTAAAGTTGCTTCACCTGGTGTGAAATCTAGGAATCATAGATTTGAGACTAGGTGAAGTCACTAGCCAATTGCTATCCAATTGATTTATATTTAAAACTAAAAAAAAGATATTCAAAACATGTTTAGATAATCTGATAATTAAAGTTCATTCCCTAATATGCCACAACATAGATGGAATGCTCAAATGCAGAAAAAAAACTGATGATCTAATGTTAAAGTTAAGTTCTACTTCTGTTCACACCTCATTTGCGGCATTCAAAAAAATACATGACTAATGCTAGTGGAATCTCCCAATTGGTATTTCTCCATACCCCACGTATAAGGCGCACCCAAACTGGGGAAATATCCTTATAAAGTGCACCTTTGATCGGGTTCACATAAAAGATGTGCCTCATATGTAGGAGATTATGGTGGTTAACTTGTCACAAACGTTCAAAAAGTGCAGAGATTAGCGCATTAACATAAAAGCTTTGTATGACAGACTTTCCTTGAAGCAGTTTTTGTCAGCAGTCATGTCATCTGACCATATGGAGTTGAAGGACCTTGGCAAGTACCAGGTTGTCCCAGTCAATAATTAAGGTAGTCATAAACCTCAAGATTAGGATTACCAAGTCAGGACAGAACAGTAAGAAATATAATACATATTGCAGGAAAAGTGTTTCAAGTGTGGAGGGACATATCTCCATAAGAAAATATGTCCAGCTGAGGGTAAAGAATGTGATAAATGTCACAGAATTGGTCACTTTGCAAAAATATGTAAACCCAGGGTGGTAAATCAAGGTGAAGCGAGCAGGGGAGATGACCCAGAGAGTGACAAAATAATATGCCACCATTCCAGTGATTGCCCAGGTAGGTTAACTAAAGTCATCCTTATGCAATGTTATAGTGATATCCACAATCATGATGTCCTGCTTCTACTTGACTCTGTAGCAGAAGTGAACATTCAATATTGGAGGAAAGACATTCACTACAAATTTCTGGCCTACAGACACCAAGTAAGAACTTATGCAGCTATGGGTCCAAGAAGGAGCTACCAGTACTGGGGATGTTCAGTGCAAGGATCAAACATACAAACATTGGTCCCACACCATGGTTGGGCCCAGTGATGATTGTTCACAAGCCAAACAATGAGCTTCGTATAGATAGCAGAGCTATTTATAGACCCCATATGCCACGATTCAGGACAGTCAGGACAGAACAGTAAGATATCACTATAATCATGATTGTGGATATCACTATAATAAACACCATAGAGGATCTGATAGTTGAGATAAATGGATCTCAATTGTTCTCCAAAATTGATCTCAACAAAGGATACCACCAGAGAGTCACTATATAATTACCTTCGCAACTCATGAAGGCTGGTCAGGTACAAACAGCTATGTTTTGGCATCAACTCACTGAGTCTCAGCTGCTGAGATTTTTCAAAACTCTTGGCTGCAGAAGGTTTGATGTTATGGAGAGAAAGAATTGTGATCCTAGAGATCCTTCAGAATAGAGTGGTCAAGATTGTTCACTCTAGCTATCAGGGCACAGGGCATTAAAAAACAAAGGCATTCCCAAGAGAGACTGTGGTTCCCAGACATTGACAAGCTGGTTGAAAAGGTAGTTGCTAACATTCTACCATGTCAGGCTAATATCAAGGTGAACAAGAATGAACTGCTAAAAATGACCAAGTTGTCTACAGGACCATGGAAGGAAGTGTCTGTGGACTTCTGTGGCTTATTCAATACAGGAAAATATTTGTTAGTAGTTATTGATGGCTACATTGGGTTCCCAGAGGTGGAAACCATTTATTCGATATCATATGAGGCTAGAAAAGCAAAGCTGGAGGCTATTGTTCACAGCAAGGCTTCCAAGAGGTTAAATCTGACAATGGCCCACCATTCTAAGGACAGGAATTTGCAGATTGGGCTGATGAGAAAGGATTCATTCATAGGAAAATTACACCTCTTTGGCCACAAGCAAATGGTGAGAAAGTGGGTAAAGTTGGTCCTCCATTAGAGTCGGGTTAGGATAAGAAAGCAAGGGGTAAAACCTCACTGACAGACTGATTGTGTTTGAACCTCTACAATCAATTTTTTACACATACTGTTTTGACTTCCATTTTTAGCCATTAGTTATAAGACTATTATAATCATGGAACATAATCTTTACTAAAGAGCGGGGCGATGTAATGTCTTAGGTCTGCGAGAGCACAGGCAATTTGCAGGATCTTCATGTGACGGTGTGGTACACCTCCGTCCACCTTGACACTACCTAATCAAATGAGACTGTTGCTAGCCTAGGCCCATACATTGCTATGGAAATCTCCCCACTTCCTGTATCATAGATTGCAGGAAGTTACATCACAATGGGGTCACAGCCAATCAATGGCAGGACGTGGACATGGCACAGTGGAGCCCCATCCCAGCTAGCACAACTCGTGCAATTTAAACCATTCTTACGTGAAAACTCATGTGATTGACGTAAAAAAGACATCATTTGGATGAGTTGTGCTAGCAGGATTATGATTCCACTCAGGGACTATTATATTTTGTAAGCTTAGACCTGTGGAGGTCGCAACATGGACAACTGATGTGAGCAACACATTGCTGGTGAACCTTATAATATAAGTATATCACACTCACCTCGACCAAAAGAGGTTGTAGCCTTCTCAAACATCTCAAGGTCAGAGTCTGAGGTATCATCACATTCATCTGATGGAACTTCTATTAGCTCTCTTGTTGCTCCGTCCCCTGTGAGTATAAGAGGTGGTGAAGATAAGTTTTTATTCCAGTTACACAATCCACCTTCCATGTTTTGAACATCGGTAATGAGGCACCCACTATAGGAGATCGCTCTGAGACTAGCATTAAAATTCCAGATTTAACACTGATCTCTATGAGAGTCTCCACTTTTAGATTTTTCTTTTGTAATGAGATTTTTTCATAAAAGAAAAACATGTTAAGTGAATAATCAAAGTGAGAGAAACATCTTATAGAACACAGCGCAATACAAAGTTCAACAGAAAGACATTTGCATTTGTACCAAAAGCATTGGGAAACACCATACTTTTTGGGAAACTGAAATCCAAAAACCAACATCTACAAGAATGTATAATATATCGCAAAAACTATAAAAACAAAAGTATACTCTAACAATCCTAAGGTTTACCAGTAACTTTGAAATATTTTGAGGAGAGTGAGTGAATTATAGATGTTTAAGCTAAGGTCATATTCATGGTGAGAACTACATGACCAGGTACACAATTTCACAGAGGTACCACACACATCCGAGGGGGTGGGAAAGAGGAAATATAGACCCTTTTAAGTTGGTCAGGGCAGCCCATTTTGTTAGCTGCAAGCACTACTGTGTCTCTCCATTAATGAATTATGTTTACCTAGCTTTGGTTTCTTAGAAATCGTCCACTTTGACTCAGATTCTTCAGATTCTTGTTCATTTGAATCGTTCATCCTTGAAGACTTCCTCTTGGAGAGCAGAATCTTTGTTGGTGAGGCTATGTGTTGCAAAGTCTTCATCCCTGAGAATATATAAAGACATAGTTTAAGCATATGGTCTGATCTCTTGATAGTTGCAAGCAAAATCAGGTTGGATATCAAATCTGGACTAGGAGGGGATATTCATATGCGTATGTATAAGACTGTCTACACAAAAGCTAATGGATCTTGTGTATGACGGACTATAAAAGAGTTTGGGGCCAACTATCAAGGCCTGACCCATAGCAGTTTCATGCTTGTAACCCATTGCTTTTTTTTATTACAGTTCACAGTTGGATAGTTGACTGCTAAGTGTAGAATGATGTTACAGTTAGCAGTTCTACAGCTGCTGACATTCCTGATTTTTAACATCAGACCTAGTGGTCTCATTCTTGCAATTTGAACATTATTTAAGGTGGATGGCTACCATGCCAAACACGTCCTGTGCGCAGGTTTCTGCTCATATGTACTTCTCTATAGTTTATAGACAGACTACTTAATCATAGAAGGGCCCATGCCATGAGACTGGGGCGTACTCTCAACCTTCTGTATGTACACCTGGGGCAGGAATTGTAGCAGTACCAGTAGGTCAGTGTAAGAGGACAGATTTGGGAGATATTTTGAAGGTCTTTCAAACAGGGATCCATCTAGAATTATCATGTAGGATTATAACCATTTTGTTATCATGCATTCGGACTACTTTATATTCTGAGTTTGATTATAATAGTCATGTATATTGTCACATGTAACATTCTAAGGACCCACACTCAGGGCTGCCCTCATCCCCGCCGCAACCTTACCGACCGCCGACGCTGCGACCATAGCGGGCGGCAACCGCCACTCAGCAAACCCCCATCTGCTACTAAGCAGCCTAACAATAGTGTCTCTAATGCCAGTCTGTACTGGAGATGTGGGATGGCTGACAGGAATACCAGCCAATTACCTGCACTGTTCAACGAAAGCATCCCTTAACAATCATATAACTCCATTGTAGTGGAGACATAACAGTTGGATGCTGGACCTAACCTTGTCTGGCGCAATTACCCCCAGAGTTGGGATATAAGGCCCCCTGTAGGAGGTCCAACCATCTCAGTAACCAGCAAGACTGCAAGAGGTACACACCTCCTCCAGTAGCAGAGCTCCAGGCCAAGAACACCTCTTCAGGACAGACTATGCCCCACCAGGCATAGTTCTGCCCCCCCCCCCCATAGTGGCCGGAGGCTCTGCCTGACATTACTCCAGAGGGTAACATACTTTGTACATATGTAATGGTTCGTATCGACTTATATGTTGGGTGGCTTGTTGGCTCGCTTATCACTAAAGATACCAACACAACACGAGTAGTTCGGGTTGGGCAAAGCCCCGGATACCCCTACCTCTCGGGTAGGACTTTATTAACCTTTCAGCTGTTTATGGTTACACGTCTTGACTGGACTACGTCCAGTCCCCTTCTGCGGCTCGTCCGGCTTCTTAGTAGAAGCTGGATGCGAGGCATGGTGCTGCCCCCTCTTGTACCAGCCGGGTATCGCAAAGCGACACCTAGTTGGCATAGAAGGAACGAGCACCACACGAACACGTCTCTCGGATGAACCGCACTAATATATATACAACGATGCGGGCCCCTACACCACCCCCATTAGACTATACCTAGGGTTGGGTGTATTTAACAAATACCTATTGTTAACTTTATACAATAATACCGTAATCTCCCGCGTAGAAGGCGCGTCTTCTACGCCAAACAAACTGCTGCTGGGTCTTATACGCGGGAGGGTAATTGCCTTGAGTTGGGGGTGCGCCTTATACACGGGTTTTTCCAACATCTCATTTGGGAAAATGCGCTGATGACAGCTTGAACTCATAGCGCCAGCACCGCGGCAGACCGGGAGGTGTCGACGCGCTCGCCGGGGATAAGGCCCACCATGCGCCGGTGACAGCTTGAACTCATATAGCCAGCAGCGCGGCAGACCGGGAGGTGTCGATGGGCGCTCGGCGGGGAATACACCGACCGTGTGCCGATGACAGCTTGAACTCATATAGCCAGCAATTCGGCAGCCCGGTCGGTGTAGATTTGCTCGGCGGGTTTGACGCCGACCGTCACACCGTGTGCCGATGACAGCTTGAACTTATATAGCCAGCAGCGCAGCAGACCGGGAGGTGTCGACGGGCGCTCGGCGGGTTTGACGCCGACCGTGTGCCGGTGACAGCTTGAACTTATATAGCCAGCAGCGCAGCAGACCGGGAGGTGTCGACGGGCGCTCGGCGGGTTCAAGCCAACCGTGTGCCGATGACAGCTTGAACTCATAGAGACAGCACCGCGGCAGACCGGGAGTTGTACAATAGTGAGGGTGGGGGGGGGGGGTGGGGAGGGGGCGCCTTCTACGCGAAACAGCCCCCCTGTGAGTTGGGGGGGCGCCTTATACGCGGGTTTTTCCAGGAATCGATCCAGAAGAGGTACGTGCGCCTTCTACATGAAAAGCCATTCTCTGAGTTGGGGGTGCGCCTTCTACGCGAGCTGCCCCTTCTACGCGGGAGATTACGGTAAGTTATATTTACATAGGTAAGTCTATACACAAGTGTTCGTATAGATTATACAACATTAAAGGGGCATTATAAATAATATGTACATAATAAGGCATCGTCGCATATAACCCGAAGTAACTAATAATAACAATTAGGAAGTGGCGCCTTATGCACCATCGACCTAAGGTGATAAATGGTAACAATGTTACAGTGTTATTATAGTTTAAAGACGTGATAAAAGTGATAGATATGTGGTGATATGGTATTAACATTATTTTACAATAGTAGTAACCGACCCGAGGTGGGGTTAATAACCCGAAAAGAAAAAAATTTTGTATAGTTTGTTTACAAAAATATAAATATTATATAAAAATAGATTTACACAAAATTTTAATATTGATGATAATAGGCGTCCTACCAGGGTAGTAGGATCACCCGTACAAAATACCGAACTTCCGGCGAATCTGGAACAACTGGTGTCTGCAGCTCCACCCGGTGGCAAGCCACATTGCTGTTATGATGTGCCCTGATGAAGATGGGAAGATGGAGCCCCGGTTTGGTGTGGTAATCCTTTTTGTGTTTCGGGTAGCGTCCACCTTCGCTGCAGGTTTGGTTCCAGATCGGCGAGTCCAGCATAAGGATAAGAACCTCTGGCATGGTAAATGCCTTTACCCTCGGGTACCACAGATTCCTTCAGATGGACACCTAAAGATCCTCTGGATCAGTGTCCATCTTCTCAGCCGACTCCGCTTGGGCAGCTGGAGCCGAGCTGCTGCAACTGCTCACAGAGAGCAGCGTTGGGGTTTCGCTGAGCGACTCGCTACCCAAGCTCAGCGCGCCCATCCCCGCGGACGGACTGTCAACTGCCTCGGGTTCGGGTGGAGCAACCGGAGCGAGGGAAAGGGACGACGCAGAGCCGTCCCACTCGTCCAGGTGCTTCCCGAACGCGAGGAAGAACTTGAGGTCGGCCTCCTTGTACTTATGGATGTACCCGGCGTTCTCAGCACGGTGGAACTCCTTAAGCTTTTCAGCTTCCAACTGCTGGCGCCGGCAGGATTGGAATGCCTCCTCATCATTCTTCCTCTCCTGTACCCGGATCTTCTCTTCCTCCCTCTTCTGGATCTCGTAGACCAGGTTGAAGGTGGCTTCAGTCATTGTACGCCAGTAGTCATCTGACTTCTGGCGATGCAATGCCTGCCATTCCGCCATCAGGTCATTCTGGATCGTCGCCGTTTGAACGTCGCGATGATCGACAAACGTGTTCGGATCCTGAAGACCTGACAGCGTACCTGCGCTTAGTTCCATAACGGGCACCCGAGGGGCCATTGGTGGAACTATAACCGGTGGAGGCGCGGCGGCCTCCACAGTGACAGACGAAGGGCCTGCTGGAGGGACCGAGGGACCCTCAACTGTCGTACCTCCTCGGCCGCCGCCCGGGGGAGCTCGGGTGGACTCCATGCCACCGCGGCCCCTACCCCGGGGTTTAGACCGACCCAAGGACGTTAGGACCTGAGATTCGGGTCCCGCTGGTCCCATTGAAGGGAACTTCGCCGCGTATTCACTATACGTGGGGCGCTTGCCGGATGACCCCTCACCGGCCCACCAAGATCCGTATCCGGATGGGGCACCAAAGAATGTGCTCCAGTCATCCGGACTGCCAGTGGCTTCACTCGGGGGTTGCTCCTCGGGTGCAGTGGGTGTTGGTGCTGGGGTGGCTGGAGTGGCCACCTGGCTAACCACCCTACGGGTCTGGTTGCCAGGCATATCCAAAGCCGAGACTTGCTGTCCCGACAGGCGACGATCAGCTGGGTTGGCTGGTCTGGGCTGATCCTTGTTACCCGAAGGGCTTACGGATCGGTCTGCGCGGGTCCTTTTGGAAGCACCGGTAGCCATGGCTGTGCCTCCATTAGGACCCTTCGAGCGGGCCTTGCCTTTTTCCCGCTTGTCGTCCCCTCTCCACTTCTTTGTGTACGTCGGTGGGCATCCCGAACTTGGTTGGCGAGAAGTTGATTTGGAAGTAGGCCAAGAGGTTGCCACTCCTCCATGAACAGAATCCGGTTTCGAATGCCTGTTCCTTAACGTCTTTTACGCTCAATGAGGCCCAGTTAGCTAGGAGCTCGTTGAAGCACTTTATGGCCCGTTTCCTCGTCTTTTCCAGGCCGGTACCATGGGCCTTCTGCAGATGCAGAGCCATGTCCTGACGCCGGTTGGTGGAAAACGAGCCGTCACACAGTTTGCTCGGACGGTCTCCGACTACACACTGAAGAAGTGGCTTGTGGTTCATGTGATGCTCCACGATATGTTGAGCTTCGTCTCAAACATCTTCTCTCCAGTGAGGGCAAGCTGACAAGACTCAAATGGGCACTTTCGGCGATTGCCGGATGGTCCCCATTGGGTCATAGCCCATTGAACTTTCGTCCGGGCCTCATAATTGTAAATCGACCCCAATTTGGATTTGAGCTGGTCAATCCAAATGAGGTAGAATTTACCCACTGGCGTATCCGAGGGGCCGGACTTCATCCACTCCTCGTCATCGCTATCACCATCCTTATTGACGGCGCCCGGGCACATGTAGTGGACTGTGTCGTAAGCACAGTCCCGCGAAGCAGCGGGGAGTCCGTTCCTTGAACCCCTCGGCTGCATTCTTCCACATCCACTTCTGATTGTCGTCTTTGGGGACGTCCGTGGTCATTTCTTCCCACGTCGTCACAGACTCCAAATCAGATTTGGCTGACTCGGGCAGCTCTGGGTCGCTTGCGCTTCCCTCACTGTCCGTGTAGATGCCCTCCCCTTTACGGCCGGCTCGGCTGGTGGTAGTAGTACCAGTCGAAGCTTTGGTAGAGGATTTGGCGCTCGTCCCGCTGGTGCTAGCAGAGGACGCTGCAGTAACCGAGGTGGCTACTGTGGTTGTTGGGGTTTTGGAGGCGGGCGTCTTCGGGTCGCCCTTACCCCTCGGCTTGGTGGGGGGCGTGGGCTCCGCCGGAGACGCTTTCGCTCCGTTCTTCTTTTTGCGGCGCACGACCTTGGGTGGCTGCGCCGGCACCTCGGGACTAGAATCCGACTGACGTGGATCCTTGTCCTTTGAATGAGGGCTCCTCCTACCACTGACCGGGGAGTCAGAGTCGGAGGCGGCCTTCGCCTTACTTTGGGCCTGTTGTTTCCGGTGGGCCCGGCGAGCAGCGGTAAGCTCCTTCTGTTGTTTAGCCAGCTCGGCTCGCTTGGCTTCAACAGCAGCCTGTTTCCGTGAGATGTCCTCTTCCGAGATCTCACCAGCCACCTCCGGTATGTTGGCGCCCGGCTCCTGCTCGGTCGTGGACCTCTCGCTGGCGGTTCGGACGTCTTCCAACTCCAGGTCACTCTCGGTGAGAGGACCCTTTGGTGCTGGCTTACGGCTCAATCGCTTGACCCGTCCGGATTCCACCGTGTGGCGGTGGAGTCTGTATCCATGTCGGATTCAGACTCTCTTAGCTGCGCGGCCTTCCGGGTAATGCCTTCGGAAAGCAGCACAGCTCGGGCCAAGCTCTCGTTGACCGCCATCTCCTCTGCCAACCAACCGTTGGTAGTTTCGGAGCCAAGAAACTGGCATGCTTTCAGCCAACTCGTCAGTGCACGAGTCCATGACCAGAGTCTTGAAGTCATCTGGTATGGCATCCGGCACGCCGGGTGTCTCCACGAGCGGACCGCATCCGAACATGGAGGGATGCATGGGGATGTAGGTCCCCCAAGAGGTGTACACGACACCAGTTGCCACATCTACGTGGGCCATGCGCTCGATGCGCATTCTGAATCCCAGAGGATACAGCGGAATGTCCAGGACATCGAGACTGCCACCCGAAGCCGTTGCTGTAGACGTGGGCTCCGGGAGTGGTGGTGGTGGAGGTGGCATCCTCTCTCTGTCCGTGACCTCGGCCATAGCAGAGAGCGTGAGGGCTGCCTCCTCGACTTCGGATCCCCTTGCAGGGACTGCCATTGAGGAGTCCATACTCTCCTCAACCCGAGACGAGACCGTCGGGTCCTCGCCTAACTCCAACTGGACGTTGGCAGTTTGACGCGCTGCGTCAATCGTCCCCTGTGCCATGGCACTGAGGACTTCCAATTTAAAAAATTGGCAAATATGTTGGACTCCTCCCGAAGGATTCGTCCAACAAAAGGGGTAGGTATAGCCAAGCTAACCCAACAGCTACCGGCTGCCAAACGCCGACAATAACCGGAGCGAAATGGGTGGCGTCTTACCGCCACAAGTCCGCTCTAGTTATGACAATATGACGTCAGACCTCTCGTCTCGCGAGATCCCGCAAGGGCTATCTGGTGACCTAGTTCCGCGCTTTCCCGCCGCACCCGCGGCGCCACCTAGGGGACTAGATCCGAACTAACATTCGACTCAGCATGCGAGACGCGGCCTACTACCCGAGTGCTATCGTCTGGAGCTTGGCGGTGTATACAACGCTTCAAAGCGTATGTACCGGTTAATCCGACCGCCGCTCACGGGATACAGCTACCCGGGGAGGGCGCGTTCGGCATCCCTAGCCGTGGAATGTATGTTATTCGCCTACGGCGGACAACACGCAGCAGCTCGTTGTGTACTGAGTTAGGTTACAGCAGACCTCAACCGGGGACTGCATCTAACGCCTTCGGTTAGCATCTTATTCTTCCCGGCTTTACGTATGGCCTTCTCTGGGTCCCGCTTAGCCACAGCGGGACCTTTCCCATACGTAATGCCTTCACTCAGCGAGACATTTTTCCGTTTCTTACAATTAGGTCGTTTCCTGGCCTTCGTCTTCCTTTTGACTATTCCCTCATCTTCCGGCATTTTTCTCGGCCGGCCCCTAGGGCGTTTCACGGGTACCACCACATTGGGCTTGCAGGCTCAGGTGGATGGTAACCGAACTCCCTCTCCGCCTCTTCGCGTCCCTTCCAGGGCCGAAGTTTTCCGACATTTGTCTTCCATTTCCTACCAGTTAGGCAGTCCTCCATCATCACCGTGGACTCGGAGATGATGCGAATAATCTTGAATGGACCCTCCCAAGGCGTTACGAGCTTCAACCGTTCCAGTGGCTCGTAATACCTTAGTACTTTGTCCCCGACATTGAAACGAATCCTCTTGGCGTTGGTGTCATAACCCACCTTTTGCCATTTCGCACTCTTCATCAGTTCTTTCCGAACGGCCTCGTATGCCTGTTTGAACCTATCCCTTAACGACTCTACAAACAATACGGTGCAGGGCGCCTCTGGGTCTATCCCAACCACTCCATACACTAAGTCAGCGGGCAATATGATGTCCTCGCCGAACACTAGCATGTTTGGGGTGCAATTAGTGGATGAATGGACAGTGTTGTTGTAGGTGTGTACTACGAACTCGCACTGTTCATCCCAGTCGTCCTGGTGGGTATTAACCAGGGGCTTTAGCACTTGTATCAGGGTTCTGTTGAACCGTTCTACCTGTCCATCCGACTGTGGTCGGTATGGGTTGGTTCGGGTCTTGCAAATGGCTAGGTAATGACACATTTCCTGCCATAGCTCTGACTCAAACTCTCTCCTTTGGTCACTGTGCATCATAAGGGGGAAACCCAAATGAAGCACCCAGCCTTTTACAAACGCCTCAGCGCATGTGGCGGCTTTGTGATTAGGAAGAGGGAACACCCGAGTGTACTTTGTGTAATAGTCGGTTACGACCATCATGTAAGTATTATCTCGGGGCGTCGTTTTGATTCCGCTGATGATGTCTATCGCTACTCGAGCGAACCTGACACCAAACAATTCCTGGGATAAGGGTTGCTTTCCCAGGCCGGGTCCCGGCTTGTTTTTACAACAATCCGGGCAAGTGGCGATCCACCGAAGTAGGTCACCTCTCATTCCGGGCCAGTAGTAACGTCTTTGTAGACGCTCTATCGACCTCTTCTTACCGAAATGGCCACTAGTTTGGTGGCCATGGCAATAATACATGATATCCCTCCTCATCAGGGTAGGAATCACTATTTGTAACAGCCTACCGTTGGTGGGAGTAGTCTTCCACCTGCACAGTATGCCGTCTCGGATCTCCAACTCGGTCCATTGAGCTAGCAATCGCCTCGCTTCCCTATCTTCTAGGGATACCAGCGGCCTCGCCGGTTTAATACCTGTTCGTAGGTATTCCATTATGCGCGCAGTGGTGGGGTCCGACTGTTGGAACTTCTTGATGGTCTCCGAGGACCAATCGAGATAGCTACATACAGCCTCCTCCCAGGGGATACGGGGGGTGGTATAATTAAATACCAACCCAGCTACCACAGCATTGTGGGCCCCGCAGTCTTCACAAGTGGCATTCTGGCACCTTCGGACGGGTCGCCTCAACAAGGCATCCGCATTGATATGTTTAGCACCGGGCCGGTGCTCTATTTGTTTGTGCTCTAATCCGAACTTGGATAGATGAGCTAACCATCGTCCAATCATCCCCTCGGCATCCTTAAAGTGAAGGAGCCACCTTAGAGACGAATGGTCGGTTCGTAAAGTAAAGTCACTTCCCCAAAGAAAATGCTTAAACTTCTTCGTATACACCACTACCGCGAGGAGTTCCCGTTTAGTGGTACAATAATTACCCTGGGTCTTGCTTAGCGTGTTGCTAGCGAATGCTATTGGGACGTCGACTCCGTCCTGGACCTGAGACAGAGCCGCCCCGATTGCATCATTGCTCGCATCGGTGTCTAATATGAAATGTCCCCCGGGAGTGGGATATTTCAATACGGGTGTGTTTCTAAACAAATCCTTTATTTTATTAAAAGATTCTTCTTGCTCGCTGGTCCATGGGAATGGGTCCCGTGCCCTACCCGGGGTCCAGTGAGCTAAGCAGTGCATTGGAAAACTGACATGAGAGTAATTCGGTATGAAATCACGGTAGTAGGAACAAAATCCTAAAAATGATCTCACCTCCTTAGCACTCGTGGGTCGTTCCCAATTTTCTACAGCTTCTAATTTCTCCGGATCTGCACTCACTCCGCTGGGGGTGATGATCCTTCCCAGGTATGTAATTGTTTTCTTAAACAGGTTACATTTCTTGGGTTTAAGTTTTAGACCATTGGATAGTATCCGGTCGAGTACCAATTGCAGGTTTGCATGGCATTCCTTAAACGACTTGCTGAACACGACAACGTCGTCCAAGTAGACCAAGCATTTTTTCCACAAAAGGTCGCTCAACAAGGATTCCATCATGGCCTCGAACGTAGCCGGGGCGTTACACAATCCGAAGGGCAAGACATTATACTCGAATAGCCCCATATGACTAGAGAACACAGTTTTCTCCTTGTCATCAGGGTGCATCGGTATCTGCCAATACCCGGATTGCAAATCCAATGTACAGAACCATTGGTTCCCACCCAAGCTATCCAAGGTCTCGTCTATCCTAGGTAGAGGATACGAGTTCTTCTTTGTTATACCGTTTAATTTTCGGTAGTCCACGCAAAAGCGGATTGTACCGTCTTTCTTAGTGGTCATACAAACAGGGCTGGACCAGGGGCTCGAGCTCGGCACGATGACCCCTAGGTCCAACTGCTTCTGTATTTCCTGTTCACAAATTAGCTTCTTCTTAAGAGGAAGCCTGCGATACAGGATTTTAAAAGGTTTCTCGTCGCCCACATCTATAGTGTGCAACACCTTATCGGATCTGCCTACCGGTCCTCCTTCCCTACCGAAAGCACTCTCATACCTCCGTAGGAGTTTCGCTAGGCGTTCCTTATCCTCCCTATCCTGCAAATCTGATTCTTCAACCAGTTTCTTACCCCATACAAGCTTGCAAAATCAGTTTCTTACCCCATACAAGCTTGCAAAATCCAATCCGAGGATTCCGTCATCACTAACCTCTGCTATAGTTGGCGAAAGGACGAATTCTTTGCCTCCTATACGGATAGGCATAAACGTCCTACCAAAAGTACGCATACTGCTTCCGTCGGCTGTGCAAGCATTTACCCCCGTTTTGAGGTTCTCATGGCTGCCGGCCACCGAGTAGAAGAATCTTTTGGATACACAGGAGTGGCTGGCTCCAGTATCCACCAAGAATTCTCCTACCCGGCCTTCCACAGATATGGGTACATACCACCATCTCCCCCCTAAAGGAGAGGGGTTGCTGGTAAACTGGTGAAAGTCTCCCGAATCACCAAGATTCAATCCGAGTCCTCTCAAAAACTCCAGACACGGATGACTTGGGGGAAGGCGTGTCCCACACACTCGAATTAACTCCTTGATCCATCCTTCCTCTCCCCCAGTGCGGCCACTCACCTCTATATGTTCGCCACCGTACACATGAACACTAGGGTCCCTGGCCCCGGCTGAGGTGCAGGGGTGCGCACCCACAGCCACCCGGCCTCCAGGTGAATTTGATTCGAAATCTTCCACCGGGTTACCCCCGGTAGCATTTTGGCATTCGTTCCACCCCGGGGTTATACCCAATGCCGTGGATACAACCCCCACTAGTTTTCCACATCAGCGGAACTCGTAGCGTTCTGTTCGCCTTCACCGTTATCTTCGGCTTCATAGAAGGCAGCCATTACCGGCTTGGCAGCGGTACATTCAGATGAGTAGTGTCCCATGCGTTGGCACCTGAAACACTTGACCGTCCGGCGATCCACTCTGGGTCTCTGCCGGCTGGCTTGGAGGGCATCTGTAATCTTCTTACACATATCCTCCATAAGTTTGGTCATGTCCGGAGACTGACCCTTCGCTTTATCAGCGTTGTCAGAAGACTTAATTGCCTTCCCACCAACTTTCGGGTCACTCCTGACCTCGGATGACGGTTTAGAATCCCTCAATTTACTAAACGCCTTCCTCGGAATATACTTCCTACCTGAAGTATTTTTCCTGAGCTGCATCGAGCAAAAGGTGCCGTCCTCCTGCTCGATTTCAATTAGTTCAAAATCATCCGAGGTATTATCTACCTCGGACCGCTGAACTACCGATGCTAGTGGAGCCGAGCCCGTGGCATTCGGTATGTCCCCAGCTAACATGGTTCGCTTCTTCACGGCCATATCTATACCATTAAATATACCGTGCAATGTTATGCCTTCCTTCCAGGCATCTCTAGCAGCAATTTGCTCGTCTCGGTCTCTCAGACCCTTAACGAATTGTGTGATCAAATTGTCCATATACCAGTCCTGGTTTTCTGTACCGGGTCTGGCCTTACTTAGCAGGGCATGGAGTTCCATACCGTATGCTCTGAAAGCTTCATTAGGCTTCTGTGTACGTTTCTTAAAGCGGACCATCGGATCCTCCTTGACCATGTTACATAATAGTCCACTAGCAGATTCTACTAACTGCTCAAAACTTCCTACGAGACCATACCAGGTCCGCCATTGCTCTACTGCCATGCGACCCGGCCCGCCTTTCAAGCATCTTACCAGATGCGGCTTGGCCTCGTATGGGGTCCAACCATTACAGTTCATCACATCTATGAAATCTTCAAACCATTCTTTCCATGGCCTAGTACCGTTGTATTCTTTAGGAATCACGGCTACCCTTCGGGCTGAATTATGGGCATACATCAATCTAGTGCATTGTTGTTTGCTCCATTCAATCGCCTTGGTTTCGTTCAAGGTTCGATTGCCTCCCATTCCACCAAAGCTTGTATTGCCTGGTGGAGGCGGTGGTGGCGGTGGTGGCGGGTGGCTATACGTCCACTGTGTACCACTGTAGTTCGTATAGCCTCCACCACCTTGGTTAGGGCCGGTACCCGACGTACCATTGCTACCTGCATTACCCGTAGCACCGTCCCCCCCTTGGGCACCCTGGTGACCGCCATCAGACGGCTGGTTCGGTTGACTGCCACCATTAGGTGGAGTTTGTTGGTTGCTGTCATTACCAGCTCCCAATCCGACATTTTCTGTCTGATCCACGTGTATGTGGAACCCACTAGTTTCCGCGCTAGTGTCGGGAGGTCATTTCTTAACAGACTACGACTGCTGACTTTCAAGTCATAGTGAGGACCCTTGATTTAGTGACAATACACCCCAATAGTATTGGTCATGTAGCCCCTGCAGCACTACGACTGCCTACCAAATGCTATGTGATTGCTACATAAGGCCTGATCGTACAGAGCAGTCGTAGAGGCTTACCTACGATCACTGGCACTAACTTTTAGGTTGTGAAGTCGTAGTGGCTGTATGCAGTCGTAGTGCCTTAAGAAATGGCCTCCGGAGACATCCCGAGGTACATAGTCCGGGTCTAAGTTGTGGACTATAGGGACCTCACTTATCCGGACTCTACTAGTTCGGCCTTGCTTATCTTGGGTTCTGATATAAACTCCCCCTTGATCTACATTCCGCGTTGCATTGTCATTGACAAAAGGATTGTACTGCGGATGCTTAGGTGTCGAACAGGAAAGTGGGTCTCCTTGTTTAACAAACGTCGAGTTCGGGTTTAAATCCTTACTCGCCGGAGGAGCATTCGTCTGCTCTTGCTCCTGTAAATAACTCTCCATAGCAGACTTATTTAATGTGAGGGTAGCTACATCCGTAGTGAGATTTCGCTGCTCCTCCCTTAGCTGTGCATTCTCCGATAAGATCTCGGATCGAATCTTCTCGTTATCTGCGACGGCTCGGTTACGCTCCTCCTGGGCGGCTACTGCCTCCCGCTTAAAAGTATCCTTTAATTGACGATACTTTTCACCCTTTTCCTTCTGAGACCGCTGATATTCATTGGTCTCTCTCCGGATCTCGGCCTGTTCCGAGATCAACTTGGCTTCCGTCTCCGCTTTGCGGAGCTGAAGTTTCTTTAACTTTTCCTCCATGGCATGCAACTCGGATTGTAGTCTGTTTACATCCCGGGCCTTAGCAACCTCCTTGGCTCTAGCCTTTTCGATTGCTCTGAGTATATTGGCTTCTTCGAGCTCCAGCTCAGCCAATCTTTTCTCCTTTTCCTTCTCGTCTTTCTCCTTTCGCTCCAATCGATGGGCTACAGAAGATAGGCGATATTTGAGGTCGGATTCTTTTAGAATTGCCTCCTGTTCAACGGAGCAGAGTTTACCGATCCGAGATTTTGTCTCCTCTTCTACCTTCGTTTGGGCTGCCATGAATTGTTCATGCTGCCTCTTAGCCTGTAGCTCTACCTGCTCCTTGGCTTTCACATAGGCCGAAGTAGTTTTATACCCGGGGCCCATCCGACGTCCGTATATCAACTTGCGACTGCCTCCAGGGTTGAACATGGAGTCAGACAAGCCTTCGTCCAAAGATAGGCCTAGGTAGTGCCTTTCCGAGCTCCTCGGTTTGGCATCCCGGGGCCTAGTCTTCGGGGTTGCTTTAGGAACCATTGGATCCTTTACAGCTTTACTATCGTCGCTATCATGATCCGACGATGTCATTAGTGGGGCTACCCCGTTTGCCCCCTCTGGTATCGCTCCCGGGGGGGTCGCGGTACGCTGCATAGGGCTCTGTGCTATTGGGGTACCCAAGTTGCTAGCCGAGCCTGCTGGTATAATAGGACCCAGCTGGCGTCTGCTAGTTATAACTTGGGACCAATCGCTCAAGTTCAAAGTTGGGGGTCTTAGTACCCCCCTAAACAGTCCTGTATCGGGTGCTACCATTTGAGGTGTACCCGGATACAACTTAACGATGCCATCTCCATTTCTGGTGGCACCGTCTCTTAGACCGGGTGTCGGGAAGACAGTCTGGACACCCTCCGGGTTGAACATTTGTTGTTGACCCGGTTTCCAGTCTAACAACAGATGCTGGGATGTGAAACCATCCTCTTCGAATCCCTCTAGCCCAGGGCTGGAGGGATCCGCATCGGGCTTCCCGAGGCTTTCGGCCAATGTGGCCGCGCTCCACCCCCAAACCAACTGGTCACGGCACCAGTGTAATGGTTCGTATCGACTTATATGTTGGGTGGCTCGTTGGCTCGCTTATCACTAAAGATACCAACACAACACGAGTAGTTCGGGTTGGGCAAAGCCCCGGATACCCCTACCTCTCGGGTAGGACTTTATTAACCTTTCAGCTGTTTATGGTTACACGTCTTGACTGGACTACGTCCAGTCCCCTTCTGCGGCTCGTCCGGCTTCTTAGTAGAAGCTGGACGCGAGGCATGGTGCTGCCCCCTCTTGTACCAGCCGGGTATCGCAAAGCGACACCTAGTTGGCATAGAAGGAACGAGCACCACACGAACACGTCTCTCGGATGAACCGCACTAATATATATACAACGATGCCGGCCCCTACACATATTTTACCTCTATATTAGACACTGGAGTCCAGGTGTGGGAACCCACCTGGCAACTTCAGTATGAACACTGCTAATACTTGCTATGAACTCTAAGAGCTGGCGTGTGGGAACTATATAGACATTTCCATAAGGAACACCTTCCTATTATCAAGCTGGCAGTATTACCAGGAAATACTTCCACAGCAAAACCCACTCCACCCACCCAGTGACCTTGCCACCATGTTCAGAAGGTCACCAGTGAGGTCTCCCACACGTCAGTGAAGTCTCCCACACGTTAGTGAGGTCTCCCACACGTCAGTGAGGTCTCCCACACTCAGTGAGGTCACTCAACCATCAGTGATTCCTACAACACCTCAGTGCTATCATAATTTATCTCATCCATGAGTAATACCAAATCCTCATATACTAGCCCCATGGACAAATTAGCATCAACACAGGAGGCAGAAAAGATAAGAGGGTATGAGAAGCCATTACAGGATGCAGCCACAGCTCTAGAAACATATAACATCCAGCACAAAGCACAAGCTCAGGCATGGAGGGTGAAAGTGCATATGAAAAGGAGCTGGCAGAGAGGAAGGTGGCAATAGACTCCCAGCAGAAGACCATAGAAGACCAGCAGAAGCAGATAGCAGCACTCCTGAAAGTGATAACTGGAATCCATATAAGAGCTTGATATTCTTTTACATTATAACCACTAGTCAATATGATATTTTTCATATGACAAATTGATCATACACATATGCCTTGTATGACAATATCATAGAAACCCAAAATCAGGTAGAGTGTATGCATTAGGTGTTACATCCTGCAGGGAGGAAGTAGGCCAACTGCCCACCCCTACCCCTGACTAGGTGCAATTGAGATCAAGATGGCTGCACCTCATGGTGTATGTTTACAACAGACAGCATCATCGGTTTCCATGGTACTCTGTCTGTAAATCAAACTGGCCTAACTGTCAAGGATATTTGAAAACAGAAATGTGAGTAAATACCATAACTGGGGGGAATAATTTCACTCTCTTTGTGTATGTCTATAGAGGGAACATCAATGGATTTTTGTCTTCATACATTTCAAATTTTGTGCAGAGGGCCCTCACAGCTCCAGAGGGGTTTGAAACCTTGGGGGATACTGACAGGGGGCCACCATGGGCCCCCTATATAGTTTTTTGACGGCCTCTTCTTGCTTCTTTTCTACCCAAAGTTGATGAATTGATTCATTAACTACCTGTTTATATGATTTATCAGTACGATGAAAACCGTGCTTACCAGCGTTGTGCTGCTCAGGTACCGCTGTCGTGCTGGCATCCCCAGGTGCATCTGGGTTTACCCCGTCTGTTGCGGCCTCCTGTGCAGGGTCCTTGTTTGTGCTGTTGCTACTGTCCATGCCGGCGTTCTCCATGTTGACTCCTGACAAGGTGCCATCACTGGGCTGCAAAAACTTGCACCTTGGCCCCCAGGGACCACGATGCTTGCGACCACATCCACTTACACAGTTTCTAATGGCTGGACCATTAGGTCTATCCTGACCCCCATCAGGGTCCTGTTGGGCTGTAGAACCTGTCATAATGGAATAAAAAGTGTGAAATGTGGTGGTCCCCCCTGGGGCTGGGCAGTATGGCCAACAGTGGAGGTACCTGGTTATGTAATATATACCTGAAGGCTGTTTTACTGTATTTGAAATCAATAAATACGGATGTCCATATATGCAAATAAGGACGTTCGTATTCTGATTTATTGTCCATATTTGAACACCACCTGCCCCCTCCCTAAAACTGAAACATGGATGTCCATATTTGCATATACGGATGTCCCTGTTTCAAATACGGACATCCATATTTATTGAAAAAAAATACGGTGAAGCGGCCTCCAGGGGTTAAATTAGAAATGGGTCCTGTCTAAGCCCAAGGGGACAACAAGAACAAATAATATGCATGTACAGATTCACATGGCATGCCGCTAATCGCCCATCCCATAGATCCGCTCAACACCAAAGTATTATGAACTCTATTGATATTGATTATTATATAATACCAAAACTGGATGCCACTGAGCAACAGACAGAAGTTAAAAAGGATAGAAAAGAGATAAAGACCCCTTACTCACCTCGCTCATTAGAGTCTGGTGTTTCATTGTCCTCATTAGACCAAGAGTCATGCAGAAAACGGCTCTCATTCTCAAATTCTACCTGAAATGACCAAAGAAAGTCTGTAGTTAATACACCAGGGATGTAAGTCAGGAATAGGCAAAAATCAGGAAGTTATACCTTTACTTGATATAAAAGCCCTTTATTTTTCACAAATAGCCCTCCTTACCACTCATGTAAGGAAAATAAATGTCATTCAAAAATTTCAGAAATCAGGAAATCCTGATAAATCATGAAGACTTACATCCCTGATACACATTCTGATTTCAGTCTGAGATTATCATGCATTGACAGTGATGAAAGTGACCCTTACGGAAATTTCCTGAAATATTAATGATTAACCAAATACCCTAAACACCCTTTTAAATGACTAAAACTCACAAAAAAATATACATATACAATGACAGGCAGCTATTAACTCACATTTACTCTCACTATTCACGGCTTTGGTTGTCATGGTGCATTAAGTAGCCCTGGCATGTTACTCACTCAGGCTATATGAATTCATAAATCATACAGGCCTTATATAGTGGTTGGTGTATCCCAAAAGTTACTGCTACTAGGCTTAAAATGTATGTTGGTACTGCATTGATGCATCATGACAATTAATATTAGATTGGATGTTGGCTTCATAGTGTCACTAAGTGTGCACATACACTAGTGTAAGGTTAAAAGCTTCATGGTGAACATACACACACTAGCATAGGGTTAGACATCCAGCTGCCTTCTGCGTATCACCCCCTCTCTCCTGTCTCCTGAACTGCCATCCACCTTCACATGCAGCATCTTATGTAGGAATTTTAATAATGTTCTTTGATCAATCAATGTCCTTGTAATATCCATAGTCTTGTGTGCTCTATCTATACAATCTTAACTTAAAGTGAATGTACTTGTTGTTGCTGGAGGTGGCTACTACTAAGAGTGTTACATATAGTGCAGGGTGGTTAGTGGGGGAATGGGTTGGTGCCCAGAGTTGTCCACACCCTCCCACCTGACCTCCTTAATTCTATTCTTAGTATATGTGTCAAGGAATGTGAGTCCCTCTCCATACTGGGGTCGGTGTGTCTGACTGTAGTCCATGATTGTATACAAAACTATAAGAAGCACATTACTTTTCTATGATAGGGTAGGTGTGTTTAGATGAGGTAGTTGCTAAGTTAGTGTGTCATAATACATGTTCATGCCATTTATTTAAGAGTAGTAGTGGATCAAAATTGGGAACTATTATGTAAGGTAGTGCTTCGGTTCTCATGCTGATTGGTGTGTATGTATCCAGCCCCATGGGGTATGAATACTCCTGCTTTAGTGGTTTCAGTAAATCCTGAGAGGGGTAAGGTTCAGTAAGGGGAGCTTGTGGTGGGTTTCAGGATATAATGAGGGGACTGGGTGTACACACTGAGTGTGGGTGGCTCTGACTGGGCAGACTGCAGCCATACAGTAAGCCTGTTTGGGGCCTATTATGAGTGAGGGACCTTACAAGGATGCATGTATCTTAACTAAAAAAATAGTCATAAGTTCTAGAGACTGGATATTTACATATATCTAATATTTCAATGACAGCCATAAAAAAGAATTATAGGGACTATGGAAAATGCTGTTTTACTGAGAAAAAAAAATACTAGTAAAAATAAAATCCTGATTTCAGGAAACTTCCTGAGGACTTTCATCACTGATTGACCAAGTGCATATACATAAATCACTAACTTCTGAGGCTTCAAAATTACCCCTATTTTTGAGAAAAGGTTATATCTGTGAACAGAAGACGAGTAAAATGTGATATTGAAAGTTGAAGTCTTCAGTTTTAAAATGAGGTATAACACTTGCAGATAGCTTGTCTGTGTAGCGGTAGGGAGAAAAGGTGCTCCATGCTAAAAGTCAACCTTAAAATTCAGATCACAAGCTTTTATGAGATATATTGCATGAGAAGATACTCCTGTTATGCCTAAAAAGAAAAGGTTGTGTTTCTGGTTGCCCTACCTAATTTTAGAAACCCACCCTACCTAGACATTTCTTCTCATATTTGAACTTTTTCTTTTTTTTAATTTAGTCCACACACAATTTGGATCTGTAATTTGATAGGTTGATCTTACAATGAGCATCTAAATATCACTACGCTCAAATAAAGGGAAATGGAAATTCAAAGTATATGAAAGCCATTTCACAATTTAAAGTACCCCATAGTAGTGCCTGATCAGGTCCGCTATTGGCAGAAAAAAATATTATTTTCAGCTTTATATCTTGTAGATCCCATCAGTCGTCAGCAAGAAAATAAAAAAAAAAGAATTGTTGAAAATACCAAAAATCTCACTGACAGATCCATAAGTACTGTTAATTCCCCCGTGTAAGCCACAGCCTCGTATAAGCTATGCCCTAAGTTTGTGGAATGGTAAAACATTTTTCCTTATGAATGGATCTTCAAATAACAAGAAATGCGGTTGTGACCGCGTAAAAAAACGCCTCCCGCCGTTAATGTCGGTATTCAGTAATTTTGTATTGTGAGACCTCATCACATGGGGCAAATGAAATCATCATAGCGCACTCCCGTACCGCTTCGCGGGTACCGCCGCTACGCGGCGTGGGAGGCGCTAAAAAAAAAAAAATTGTTGAAAATACCAAAAATCTCACTGACAGATCCATAAGTACTGTTAATTCCCCTGTGTAAGCCACAGCCTCATATAAGCCATGCCCTAAGTTTGTGGAATGTTTTCTTCCTTATGAATGGATCTTCAAAATTCAAAGAGCTATAGGATCCTAGGGGGATCCCATGGTCCTGGAACAATCAGGAAAATATAGGGAATATGTCACACCTTACCTCTGCCCCCTACCCCCCAGGGGGGGCACTTCAATTTTTTTTTTATACGGGTGTGTGGCTGAACCCATGACAACCCTTACCCTTGCTAGGGCACTTGGTTGCGGGGTTTTTCTTCGTAAGCCTACCCTTGCTAGGGCACTTTTGACTCAATAATCCCAGATTTATTTCAAAATGTCTTAAATTTAAACTGATTGGGGAGAAGGTTGAATTTGGTTCATGCTATTTTCTGTGCTGATCTCCATGAAAATTTCGAAATTTCCCGCGTAAATCGGGGTATTTTGCTAAGTTGACCCTGGCTAGGGACATTTGTGGCTGAAACAGGAGGCTTGCTAGGGACATTTGTGGCTGAAACAGGAGGCTTGCTAGGGACTTTTCCTTGAAAAAGTACCCTTGCCAGCCGCACATATGCGTATACATTACATAGAGAGTGCCCCCCGGGCCCTGCCCTCCTGGGTTAGGTTCTGGTACTCGCTGCAGCTTATATACGAGAGAATTTACTGCAATTCTATATAAATGGCCCTATAGTGGACTTGCTCAAGTCCATAGATCTTGCTATGAGAGATTTGAAATAAGGTGGGAAAATGAAAATGAAAAACTACCCCCCCCCCGACCTCCTCACCTACCCCTTCTCAAGTGTAAGTGATACCATCTGAGCAGTGTGTTTATCTCATTAGGCCACACCAAAAAATTAAGTTGGTCTACGGATCACCCTCTCCATATTTTCGGGAATACAAACTCTTTTTTTTCTTTGAAAAAAATCTTGTCTACGGATTTAGCCTGCTTCAGTTTCTACAAGTTTTCTCTTTGTGATGTTTGGCAAAATGTTTAAAAAAATAAGATTTGTTTGCTCGCCTCACTTTCCCACCAAGGAATCCATTGGACACCAAAATATTCGCACCATTTTTTCAAAACCTGTAGACCAACTTATTTTTTTGGTGTGGCCTTAACTGGGACTGGCTGTGGTGGCCTGATATGACCCTCCAGTAACACAATCCCACACCACCACCCACACTCACCTACTCACTAAGTTAGGTCTTGTTGTGAAGTTATCACCCCAAGTGATCATCCCATGTGATCACCTTATATGATCACCCTATATGATCACCTTATGTGATAACCTGATTACCCCAAGTGATCATCCCATTTGATCACCTTATATGATCACCCTATATGATCACCTGGTCATTCCAAGTGATCACCATATATGATCACCCCATGTGATTACCTGATTACCCCAAGTGATCATCCCATGTGATTACCTCATGTGATCATCTCATGTGATCATTCCATATGATCACTTGCTCATTCCAAGTTATCATTCCATGTGATCACACCCATGTGATCACCTTGTGATTACCCCATATGATCACCTGATTACTCCAAGTGATCACCCCTAATGATAACCCCTTATGATCACCCTATGTGATCACCTGATCATTCCAAGTGATCATCTTATGTGATCACCCCATATGACCACCTTATGTGATCACCCCAAGTGATCATCTTATGTGATAAACCCATAGGATCACACCATGTGATCACCTGATTATTCTGAGTGATCATTCAATGCGATCATCTGATTACCCCAAGTGACGCACTCAGCCTCACTGTTTGAAATTCCCACACTGTGTGTGCTGTTATCTGCTTGTCTTAGAATGTAGGTTGAATTTTATGGTCAGCCTGACCCCTAACCCAGTTATCAGCTTTCACTCCCACCTCCCACCCTCCCCCACTAACCCCCACCAGTGTCACAAAAGTTTGCCACCCTGTTACCCTCTGAGCACAGCAGAGAGAGGAGAAGGATGGGGGGTATAGTGGCGTTGGAAGGATAGCTCAGGGACTGCCGCCAGTCTAGCCCTATAGGAAACAAAGGCTGTGGCACAAGAATAGGCATCTAACACATTAGAACAGCACTCAAAACTTTATATTGCTTATTGCTATTGCTTATAGCTATTGCTTATAGTTCCTTCAACTCATGCAGTGGATTATAATTATGCAGGCGTGGCCTTCATCCTCCTTGACCAGATCTATACACAGGGCCCCAAACATCAGCCACAGCTTTAACTGGAAACCAAAGCCCATATATGTGCCCTATAGGATGTCCTTTAACCCAGGGTGCACCTTATATGGGGGTATGTGGGACAGCTCACAATCACCCTCCAGGTTTGTCCTAGAGACTTATATGAAAATCACACTTTGCCTCATGCGATAATGCCTTACTGAAGAAATTTTTTTTTTTAAATTACCCCCCTCCCAACCTAGGTATTTTGAAGCCCCAACCAGAAACACATTATGTTGTATTTTTGCCTTAGTTTTGGAGGAATGGCTTGCTAAATTTGGGTGGGTATGACCATAACTATAATTAGCATAATTTATGCTAATTAGCTAAATTAGCATACATTTTTATTCTTTTAGCATACATTTTTATTCTTTTGATATGGAAGTGATATTTTCATTCTGTTTTCACCATAGAAAACAAGGTCTTGTGAAAAGTTCCTTAAAACAGGATCATTGATTTTCTTATTTAGAATGAAAATCGTGTTTCCATGGCAACATTAATCAACAAAAATGCCTAATTAGGCCGAAAAACATTCGTTTTACATGCCAAATTTGGAATCTTTTCACCAAAAACAGAATGTTTTATCAAAAATCATTGAATTCTCCATAAAAAGTAGCAGTTTCAGGCATATTTTATCCTATTCTAGCCCACAGTGGTGCCCCCTGGTGGCTAAATCCGGTACTAAATCCTGTGGGACCCCCCATTTCTGCTTCCTGGCTTACATTATTCTAGTCTTGGAGATATTGATCCATGAATATGAAATGATGCAGTCATCTCGCTACAGCCATGAGCTCTATCTCTCATTGTATTTAAGTAAATCTTGCATCTTGATTTGCATAATGATGCATATTAAGGTGTGTAACGTGGGGTATACCTCTTCTGACCACTACCATGTGGATGCATACCGGTATTATCAATTGATAACTTACAAACCTTTTTTTTCATACATTTGGTCCTTACTTTGGATATAGAAATAGTTTCAATATTCTCTTTTCTGCATAATTATAAATCCCCAGGAATCATTCTATCAATTGATATAATATATTGTTTCTATTTGGAATATAATTTTTGTTGCCATGGCAACACACTTTTATGGGAACCCTTACTGAAACCTCATTTTTTATTTAAAACATTCCATTTACATTTCAATTGGGCTCCCCTATAGAAGAAATGCAAGAAAATAATGTTTTTGAAGGAACCACCTTTTTCTACATGAAAAAGTAACTAAAATCAAGTTTTCCTATTTATGGCCATTATAGTCATAATCAGTACCAAAAATCCCGCAGGAATGTACCTTTCTCCTCATCTGCCCTCTAAAAATCCCACCCTTTTTACTATCAGAAAAGACTAACAGGTATTATACCCCTTAGACTGTAGGTCTGTAAAGTGAAACATTGGTTAAACTCAAGGCTCTAATTCTCATAGAGAGATGCAGTATACGTGTCCAAGTCTAACATGCCATTAGGCCAAAAAAAAAATAAAGGTGACATGTTCAATAAAGTTGAGGTAGGTAGGTCAGATTTTTTTTCTAGTATTCAAGGCCTCATAATAGTTAAACTTTCCAATGATATCACTGGTTTTTGTAAGAAAGGACCCGCATGAAATAGGATAAAATTATAGAAAGATATGTGTACAGTGTATATGTGTCAAATAAAAATATTGAAAATGAAAATTAAAAGCTGAGCTGAGGTCGGTCGGCAGGCCAGGAACCAAACTTTTATTTGCCTAGGTAAAACTTTGTCAGACCTAAGAATAACCTGCTCACCCAAAGTACTATAAATCTGTCATGCCCTTTTACGGGGTGCTGTGAAAAAGTAGACCAACTCCCCCACAGGGCTATATAGGGCAAACTGTTTCCCAGGCCTGCTGGAGCGACCAGTAAGGGACGAGTCATTTATTGCTAGGTGGTGTTGGGGGGGGGGGCTTGTTAGATATAGGGGGGGTCATTTTGAAAGAGCTCTTAATGGGGGGGGGGGGGGTCGCGATCATTTTTGTTATAGTGGTTGGGGGGTTCGGAAAAAAATCTGCTGATCTGCCAAAATCATTCAGCCCCCCCCCCCCCACTAGCAATAAATGACTCGTCCCTAAACACCCTACAACTTCAGCTGGTGTTGGAATTTGAAGATAGTGACACTAGTGGCCTTGTAGATATAATGTAGTGGTTTGGGTACCACCAAACCTATGAGACTAGACGGGGTACAGCATTATCCAAAAGTGGTATATAAATGAATAGAGCAGAGTGCCTCTATTGCCCGGGGGCACTCTCTCAGATATTGATATCATGTGCGGACATACTTTCAAGGGAAAGGGGCCCTCTTGGCTTTTCCTCGAGCGCCCTTTATTAGTGCTGTTTTTTAAGGCAATTTTGAAGGGAAAGGGGTGCCATTTCGGACCTTGGATAGTCTGGACCTACCATTTCTTTCCATACAAATGAGTATTTTAAGGCACATTGTTGAATTCTCTGAATACCTTTTCCTGGCGTTGGGGGGGGGGGTACTTTTTTAAGCCTATCCTTGATTAAAGGGTATGCTATGTGGACCTTTTCCTTGAAAAGGATTCCCAAATTTCCATACTTTTGTCCCCGTGGATACGGTGCAAAAACCAATGGGTTGTTTACACATGCAACTACAGAAAAGATAGGGAGTACCCCCCCCCCAGTGAACAGCAAACGTTTAGAGAATGTTCGTGAACGTCATTTTAAAGCTAGAAACTGAACATTAGGTTTTAATGTTTTCCAACATAAATGAAATGTTCAGCAAAAGTTTACTAATGTCCATAAAGGCTTTAAAACAAATGTTCATATATATGTTTTATAATATCAAACAAATGTTTGTTAACATCAACAGTAATTTTGAATGTGAACATTCATTCCAAACATTTTAAAACATAATAAAACATTCAACAAATGTTTATAGAATGTTTTCTAACATTTTAATATGTCTGTTTATACATATCTTCCACACAAGGCGGCAGGCCAATCGATGGGGAGATTTTCCCTGTAGGTTCTGTAATCTAAAGTTGCTTTAAATGCACACATTATCATACTTTTGCTTACTTCATGTATCCTTGGATCAAAACTTTAATTCCAAGTCATGCTTGATAGATTATGACTGGTATTATCATATTCTATTGGATTAAATGAAATAATCCTGATGAAGACACCCATTGCTTGTTACCAAGAAATACACATGCCCTCTGATGACAATATCCTATTGCACCAGTCCTAGAGATTTTTGCTCAGGGATTACAGGTATAATGTGCTTCAGGAGAATTCTATATGAAGATACTTCTCTGTGCACAACAAATGGTTATGTTCTGTCATTAATTTGGCAGGCACAATAGTTTGGGCAGTAGGTACCTATACAAAATACAAAGTCAAAATATCCCAGCGGTTATGCTAATAGAAAAGTTTAAGAATGTTCTCCAATGTTTCTGAATGTTAAAAATTATGTTTTAAAATGTTAGAAAAAAACGTTTGTATGAACATTGAAAAACGTCAGAATGAGTCAACGTTTTAATGTTAGAATAACATTCAAAACAAACATTTCCAAACTTTCAAATTATGTTGAAAAATGTCAAAAAACGTCTTTTTGTTCACCCTCCCCCCGGTCCTATCGAGATGGTACCATTATAACCATTATGCCTGCGTACAAAGTGATCACGTATTAGATGGACACCCAATGCACCGACGTCCGTAGAGGATCAGCAAACGTTTTGATTGGCATTAAAAGGAATGGATATTTCCAGTTTCAAGATCAAGGAGCAACCCAGTCAACAAAAATAAACGTTATTAAACGTCAAAAATCTGTTAACGTTTGACTGAAAGAGCCATAGGGAAATGTTCTGAAACGTTTTTTTTTTTTTGACTGGGAACTACAGTAGGCTAAACTTCTACTTTTCTAATAGACCCTATAAAAATAAAATTGCCCTCTTCGGATTTTCTTTTTCAACTGGCCCCTTAGATCAATTTGACATCTAAAAGAAAGCTAATTTTGATATATTTCACATGTAAATCATATGAATACTGATAGAACTATAAAGCAGTTTTCGCAGGCCACAGGGCCACAATCTTGAACATTTCAAATTGCCCAATTATGTCAGCTTGGCATCGGTATGATTCTCAAAGCACATGGTGACTTCCTGTACCCAAACCACTCATTCCATAACCTCTTTTTTTTTTTTTTTTTGCAAGGTTGCCTGGAAAAACAGCCCTTGGCAACCAGTCTAGATTACTTACCCTTTTCTTGCTTTGCTTGGCCTGGTCTTTTTTATTTGTAGAAGGTCCACACACCTCGCACCTACAACCAGGTCCAGGGGGTTCTAAAATTATCGTCCCCTTCTCCAAGAGTGCTCTGATGTACTGCCCACCATGCTTGAGCGCATCCTTCCAGGCTGGACGACTTGAAGAAAGGCCGCAGATATCCAGGACAAATCGACTTGGTGTGATCCATTTGTTGATGCCATCTGGGTTATTGTAAAGCAGACATGGCTCCCTGATGTTAGATCTCTTGCCACCATTCTTCTTTTCCCCTTGCAATATCATATGCGTGAGGCTTAGATGCCCATGTTTGCCATCACATTCTACGTCAATGAATGGTATGCCTCCATATTCCTCCTCCATTTTCAACCAATGGTTATGGCACCAAGGAGAGTTGACTGTACTGCCTCGCTCCCGCTACTGGTTTCGCTTCCCGATTCTGACGCTTCCCTACTTGGTTTGCCTAAGAAATTGGTGGGCAGTGGCGTATACCTATAGGGAGTGCTCCTTATTTAACAATGTTGGGGGTCGGGGCCCGGGTGGGGAGGTTAACCACTCTCTACCCCTCAAGGCGGGGCGAAATGGTTTTGATAAAAGCCATACAAAGGAAGGACAAAAAAATATCCTTTCTTTAGAACCCAAAAAAGGAAATTAGCTTAGTAAGGGATCATACCCCGGGTCAGCCGTGAAAAAGGCCATCCACAGATGACATGCTGAGGGGGGGGGGTGCCATGATGGAATTAATTTTTCATAGGCTATAGGCTAGCTTTATGGTGGCAAAATTTGCAACAATAAAAAATAAAACATGACGGGGAGGGGGGGGGCTAAAATGGTCAAATATGGTATAACGTCATTTATGGATGGCCCCCAAATTCTGAGGAAAGGGTGGATAAGACCGTGGTAAAAAAAATTCCTAGCGTCCAATAGAAAATCCACCACTTCCTGTAGTAAAATAATGAGCACTCCATAAAAGGGGGTCAGTGCCATCTGGGTCATGAACGTATATATATGGGCCATATGACTGACCCCGTCAGGTCAGATTCCAAGGGTAGACTTGACTAAGTCTCAGATCATGATAGTGCCTATATACGCCTGAAACCTAAGGGAGTGATCATTTTTCAACAACAGGGGGGGGGGCAGGTGGGTTTGAGGGGGGGTCAGAATTTTTTCGACCCTTTGACCAGGAGGGGGTCAAAATAATTTCACCTGTTTTCAGTGAAAAAGCCAGCGCGTTACTATAGGTGAAAAGGGCGCGTTCGCGCACGATTTTCGGCCCCTGAAAATCTTGACCCATCAAGAGGGGGGGGCAATATTTTTTTCGGGCGTCCGCGCGCAAACCAACCAGCCCCCCCTGTTGTTAAAAATTGATCACACCCTAATACTGTTCAACCCCATGGGTTCAAACACAATATACTGTAGTACCCTGGTGCTGAACTCAATTTTATAGGGTATTTGGTGCATTCTAGTGCATTTTGAGACCTCACTTGTGAGGCTTCTCAACTCATCTAATGAAAAAAAAAATCAGAAACTGAGTTTTAAGAGTATGATGAATGGTGGGACTTGGGGTGAGGGAGGGGGATGAGGGTAGGAGACTGAAGTTAGGGAATGATGAAACTGGGGATGAGGGTAGGAGACTGAAGTTAGGGAATGACGGAACTGGGGATGAGGGTAGGAGACTGGAGTAAGGGAATGATGGAACTGGGGATAAGGGTAGGAGACTGGAGTAATTGGAATGATGAAACTGGAGGTGAGGGTAGGACACTAAAGTTAGGGAATGACGGAACTGGGGATGAGGGTAGAAGTCATGGAGTACCTCTAGACATTCTACAAAAAGTATTTAACTCATCCAAATCAAGACCTAGGTGTATCCCTGTAGGCTACACTGAAATTTGCCAGGAGGCACCTCATACACAAGGGGGGCATATACATGTAGGGGCTCGTGGAGGGTTGTATATAGTGTTTGCTCCCTATTCGAGAGGGCGGGTCGATCGGTGCGGTTACCACCAGTAGGACCAGAGATCGCTTCGATCTCTGGTCTCTGCGGGGTGGTGGCAGCACTAGTCTTCGCTGCTCCAGTCCCTACCTGGGACCGCGTAGGGAGCTCAGTTGGTCTCTGGCTGCGGCCAGGACAACACCTGAACAGAATCGAGCTATACCTATAGCACCACTCAGAACATATGTAACTCCCAAATAAACGTGCCGGTTGCACTAACCCGAGCTAACTCGCCTGGTTTTACTTGACATTGACATCTCTCGAACTAGATCGAAGTTAGATAAGAACTTGAACCATTACATACACAAGGTATGGCCTAAAAAAAAGGTGTTTCCAGTTACCCGACCGACCTTTGCAAAACAGGGCCGACCCTACTATTTTTTGCTTTTTTTTGAAGATTTTTTTTTCATATTCTTAACATTTTTTTGCAGAATTATTTTAGAAATTTTCAATACGCTGAAGATTTTGTCGTTTCTTTCATCTATTTTACATATCTCATCCATATTCCTCATGTCTTTTACATTTGTCACATTTTGCCTTTATTAACTCACAATAAAATCAAAGAATTTGATGAATTTATTGATATCTTCCCTAACATTTCCTATACAAATGTAAAAAAACAAATAAAAAAAACACACACAATGTTTTTTTTAGCCAATACTAAAAAGCAGTACTCTGGGGTGGCAGTAGTAAAGCCAAGACAATCAATTAGGGTGAGTGAGTGAGTAATAGATGTTTTACGCCATTTCAACAGCTAAGGTCATATTCATGGTGAGAACTATATTACACAATTTCACAGAGCAATGTGTCGGTGCCCGCCCATGTGCACTACAAACATCCGAGGGGATAGGAAAGAGGAGAAATAGACCCTTTTAAGTGGGCTAGCGAAGCTCGGCAATCAATTAAGGAAAGGAGAGACAGAGACAGGGAGGATGGGAGAGAGTGAGGGCTGGAAGAAGGTGTGAGAGATGGATAAGACAGATGTGGAGTAAGGGAAAACTCGGGGTGCAACAGCTGAGAAAATTTTAAAAAATTCAACCTCAAAAGATTGTTCTGGTGATTTCTGGGAATTAATTCATAACTTTGGTTCTAATAGGAATATTTGGAAAATTCTTTCACCATTGGAAATGCCAGATTTGGACATCTTAATAAACATCCCAGCAAATTGGAGTAAGTGTGAGTCATAATGAGCTGCTATGTGTGAGCACCTTTCGGGTTATAACACCAGTGCGTCAGCTCATGTCACAAGGTGTCAATACTCACACTGTTTGACTCATTATAACACTTAGTGACTCATCTCCACAAGACATAATGTGGCACAAGTGTGAGCATGCATCAGTCTGTGTCAGTAGTCACACAGTGTGACACATAGTGACTCATTTCCTAACCCATTTGAGCTAACATCACGTCAGTATGTGCCAGTATGGGTGAGTAGTCACAGGGAGTGATGCATAGTGACTCATTTCCTTATTTGCGTGAGGTGCACTGAGTGAGCATGAGCCAGTCTGTGTGAGTAGTCACACGGACTGACCCATAGTGACTCATCTTTCAAAAGATAGGTGTTGACGCTTGAGTGAACATGGGTCACTATGTGTCAGTACTCATCTGCAGTGACTTGAAATGGCATCAGTGTCAGTATAAAGAGACTGGGGAAATTGTATAGTTCCACTATATACTTGCACTTTGGGTTGGGGCTAATTAGGGAATTGCTGTTTCTATTGATGCTGCCTTATAAATCAAAGTGTTTATAGATGATATCTATCAATATGTATATAGGGAATATAATGGTGACTGAAAACATGGGTTTATATTCTCTTTTGGTGTATTTTAAGACAATTTTCTTTGTCTATGGGAGATAACACTGAGTTTCAATTATCAACCTCCTATGTGGCATTCAGGCTTACATTAGTCTTGGTGTAGTAATTCCTTGAAAGTATGGTGCATGCTGCCCAAGGCGATGTCATATTACCATGGGAAACAGGTAAGAATTCATAATATGAGGTGAATTATAATGTTGTTTTGGGTGATAAAAGGAGCAAAGTGCCTCACTTCAACAAACACAACAGGTTCTGACACATGCGTCAGTATGCGTCACTATGCGTCACTATGTGTCAATACTCACAAATATTCACACACCTTGACTCACAGTGACCCATCCTGAAATTTTCTCTCCAGGAAGTACCTGACACATGTGTGACCATGCGTCAGTACTGCGTCAGTATTGTGTCTGATTGGTTGATTTCAAACTCCTGGTCCCTCATTGGTCCATTTCAAAGTTCCCGCTCTTTTCTTGGTTTCTTTGTTCTCAGTATTTCACAACACACAGACACAGAACAGCAAGGAGAGAAGACAAGGTGGGTAATCCTACAGAACTCCAAGTAACCTACAGTAATATATCATGGTATCTTCTTTTGTGCCCACCTTAATCTTTAGAGTCTCTTACAATCAGTATTGATACAGTTGATATAGCATAATTATGTCAGTAACTTGCAGGTTTGGGGGCCTGGGAGAGTGGTGGACTAGGTTGTGGTCAATTTGAGGGGCAAGAATATTATTTTTGTTTCGGGGGGGGGGGGGTGATTTTGTCTCCAAATAATTTTATCTTCCCCTGCCCCCATTAAAGGTCAACTCATCCAGGGAGAGGTTATGTACTTGGCTCAGGGGGAAATTCTAGCCCCCCCCCCCTCCAAAAATCTCACAACATATTTTGGAGGGAGGGGAGAAGGTGAGGAGGGTAAAAAATCTTGTGCTGATTATAATAAAGGTATTTGTGTAATGCATTATTGAACTCAAATTTTTAATTTTTATTTGACAGGCACAAAGAAGGCATTTTGAGGAATGGAAAAAGTGAACAAAGGAATCTACAGGAAACCCTTCCATGGACATAGATATGCAGCTCAATTGATGACAGTGATTCAGAATAAAAATGAATGCAGAATAAAGTCATACCCCCACCCCCCCTCCCCACATCCCTATCCTAGGGGAAAAAACCTGATGCATGTGTCAGGACGAGTCAGTATGTGTTAATGCCCAGGTGTCAGTATGAGTGGGCATGTGCCATGACACACGTGTCAGGCCTAAGTCAATATGGGTTATAGCTCAGGTGTTAGTATGAGTGTTGATTTGCCATGACGCATGTGTCAGGCCTGAGTCAGTATGTGTTATAGCCCAGGTGTCAGTATGGGTTTGCATGTGCCATGACACATGTGTCAGCATGTGTCAGTATGGGTCATCAGTCACACCTGGTGGCGCATTTTTTTTCTATACAGCACCAGTGTGAGTACTTACACACAGTGACTCAGAATGACACCAATTTGCTGGGATGTTTTGTCAGTTCTTCCGGCGGGAGTTCCGGCCCAGCGTATTTCTTAATTTCATTCATATATGTATACATTTATTCATACATGTCTACATTGATCCATACTTGTCTCCTGGGACCAGCTCAACGGTAGCTAGGGACTATAGTCATTATGACAGTACTGTCAAGATAACGATATCAGCTCAACATTATGAATATAATATATAATGAATAGACTTGAACTCGTTGGCTTCAGGGGGTGATAGAAGCATGAGCCGGAGGCAAATGCTTCTATCAAACCCATGAAGCCAACAAGTTCAAGTCTTTTCATTACATATTGCATATTTATAACACGGTTAGAGAGTTTTCAGTGCCGAAAATGGATAATATCGATTCCTATATCTGGCGATAGAGCACCCAAAATCCACGGCGAGCAGACAGCGGGGCGGACATGTTGAAACGTACTTTGACACGAAAGTAAATTCTCCATTTTTGAAGCTTATAGACCAAATATTGCAAAATCCTTTGGACAGAACATAGTTGAAACCATATTCTAACTCCCTGTCGGGTAGATTACTTGATATTCTAGGATTGGACATAGAACTGAGACACAGATACACATTTGCCTAGATCCTCCAACTGAGGCCGGCCTTTATTAGAACAACAATAAAGAAAAAATGAACCGTCACTGACTGAGTTTACACCTCGAATGAGCGGGAACACAAGAACCCCACCAGGGGAGAAGGGACTGGCCAGTGAGACCCCTGGTGTGGGAACATGTCAATACTGAATATACCCAAATATCATAAGTGATATTTGTCTCATATTCTAGGATTGGACATAGAACTGAGACACAGATACACATTTGCCTAGATCCTCCAAATGAGGCCGGCCAAGAACCCAAAACATTTTTTTTTTTTTTTTTTTTTTTTTTTTTACATTTGTCTGAACACATTAAATCTCTTAGCCACCAGATCGTCCTGAGTAAGTCTGTTCTTATAGTTCGATGAAATATACAGGAGGACTGACCAAGAGCGCCAGTCCCCGTACACTTTGACCAGGTGGAGAGGTAAGAAAGAAGAGAGGAAGGTAGCAGAGCCTCTCCTGAGACTGTGTGTAGAGAAGTCTCCCACTAATCCCGCATTAGAACACAGGTTCTTAAGCCTGGATGAGAAGTAATTATACGTGAAAGGAAACAGATAACTGTTTGGTGGTCTTGAACTCCTGGTTACATACAAACGTAAGGGTTTGACTGGGCATAGTGGAGAGTTGGCTGATTGAAGAATAGGGATCCTCTGTGTCCTGTCTTTGAATTGAATAGTCTTAGAACTATAAAGTTCAACATCCATACCACCAACCCAGAAAGTCACATCTCTGATCCGCAAGGTATGGGGGGACATGGTAACATGGGTAACTCGCAACAAGCAGCGATAAGAAAGGGTCACTGCGCACCAAAACACAAAGTCATTCCATACACCCATGTCCAAATGTTTATATATCAACAATAAATCCTGTGGAGACAAGGGGTCGACCTGGCGTGAAACATTTCCCAACAGTCTCTTTGCCCCTGTCAGTGTAGAGTGTATCAGGAAGCAAGTTGGATCCACATGGGGGACCCCCAGGTAGTCGTGTAACACCCAAACACTGGACACATAGTTAGCTATAGTGACGTAAGACACAGAACGTGTCAAGAAAGTAATATATAGACACATGGTCTCTACAGAGCATGGAATGGGGTCCAGTTCAAACTCCTCACAAAAAGAATAATATCTTTTCCATCTAGACTTATAAGCCTTCACCGTATTAGCTGACCAGCAGTGGTCCTTAAGCTCCTGCCAATCCTCCCACAAGGCCTGCAGATCTGCAACAACAATCAATAAACCCATTTATCAATTTTCCACAAATGTCTACACAGTCTGATTTGTTTAGACGAGAAAGACTGTCTGCCAAGACGTTGTCTACACTGGAAATCCTCAACGCCTTCAACTGGATATTGTAAAAACTGCACACCCAAAACAGTTCTCTTAGCCAAGACATTGTGTAGGCATTCTCACTACGACCAGTATTGATGGCAGCCTGTACTTGTGTGTTGTCTGTCACCACATATATAATATGATCCCGCCACAAGTTACAACATCTATGTGCTGCCTCCACAACCGGCCACAACTCCAACACATTAATGTGGTCGCTATGTTTCTCATCAGGAGCTCTGCAATCATGAGGGCATCTACTACAAGAGTCCTTCCACTTGCCCCAAAAGTAGTCCGATGAACAGTAGGCCCCAAACCCATATTTGGAGCTGTCAGTAAACAGATAATCTGTGGCACCACCATGACTCAATATCTTCGCCTTGCCGTTGAACCAAGCCATGAAGGATGACCACCAGATGAGATCCAATTGACTTATCTCATCTAATTCCACTGTTTTTTGGCCTGCAGTGCACTTTAGCAAATTATAAAGGCGTCTTGTGAAAGTCCTGCCACCTCTAGTCACGGTTGCACAATGTGCTAGCAGGCCTGCCAGCCTTTCTAAGTCCTTTGGTGCACACACATTAACACCTTGTAAGTCAGAGACTTTTTTCCTAACAGCTTCCATTTTGCCTTCATCCACACTTAATGTCATGTCGACTGTGTTGACAACAATGCCCAAGTACTTGGTGGTGGTAGAGGGTGGAACTAACTTCCTATACGACACACTGAATCCCAGGTCCTCCAGCGCATTACATAATGCTTTTTGAGAATCATCACAGTCATCATAATTCACACCGGAAATGAAGTAGTCATCAAGGTAGTTAATACAGTTTGGGAATTCTCCAGCCTCACCACACTTTACCACAAAGTCTGATATTTTGGTAAATATATATGGCGCACAGCGCAGACCAAAACACAGTCTGTTATCCAAGAAGAATTCTTGGCCGTAACCAACGTCCCAACTGAAGCCTTGGAATTCACGATGTGGGGGCAAAACACAAACTGTCCTATAAGCACTAGAAATGTCGGTGACAGAGCCAAATCCGTCTTGAGAAATTATCTCAGTGACGTCATCCAAGGACTTATACTTGAACTTGCTACAAGTGGTCGACATGTAGTCGTTGATGCAATCCAGTTCTGGTTCAGAACAGTCTGTTATAGGACGCAGTGAGCCATCAGACTTCTCAACTGCACCCAGTGCATGGACACAACGGGGTGTGTGCATGACCTTTTGAACCTTGCCTTCATTTAACTCACTCAATATATTGGTGGTCATATCTTGACAAAAAGGACTTTGTGTCAGTGATGTGTAATTTTTACAAAAATAACTCGTAGTACAATAATCATCCACTATAAGAAAACCCCTCGCCACTCCTGTCATGACATACATATCATCTCTGGTCACATTTGAACCAAAACCTCTAAGTCTAGAAGCAAACCGACAAGGCTTCAAACTACATGGCGAACCTTCCAATACATAGACACAAGTACAAGTTGACTCACAACACCGCTCGAAAACCGGCAACCAGCTGTCTGGTGCCACTTCCACCGCCATTACAGGTTTGTCACAGCCATAGCGATACACACATTCTTCTAGAATGATATCATTTTCAGTAATACTCACATATTCAGGAAGAGAATCCCATAAACATTTGTGTACACAGCCTAATTCTGCATGAACACCGCCATGTTCGTTGAGTGACAAAGACATCGGAGCGACTCCCAATCTACTAGCCACATCTGACCAACCGACACAATTACCCACAGTTGCTAACTCTGATTTGCTGAATACATCATCTTTCGCCCCACCTGTAATATTATCTGAGAATTCACAATTCCAACCATTGTACAGGGCATCCGAATATTCAGAACTACAACTATCCAATTTGTTAACAACAAATTCATCATCGCGCATATCACAACCCACAACTGGGTCACCGACATCACAGACCGAGTCTGCTTTGTTTACATCAATTGTCAAGCACGCAACTGCCTCCTTGCATACCTGAGTATAATTACTGTAGTCCAAACTATCTCTACTTGAGTTAACAACCTCATTATTGACAATTTCACAGTTTGGACAGTCCAAATCAAGTCATGCTGTATTATCGCCCGCACCGCCACCTGTACCACCGCCACCACCACTACTACCACCCCCACGACGAGGGCAGCTGAGCATACCATGGTCCGAGGCCCCACAGGAACAGTTGTGGCGGTACTGACAATTATTGTTACATGAGTAGCCCTGGGCATGATTATAACAAATCCCTCTGTCAGATGCTACACGTCTCCAACCAGACTGGCCTTGATTGCCATAACCTCCCCCTCTGCCACGGCCTCTGCCACGACCTCGGGAGTTGTTATTGCCCCTGTTATTAGATTGAGATGATTTGAGACCTGTAGCACCCAACCACATATTTGACAGATTCGTATCTACTACAGAGAAGGCACCCACACCATTTTCTTTAGCTCTCTCTCTAACTTCACCATCATATCCCACCAATGCCTCCGTTGTATACAACCCAGTTGATGCTAGAAATGTCAAATAAGCAATGTGAGATAATAATCCTGTAGTGTCCAAGCCTTTCTTTGCCAAGTCCTCTACAAGGCGAGCCAATAAATAAAATAATTTATCAGGATTTTCAAGAGTTAATGTCTTTTTCCTTTCAGCCACGGGTAGGAACCTCCTGATATCAAACTTACTGACTGTAGGGGTGCCAGCTCGTACAAAGAATTCCTCACGTCCAAGCTCCGGTTCAGCTCCAGTTGAAGACTCAGCACCATAGTTTAATGGTGTCTCCCGGCCATTGCCATCAACGACCCTTGCCGCCTCACGTAAGATCCCACTATTACCAGTAGCTCCAACAGTCCCACTATTACCGGTAGCTCCAGCATTGGTAGAATTTGGAGCATTCACTGGTTGTGCAGGATAGTTGACCGCCTCACTGCCCTGAGGAACAGGGGGTGAAGGACTCCTGAAGTTGAACTTAGTTGTATGAACTACACTTCCCTTGTCACCAGAATGGACGCCATTTTGAGTTGCCGGCGTCACCACCAACTTCTCCTCAATAAGTCTCTCTAGTCTGTCCATTCTCTCATTTAGACCTTGAGATAATTTTCTAAACTCAGCCAGTACGTCATCATTAGTAAGAATATCCAGACTTCTATTTAAGTCTTGCACGACATTTGAGGCTCCCGACGGCTGGCCTGCCCCGCGAGCCGCCTTTTCTGCTTTCACCCTATCCTGCTCAAATTCCGCTTCAATTTGGCTTTTCCTCCGCTCTTTACGAATCTCATGCTCTTTGTCATCTGCATAGAAAGGGCACTCCTTGCAATTTCCATGGTAGGTATTACCACATGTAGGGCACTTCGCCATGATAGAAAAAATGAACCGTCACTGACTGAGTTTACACCTCGAATGAGCGGGAACACAAGAACCCCACCAGGGGAGAAGGGACTGGCCAGTGAGACCCCTGGTGTGGGAACATGTCAATACTGAATATACCCAAATATCATAAGTGATATTTGTCTCATATTAAGGCTGAATTTAACATAAAAAATGATTAAACTTTCGAATCGAGCGACTTGCCGTGCGTCTTCGCCATTCTGTCAATACTACAGGTGCCGCCGCCTGGTGTGTACAGAATGGATTATATTTTAGACTGGCGCAGCCCTGTCCCAACGTGTTTGCAGTAGTAGGTCTATGAGAGTTGGAGTTTGAGGAGTTCGCCAGCCTAAGCATACGACAACATGAAACCAAGATGGCGGAGGGCCGTCTTGTCAATTGGCATAAGAAATTAATGGATTATATCATTTTTTAAGGTAAATACTTAGAATTAATGGTGGAAACCGTGTTATAAATGCAATATAAAATGGATAGACTTGCACTCGTTGGCTTCATGGGGTTTAACATGGTTTACACCATTAATTCTAAGTATTTACCTTTAAAATATTAGAATCCATTGTTTTCTTTTGCGAGTCGACAAGACAGCCCTCCGCCATCTTGGTTTCATGTTGATACGAGTTCAATCACTATACACCAGGCTGCGCCACTTTCACGGGAGTAAACTCGTGAACCCTTTCGGGGAGAAACGGTATGATCGGAAGTGTGTCCCTGGTACCGGTGAATATGCGAAAGTTTACTGCTCATATTTGACAAGCGAAATTGGCGCCACGTTAGCGCTTCTCCTCGAAAGACGTAACCGAGTAAACTTACTCACAGTGGGAACATACAGAAGGGATAGTAGTAGCATTGCTTTATACGTGTTCGCTATGGTTCCTCTCCTATTAAGTTAATGCCCGTGGTTAGTTGATAGGCTATACACCAGATGGCACGAGAGGTCATGTTGACAAACGCAATTGCGAACATGCACGGCCAGTCGCTCGCTTCGAAAGTTTAATCTTTTTTTATATCAAATACAGCCATAATATCTTGAAAGGAATCTAGTCGACAGGGAGGTAGAATATGGTTTTAACTATGTTATGTTCAAAGCATTTCATCAGATTTGGTACATTAGCTTCAAAAATGGAGGATTTACTTTCCTGTCAACTCGTTGTCAATGGATGTCCGGTCCGCTGTTAATTTGGGTTCCTTATCCCGAAATATCAGAGCTCATAATTATTATCCATTTTAGGAACTGAAATCAGTGCCTAAACTCGATAACCATGTTATATTCCAACTCAAAAATGCCTAAAGCTGATAGGCCCCTACAAGGATACATGTATTACAAGGACGCCCATGACTCTATACTCATTATCATGACTCAAGGATCATTATCATGACTCTTTAATCTAGATTTATGTATTTATGATCGGATATTATATTTCGATATAGAAATACAGCATTGCTGTAATAGCTGCTCGGTCGTATCATCTAGATTTATGTACTTATGATCGGATTAGTAATTGCTCACTATTTGTCAGCAATTAGTCAATATATGTTAGTACTTAGTCACTATATAACAGCAATTAGTCAATATACGTCAGTAATTACTCACTTTGTCAGCAATTAGTCAATATATGTAAGTAATTACTCACTATTTATCAGAAATTATTCAATATATGTCAGTAATTACTCACTCTTTGTAAGCAATTAGTCAATATGTGTCAGTAATTACTCACTATTTGTCAGCAATCAGTCAATATATGCCAGTACTTAGTCATTATAAAACAATACTTAGTCAATATATGTCAGTAATTACTCACAATTTGTCAGATATTAGTCAATAGTGAGCAATTACTAACATATATTGACTAAATGCTGATAAAATGTAAGTAACTACTACCATGTATTGACTAATTGCTGAAAAATAGTGATTAGTTACTAGCATATATTAACTTATTGCTGACAAATTGTCCATAGATACTGACATATCTTGACAAATACCAGTCAAGGCAGGATGCACAATTGAATCGATGGCTATTCCTCTGTTATATATTGACTATTTGCTGACATATTGTGAGTAAATACTGACATGCATTGATAATTGCTGATATAGAGTGACTAAGTACTGACATATATTGACTAATTGCTGACAAAGTGTGAGTAAATACTGATATATATTGACTAATTGCTGACAAATTGTGAGTAATTACTAATATATATTGAATGATTACTGACAAATAGTGAGCAATTACTAACATATAGACTAATTGCTGATAAATAGTGAGCAATTACTAACATATATTGACTAAATGCTGATAAAATGTAAATAACTACTACCATGAATTGACTAATTGCTGACAAATAGTGAATAATTACTAATATATATTAACTAATTGCTGACAAATAGTCCATAGATACTGACATACTTTGAAAAATACCAGTCAAGGCAGGATGCACAATTGAATCAGTGGCTATTTCTCTGTTATATATTGACTAATTGCTGACAGATTGTGAGTAAATACTGACATGTATTGATAATTGCTGTTATAGAGTGACTAAGTACTGACATATATTGACTAATTGCTGACAAATTGTGAGTAAATACTGATATATATTGACTATTTGCTGACAAATAGTGAGTAATTACTAATATATATTGACTAATTGCTGACAAATAGTGAGTAATTACTAATATATATTGATTAATTGCTGACAAATAGTGAGTAATTACCATCATACCATAGCACTAATACTAACCTGTTATGGCCTTAAACTCAATACATGTACCGTAAAAACACAGATTAAAACACAAATTAAAACACAGAATGGCGTCAACATTTTCAATCAAACAGCAGAGAATGGAGAAATGGAAAGATATCCATTCAGTGCAAACAGGGCTTGTGCAGGTATTGATGTGTAAAGCTTATCAACAGTGATAATGCACTGGTAGCTAGCATTTGGATCTAAAAGGTTTAAGCATGTGATCAAGCAATGGCTGCCTCCATTGAACAACTTGTTTGATGCTATACAAAGGTAGAGGAGGGGTCTTTCTTTTCTACTGTTCAGATTCCACTAGTCACTAGGTGCAGTCAGTAGTTTATACTTGCAAGCATATGAATTCTATAAGGGACCAATGGAACATATCTATATTATATTGAACAGTACCATGACTCTGCATAATTATGCTAATTATGCAAACAATATGCACGGATATGGAATGTTTGGTATCAATCTGGGGTGTTTCGTTCCCCTAAAGGACATGCCCCCCTAAAAAATTTGTTTCGGAAAAGAATAAGCGAAATCATTTTTTTGACTTGCGGCCTTTTCGGCCTGAGCTGGTCCACCTGCGCCCTACCTCCAGCCAAAACCTATCTGTTTTAAAGGGGGACTGAGTTGACGGTATTCAGGTCGCCACAGACCCGCCAATCTGTGGCCAGGCCGCAGCACTGCACCACTCCCAGGTCACTCAGACCACTGTGCTGCTTGACCAGTGAGCTCTCACTGTGACCTGGTTCCAGCCACCCAACCCCTCTGCACCCCATACACTCAGCCTCACCACCAAAACCCTCACTGTGACCACTGCAGCCCACCCCACCCAGCCAACCCAGCTGATGGATGTTACATTGGACTGGGCTTGGGTGCATTTACATCTAGGTTTCAAACTTTTGTAGAGCACTATTGAGAAATACTATAGGATGTGTCGGGGGGTGGAGGGGGTGGGCAGAAGATTTTTTGGGGGTTGGGGCCATTAACCCCAGACCACCCCCACCAGAAAATTTGCAATTTTCACCAAAAGCTTAAGAACTATAGCTGCAAGCCATACTGGAGCAAAAATAAGAACTACAGATTTAATATGGCGGCAGAAGATGTTTTCCCCATAATTTTGGGGTTGGGGCCATTCACCCCAGAGCCCCACCCCTGAAAATTTGCAAATTTTTACCCAAGGCTTTATAGATCTAGGTTGCAAACCTTACTGGAGCACAAATAAGAACTAGAGATTTAAGGTGTGGGGGCAGAAGATGTTTTCCCCATAATTCTGGGCTTGGGGCCATTCACCCCAGAGCCCCCCCTGAAAATTTGCAATTTTTACCCAAGTCTTTATAGATCTAGGTTGCAAACCTTACTGCAGCACAAATAAGAACTAGAGATTTAAGATATGGGGACAGAAGATGTTTTCTCTATAATTCTGGGCTTGGGGCCATTCACCCCAGAGCCCCCCTCCAAGAAAATTTGCAATTCTTAGCAAAGGGTTTATAGATCTAGCTTGCAAACCTTTCTAGAGCACAAATGAGAACTACATATCTATGGTGTGGGTGGTAGGAGATTTTCTGGTATATTTCTAGGACTTGGGGCCATTCACCCAAGAGCCCCACCCCTGAAAATTTGCAATTTTTACCCAAGGCTTTTAGAGAACTAGGTTGCAAACCTTACTGGAGCACAAATAAGAACTAGAGATTTAAGGTGTGGGGGCAGAAGATGTTTTCCCCATAATTCTGGGCTTGGGGACATTTACCCCAGAGCCCCCCCTGAAAATTTAAAATTTTTACCCAAGTCTTTATAGATCTAGGTTGCAAACCTTACTGGAGCACAAATAAGAACTAGAGATTTAAGGTGTGGGGGCAGAAGATGTTTTCCCCATAAATATGGGCTTGGGACCATTCACCCCAGAGCCCCCCCCCCCTGAAAATTTGCAAATTTGTACCCAAGGCTTTATAGATCTAGGTTGTTAACCTTTCTAGAGCACAAATGAGAACTACATAGTTATGGCGTAGGTGGCAGATTTCTTTTATATAATTCTAGGGCTCAGGGCCATTCAGCCCAGAACCCCCCCCCCCCACCAGAAAATTTTGCTTTTCACCAAAAGCTTTAGATCTAGTTCCAAACCTTACTGGAGCATAAATAACTACAGATTTAAGGTGTGGGGACAGAAGATGTTTTCTCTATAATTCTGGGCTTGTGGCCATTCACCCCAGAGCCCCCCTCCAAGAAAATTTGCAATTTTTAGCAAAGGGTTTATACATCTAGCTTGCAAACCTTTCTAGAGCACAAACAAGAACTAGATATCTATGGTGTGGGTGGTAGGAGATTTTCTGGTATATTTCTAGGACTTGGGGCCATTCACCCAAGAGCCCACCCCCTAAAAATTTGCAATTGTTACCCAAGGCTTTAGAGAACTAGGTTGCAAACCTTACTGGATCACAAATAAGAACTAGAGATTTAAGGTGTAGGGGCAGAAGATGTTTTCCCCATATTTTTGGGGTTGGGGCCATTCACCCCAGAGCCCCCCCCTGAAAATTTGCAATTTTTACCCAAGTCTTTATAGATCTAGGTTGCAAACCTTACTGGAGCACAAATAAGAACTAGAGATTTAAGGTGTGGGGGCAGAAGATGTTTTCCCCATAAATATGGGCTTGGGACCATTCACCCCAGAGCCCCCCCTGAAAATTTGCAAATTTGTACCCAAGGCTTTATGGATCTAGGTTGTTAACCTTTCTAGAGCACAAATGAGAACTACATAGTTATGGTGTAGGTGGCAGATTTCTTTTATATAATTCTAGGGCTCAGGGTCATTCAGCCCAGAACCCCCCCCCCCACCAGAAAATTTCGCTTTTCACCAAAAGCTTTAGATCTAGTTCCAAACCTTACTGGAGCATGAATAACTACAGATTTAAGGTGTGGGGACAGAAGATGTTTTCTCTATAATTCTGGGCTTGGGGCCATTCACCCCAGAGCCTCCAAGAAAATTTGCAATTTTTAGCAAAGGGTTTATAGATCTAGCTTGCAAACCGTTCTAGAGCACAAATGAGTGTGGGTGGTAGGAGATTTTCTGGTATATTTCTAGGACTTGGGGCCATTCACCCAAGAGCCCCACCCCTGAAAATTTGCAATTTTTACCCAAGGCTTTAGAGAACTAGGTTGCAAACCTTACTGGAGCACAAATAAGAACTAGAGATTTAAGGTGTGGGGGCAGAAGATGTTTTCCCCATAATTCTGGGCTTGGGGCCATTCACCACAGAGCCCCCCCCCTGAAAATTTGCAAATTTTTACCCAAGGCTTTATAGATCTAGGTTGCAAACCTTTCTGCAGCACAAATAAGAACTAGAGATTTAAGGTGTGGGGGCAGAAGATGTTTTCCCCATAATTCTGGGCTTGGGGACATCCACCCCAGAGCCCCCCCTGAAAATTTAAAATTTTTACCCAAGTCTTTATAGATCTAGGTTGCAAACCTTACTGGAGCACAAATAAGAACTAGAGATTTAAGGTGTGGGGGCAGAAGATGTTTTCCCCATAATTCTGGGCTTGGGGCCATTCACCACAGAGCCCCCCCCCCCCTGAAAATTTGCAAATTTTTACCCAAGGCTTTATAGATCTAGGTTGCAAACCTTACTGGAGCACAAATAAGAACTAGAGATTTAAGGTGTGGGGGCAGAAGATGTTTTTCCCATAAATATGGGCTTGGGACCATTCACCCCAGAGCCCCCCCCCCTGAAAATTTGCAAATTTGTACCCAAGGCTTTATAGATCTAGGTTGTTAACCTTTCTAGAGCACAAATGAGAACTACATAGTTATGGCGTAGGTGGCAGATTTCTTTTATATAATTCTAGGGCTCAGGGCCATTCAGCCCAGAACCCCCCCCCCCCCACCAGAAAATTTTGCTTTTCACCAAAAGCTTTAGATCTAGTTCCAAACCTTACTGGAGCATAAATAACTACAGATTTAAGGTGTGGGGACAGAAGATGTTTTCTCTATAATTCTGGGCTTGTGGCCATTCACCCCAGAGCCCCCCTCCAAGAAAATTTGCAATTTTTAGCAAAGGGTTTATACATCTAGCTTGCAAACCTTTCTAGAGCACAAACAAGAACTAGATATCTATGGTGTGGGTGGTAGGAGATTTTCTGGTATATTTCTAGGACTTGGGGCCATTCACCCAAGAGCCCCCCCCCCCTAAAAATTTGCAATTGTTACCCAAGGCTTTAGAGAACTAGGTTGCAAACCTTACTGGATCACAAATAAGAACTAGAGATTTAAGGTGTAGGGGCAGAAGATGTTTTCCCCATATTTTTGGGGTTGGGGCCATTCACCCCAGAGCCCCCCCCCCCTGAAAATTTGCAATTTTTACCCAAGTCTTTATAGATCTAGGTTGCAAACCTTACTGGAGCACAAATAAGAACTAGAGATTTAAGGTGTGGGGGCAGAAGATGTTTTCCCCATAAATATGGGCTTGGGACCATTCACCCCAGAGCCCCCCCTGAAAATTTGCAAATTTGTACCCAAGGCTTTATGGATCTAGGTTGTTAACCTTTCTAGAGCACAAATGAGAACTACATAGTTATGGTGTAGGTGGCAGATTTCTTTTATATAATTCTAGGGCTCAGGGTCATTCAGCCCAGAACCCCCCCCCCCCCCCACCAGAAAATTTCGCTTTTCACCAAAAGCTTTAGATCTAGTTCCAAACCTTACTGGAGCATAAATAACTACAGATTTAAGGTGTGGGGACAGAAGATGTTTTCTCTATAATTCTGGGCTTGGGGCCATTCACCCCAGAGCCCCCCCTGAAAATTTAAAATTTTTACCCAAGTCTTTATAGATCTAGGTTGCAAACCTTACTGGAGCACAAATAAGAACTAGAGATTTAAGGTGTGGGGGCAGAAGATGTTTTCCCCATAATTCTGGGCTTGGGGCCATTCACCACAGAGCCCCCCCCCCTGAAAATTTGCAAATTTTTACCCAAGGCTTTATAGATCTAGGTTGCAAACCTTACTGCAGCACAAATAAGAACTAGAGATTTAAGGTGTGGGTGCAGAAGATGTTTTCCTCATAATTCTGGGCTTGGGGCCATTCACCCCAGAGCCCCCCCTGAAAATTTGCAATTTTTACCCAAGTCTTTATAGATCTAGGAGCATAAATACTGGAGCATAAATAACTACAGATTTAAGGTGTGGGGACAGAAGATGTTTTCTCTATAATTCTGGGCTTGGGGCCATTCACCCCAGAGCCTCCAAGAAAATTTGCAATTTTTAGCAAAGGGTTTATAGATCTAGCTTGCAAACCGTTCTAGAGCACAAATGAGTGTGGGTGGTAGGAGATTTTCTGGTATATTTCTAGGACTTGGGGCCATTCACCCAAGAGCCCCACCCCTGAAAATTTGCAATTTTTACCCAAGGCTTTAGAGAACTAGGTTGCAAACCTTACTGGAGCACAAATAAGAACTAGAGATTTAAGGTGTGGGGGCAGAAGATGTTTTCCCCATAATTCTGGGCTTGGGGCCATTCACCACAGAGCCCCCCCCCCCCTGAAAATTTGCAAATTTTTACCCAAGGCTTTATAGATCTAGGTTGCAAACCTTTCTGCAGCACAAATAAGAACTAGAGATTTAAGGTGTGGGGGCAGAAGATGTTTTCCCCATAATTCTGGGCTTGGGGACATCCACCCCAGAGCCCCCCCTGAAAATTTAAAATTTTTACCCAAGTCTTTATAGATCTAGGTTGCAAACCTTACTGGAGCACAAATAAGAACTAGAGATTTAAGGTGTGGGGGCAGAAGATGTTTTCCCCATAATTCTGGGCTTGGGGCCATTCACCACAGAGCCCCCCCCCTGAAAATTTGCAAATTTTTACCCAAGGCTTTATAGATCTAGGTTGCAAACCTTACTGCAGCACAAATAAGAACTAGAGATTTAAGGTGTGGGTGCAGAAGATGTTTTCCTCATAATTTTGGGCTTGGGGCCATTCACCCCAGAGCCCCCCCTGAAAATTTGCAATTTTTACCCAAGTCTTTATAGATCTAGGTTGCAAACCTTACTGGAGCACAAATAAGAACTAGAGATTTAAGGTGTGGGGGCAGAAGATGTTTTCCCCATAATTCTGGGCTTGGGGCCATTCACCACAGAGCCCCCCCCCTGAAAATTTGCAAATTTTTACCCAAGGCTTTATAGATCTAGGTTGCAAACCTTACTGCAGCACAAATAAGAACTAGAGATTTAAGGTGTGGGTGCAGAAGATGTTTTCCTCATAATTTTGGGCTTGGGGCCATTCACCCCAGAGCCCCCCCTGAAAATTTGCAATTTTTACCCAAGTCTTTATAGACCAAGGTTGCAAACCTTACTGGATCACAAATAAGAACTAAAGATTTAAGGTGTGGGGGGCAGAAGATGTTTTCCCCATAAATCTGGGCTTCGGGCCATTCACCCCAGATCCCCCCCTGAAAATTTGCAAATTTTTACCCAAGGCGGTGTAGAGGTACGTTTTATACATAACCATAGCGTTTGGTACCGTCTGACGTGGCGGGTGAGTCGAGTCGTTGGATGTTCCTCAGGTTCCGGATAGGTGGCAGCACCGATCCGGGTCTGTGGGGACATCTGACGACGAACACCTAGGTTCTTATATAAAGACCAGGGCTCAGCCGCTACGCCAGAGGCCCTTCTGGCCTCCGATCATGTAAGACCATCTTTTAATAACTAATAGCTGCCCTATCACCAACTACCGGGTGGCCGTGAGTGTGTATTTAATAAACTATCCGTTGGCATACACTTGAATCACCGTCTTACTCCTTCTTTCCTGAATAGTAAGGCCCGAACCACCAGGTCCGTAAGACTAAAACCATTACACTGGTGCCGTGACCAGTTAATTCTGGTGTATAGCCCGGACGTTATAACGTCCAAACGGCTAGTACATGGGTTAGATAGCCTCGCGGAAGCTAACCCAGAAGGGCAATCGGTTGCCCAGGATTGTTTGTTTGTTTGTTTAGTTTTACGTCTGGGGGCCATCAAGGAACTCAGACATTCAAGGTTTCTCGGACATTAAGTCCTTTCTTTTCTTTTTGGACAGGTATTTATATGCTGCTTGCCCGACACAGCAGTGACCGAATCTATGAATGACCGAATCTATGAGATGAATGACCGAATCTATGAGGAGGGTCGAGGGGGAAAACCGCTACCGGGGCTTCATTCCCCTACTCTTTTCGAAGGATAGCAAGTGTTCTTTTATTTGCCTGGTCCCATAGGCAGGGCCAGACAAACCACGGCCTTTGATCACTCAGACGTGGTTCACTGAGGGGGAATCCCATGGCAAAAAAACAAGCATGTAAGCCCAGGCCCGCGCATATGGACACCAGCTACCCACACGCTCATCCCAAGACACAAGAAACCCCAAGTTTGTCGCCTTTTACGAATCTGGTATGCCCACTGTTAGTATGGAAGGAGATTTCTCCTTGTGGACTCCCAATGAAGTTATTTTGCTCCTTCATGCCCTCACATGAAGGTCCCCACTCCACAGGGGGAGGTTGCCCAGGAGAATGGCAATGGGTCATTGTTGATCCAAACCCATTCGAACTCCCGAGATGCAGACTCTGCATCTTGGAGGGATCCCAAACCTCACTATAAAATGGATAGTGAGGAGAATTTACCAGACTCTGTACGACGGGAACAATCCATACAGAGACAGGGTAATTTGATAAGTCAACAATCACTTGTTGACGAATTAAGTAACTCGATGTTCGAAGTTGGTGGTAGTACTAACCCAGAACATCCGGCACCTATGCAAAAGAGGGTTACGTTTGGAGAATTACCTTACAGTATACCCAGACCCGGACTACCAATATTAGATTACAGCGCCAAAGACGGCGACGTAACCTATGCGGTACCAGAGGGTGAGGAATTTAAACAGCCGGATGTCCTGTTGTTAAACGAAACTTATGTTACTTTGAACGAGAATCTAAATACCTTGGTCAAAGCGAAAGATGAAGTATTCAATGAAAAACTTCAGCTAGAAGAAGACTTAATCGGCATGCGAAACGATTTCGAAGCCAGAAAGAGTGAATACATGAAAGAATTAGAAAGTGAAATAAAACTTCAAGAGATGAGAAAGTCATTCAATAAAGAATATGACAACAGACACACTCGTATCCAGACATACATAGATACAAATGATCAATTAAGTCTTGATAAGGCAAATTACGAATCCGAAATAAGCCGATATCAAAACGAATTAGAGAAATTGAAACTTCAGTGCAGTAAGCAAGCTGAAGACAATGAAACCATCCCGGTGGGTATTATAGCTTATAATAAACAACTGGAGGAGGATAGACAGAAACTCACGAATGAGCTTCAGGAATTGCAAACTACTGCAATAACCCTCGAAAAGTATGTAGAAGCCGCACAATTGACTATAGGTACTATAGATCCAAATGTGGTCTCTACAATGTTGGCGAAATCATCCCAAGATGAAACTCCCACCAGATTCAACCCATTCGTTAGCAATGGGGCTGATAAAAATGTAGTATCCGGAATCTATAAGAAACCAGATAACACCGCAGTTAGCGGAATGAGTATCCAGAATAGTAATTGCCCACAGGGGACTACTAATCAAGGATCTAGGAATAGTGCATCAACACCTCAAGCTCCGGTGCTTGATACAGTAGGCCCTGCACCACCGATACCGGATTTGAGTCATAAAATGTAGCAGCTGAGCCCTGGTCTTTATATAAGAACCTAGGTGTTCGTCGTCAGATGTCCCCACAGACCCGGATCGGTGCTGCCACCTATCCGGAACCTGAGGAACATCCGACGACTCGACTCACCCGCCACGTCAGACGGTACCCAACGCTATGGTTATGTATAAAACGTACCTCTACAGCTTTATAGATCTAGGTTGCAAACCTTACTGGAGCACAAATAAGAACTAGAGATTTAAGGTGTGGGGGCAGAAGATGTTTTCCCCATAATTTTGGGCTTGGGGCCATTCACCCCAGAGCCCCCCTCCAAAAAATTTACAATTTTTACCAAAGGGTTCATAGATCTATGTTGCAAACCTTTCTAGAGCACACATGAGAACGACATATTCAAGGTGTGGTTGGCAGGAGATTTCTTTTATATAATTCTAGGGATCAGGGCCATTCACCCCAGAGCCGGGAGGGGACTGGGGAGTCTGTCTCCTAACCACAAATTATGAAAAAAAGTCTTCAATTCCCTCGCCCTAAAAAATCTGGTGTTATTTCTACAAGACTTATCCAAAAGTGTGCACCCAAGTTGTCTACACAAAGTATCTGAGAGAATTTTCATATTTTCCTGGGGGGGCTGGACCCTAAGCCCAGAATTATGGAAAAATCTTCCACTCCCGTGTCCCTTAATCCAGTGTTGTTAAGGTGTCACGGTAGTAATAGGGCCAAGGACGTTCTGATCCCCCCCCATCTTCCACCATAAAACTGGCGTCAATCGGGTTCTAATTTGATGGCGTTCATAAATAAAGGCTTAAATTAAAGCTGAAGTCATTCTTGATTTTTTTAGCATGGTCAACCATAACGGAGTCAGATCCATTTTTGCACCAGTTGCCATGGAACCCACCATGTTGAATAAATTAAATGATACAGGCGCCCCTGACAAGTCACAAATGTGACCTTGGACCCCTCTCTGACAAAATAGGTTTCCATGGTGACCAAAAATTTTTTGCAACTTTTTCCCCCCAAATCGTTACCTTTCTTCTGGTACCAAAATTATTAAGCTGCGATAAAAATAAGGTCCCCTGGCACTGATTATACCAAGCAAAACACTGTTTTTAGTTGGGACTATTTAGCTGTCCTAGGCTTACCAGGGCGGATTACTACCGTGACACCTTATATATTTCTGCTATACTTATCCAAAGTGTGCACCCAAGTTGTCTACAAAAAGTATCTGAGAGAATTTTCAGATTTTCTAGGGGGGGCTGGTCCCTAACCCCCAAATTATGGGAAAATCTTCTTCCCCTAAAACTGTAGCTGTTATTTCTGCTGTAAATTTAACCAAAGGTTTTCCCCCTAGACTGAGTTGTCTGCACAAAGTGATATAAAATATGATTTTTTTTGGGGGGGGCTTGGGAGGCTGGCCCCTAACCCCAAATTATCGAAAAAACCTCCCATTCCCTCGTCCTAAATCCGGTTTGTTATTACTGCTAAACTTATCCAAAAGTGTGCACCCAAGTTGTTTACAGAATGTAATCTGAGAGAATTTTCAGATTTTCTGGGGGGGGGGGGAGGCTGGCCCCTAACCCGAAATTATGGAAAATAAATCTCCAATTCCCTTATCCTAAATCTGGTGTTGTTATTTCTGCTAGACATATCCAAAAGTGTGCACCCAAGTTATCTACAGAAAGTATCTGAGAGAATTTTCATATTTTCTGGGGGGGGGGTTGGCCCCTTACCCTCAAATTATGGAGAGAATTTCCCATTCCCTTGTCCTTAATCCAGTGTTGATAGATATTTCTGCTAGACTTATCCAAAAGTGTGCACCCAACTTGTCTACAGAAAGTATCTGAGAGAATTTTCAGATTTTCAAGGGGGGGCTGGCCCCTAATCCAGTTAATCCAGTTGTGTTATATATCTTTGCTATACTTAGGGAGTGGTCATTTATTATCACCAGGGGGGGTGGTGGGTTTGTGGGGGGGCGTAAAAAATTCTGACCCCTCTCGAGGGGGGGCTAAAAAAAATTTGACCCCTCTTGAGGGGTGGGGCTAAAAAAATTTACCCTCTTTTTAGCAAAAAAGCCCGCGCGCAACTATAGATCAAAGAGGGGGCGCGAAAACTCTCCGGCCGGGACAAAAAATTTGTTTACTGCCGTTGAGGGGGGGGCGTAAAAATTTTTCGCGCATCCACGGGAAAACTCACCACCCCCCCCCGTTGATAAATAATGACCACTCCCTTATCCAAAAATGTGCACCCAAGTTGTCTAGAGAAAGTATCGTAGAGAATTTTCTGATTTTCTGGGGGGGGGGGCTGGGGAGGCTGGCCCCTAGCCCCAAATAATGGGAAAATCACCTGTTTCTCTTTAGGCTTCTTTTATAAGTTTCTTCTCTAAACTCAGATTTGCTAGTCATGATTTTTGTATGGATAAGAATAGGTCATATGACCTGGTACAAGTCACATGAATGCTAGTTGCCTTTTGCCACTGTAGAGGTCACTGTGGTGGTGTTCTCCAAGTAGCCTCCTAGTGTTAGGTTGTGGAACTTACTTTTCAATCAGCTCAGAGCCCCTTTAAGTGTCACCGGTGAAAAAGGGCAGGTTTGGGGAAGGAATGGATCGAAATATAGGCTTTTTTGGGACGCGGGGGCAGACGCCAGTCCAGGCACTGGCAGAGAGGTCCAAGAACTGGCAGTTTTACAAAATAAATTGTATCTCCCTTAATAATAGGAGTTTCCCATAGTGTGACCTATAGATAAAGGGTAGCTCGAGCTGGCGAACGTCATGGCGGTCTTTATTCTCAAATCTGCACAATGGGAACAAAGTTATCGATACTTTTAAGTCTATTACACCAACTTAGCGATATTTTAAGGACAAATAAATGCAATGGAACGTCAGTTTGAATTGCTAATAAGCTCTGGGAGTTATATAATAGTAATGCGACATGTAAGGGTCGCGTTTTCGTGGCTTTGGATGCCTCTACAGGTAATGTGGACTCTGGGAGTAATACAATAGCAATGGGACGTGTAAGGGCCGTGTTTCGCGGCTTGAGTGGGTAGCTTTCTCGTCTTCACGAAATCAACAAGAAGAGGACAGGATAGAGACGGACAGGGGATAGAGAGGGCCGATGCTGTGACATATGTGTGATAACACTAGACTTGCATATTCCTTACAATGAGTGGCTTTAATGAGACGAAGTCTTCATTGCTATATCTATTGTGGCAAATGAAAAATGAATAACTGAAATGACCTTAGCAAGGCCTAAGCGGTCTAGGTCACAATCTGGTGATTTCAGTAGCTGAGCTATTGTATCCGTTTTTGGTCGACAAATGGAAAACGGTTTCTCCCTGTTCTAGAACGCTGTACTATAGCTGGGAGTCTGGGACTCCCAGCTAATAATACAATGCTAAAAAAAAGTGGGCAGTGGCGTATCCAGTGAAAAAGGAGGGGGTGTGCCCCAAAGGGAGGAGGCGCACCCCTTATTTTTGAGCAAATATTTGGGTCCAAAATAAGGAAAATAGACTCCATAGTACTGGCAAAAAGATGGGGCGCCCCCTAATTCGGCCACTGGTGAGGGACGATCGGAGGGGGAGAGTACCCAGTATAAAAACCAAAGTTTATAGGTTCCTGTTCTAGTCTCAAGTCTGGCAGGGTGACATGCATGCATGCGCCCTTGTTAATATAGTCTATTGAGCTTATTGAAGAACTTCATTGACTGGCATAAACAGATGGTTCATTGTGGGGCTAAGAGCCGTAAAGAAAGGGTGGAGAAATCAAATTTATAAAAATGTACATTTCTGAAACAGGGGGACAACCGTTTGAATCAAACAAAAGAAATCAGGTGGAATAGGGAGAAAGTTAACTTATATGCTGCAGCAACAGCTTGAAAATTGATTTTACTACTGTTCTGTGATATAAAAAAAAACGCCTATAAGCCAAAACCTTGAGTTAGGACCATTCTATAAGTCGCACTACAAACTTATAGGACCTACCGGAAAGTGGGGTTTTACAGTGATAGGAAGGACACCGCAGGATTTTATGAGCATGTGAGCACAGTCTGAGTTGTCTTGGCAGGTGTGATGGGGGGGGGGGGGTAGACTAGCTAGTCCCTGAGGTTTGGCCCCTCTTCTCCAGTACCCCCCCGGCCTATTCACTAGAGGTCTAATTTTTTTGTTTGAAACTTTAATCCATTTAATTTCTCTTATATTAAAACCGAGACTAGGGGGGAGGTCTGTGACTCTAAATGGGGGTTCCCCTTTTCCTGCGTTTATAACCCTTCTTGGAAAGAAGCCTTTTGGCGACCCCCCCCCCCCATCCATGCTCCATCATGTTCCTTGTGAGCCTTCAGCAGCGAATTTCCATTCATTTCAGTGTCCATGTCTACATGGTGTGCAAATATTGGACTTTAGTTAGCATTTAACGTTTAATGTCGGTTCAGGTAAAGGCGCTCTAAATTGAGGACCTATGTCCGCCGACGTTCGCACTATGGCGGACATAGCCGATTCAGAGCTCCTTTAAATGTAGAGTACGACACGTCTTGGACTTATTTCATAAATGCCAATATTTCAGGACCCCAAACTGTGAGCCTCTGGGCTGCGAGCCCTTAAGAAATCTGTACTACTTTGCCCCAAATGCCGAATATTGCCATGAGTTTGAATGGGAAAATGAAGATAGAAAATTGAGATTTCTGACATCGGGAGATTCTGTAAGTTAGAAGTGCCTTGACCTATCAATAACCGGGAGAGCTGTTAAAACCTGTCTGACAAAATCCAGGAGAGTTGAGGGGACAAAATTTAATGTGGGACACACCATGAAAAATTGTCAAAATCTGGGAGTTTCCCGGCCAATCGACGAGTTATTTCCTCCCATTGAATGATGTTGTAACGGGCAAGCTTACATGCTGCCTTATCTTTCTATAAATTAACTTATGTTTCTATCAATATATCTTACCAACCGGTAATGCAACTATAAAAGGTACTTATCAGTAGCGACCGGTAACATATGATATATGTTTAGCCACCAATTAGGCACTAAGCTTGTGATGTAAGAGGATTAGTATTCGCCGCGCGTTACCTGTAAGGTTCCCGCTGTTTCTAATTGCAATCAATATGCTCATGATGTCATGTGTTAATTAACCTAGTATATAAGGAACATGTTCCTAGTCCAGAGAGTGTGTCTTAGGCGCTAAGACCTCTCACACCTCCATACTATTTAAATATATATTAAAAAACCTACTGTCTATACTTAGACAGTTAGAGTCATAAGGTATTACTCAATAGTATCGATAAGTGTGCATTCTATTATCGAACAAAGTGAACTATGTTCCCGGTCTATGTTCAATTCAGTAATAAAGCTTCTGAAACTCTGAAAGTTCCTTGTGTTGTTGTCTCTGGTATTAGTGTCACATCGACAGATAACCCGACAGGCTTACCAACGGGTGGCCTGACAGTTACAATGTCATAAGCACAGAACCTAGACACTATATTAGGCTTATAGGCAATAGCTAGTGAGTACTGCCATTTCGACAGCTAAGATCATAGGGGCTGTGTACAAATGACGTCATGTTTTTGCCAATTTTGCAATGCTGAAGGTATAGAAAATTAATTCTGTCATGCCGGGCCTGTCCCCCCCCCTCCTCCTGCATGACATCATTTGTACACGGCCCCATATTCACATCAGGAAAACTACATTAGACATTAATGATGGATACATGTGTGTATATAGGCTATGCACGGTAATGATGATAGCAAGGTCAAAAGTAGTTGGATCGGCGCCCAACTCACATACTTGTTGTGCCATTTAGGGTCTCATATCTGTGACTAGGTCAAAAGTTGCTTGACAAATTATTCGGTCCCATAGTGCTAAAGTATTCAGTATGTGATACTTGTATCTTGACTTGCTTTTGTTCCCGGGCCTTGTTCTTATATTTTTACTAGGCCCCAGGAACAGGGCTCTAGATGGGGCGGGGGCTACGTTAAATGCCGATCTTAAGAAATGCCTGTCACGTTACTTAAATCCCCATGTTCCATATCAAAAACAGATATTTTACTGTCTACACATAAGGCTTTAGATATTATTTGTTTCCTGTTCAGAGGCCTGGTGGACGTTTCTCTTACAATTTTAAGACGTTATAGGGATGATGGGCGGTACCGGGGGACGGGGAGATACCTTTCGCCCTTAAGCAAGCATTAATAAGCTACAGCCCGGGCTACAGCATTAATACCTTCAGCCACGGGATCTCCAATAAAACCCTCTCTTTTCAGGAATTGTGGTACCTCACCACAGACTGGTGTTAGTCCCTGAGCTCTACCCCAAAGTATTATAACCCCCCCCCCCCATCTCTCTCTGCCTGATTCACTAGAAATATTTCAAATTTTAGTTTTGTCACTTTACATGTATTTCAATGCTCTCATAATTACAAAATGTAAAATCGATAGACTTGAGCAAGTCTAACCTCACCACTGACCTCATATAGCATAGGGAGCATATAGTCTGGTTCAATATGTTCTCAAAATGGGTTCTGTTGGGAAAGTGTAAACTATACATTTTTGGAAAGCTTAGACCCCCCTAAATCCAAAAATCATTGTTCCCAAAGTTATGTGACACTCTCTGTTGCCATAGTCCCTAGCAATACTGAAAGTAACAATATCATTCCATAAAACCATACAAACAACATCAAATACCCTTCCTAACTCTCCCTGTCCCACCATAAGTGATTCACAATGTTTTCCTCATTTAGTTAATGTCTTATATAGTTCATGTTTGCAGGGAAAACTTCTATGTTCAAACAGAATTATACATTTTTGGAAAGCTTAGACCTCCCTGAATCCAAAGATCACTGTTCCCAAAATTATGCGACACTCATTGTTGTCATAAAGCATGCACTAATGGCTGTGACTTACCCAACTTCCTGATTAGAACAGGACGTCACATACTTTCGTCTAAAATCTAGTAGAATATCGAATAAGAACGTCTTTTGTGTTCGAGTGAATCCAGTACTATTTGCAAAGGCATTAGGGGCGCTCTCCAGTACATTCCCACGTAAAAGCAATGCAATGTTAATTTGTCCACATATAAGCCACGGCTTAGACCTATAGACAAGTAAGACATTAGGGTTCTGTCCAATTGTAAACAATTGGGGGAGACGATAGAAATAACAAACATTCCCCCAGCTGTGTTGGCTGTGTTACTTATATATGTAGCCTCATGAAACAAGGGATAGACAAGCCAGTTCCCCACCAGAATAGGACCCAGTTTGACATGAGAATAGGCACATGCAGTCAGGACAGTGAGGTGGCACCATCAAGTGAGTATTGAAAGAACTAAGTCCCACCAGCTAAACCCAGGCCCATCTGCATGCTACCTATTGCAAATACAGTCAACTAAATTCAACACATTGGATCAAAGAGAGAAAAAGTAAACACAGCAAAGCTGTAATGCAGTGCATATTCATATCATGTTCTAAGAAGTATAGAATTGATTTACAACATTTTTAATATGATCTTAGATCAAAATTTTCAGAACAAATATTATTTTAATACGGAATCTAAAAGCCCTTCATATGTTGTGTGTTTTGCAATTTATTAATCTATAACATACTTTCAGGAAAGTAAACACAGCAATGCTGTAATGCCGTGCATATTCCTATTATGATCCAAGGAAAAAAGATCATTATATATGAACTCTATGGCCTTTGGAATGGACCTATACTTAAATATACAGGGATGAAAGTCGACGATGACAAAAAACCTTGAAAAATGAAACAACTTTAAATGCACTGTATATGCCCTCCAGTCCCATCGATAAGTGTGTTACAGGGTTTGTGTGGTTGGGGGGGGGGAGGAGGCAGTAGGTGTTGTATAAGGGTGTAGTTTGTGCTCAAATAACAGGAAAAGCTGTTTTTCAAGATGTTGTTCGGATACTATACCCAAAATGTGCACATTATGGCCCTTTTGCAGAGTATGTCCTAGGATCCCTTCAGAATGTTACTGTATAGCTGTTTTCCAAGGTCTTGTTCGGATAGCATACCCAAAATATGCACCACCTGATCTACTGGTAGCGGTGCCTTTGCGCAACACGACCTAGGGACCAATTACAATGTTATGTATAGAGATAGGTCAAAGGGTGCAGGGAATAAATGACCAATATAGTTACATGGTGAGATCATAACGCGCAGAAAAGGGGTATACTATCCGACACTCTTCTAGCATAGGAACTATAGCTTGCTGCTAAGACTACACTGAAGAGTGGAACAAACACCAATAAAGAGGGGAAAGTTTTCAAGGAAAAACTTGAGAATCCTTGAAAACCTTGAACTAAAAACTGGCATGCTACCACTGTATGCAGTGTTGTGGGACCTGACTGTGTGCATGTATGCAACCTCTGGAGGTAATTTGTGACTCCTTTATCCTGTTCAGAGGATTTTCAAGAAAACTTATTTTTCTTAAGTGAGTGAAAAAAAACTTGAAATCAAGGAAAACCTTGAACTCTTTCATCCCTGAATATATGCTCTGATTGTGGTGCTTCCTCGTTCTCCATGTAAAATCCTGTCCCATAGCTATAGTATGGAGTAAACCTATGCCTGGATTAAAATATGCAAATAAGGAATGTGTTTGAGGGTTGGGAGTAGTGTGGTGGTGGTATTGGTGGTGGTGGTGTCACAATGGTCACTAACATCCATCTGATAACTTTTGAAGATCAAAATTGACCATATATGGCCTGGATCCCTGTGTTTCCTAAAACCAAGATGGCCGACACACATGGAAAACAATAAAATTGGGTAGTTGAGGTGTCCAAATGGTCACTAACCATAACTTTTGAAGATCAAAATTGACCACATATGACCTGGATCCCTGTGTTTCCGAAAACAAAGATGGCCAACACACATGGAAAACAAAATTGGGTAGTTGAGGTCCCCCAATGGTCACTAACATCCATCTGATAACTTTTGAAGATCGAAGTTGACCATATATGGCCTGGATCCCTGTGTTTCCTAAAACAAAGATGGCCGACATATATGGAGAACAATAAAATTAGCTAGTTGAGGTGTCCCAATGGTCACTAACATCCATCTGATAACTTTTGAAGATCAAAATTGACCACATATGACCTGGATCCCTGTGTTTCCGAAAACCAAGATGGCCAACACACATGGAAAACAATAAAATTAGGTACTTGAGGTGTCCCAATGGTCACTAACATCCATCTGATAACTTTTGAAGATCGAAGTTGACCATATATGGCCTGGATCCCTACGTTTTCTAAAACAAAGATGGCCGACACATATTGAAAAAAATAGAATTAGGTAGTTGAGGTCTTTCAATGGTCACTAACATCCATCTCATAACTTTTGAAGATCAAAATTTACCATATATGAGCTGGATCCCTGTGTTTCCTAAAACAAAGATGGCCGACACACATGGAGAACAACAAAATAGGCTAGTTGAGGTCTCCCAATAGTCACTAACACCCATCTGATAATTTTTGAAGATCAAAATTGACCATGTATGGCCTGGATCCCTGTGTATCCTAAAACAAAGATGGCCGACACATATGGAAAACAATAGAATTAGGTAGTTGAGGTCTTTCAATGGTCACTACTATCCATCTGATAACATTTGAAGATCAAAATTGACCACAAATGACCTGGATCCCTGTGTTTCCTAAAACCAAGATGGCCGACACACATGGCAAACAATAAAATTGGGTAGTTGAGGTGTCCCACTGGTCACTAACATCCATCTGATAACTTTTTAAGATCAAAATTGACCATATATGGTCTGGATCCCTGTGTTTCCGAAAAACCAAGATGGCCGACACACATGGAAAACGGTCCCAAGACTCCAAATAATCCAATGCCACGCCACTTAAAACTCCTAAAAAAGTGCATCATACTTATGTGTACATGTATACATAAATATACATGTAGGTGGCCTTTAGTGGGTTAATAGTCAGTGGTGCTGAGAAATGCACCACCAGCAGAAGAGAACCACATGGTGCTGGGAGAGGTGGTGCCAGGCAGGTATGGGGCCACCCCAGGAGCACAGCCACCACCACCATTCAGAGGTGGGGGGGGGGCTATATATACTATATACCATGGCTCTGCCTGAGGTGTCCAGGGCTACCACCACTCTGTTCCCCAGGGTCTACAATAACAGGTCCACCAACACCACCACTGCCACCACTTCTATGCTTGACTGATTTGCAGATTTTAATCCAGGTATAGGCATACTCAATACTGTACCTATGAGACAGGATTATACATGGAGAGCGAGGAAGCACCACTATGAGAGCTTGTATTTAAGAATGGGTCTCCTCCTATAGCCGTTCATTCCTAAGAATGAACGGCAAAAAGACCTTATAAGGTAATTAAGAAAGGTTATTCATAACATACCATCTCCCATAACAAACCACAGGCCGATAGGAGGCTATATTTGTCAAATTGATACTACAGAACAGTACTGAACTAATGATTTTCAAGCTTCTTCATGGCTTCATACCCTCATACAATGCATATTCTGGAGTAAAAGCCAATGGATAGTATGATAATACAGGCTGTATATAGCCAGTATTGAACGAACATGACTCGTACAGGACGGATGCCTCAAGAGCCATCCGCCCTGTACGAGTCATGTGAGTTCAATACAATATTTATTAAACGAGCCATTCCCGAGGGTAAATACCCCCTAAATATTTAAGAAACACCATTTTATTCACCTTTTCTTAGCCAGTCTTCCTCGATTTGCATCCAATCGCTGCCATGTTGGTTTTGCGTCCCGCAGTGTCATAATGGCGCTTGAATAAAATACAAGTTTTTCGTTGAAATTGAATTAAATTCTTGTCTTAATCCTTTTTATATTAATAAATCAAACATAATTAAAGCATTTAAATGGCCTAAAAAAATCATTTTCAATGGAAAAATTCTATTTTATTCAAACGCCATTACAACACTGCGGGATACGCGGACGACTTACAGCATAAACATTAATGAGCTCAGCGCTCATTGGCTGAGATAAAAGGGGGCATGGCCTAATGTCAAATGCTGCAATCTGATTGGTCTAGAGCTCCGAAAACCATACCAGTCAATCATTTGGTATGCTTCTGCATACCATACGCCCATATAAATAATTTGATGTCTATTTATTCTTAAATAAAAACTCAGGGAAAACAGATTTTAAATGTTTGCGAGTTTAATAAAATCCAATATGTGTGGTCAGAGGAAGTTGTATGAAATTGTTCTACTTAGGACTTTAAGTTTCTGCTGGTATGGCTTTCTACCTTTTAACTTTTTAACTACCGCATACGGTTTTAATGCACTGTACTTACTTCAGTGATATAATGTCATTTTGTTATCCAGTAACAGGTGACTCAATTAGACTAGGTAACCGCAGCTCATTTGATACTGGGTTTGGCCTGAAGATAATAAAGACCCTCTTCCCCATGGATGTTTTTCAATTTTGGATCTGGAAAAATCTCGATGGCCAACTTTTTTTGGACAAAAGAATGGAATGTTTGGCTTGGTAACAATCAACAAGGTGCCGTGCATTATCTTTAATAGAGAATAGAAGGGTGTCTGGAATCCATTAAAAAACGAGTCAAGTAAATGGGCATATATAGATTGTATAATAGAGGTCATAGGCATAGGCCATAGGCCTTCAGTGTACAATGGGACAGGCTTGAGTCAGTCTATGATGCTATCTACAGAGGTAGGTGTTTCGGTTACGTCTTTTGGGGAGAAGCGCTAACGTGGCGCCATTTTCGCTTGTAAAATATGAGCAGTAGACTTTCGCATTCCCACCGCAACCACTGACACACTTCCGATCATACCGTTTCTCCCCGAAAGGGTTCACGACAGAGGTAGCTGACTTGTGCTGCCCTCTACAGTGAACCTAGAAAACCTCCTTGGTGGTGCCATCTCATGGGGAGAAGAGGAACTAGAACCCAAAGCTAGTACAATTTGCATTAAAGTGACATTTCTTTTAGACCTTCAGGAAAAAATGGAATCTATAAATGAAAATAAAATGACTGCACCTTTCTGTTGTCATTTTCATAGAGATAACTTTAGAATAAAATTTGGCTTTATCCCTGTCTTTGTAAGGGTGTTATTTCACATTAAGTAGTGTTACTTTGTGACATTTTTTGGTAACTACTGGAAAAATAACTTTTTTTCCAAAGAAATTGTTAAAAAAAAGAAAAAAGAAGTGAAAGATAAAACAAATATCCTATGACCTTTATATCATTTTCAACTTGTTACATGCATATTTTCTAGGACATAGAACCATAAATGTAGAAATAGGACAGAAAACATTGATTTTGAAAAGCCCCTTCAGAAAACGAGTTCAAGTAACCAATTGAGCCGTTAGGTGTAGAAGTGTAGATCTATGGTATTACTTGACTCGTTAACAACAAAATTACCAAGAGTCTCTGAGCTAATATTCTGTCAGTGCAATCATGTCTTTATAGCTGTAGCATGGATGGATCTCCAATCTGCCTACATAATACTGGTCATTATAATACTGGCTTAACTTAACAACTTAGTTTGCCCTTATAATATACTGTTGGCGTTTTAAAGTTGACTTTACTTCTTATCTGCCTTCAAAGGGTCCATACTACTTGGGTAACATATATACCTTCTTAAAGCTCATAATACTTGGTTAAACAACAGAATACTCTTTGTGATTTGGCAATTTTAGCTCTGGGTGGTCTGGACCAGCTGGTCCGAGACTGACAGGCCCTACATGTTCTAGCGGAACAGAGCCGGAACTTAACTTCTTATCTGCCCTTATATTATAAGGTCCACCGTACTTGGGTACTATATCTGCCTTCACAAGTTTCATAATACTTGGGTAACAACAGAATATCCCTTCGACCTTGTGATATCATTTTGGTAATTTTAGCTGCGCTAGGTAAGGGCAGACTTAACTTCTAATCTACCTTTATAGTCATAGTGCTAGTCTAATAAAACACTGCTTATGATAATCATGGAAGGCTTTGCCTATAATCATCCTTCAAAAGATCTATACCCATCCACACCATACTGTTAACAACACAGTCACAGTTAGAATATCCTATTGGTGCTTTGAATAATCAAGTCGGACTTTACTTTAAATGTTTCTTCATAGGATCCATAATATTTGGCTAACAACAGACAGTCCCTATAAATATCCTGTTCGTATTTTTATCTGTGGGTAATACAGACGGATTTTCTACTTATCTTCCTTCATAGGGTTGCTGTGGTCCAGATAATGACAACTGAAGTCGTAGAAGTCGTTTGCAAGGTACCCACAATGGCCACATATTTTCAAGTCATCCTGGTCGTGCATACTTTTATGGAGGTAATACAGAGCCCGGTCCATGTATACGATCCCACATTTACAAGGGAAACATGCCTTCCTCTCAGATAACTCAGTCAGCAGTTCTGCGATCGAGCAGCCGCTGAACGCATTCCCCGCTATCATCAAAGGCTGATTGGTGGAAGCAGAGGGTCTTGCTTTCTTAGAAGCAACACTTGAGCTAGCTTCTGCACTTTTTGTTACAGATACAGGTTTACTTAGCTGATTCTGTTTAGTTGCCAGTGGCTCGGTGGTTGAGTCTGTGTCAGATGAAGTGACCTCTACGACACGTGCACGCTTGCATAGCACTGGGGAGGATGTCGAGTCAGGCTGATCTGGGTCTGAATCCTGATCTGTTTCTGTGACGTTCACCGGTATACGTGTTAATCTAACTTCTGACCTCCGAGTGTCTGTGTAGCTGGACTTGCGGTTGTTGGTTGTTGAAGACTTGACACTGCGTCTCGGGGATGAACCGTGTTTGATACTAGCGCTCGAACCATTGATGGCAGAGGGGGAGGTGAGTTCATAGTCCCGCGATGAGCTTGGGCTGTGATCAAGGCTGGACTGCCCCCTGGGCACCAAGGGTGGAAGGTGTGCAAACTTCTTGTGATTCTCGAAGTTCTTCTTCAACCGGAATGTCCCATCACAGACATTACACACAAATACTGTACTGATTTCAATCAGCTGAAACCCAAGAATAGAAATCTTTTAAGACGAATTTCAACATTTTGTAAATTTCCAGGTAGAAATGTACAAGGTAGTTGCTGGTGCAGACCTATAGGCTGAAACGATTTAGACCAGCCATTTTAGGCAGTGGTCATTATTCATCAACGGGGGGGGGGATTTAAGGGTGGGGGCGCAAAATCTTTTGACCCCTCTTGACCCCATCAAGTTAAGGGTGGAGGGTTCTTAGATATACCATATTCATTCTAAAGAGCGCACATGTTCGCAAAATGATGTTGTTGATGCTCGAAACAATTCCAATAAGAACCCCAGGCCTAAAAATTATTTGGTTTTATCCTAAAAATCATTGTTTTCACCTCAAAAGTATTTCCAGGGGTGTGCACTTAGGTTGAAAAGAGGGGTATTGTGTGCTTGCTTAATCGAATGAATGCTGTATACTTAATCCTAATAAAAAGTTGCACTCTGACCTATTTGAAATGATTTAAAACCTGTGTGTTATCAGGAACAGCTAAAATAGAGCTTCCAAACTGTCTTTCACCTCACCTCAGACAAACTGACAACAAGGGGTCCATGGTTAGGAGATTATGTTAAGGAAATTTAGAATCTAAGATCTATGATAAAGAGGCCCGTGTTAAGGATGCAATTGAGAGGATTCAATTTAGGATCTGTCATCTATGATCAAGATATTAGGGTTTCATATTTAAATTTGACGATCAATTCTGAGTTTAATATCAATTCTAAAAGCATTTAAATTGCAGTGCGTTTCCCGGATTAGAAATTTATCCCATATTTTCGGCAAAGTAAACACAGCAAAGCTGTAATGCCGTGCATATTCATATCATGTTCTAAAAAGTATAGAATTGATTTACAACAATTTTAATATGATCTTAGATCAACATTTTCAGAACAAATACTATTTTAATACGGAATCTAAAAGCCCTTCATATGTTGTGTGTTTTGCAATTTATTAATCTATAACATACTTTCAGGAAAGTAAACACAGCAATGCTGTAATGCCGTGCATATTCCTATTATGATCCAAGGAAAAAAGATCATTATATATGAACTCTATGGCCTTTGGAATGGACCTTTACTTAAAAATATGCTCTGATTATGGTGCTTCCTCGCTCTCCATGTAAAATCCTGTCCCATTGCTATAGTATGGAGTAAACCTATGCCTGGATTAAAATATGCAAATAAGGAATGTGTGTGAGGGTTGGGAGTAGTGTGGTGGTGGTATTGGTGGTGGTGGTGTCACAATGGTCACTAACATCCATCTGATAACTTTTGAAGATCAAAATTGACCACATATGACCTGGATCCCTGTGTTTCCGAAAACCAAGATGGCCGACACACATGGAAAACAATAAAATTAGGTACTTGAGGTGTCCCAATGGTCACTAACATCCATCTGATAACTTTTGAAGATCGAAGTTGACCATATATGGCCTGGATCCCTGTGTTTCATCCATCTCATAACTTTTGAAGATCAAAATTGACCATATATGACCTTGATCCCTGTGTTTCCTAAAACAAAGATGGCCGACACACATGGAAAACAATAAAATAGGCTAGTTGAGGTGTCCCAATGGTCACTAACATCCATCTGATAACTTTTGAAGATCAAAATTGACCACATTTGACCTGGATCCCTGTGTTTCTGAAAACCAAGATGGCCGACACACATGGAAAACAATAAAATTAGGTACTTGAGGTGTCCCAATGGTCACTAACATCCATCTGATAACTTTTGAAGATCGAATTTGACCATATATGGCCTGGATCCCTGTGTTTCCTAAAACAAAGATGGCCGACATATATGGAGAACAATAAAATTAGCTAGTTGAGGTGTCCCAAGGCTCACTAACATCCATCTGATAACTTTTGAAGAGTAAAATTGACCATATATGGCCTGGATCCCTGTGTTTTCTATAACAAAGATGGCCGACACATATTGAAAAAAATAGAATTAGGTAGTTGAGGTCTCTTAATGGTCACTAACATCCATCTTATAACTTTTGAAGATCAAAATTGACCATATATGAGCTGGATCCCTGTGTTTCCTAAAACCAAGATGGCCGACACACATGGAAAACAACAAAATTGGGTAGTTGAGGTCCCCCAATGGTCACTAACATCCATCTGATAACTTTTGAAGATCGAAGTTGACCATATATGGCCTGGATCCCTGTGTTTCCTAAAACAAAGATGGCCGACATATATGGAGAACAATAAAATTAGCTAGTTGAGGTGTCCCAATGGTCACTAACATCCATCTGATAACTTTTGAAGATTAAAATTGATAATATATGAGCTGGATCCCTGTGTTTCCTAAAACAAAGATGGCCGGCACACATGGAAAACAATAAAATAGGCTAGTTGAGGTCTCCCAATAGTCACTAACAGCCATCTGATAATTTTTAAAGATCAAAATTGACCATGTATGGCCTGGATCCCTGTGTATCCTAAAACAAAGATGGCCGACACATATGGAAAACAATAGAATTAGGTAGTTGAGGTCTTTCAATGGTCACTAATATCCATCTGATAACAATTGAAGATCAAAATTGACCACAAATGACCTGGATCCCTGTGTTTCCTAAAACCAAGATGGCTGACACACATGGCAAACAATAAAATTTGGTAGTTGAGGTGTCTCACTGGTCACTAACATCCATCTGATAACTTTTTAAGATCAAAATTGACCATATATGGCCTGGATCCCTGTGTTTCCGAAAACCAAGATGGCCGACACACATGGAAAACGGTCCCAAGACTCCAAATAATCCAATGCCATGCCACTTAAAACTCCTAAAAAAGTGCATCATACTTATGTGTACATGTATACATAAATATACATGTAGGTGGCCTTTAGTGGGTTAATAGTCAGTGGTGCTGAGAAATGCACCACCAGCAGAAGAGAACCACATGGTGCTGGGGGAGGTGGTGCCAGGCAGGTATGGGGCCACCCCAGGAGCACAGCCACCACCACCATTCAGAGGTGGGTGGGGGAGGGGGGCTATATATACTATATACCATGGCTCTGCCTGAGGTGTCCAGGGCTACCACCACTCTGTCCCCAGGATCTACAATAACAGGTCCACCAACACCACCACTGCCACCACTTCTATGCTTGACTGATTTGCAGATTTTAATCCAGGTATAGGCATACTCAATAATGTACCTATGAGACAGGATTATACATGGAGAGCGAGGAAGCACCACTATGAGAGCTTGTATTTAAGAATGGGTCCCCTCCTATAGCCGTTCATTCCTAAGAATGAACGGCAATAAGATGGAGCAGGTTAGGTCTAAGACCTAAAAGACCCGAGTTTTTAATGCAATTTCCAATGCTATTTTCAATTCAATTTTCAATATTCAATCAGATATTGACAAATAGTGAGTGATTACTGACATATGTTGATGAACTGCTGACCAATAATGAGCAATTACTAACAAGTATTGACTAATTGCTGACAAATAGTGCATTATTACTGACATATTTGGACTAATTACTGACAAAAAGTGAGTAATTACTGACAAAAAGTGAGTAATTACTAACATAAATTGACAAATTGCTGACAAAAAGTGCATTATTACTGACATATTTGCTGACAATGCATCATGACATCCATAAAAGGGTTAACTGCACATCAATGCCTTGTCTATCAATAAAGGGTTGACTGTGCATCAATGCATCATGCTATCCCTAAGGGGTTAACTGTTTATCAATGCATCATGCCATCCATAAAGGGTTAAGTGCATCAATGCATCAGGTTATCCATGAAGGGTTAAATGTGCATCAATGCATCATGCCATTCATAAAGGGTTAACTGTGTATCAATGCATCATGCTACCCATAAAGGGTTAAAGTGCATCAATGCATCATGCCATTCATAAAGGGTTAAAGTGCATCGATGCATCATGTTATCCATGAAGGGTTAAATGTGCATCAATGCTTTGTAACATCCATAAAGGGTTAACTGTGCATCAATGTATCATGCTATCCATAAAGGGTTAACTGCATCAATGCTACATGCCATTCATAAAGGCTTAAAGTGAATCAATGCATCATGCCATTCATAAAGGGTTAAATGTGCATCAATGCATCATGCCATTCATAAAGGGTTAACTGCATCAATCCATCATGCCACCAATAAAGGGTAAAAGTGCATCACTGCATCATGCCATTCTTAACCCACTGAGGGCTGGCATCGACTATAGTTGACACCATGGTAGGCCTAGCATCAACTATAGTCGACACCATGCTAAGCCTAACGTCGACTATAGTCTATGCCAATTACATAGGATTTGTATAGAAATTGAAAATAGGCTCGTCCTCTGGGAACTATACTTTTTTCAGAGGCCGTCCCCATGGCCAGGGCAAGCATTTTTGCTCTGCCCTTAAAGGGTTAACGGGTTAAAGTGTGTCAATGCATCATGCCTTTCATAAAGGGTTAAAGTGCATGAATGCATCATGCCTTTCATAAAAGGTTAAAGTGCATCAATGCATCATGCCATTCATAAAGGGTTAACTGTGTATCAATCCATCATGCCACCAATAAAGGGTAAAAGTGCATCACTGCATCATGCCATTCTTAACGGGTTAAAGTGTGTCAATGCATCATGCCATTCATAAAGGGTTAACTGTACAAGTGGGTACAAGTGCTCTCTGATAGCTATCAGTGTAGCATGCTGGAAATCAGCTCAAGAAATGGCTGCACACATTCTACATCCTGCAATATCGGTATATAGAGGACCTATATGTACCCCCTCCCCCTCACATACACAGAGACCGACTGGACACTGTGTGAAGGGGAAGGCATCCACAGTTTGGCAGCTTAGGCCCTACTGTAGTGAAGGGAGCATTGCGTGCAGGCAATCCACTTGTTGCATGGGTAGACCTACCATAAATAGTCCTACATTTTATATGATTCCAATAGAATTTACAAATTATTCCATACCAATTTGCAATGGTCGATTTATGGTGCACATTACCCCTATACGCAAAAACCTTCGGCGAAAACGTGTCCACTAGAAGTAGACCCGAGTTCAGAATAATAATGATAAATAACGTAGTGAAAGTTACATGAATCAGAGTCCTCCATGACTGTCGCCGTATAAATATCAATTAAGTTAAAAACACACAAAACAAAATTTCCTTTGTACCCATTTTTTTTTTATTACAATGTACATAGGATCCTCTAGTACCCTATTTATCTCTATGCTAGTACATTTTGTACATAACCCAATGGTAGGAACTGTTATACAGATCGCTGTGCAATTATCACAAAGCATTTTGGTGACATTATTTCATGATAAAAGTACATCAAATATCTATTATTCCATAGCTTGGCGACAAAAGGTGGAAAACCGTACTATATGAGGGTGGACGCCTACTGCGCCTAATAGCACAAGGAAAAGTTGGGGGTGCACCTTACACGCAAGCACATTAAAGAACCTTACTAGGGTGCTTAATATCAAGTGCCAAATGCGTCCAATAGTTTCCCTTTGAGCTCAGGATGTACCTTATAAGTGATATATTACAGTGGTGTAATTTGATACAAAAATCTCAAAAATGACAAATTAAGAACTCCCCCTAAAATCCTTAGAATACATTGTAGTAGGGAAAATTGCGGTACAAGATGAATTCCCATGTATAACTATAAACCAAGACTAAAGGATAAATTACGTCTTAGGGTGGCGTGAATGCAAGATATTGATCGTACATAAATGAAAACCACAGGTGCAGTTGATAGAATATACAGTAGTTCCAGAGTTTAAGACACGGACATAAGTGACAACTGTACTCTTACCACACTTGAAAAATAGCAGGAGTGTTTTTAATTGATGAAGAATCTAAATATGCTCCAAGAGTGGGAACTTCAAGTGACCAAAAAGAGGGCGCGATGGGGTATGTGCATCCTCTGTGTCAAATAGTTATTACAATAGGCAATTTTAGCACCAAATCCTAACCAGGGAATATGCTTTTAAGCCTTATTTTGTGATTGTTTATCTTGATGCATCGGCACTCTCTGCCGTAGAGAATGATGAACCTCATACAAAAATACATATACTGTATTTTACAAACTGTGCACACAAATGTACAATGTCTCCTTGTACCTGCTCACCGGGTTCAATACCCAACACTGGTTAACCCTTTGGGTCATATAGTCCATTAAGGCCAGCTGGTACCCATCAGTCGTCATCATGTAGGTAAGATATTTGCCTCCGAGACTTCTCACATCTCGATGCTGAGTTGACTGAGCATCGTCCCAATAGAGGCTATATGCTGCGTTACTTGCCTGGGTTACATTCATGCGTCGTGCCGAGCTTACAGGACTGCATTGGCACATCAATGGTGACCACTTACGACATTATGCATTATGGGTCCTTATACAGATCACTATAATATCTTTCAGACCCATATAATGCTTTAGTGCGCCAGACTTATTTTTATTGGTTGTCATGCAGCGCTGCTGAGCAATTCACCAGTGCTGCATTCATGCTTACCCAATCGAAACCCCTAAGGTTTGGCATGATGCACCAATACAGTACTGGCAATTACACTACATTGGTGCATCATGTCAGTGACAACAAGAAAAATGTGGCAAGGACCACGCATAGGAATTGCCACTCCTATTACGTCATGATCACCCCGTGACGTCACAGATGGTGTCACATGGCGATTGTGACGTCACACTGGAAACCAAAAACATTAGGAGTTGCCCAGCAACATCGCTGGCCGCTGCGCGGCCTGGCAACTCCTAAAAAAACAGATGAACCTGTACACATCATATAGGCTGAACATGTTCAACATGAATCTTTGCCAGTAATATCAATAATACACCTATTAACTTTTATAAACTGTTCAATATGTAACACAACTGGAATCTAACTGTGCACATCAGTCCTCAGCATCACTCTCCAACTGTAAGGTACCTAGACCTTGATTTCCTAAGTTGAAGTCAGCACCAATCGAACCAGAGTTATCCTTATCATCCCCACCGCTTAGAGTCTTTCTAAGCCTATCAAGTCCTGTAAAAGGAATATACAAAGCAGAGTGAGAGGGAATAGTTTAATGGTATTTCAACAACTGTGGTCATATTCATAGAGAAAAATCTACAATAGATATGATTTTGATAGACGAATGTGTGGTAGTGTCTGCACATACAGGCACCAGATATATGAAAGAGGTGACAGAAAAGAAGAGAAAATATTTAGAATAGGCTAGGGTTGCTCAAAATACATTAGGTTCAGAACTAATGAATTGAGATAAATGTAAAAATAGCACCTTATTTAAATACTAGGTTCAGTTTTACAGGTTAGCATGAAAATCATCAAAACTTATTTTTCAACTTCTACCCAAGGCTAAAAGTGTGGGTCCTTATGCCTTTTGCCGATAAGAAAAGACAGAAATTTTGAAAAATGAACGTACCTTCAGTCAGCTTAGCCTGGTTTGACAGAATCATAGTCTGATTAGCTAAGGCTAGACTAAGAGCCTTGCCCATCTGCTCTTGTGTTTTCTCCATGCTTTCTTGTGCATTGGTGATCTTCTCTTGGATTTTGACCATTTTCTTTTGCTGCCTGGCCATACTCTCTTGAGTCTCCACAACCTTCTCTAATACTTGTTTATTTGCCTTGCTGTGTACCTTGTAGGCAGTAGCCAGGCTCTCCGAGATGTCTACAAGAGCCTCCTGACTCTGGTTATTAGCCGTCTCAACCTCTTTCACAAACGAAGCCAGCGTTTCCTTGTTGCTCTTAGCCATATTGGTAACACAGTCTGCAAGTTTTTTCAATGTGTCTCTATTTTCTGCTTTAACATCGTTTATCTTTCTAGCCAGTTTTTCATGCGTTTCCAGTAACTTTTTGTCGATATTGAGGGTAAAATTAGATGTGTGGGTAGGCCTACTAGCAGTAGTGCCAATGTCCACGGGACCCTTCTCCCTTGTAGCTGTCTGGGGTGTTAGGTGAAGGATTGTGCATCCTGATTTTTTGTGGGACACAGGCAATTCGGCAGGCTTGGGGATGTTGGCAGGGGAAGAAACCGGGGTGGTTACGGCAACTGGCGTGCTGGGCACTCGCACTGTTGCCAGTTCTGTTGCAAACATCACATGAAACAGAATACATTTAGTGCAAATATTTGTTTTTTGATCAGAAAGTAAAACTCTAGTTGGTAATCACGAAATATCATTGTAACATTTTCTTTTTTTTTTGTTCATCTGAATAACTGCAATTGACTTGTTCGAGCAGAAAGGAAAGCCCAGACTAGACTACAATCCTATACAATTTTACACTTATAGGCGATTGATAATATTCCTCTCGCTCCATCCTCCTAAAAAGACTTACCGTAATCTCCCGTGTAGAAGATGCGTTACGCGTATAGGACGCACCCCAAACTCAGCAGAAGCATTTTCGCGTATAAGACGCACATTTTAAGGAGGGAATTTGTAAATTCAGTACATTTCTATAGTAAAATTACCCCTCGTATAAGACGCACCCCCAATTTCAGTACATCCTATAAGACGCACAAGGCATTTGTTTGGCGTAGAGGACGCGTCTTATACGCGGGAGTTTACGGTAAGTTTCATTCATTGACACTACTAGACTTCCGACATTAAAGTTTGATACTTTAAACTTTTATGAAAAAGAAGTAATGTCATACCTGAGAAAGCTGTTATAGCAGGTTTACACTCTTCAATCTCAACCTCGTCCTCCAATAATGTGTCATCGTCACTTGAGGATGTCGCTCTCAGTGTGGACTTCCCCTTTGCTGGAAGATGGAAATTTCATAGGGCTGAATTATATATAGCACAGTGCGACATAACCATTTCTCAGTGAAACATAGGAAATCTTCATTAGGCCACACAAAAAAATAAGTTGGTCTACGGATTTTGGTTTTGAAAAAATGGTGCGAGCAAGCGAAATTTTTATTTATTTTTTTTAGAATTTTTTTGGCGTCCAATGGATTACTTGCTGGAAAAGTGAGGCGAGCGAAAAAATTTTATTTAAAAAAAAAATTTGCCAAACATCACAAAGAGAAAACTTGTAGAAAGTGAGGCGAGCGAAATCCGTAGACAAGATTTTTTTCAAAGAAAAAAAAAATTGTATTTCCGAAAATATGGAGAGGGAAATCCGTAGACCAACTTATTTTTTTGGTGTGGCCTTATGGTCCATTATATAACCCATAAATTCACACTTGTAAGTATACTAAGCGGAGGGTAGATTTTTGGAGGTTTTGAGGCTAATCCCTCCCTCCCCACTTACAGGTTTGTTTCACTTATAAACCGCAGCCTAGATGCAAGCATAGACCTACATGATATGCTATGTAGGTCTGTGATGCAAGGTTTTAACTGTGTTTAGTATTGATGTGACAGCATGAAGCCAAAATACTATAAACTTGATAAATCACACTTACTGAACTTTGGTTTCTTAGAAAGTGTATCTTTTTTAGGTTCTTCTTCAGACTCTTGGTCGCTTGAATCAGAGGGAGGCCTTTTCTTGGATAGAAATTTCGGTGTTCTACGTCCAGTCGTTTTGGAGAAGGCACGTGCACGATTCCTCTGAGCCATAAATGATTTCACTGTCTGTTTACGCAATGTCACCACTCGGTACTTTTCCCTACATGGCCGAGTTTCTGCTGATGAAATCTTCTGTTGCAATGTGCTGACCCCTGTGAACATAATGAGGCACAAGTTAGTTTACACTTCAAGGGCCGTTAATGCATTAGATGATTAGTGCATCATGCCCATTGGTATATCATGCTGATTCTTTGGGAGTGTATCAAAACCAAAGCGTCCATATCAAAGCACCATCGCCACCGTCAGTCTTCACATGATTAGATAGTGACTGAAAGATTGATTGATTGATTTGTTAAACGTCCTAAGGCTCTTACACCTCATAGGACTGCCTCATTAGTTTACGGACATGAAGTTCTTTCTTTCTCAGCTGCTTGTCCATACAGCTAGACAGGTATTTATACGCTGCTTGTGTGAGCGATAGAGTGTTGTTCCAAAATTTGTTAGCCGCTGTCGGATGGTCTACTGGGGTCTAGTTCACAGTGCAACAATGGTGTAACTGTATGTGGGTCAACATTGATTGATTTATTTAGGCTTGAAAGTTATATACTCTGTATCCCTAACCAAGCCCACCGTACAGCATTAGCTCAGTTCAGACTCGGCTCTCATAACCTGGGTATAGAAACGGGAAGGCATTGTAGGCCCCCAAAACCTGTGTGTGATCGGATTTGTCTATATTGTTCTCGTGGTCATGTAGATGATGAAATACATTTTCTGATCCAATGTGACTTTTTTTGTGTATCAAGATGGATGTTTGACAATGATATGAATGAATTGTATGAGCTGTGTCTTCTAAGTATTTACACTAAGTATGTAATCGTTGCTGTAACGAACAGTGGGTATGTGTGCCAGATGTATATATAGAGAAGAAGAGAAATAATTAGTGTGCGTATGTTTGTGTGTGAGTGAGAGAGAGATTTTATTGGTGTGCGCATTGGTCGGTATTCGGCCCAGGCGCAGTCATTGACCACCCAACCGGAAGATACCGGAACTACCTTCCCCGGGTGATTCAAAATATTCATAACACCGGTCAGTTTACTTCCAGACGACCTGAGGAGAACAGAACGTTTACTTCCAGACGACCTGAGGAGAACAGAACTTTCTTCCTGGAAGTTACCTGCTTTCCTTGAAAACACAAGGATTTAGATTCCTTTCTGACAGTCAGTGACAGTCACAGTGGATTACCTACCAAGCCGGCTTGAAATCTGGATAAAACTTACTCTTGTTTGATGGTACATTGAACATTGACAGCTGGATAGAGTGAAGTGACAGCTGGGTCAGTGTCTATGATGTTGTGCTGTATGGTTTAGAGAAGCACACTGTTCATTTTACTGTCTGCTTCTAGAGACATTCAGATTGTGTGGAGAACAGAACTTTCTTCTCGGCCCCTGGGGTAAATACCATAGCCGGTACATCCATCCTTTGTTGCACATCCATCCCTCACACGAACATTTTACACTTCAAGTAAGTTTGTGCAATATTATAATACATATCGCCCGCATAAACATTTACCTCCACTCCGGTCCGGTAAACATGCCAACAGCGTCTCGTGTGTCACCACATAACACGAGGCATAGAGCCCGCATGGATGCCGACAACCAAAAAATGGAGTACAACAGCCAATTGGATAGGATACGCCAAGAGGTAGCTGCCCTCGAGGCCTCCCTCGAGGTGGAAGCAAGCGATTGTAGTGACTCCACCAATGGTATTTCATACCCCAACACCCGACGGGAACAGCACATTGCTCCCAACACGCCACACGCTGTGAGGCCCCGTAGTCGCCATGACTCGGCAGTGTCAAACAGGTCAGCTGTCAGTCATACCAGCCGCGCGTCACAGTCCGGAGCCGTGTACAATTCTCCACGCTCCAGGGCTGACATCCTGGAGCAGCGCGTCGCAGACCTGGAGAGTAAGCTACATAGAGTGCAGTCTGACATGACCGGAATGTCCGCGAACATTAAATTTCTTGTAGACCAGGCAAAAGAGACGCGACAGCAACGGGTACAGGAAAAGCACGATGAACATGACCTTCGCCAGCAGGCACTCCGCCTCAAGGCAGATACAGAGCGACTAGAGAAGGAGAAGGCACAACATGCCGCCCAGCTTGAGAAGGAACGCCTCGAGCTTGTAGAGCAGCAGAAGAGAAACCTGGAGGAACAGCGCAAGATGGCTGACGAACAGCGTGCCCGCCTCGAGGAGCAGCAGTGCCTAGCAGAGCAGGCAAGGAAGCAGCGAAAGGAAAGGAAGCGCCAGCGCCGCCAGGAGAAGAAGGACGCCGCAGCCGCCGCCGAGGCCGCAGCCCCCGCCGGGATTGCTCCACTTCACACAGACAACACGCCACCCGCGGCCACACAACAGCCCGCGGTCAGCGTCATGCCACCCGCGGCGACACAGGCGCCACCCGTTGCCCAACGACAAGCACCCGGCCCTGCCCCCGGACAGGCCGCACTTCACAACAGTCGGGTAGCCCCGCCCCCGGAACAGATAATAGAGCTTGACAACAACAACCATCCGTCACATATCCCCACTCCCACGGATCTCAGGAGGGAACCGGGAGCAAGGGATTATATACTGGAGCAACTTGCAAAGGAGAGGTACCAGGTTCAGGAGGCCGATGGTAAGCTCAATTTCATTACATCCATCATACCAGCAAAAACCAAGCCAAAACCATACATGTATATGGACCGTGAATCGTGTTATACTCTGAAGCAAAAGCTTGACGTAAGAAATGAATTATCTCCCATGGAATACTTGGATGCGGCGTTACGCCTTGTCCACGACCCTGACAGTGCCTGGACGGCACAGGAGCGCCAGTGGATCCTTAAGCACGTAAATAACGTCTCTAGGGATTCCATGTCCCGCCATTGGCCCGACGTGCGCAGGTGGTCGGACAGTGTCTTTGATGACGTTGAGAAGGGCACGTATAAATGGTCAGATTTGCAGGCTATTCAAAATTCACGTGTTGAAATCTCATTCACTGGTGGTGGCCGCCGTACACAACAGGGTAACCAGCAAAACCGTAGCGTGCATCAGAGCAATGGTAATGGTAATAATAACCAAACATCATCAGAACAGATTTGCCTGGACTTCAACTCAACCCGCGGATGTGCATTCAACGCTCACCACGGGGAGAACAGAGCCAGAAGGGTACATTTCTGCCTCTACTGCTACGGAAAAGGAAAACAATCCAACCATTCCGTCCTGGCCTGTAATCAAAAGTTCAGAGATGCCCCTCCACAAGGCGAAAACAATGCCACGTGGCGGCACGCACCACACCATAACACGTGGTACAATAATGGATTCCAACAGCAGCCCCACTGGAGCCAGCAGCAGAACCCCCGCCCGAACACACAGCAACAATCACAGGGCTACGCTCACAATCAGCAACAAATATATCATTCAAAAAACGGTACTCAGGCGCCTCAGTAAATACAGCCCAGCTCGAGGCGCCAGAACGCAACATACATACACACGACAGTATAACGTACTACAGTAACTCCGCCCACTCTGTGTCTGTAAACAAGAACGCACGTGCGCCCTCACGAGGCCCCGCCCACACACAGAACCATGACGTCAAGACAGACGCTGACCAATACAAGGACGCGCGCCTGCAGAACCACGGAATTGGTGACGTCACCGCAACATGTCTAGTTGCTCCCAGCATGCACACCGACAACAAACATGGCGGCCTCCATCACTCGCCGCCACAACAACAAAGTACAGAATTAACGGTGGACATTGTCGGAAATGGTCGGTCTGCAGTTCATATTCATGATGACTTGTACAACCTACACCAACCACCGCACACAGGGGCACACAAGAACGACTATGTGCACCCCACATCGGAACTTCCACCAAACATACAACGCCAACAACAGGACCAAAGCAAAACAGGTACGGCCCCCAACTTTGACACTATCAGAAAAATGTGCGAAACAAATGTGATCGATGGTACTGTTGATATTTCCCCATATGCTTTCCAACAATATAGACTGGACTACTGGCCGAACTTCGCATTCTCTGATACTCACCCAGAGCTAGCCAAATTATATGATATTGTACGGCAGACCGGTCTTCCAAACGCTTTGGCGGCTCGTGTCCCAGTAAAAAGTGAGTTAAAATTGGATGCTTGGGAAGCATACCTGGGCCACATACCTGAAAAAAGGGTCCTCCTAGATTTCATGAAATACGGGTTCCCAATCGGCTACATGGGCCCAATATCTGATACACAGGCTGTCCACAATCACCCTAGTGCAGAGGCATACAAGGCTGAGGTGGATAAATTCGTGGAAAAAGAACTTGGTATAGGGGCATTAAAGGGCCCATTCCATAACAATCCATTTGACCCATGGGTCCATGTGTCCCCCCTTATGACTAGACCTAAGAGGGACACGGAAGCTCGCAGGATTATTTCTGACGTGACTTACCCACCTGACTCCTCTGTAAATGCATATATACTTAAGAATACAGTTAACGGGGTTACACGCAATCACAGCCTCCCTACTGTTAAAGAGGCCGTAGATTACATTGCTAAGGTTGGAAATGGAGCTTACCTCAGCACAATAGATATCAGCCGTGCATATAAAAATCTTATGTCCTGCCCATTAGACTATCCACTCCTGTGCTCAGTATGGAGAGACAAGTTCTACCTGGACTTGAGTGTCCCATTCGGGTCCAGGGCAAGTGCTTCGCACATGCAGGCAGTAGCTGACTCAATTGTGGAGATATTGGCCACAAAAGGCATATTTTCACGAATGTACTTAGATGACTTGCTCATAATCTCTGTTGATTATTTCAGAGCACACTCAGACTACAACACCGCAAGAGCGCTTCTACAACAACTCGGCCTCCCAGAAGCTATAGACAAGTTGCAGCCACCAGCCAAGTCGGTCCAGTGGCTTGGGGTGGTCATTGATGCAGCATCTATGACAGTGTCAGTACCACGTGACAAGCTACAGGAGGTACAGGGAAAAGTGTGCTATTACGCCAAGAGACGATCAATGAGTAAGAAACAGCTGCAGTCCCTCCTAGGTGTCTTGTTACATGTCGCGAAGGTTATCCAGTCAGCTAGAGTCTTCGTGGCTAGACTCCTAGACAGCCTCAGGTCGATGAGGGGAAAGTATCTTAATGTGTCAGCGGAAATGAGGGCAGATCTAAGATGGTTCGAGGAGTTCAGCTCCTCATGGAACGGGGTAGGCATGATCACAGACCCGTCCCCCCGACCAGAACTATATATGTGGATGCCTCGGGATCTGGCATTGGGGCCTCCGATGGAAAACTGGCATACGCCACCCAGGTCACCCCACTGGAGGACAAGGTGGAAAATATCACACATTTGGAGGCTGCAAATATTGTGATTGCATTACACACATTTATTGGCTCCTCAGACCGTGGCTCTGTGATAAATATAAAATGTGATAATCAGGCTGCCGTCACGGTGTTCAGAACTGGAAGAGGCAAGGACCGCATACTCACTGACTGTGCCCGGGCAATCTGGATGATGCAGGCCGCATTCGACATATCCATTATCTTTGACCATGTGCCCGGAAAATCTAACACAGTTGCAGATGCACTTAGTCGCGCCCATATAAGTAGTGCTGATAGAAAGGCGGCCATCCACCAGTTAGCTATTAACAAGTTGTACCTGATAGACTCCTGTTTGTATTTCTTTGATGTCCTAACACCTGGCCTCACCTCTAGGGGAGGCATTCAATTACTTTCAGGCCAGAGCGGCTGCAAGGCAGCTACAGGCGCGAGCAGAGGGTACCGACCGGAACAGACATTCAGCAGCCGGCCTGTACCACCTATTCACAAGAGAAATGGGCCTGGACCCCATGTCACCTACCTACCAGTCAATATGCGCTTTCATAGAGTTCATGACAATGTCTACACAACACCCGCGGACAATTGCCAACAACTTGTCCCACGTGACGCAGCACCTGATCCTGGCCGGAGCAGACGTAGCTGCTTTCCAACACCCACGAGTCTCTCGTGCAAAGCAGGCGCTGCGTCGAAACAAGAAAATCAAAAAGAACCAGAAACCAGCAATACCCATGACTATGCTAAAGGCCGTCATCATGCACACCCCACATACATTCATGGGTCTAATGATAAGAACAGCAATTTTAATTATATATCTGGCAGCTCTCCGCAAATCAGAGGTCCTCCCGCCATCAAAAGGGGGCTTCAAGCCATGGTGGCATCTGACCAGAGGGGATGTGGTCCTATACGACGATCACGTGACAGTCAGAGTCAAAGCAGCAAAGAACATGCAACTGTACGACCAGGAAAAAACAGTCCTATTGCAGAGCTCAGAGGACTCTGCAGTATGCCCAGTGCATGCAGTAAGCCTTGTACTAACAGTAATGCCCACGACAGACCCAGCACAACCATTCCTTATGAACACAGACGCCTCCCCCATCCCGGTAACACTAGTAGAGGCGGAATGGAGAAAAATTCTGAAAGAACTGGGTCAACCCCCCCGAAAATTCTCTCTACATTCGCTGAGAGCCGCCGCGGCGACTCAAGCGTATGACGCTGGATGTAATGAGTTGGACGTCCAGAGATATGGGGCATGGTTGTCAAATACCCACAGGGACTATATTAGATCACAGAACCACAGTTCTGTAAACTCAGCCATTACTAATGCACTGGCAAACACACAACATTAAAACCCAAAATATACCCTGGCTATGTTTCATCAGTTTTAACATTGTGCGATGTTCTGTGATGTGATTTAAAATCTCATGTGATATTCCATTTTAAATACTCATAAAATTTATAAATAAATTTTATTCACCCAAATGAACTAGAACTCGTTACTGGGAAGGGATGGGTTAATGGTGTGCGCATTGGTCGGTATTCGGCCCAGGCGCAGTCATTGACCACCCAACCGGAAGATACCGGAACTACCTTCCCCGGGTGATTCAAAATATTCATAACACCGGTCAGTTTACTTCCAGACGACCTGAGGAGAACAGAACTTTCTTCCCACCCACCCACACCTAGTATATTGTGAGTATATCGTCATAGTTGGTCTGACCACACAGGACAGTACTTTTATCTGGACTCAGTAAGCAACCACATAGGTGCCTACATATTTATTCTTTTACTGCTATGTTTCATCAGTTTTACCATTGTGCGATGTTCTGTGATGTGATTTAAAATCTCATGTGATATTCCATTTTAAATACTCATAAAATTTATAAATAAATTTTATTCACCCAAATGAACTAGAACTCGTTACTGGGAAGGGATGGGTTAATGATTGATTGATTTGTTTAACGTCCTAAGGCCTCATGGGACTCGTGTGGGTCAACAAGGGACAAATGTACCTGGCAAGTTGCAGAGACGCCACTCACTTGCCAACAAAAACCAGGAAGACTGGACTTTTGACACCTTTTCCCAGGAATTTAACATATTTTAATACAGAAATCTTGGGATCAAAACCAGGAATTCCTGGTAAACCAGGAAAAGTGGCATCTCTGGAGTTGGCCAGAATACAGTTACAACCTTGATGCCCTGGGGCACGGAGCTGAAAGACTGGATTCGAATCAGTATAGCATTGCAGTCTATCAAGTGTGTCATGCGTCCCTGGTGGGAGAAATGAGAACTACTGGAAGGTAGTCCTTAACATGATAATTTTTTTGCCCCACTTAGCTTTGGCACAGCTCTTCGATCTAAAAAGCATCAGAAAGCCCTTGATTCATAGTTTCTGACTGACCCTATTTCATCATGATACCAAAAGTGGATATGTTTTAGAAAAGGCTCCAATTTTGAGGATTTTCTTTGAAAAATTGCCAAAAAATGACCCCCTCTAGAAAATTTTCTTCTCACGATATCCATAGGAAATCACTTGGGTTACTTAGATGAGGAACATAGCTATCCAAATCCTTTGGAATCATGGATCTATGAAAATTTTAAGGAAAAGAAGAAAATTATCTCCAAAGGGCCAGTGACTGCAAGATTTTGTAGGGGGCTTCCATAGTTACTCACCAGGGGGCAGCACACTCACTTCTCTCTCTTTTACAGATATACTGTTTTTATGCAAGTGGATAGGTGTTGGACATGCTATTTGCGCTTGTGTCAGCTTATTACCTCTGCTTGCCCACTACCAGCTACCTCCTCATTTGCATATTTGGCTATGAAACTTACACCCTGTCCAACCGCCAGATCTTCCGGTTTAACATGTTGGTTCTGTGCTGCCAACTAGTGACAAATATGGATTCCATTGCCATCTAGCGGCAAGTGGTGAAAACACACCCATGGCACACCTCTCCCAGAGAAGGTCTTTCTTTCATATCCAGTGTTTCGGGTCTGTGCTTGGGGTAACAAACTATAGTTCATAGTTTGATTGCTGAGTCGTCTGAGGTAAGTTTTACTAGTTGACATGAATACTTAAGTTTACAGGTGGTCAAACCATGTGTGATGTGCTGTAGTTCACAGATTCTTGTTTTATGAGAATAATTCATGAATCTTTTATAAGAATGATTCATGGATCATTTTAATAAAATTGCATGGGGCAATTTCAGAACCAGGTTGCAATTCTGAGTGTATGGCACAGAAAGATTTCCCACCTTTTTCCTCATCACTCTCCGATGTTTCTGTGTCTTTACTACTATCACTGTCAGAGCTGATTTCGCTATCCCTTTGTACCTGTAATAAAAAAAAAAGAGAATAAGTCACAAATTACAGCTTAACTCTATGTTTTGATTTCCTCATATTCTGTTATTATATCTTGACCCGTATACACATACACGAGTTTCAAAAAAATATAATATCATGAAACAAAATTTACTTACCATGTCAATGTAAATCGCAATGCGGCTGAACTGACTTTTGCTGGCGTAAATTCATAATAGCAGCTTTCAATGCTGAATTTTATTTCCAGATGCTCCTTCTTGAAGCAGCTTTGGCCATTTTAAAATTCCAACATTTTAAATTTACAGCAGGTCCATAGTAACATCTTGTATACTAATAGAGTGTTTTTTTTTGTGCTTTAACCTTGTAGAATGTTTGATTCTTTTCAAATAAAAACGGGGTTTTGCACATTATGCACATAACATAGTTAGGCCACACCAAAAAAAATAAGTTGGTCTACAGATTTCCCTCTCCATATTTTTGGAAATACAATTTCTTTTCCTCTTTGAAAAGAATCTTGTCTACAGATTTCGCTCGCTTCACTTTCTACAAGTTTTCTCTTTGTGATCTTTGGCAATTTTCTTTTAAATAAAATTTTTTCGCTCTCCTCATTTTTCCAGAAAGGAATCCATTGGACACCAAAAAATTCATTGGACGCCAAAAGATTTGCACGCTCGCACCATTTTTTCAAAACCAAAATCCGTAGACCAACTTACTTTTTTTTTTTTTTTTTTTTTTTTTTTTTTTGTTATTCATAACACATTTATTGCCATGATTTTCAATAACAGTTTTGTAGCCTTTCCACCTACCCACAGCAAGCTGAGGGAGGTTTGTCGACAGGTTTCGCTGCAAGGTAGGCAGACCATAATGGAACAGTCGGGGTATTCACAGATGAGGATGACAGATTTACAATGAATTAACTTACTTAGTTTTACGTATAAGGATTGAGGCATCATAGAGGTATTAAAGAGCGCCAGGATGAAAAAACTCTTTTGACCGGTATGAGCAGGTCCAATGATAAAAGATGTTAACAAAGTCTCAGCGATATAATGTGAGGTATAAGGCAATAAATAAGCAGGCACAGTTTCAGATTTAAGAGTTGCATTTTTTCTTTCTTTTCTTTTTTGGTCTGGGTTTCCTCACATAGGTACCCAGGAATCTCTTAAGCTGCACCTTAAAACTAGTCTTGGTTGAGCAAGAACGTACATGTGGAGGAAGGCTATTCCATCCCCTAGCCCCTCTATAATAGGGGCTTTTCTTATAAAATTCAGTTTTAGGGCGACATAATGGAAATACAGGTAAATAGTTGTTTCTTGTTCTAGGGGCCTCATGAGGGGGCAACTTTTTAGACCGAGAGTAAAAATTTGAGATAAGCATTTCCTCTCTTCTAATAGGTGGCTGGGGTGTGGCACATTTCTGGTGTAGGCTTTCAACAGAGTTTCCTCTAACAGGAAGTTTAAGACAACACCTCAGACATCTATTTTGGATCCTGGCAATTTTGTCTTGCCATTTTTGGTTGCTACCATCTAGGAGAAACGAGCAAAAGTCAAATTTAGGTAATATTGTTTGTTTAAAGATCTTTAAGGCCACGTCAGAGGAGATACTGTGCCTGATTTTACTAAGTTTAAAACATAACAGGTTAGTGGCATCCCTCATGTTTTTGGCAAAGCCTTCAAAAGATAAACTTCTATCAAAGGTAGCACCAAGATATTTAAATGTTTTAACCAGTACAATTTCTTTACCATTTATTACAGGCAGCTTATTTGGGCACCTGTGAAATTGATTTTCCGGGCAGAACCATAGGAATTTTGTTTTGTTAGGGTTTATTGTAAGGCCCTTGTCAGTACAGGCCGTGACCAGAGAATCAAGGTCAGATTGAAGGTTACCGAGCGCTAGTTGCGGATTTACATCACATGAATAGAGTACTATATCATCTGCATACATCTTCATCCTGCATGTATTTGAAGAGTTGATGAGGTTATTTACAAAGAAAATGAAAAGAGAAGGACCCAAAACAGAACCTTGTGGTACTCCAGATAGTATCTTTTTGTAGGCCGATTTTAGGCCCTCTACTTTTGTACATTGAGATCTGCGAGTTAAATATGAGTGAAACCAATTTAAGATATTAACTGGGAAGCCAAATTCTTTTAGGGCATTTAGCAGTTGCGAGTGATTTATGGAATCAAAAGCTTTGGATATATCGATGAAGCAAGAGGCAGTGAACAGTGAGTCATCTCTTGCTTTATAGAGATCCTCTGCTAAGTCTATGACGGCATCTGCTGTGCCTGTGCCAGGTCTAAAACCATATTGAGATGGTGATAAGAAACCTGTTTCAGTGTCGATCATGGCCATGAAATATTTTTTAAGCAATTTTTCTAAAATTTTACTGGGGAGAGGCAAAATAGAAATAGGCCTCCAATTTGTAACATTATGCAAATCACCAGATTTTGGTATGGGTGTGACTTCAGCCTTGGCCCATAGGTCTGGGAAAGTACCGGCAACAATAGATTGGTTATAAAGGGAGGTCATTTGTGGTACTAGGGCTTGGAGTGCATCTTTTAGAACTCTCGCAGAGATGTCAGGAATACCAGAGGATTTGCAGATATCAATGTCCTTAAAAAAGGAAGAGACATCGGCCCCAGAAAAAGGTGTAGGGGAAGGCAGGACTTCATTGTAATTTTGATCAGGGGGGATGTAAGCTTGGGGTGGGAGATTTAATTTTGCATAGAGGGAGTGACCCATATTAACAAAATAATTATTTATAAAATCAGGCGTGTCAGTAACAATTTCATCAGTTTCTTGATCTCGTATTACTGGGGTAGTATTAGACTTGGGGGCCTTAATTAGCTTATTTATTTCAGCCCAGAATTTTCTGGCATCTCCTTGGCAATCCTCAAGTTTCCCAACAATATAAGATTTGTGAGCTGTTTTTGTCATTTTAGTGATGTCGAGTCTGGCACGACGAGCCTTGAGAAAATCATCAAACCTGTGTTGGGTCCTGAATTTATGCACCAGTTCATTTCGTTCTTTGATTCTGGTGAGTATTTCAGTATTCATCCAAACCTTGCCATAATCCTTAACACAAAAAGTTTTTATAGGGCAGGTTTTATCTAAGTACGTGCTAACCACATCATCAATTTTTTGCCACATCAAGTTCACATCCTCAGATTCATTTTTGGTGTGGCCTTATACATATGTACATGGTTATACTGTACATATTGACAATGAAGGTTGAGTCTAGGCCTTTGGCTTACGTGTTCTATGTTCAAGGTCCTTGTAGGGTTAATAATTTTATACCAACCAAAAAAATGAACCATGGATGCCTGTACTGCTGCTATCTGGCCCTAATGGGGTTACCGTAATCTCCCGCGTAGAAGACGCGCTGCGCGTATAAGACGCACCCCAAACTTAGCACATGCATTTTCGCGTATAATACGCACCTCTTAGGTACCAATTTTGTAAATTCAGTACATTTCTATAGTAAAATTACCCCTCGTATAAGACGCACCCACAACTTGAAAAAATCCTATAAGACCCCCCAGCATTTTGTTTGGCGCGTCTTATACGCGGGAGATTACGGTAATGGCGACTGGTGCATGCAGGCTCGGAGAAATACACTACCGTATTCTACGTAATAAGTGCCCCTCCCCTCATAAGCACCCCTCCCCCTGTTTGGGGCCTTTTTCAGACCAGAAAAAAGACGAATTTTCCACGATTTTAGGGTCAGTTAAACTCTTCACTACAGGAGGGTAAATACAATTTTATAAGCCCCGGGCGCTTATTACCGTAAAACCTCACCTATAAGTCGATTTTTTTTTGGTGTTTCATTTTTATATAAGTTGAATTTTTGGCACCAAGTGGGGCGTCGACTTGTAGATGAGGTTTTGAAAAAAAAACCATCAATGCACATGGTTCCAATAGTTTCTTTAGCATAAAATGTTTCAAAGGGTGAATGTAACATTCTAAACATCTTTTATATAATTTCAAATTATTGTCTTTTGTTTCAAATATAAATCAACATTTTTAACGCAAATATGAGGCAAAAATACTCATTGAAAGGGTCAGGAAATGAGTAGGAATAGGGACTTGGGCCCCAATAATCCTCAAGTTAGGGGGTCGACTTATAGGTGAGGTTTTACCTTTTGCTGTTATAATTCACTATAAGTCGAATATCTAGCTCTAAGTTGGGGTGTCGTCTTATAGGTGAGGTCGACCTATAGGTGAGGTTTACGGTAGGTCGAATACGGTAATCCCCTATTGTTCTTGTCCACTGGATCATGAGGTACAGAGGACAGAGACTAGAGTAGGTATAATATATCATGTCAAAAACTGATTGCACAGAGTGCTATTGCCTCATTAATTGGAATATACAATTATTATAGGTTCAAAAAAAGCTATTTAAGTCATGAACAATCTGCAGTAGCAATTGTTCAGGAATACAGGTAAGTTTGCATTCACGTCGCTCATTTATCTGACTACTGACATTAGGGAGTGGTCATTATTTATCAACAGGGGGTGGTGGGTTTTCGTGCGGAAATTTTTTACGCCCCCTCTCGATGGCAGTCAAAATTTTTTGCGCCCCCCCGCGCTGGAGAGTTTTCGCGCCCCTCTTTGATCTATAGTAGCGCGCCGGCTTTTTTTGCTTAAAAGAGGGTAATTTTTTACCCCCCCCAAGAGGGGTCAAATTTTTTTAGCCCCCCCCTCGGGAGGGGTCTGAAAATTTTATGCCCCCCCTCAAACCCACCACCCCCCCTGTTGATAAATAATGACACACTTTGTCAAAATCTTTGAGACTAATACAGGGATTAAAGTCAGGGAGCCCAAAAATATAGGACAGCATTTTGCAATGCAAGTAACTTGAAAGGGCACTTAATCTCTTCTTTTAGGCCTCTTCTGATACTAACCTCATGTTTTCTTCGAGCATTATCACTGTCAATGGTCAAGCCTATGGAAAATGCATCCATTATCGCTCGTATGTTTCATTGGCAAATAACTCCTCTCCTGGGGAGTTAAGCATTGCACAATACCAGCAGGTCTTGAATAATGATCCATATTAACCATAAAACCGCATGAGACAGTGTAATTATCCTCCATTTTGTTATAATCCAGCAGTTTGCATGGCACCGTGAGTTGATCGTCTTGCTGTCCGCCATTTTGGATTTTGATGTTCTGTGCGCACGCACGACCCCTTTTTGCCGGAAGTAGCACTTTCGACAGAGAAATGATATATTCTATCTATTTAACTTGAAATTAATGGCTTTTTGAATATAATCCATGTATCTTTGGCAATATCAAGTGAATTGAATCGAACATACCCTATCTTTTTACTGTTATAGCCCCACAAGTCTATCCTCTGGCTGTCCACCATGTTGGATTTTGGTTCTATCTGCGCATGCCCGACCCAATTTCCATGGTATTTGGGTCAATTTGCACAACCACGGCTTTGTGATGCGAATTAAGCGCATTTAAGTGCGGTTTTGTGTTTAAATGCATGTATATTGAAAGAAACTTTCATCTAGACACTTCTACTGTTCCAATCTGCAAAGTTAGACCCTCTATGGAATGCTTATGACCTCCTGATTATGATACCATTCATTTGGCTTCATCTACTTTATATCAGGCACAGTGAGTCCAAACTTGAAAATGAGTTGTCATTTTATGTGATTCATTAACAGGAAACCCTCCAGCTAAAATCTGATATGGTAACAAAATGATGATGGATCATACACACATAGGTTCCAATATTCCAATTATATTTTACGGCAAGTGCCCCTATCCTAAAGATAAGCCATGCACTGTTTCTATGACAAAATATCATGTACTATGGTTACTAGACCTGACCAGTAGTATCACATCCTTAACTGAAAGTCTTCAATGAGTTATGAGAATTAAGAAAATGTAATATGCCAAGCCCTTATCAAGGAAGAAGATCAAAATTACACATGGTCTTATAAAACAAAACAAAGATGAAATTGTGAAATAATGTAAAATAATGTAAAATCTTCAAATAATTCTGGGCACAAAAAGGTTAATAATACATATTGATTCAAATCATATCCTTTGTCCATTCTGTATCATATTTCTATATTATAACACTGAATTAATGAAGAAAAAAATTAGTAACGACGACTTTTATGACAATAGAGACTTGCGGACGGATCGAATTACGGCAAATTCATCAACATTCATCAATTATTTGCACCACTCCAGACCTAAAGCGCGGGAATGTTTAGTTTTTTGCACCACCTATGGGATTTAACATAGGCCTAAAAACGTCTTACTTTTTTCTCACTGTTAAGCTACTGTTTAGTAGGCACTGATTGGGTGTCTTTTTTACCTGACTCTTATAACTCGTCTTTCAAGTTAAAAATGGTCCAATATGGGCCCAAAAATCTGGGATTTTGTATTATTGTATAGGGCCTTGGAACTTCAAAATCCCTGAAATAAGGGAAATCCCTGAAGACTTTCATCCCTGCTATTACCCTGGGGGCACTTCATTTTTTTTTTATACAGGTGTGTGGCTGAACCCAGGACAACCCTTACCCTTGCTAGGGCACCTGTTCGCGGGTTTTTTCTTCAAAAGCACACCCTTGCTAGGTCACTTTGGACTCAATAATCCTAGATATATTTCAAAATGTCTTAAATTAACACTGATTGGGGAGAAGATTGAATTTGGTTCATGCTATTTTTATGAAAACTGCTGATCTCCATGAAAATTTCGAAATTTCCCGCGAAAATCGGGGTAATTTGGTGAAAGTTGACCCTTGCTAGGCTTGCTAGGGGCATCTGTGGATGAAACAGGAGGCTTGCTAGGGACTTTTTTTCTTGAAAAATTACCCTTGCCAGCCGCACATATGTGTATACATTACATAAAGAGTGCCCCCCCCGGGCTATTAGCACTATTGGTGGCCCCCATGTAACATGTCAAATGCTTAAGTCACATAAATCCCCATGAACCTCTCATGGGGGTCTAGATGGGGGGGTCCCCATGTCCCTTGTCGATTTAAAGAAAAGCCCATATCAAATGTCACTAAATTTGTATTTTGCTCTGTCCTTGTCACTAAGCTCCATGTCACATGTCGATTTTAAGAAAAGTCCATGTCCCCTGTCACTATCTTTTTTGTCCCATGTCCTTGTCCCTAGAAGCTCCATGTCCTTTGTCGATTTTAAGAAAAGGACATGTCACACTGTCGATTTTAGGGGTCTAGACCCATTCTCATGACATATGTCCCATGTTAAAATTAAGAAAGGATCTTTGTCATGTTATTAATTTTTCACCTCATGTCACTTAAAGCCCATGCCACATGACGAAACTAAGAAATGGGCATGCGGGTGGGCATGTCACCACGTCAACTTTTAATAGTGGTCCACACGGGTCCACACTCATTTGTCCTCATTTAATAGTACGCTGGAAACGCTGCTGCCTAGAATGGACTAGAATAAGAGAGTAATGAATGGGCTATCGGGCACCGAATTCAGTGTATCGGCCACTCGTTACGATATCCTACGATACACTGAATGAGGTGCCCGATAGCCCATTCAATACTGTTTTTATTATACGATTAATCAATAAATAATCAATAGAATATCAATAAATACAAGTTGAAAACGAAAATGGGGCTGGGACTCGTAGACTGCCATAGTGTGTGTACACACGGCCAAAAAAAAGATTCGCCTGGACCGGGACTCGTCCCGCCCACCTCTAGCAGCAGGGCGCAATGCGCTAACCACTAGACCACCAGGTTATACACCTCGGTGCCCGGCAGCTGTTGGTTTGGTGTGAATGCGTCCAGCAGTACCGTATATCCTCGTGTTAAGGCCTGGTCAATTTACCACTTAGTAAGGAGGTTTAGGTACTACCGTAAACTCCCGCGTATAAGACGCGTCCTCTATGCCAAACAAAATGCTGGGGAGTCTTATAGGATTTTCTGAAGTTCAGGGTGCGTCTTATACGAGGGGTTATTTTACTATAGAACAGTACTACTCTTACAAATATCAGCATTAAAATGTGCGTCTTCTACGCGAAAATGCATGTGCTGAGTTTGGGGTGCGTCTTATACGCGCAACGCGTCTTCTACGCGGGAGTTTACGGTAATACAAGCCTGGGTGTATAAAAGGGGAAATATGGTAGCTATGGGACAGGCAGCTCTGACCACTGTTCTGTAATCCTAACTTAATTCTACTGCTGCCATTCTCATCAGTCCCTGTGGCATAGGGTGTTGGATTTGGGATCTGAGACTGCAGGTTCGACCCCTACCCTGGCCATGAAAATTTTGTGGGTTTTAACATGTAACATATGACATGTAAGGTGTGCCTGATATCCATGGATAACAGGCATTGGGTGCCTGATATCCATGGATATCAGCACACCTTACAAAAGTCATGATGCATGCATCATAGTGGGATCATGGTGTGCAATATCGACAGGTATCAGAATGGGAATATCCAGAAAAAGCACCCAAAATCACAGAGGTCGTGTAATAATAGATGCTACCAGGTATTCTACATGTAAACATGACCCAGTTCTCTACTAGGCTGACTATCAGTACTGACCTTTTTCTTCGAGTTCTTCTTGGGAGTTGGTTTCCCTTTCTTGCATTTGGCACACTTACATGCTGGGGGTTTCAGTGTGACGATGCCATCGTCCAAAAGTGCCTTCATTGATTGCCCCGAGTGGTTAACGACTGTCTTCCAGGCGGGACGGGCGTCTCTGAGACCACAGATCTCTTTCACAAAACCATTTGGGGTGACCCACTGGTCCTCGTAGGCCACACATGGATCCACAACGCGACATAACGGCCCGTTACTGTAGCCGCTGGTTTCCTTGGCTTTGTCCACCGCCCTTGCTAGGTCCCTGAGGTACAGATGGGCCTTTTTGCCCTTGCACTCCACTGACAATACCGGTCCAACGCAGTCGGTGGACATATTGAGTTAGAGATGTTGACCCGTCTGATGACGCCGGATAGGTACCAACGGCCCTAATGAAAGTGTTCATGGATATCCGTCAGGGCCCTCAATTCCCGCGGCCGAGATTGGCGCGGGAGAGGGTCATAGACTTGCATAGGTCTCCAATGATTTTTTTTTCTTTTGGTCTCAAAAAGTTCTTACCCCCAAAGGACAATGGGTCTACTAAATTTGACATTGCAACAGGGGCATAAACCGACGTCCATATAAAAGCCCGGGTCCTGGGGGGGGGGGCACTCTCTATGTGATGTATACACATATGTGCGGCTGGCAAGGATACTTTTTCAAGGAAAAGTCCCTGGCAAGCCTCCAGTTTCAGCCACAAATGTCCCTAGCAAGGGTCTACTTTTGGCGAAATACCCCGATTCACGTGGAAAATTTAGAAATTTTCACGAATATTTTCCAAGTTTTCATGAAAATAGCATGAACAAAATACAATTTTCTCCCAAACAAGTTCATTTTAAGACATTTTTAGCAAAATCTAAGACTATTGTGTACAAAGTTCCGTAGAAAGGGTAGGGTTTGGAAGAAAAAACCCGCGAACAAGTGCCCTAGCAAGGGTAAGGGTAGTCGGGGGTTCAGCCACACACCTGTATCAAAAAAAATTGAAGTGCCCCCCCCCCCCGGGCCCGGGTATAAAAGCAGAGGTTTTCAAAGGGGAGTGATGAGAAAACATTTGCATAGCAGGCTTTCTTCTGTAACAATGCCCTTTTTTAAATATTAAAGATGAGGTGAATGTGCTGTTTTGTGGTGGCACGGTGAGAGTTTAGGTTTCTAAGCTGGGAAAAATTAGGAGAAGTGTGACAATAGTGTGACGGCTATGGGATAAAAAGGGGACAATTTTAGACCCCTCCCATGACCCAGGGGCGGACAATTTTTCACAGTTTGGACGCGAAAATACCCTCCCCCCTCCCACCTCGGGGGGGGGCACCATCCCCTTCTGAAAAAAGATCACTCCCTGAGAAAAAATATATCTTTTGTGTCTATTCTAGTCTATGGCCGATGGCCATTATTTGGTTTCGCTTGCAGGCGCGTCTGCGTGAAGAGGACAAGACGCAGGGCGGACGCAAGGCGCGCGTCCCTTTCGAACAGGATTCGGTCACTCGTTCTCACACAACCTCAGACGTGGATTCACTCGCAGATAACATTGAATTGTACTTTTAACTCACGAGACTCCCCAGACAGTATGGCAGCCTGCGGTATTGGGCCTATTCTGCCTATAGAGTGTGGCCGTAACAGGGGGCAGCTCTATTTACGAGACATGGCGATGGCCATTCGAGATCAGGGTCGTGTTGGGCGCGAGCCCTGTGTGGCCTTTCAGGACGAGTGGCTGAGCCCCAACCAGTTCGTGGTGACCAGCTTACAGGATACCCATTATAATCAGTCGTGGGACAAGGCTGTGAAACATCACGGCGTGCCTGTGAGGCAACTGATGGAGGACGACACGATTACACTGGAACCGCCCGAGTGTCATTGCGACCACTGTGAGTGGGAAGCTGATATCGAAACAGCCCACATGAACAACCAAGTGAGTAGCGTCCTAGAAACTTTGAGCACCCAATGCCAAGTATAGGTACTTTGGTATTCAGCCATCATTTTGTAATGCTGCCAGAAGTTAAGGTGGGTCGCTACCATTGAATCAAAGATCCTAGATTTTCTTCATTTTTTCTCCCAGAGGTACAAAAAATCATCTAGAATAAGAATATGAAAAGAAAAGTAGGGGGGTCCCGAGCTACTTTTTTTCTACAGATTTTTGAAAAATAAAATATTTTAATCTTCACCTAGAAATTAGAGAAAATGTGTCAGATTTGAAATTTTTTTCTGTCATAACTAGAGATATGAAACCTCACATGGTGAACGGTCTGATATCCCTATTTATTAAGAATTTTTTATTTTAACTCCTTAACATGGCATCCTGGGTAAATATCTCATGTTTTGGAAAAGAAAGGGGTAAATTTTCTATTATTTTATAACAAAAACAAATAAAATTCATATTTTCAACCACTAGATTTTTCTTAAACTTCTTCAGAATATTGTTCAGATAATTTGCCTTTCAATAGGAGTAATTTTGATATGGGGTCCCACGCATTATTTTATAGTTTTGGGCATTTGAATTAAAAAAGTACTTAAAAAGTTAACAAAAATCCATATTTAAAGCAATGCATGATGGGTGCAATATGCAAATCCTTGTCATATTAGACTGCTTCATTATATTATGCTCTCAGTCACTGTGAATAGCCTATCACTTCTAGGGCATTGTCTTGGTATTGTAAGGCCATACCAAATTAAAAAGTTGGTCTATGGATTTTCATTTTAAAATAAAAGGGAGAGGGAGGGCGAATTTATTTTTTTATTTTATTTTTTTTTGTCAATGCAGGGTTCTCCACAGAATGTAAAATCACACCGTAAAATCCTACAGCGAGCTGGCGTAAAATTTCATTTGGTAACATCCTAAGCCTTCGACAGCTAAGATCATATTCATGACGAGAACTATATTACAGTTTCACAGAGGAATACATCAGTGCCCGCGCATATGTGCACCACACAACAAAGAAATTGAAAGTATTTTCATAATTATGGCCATAACTTGTGTTCTAATTGGCCGATTTGCAAAATTCAAAAACCTATATGAAGCTAAAATTACACCGGCGGTGATTCTGAGATGAAATCACACTGGCGGCAGTAAAAATCATGCTGGCGGCCCACCGGCGTCATTACAGTGTGAGAAGAACCCTGCAATGGATTCTGCACGTCACAGATGTAGAGAGGGCGATTTTTTTTTGGATTTTTTTTTTGAGAACCAAAGATATCCCAGGAAAGGAGTTGAGAGGAGTTGGCCAGTTATAGTATCTGCCATTGTTTGTTCAAGAATTATGGCCCAAAAAAAATCAGAATTTTGCAGAAAATGGTGCGGGCGCAATCCATAGACAAAATAATTTTCAAAAAAAAAAATTTGGTGTGGCCTAAGTGCTATAATTCTAAGGTGCAAAAGAATATTAGAGAATCATGAGAAAAATCTTGATTCAAATGTCCCAAAATTTCAAAGTGCCATAGCCATCCAAAAAATTTTGGGAACATTCAGGTCTGATATAAGTATGTGCATACAATAAATTGTGTGATTCTGATGAAGATAACCTATATGCGCAGGGACCTGCGCAGTAGGCTCAAATCCAATAGTAGCGACCCAACTTAACTGAATAATAATATGACTACAAATCTGGCCGAGGCTGTGGGGACCATCCATAAATGACGTCATCCCAAGTTCAACCATTTTTTATCCCACCGGTTACGTTTTTTTCTGCTGAAGGTATAAATTATGGAGAATATCTGAAAACCCTGGAGCCAATGCTACAGCAGCTGTGATAGCTGTACCTAAAGAATGGTATGACAGAATGAATTAACTCGAAAAGCGAGTTATAAGAGCCAGTTTGAAAAAAAAAACCTAATTTTCAGTGCCTCTGGTTGGAGGCAGATAGGGGACAGGAAGTGGAAATAAATGTCTGAAATAAAGCATCACAATAGGTCAAAAATTGCAAAAAAAAAATGTACATGGTGTTTGAGGTTAGAATGTTTTCTTTAAGGTATTGAAAGATTTAAGTTTTTCTGTTTTAAGGTTTTGGAGATATTGATTGGAACAACCAAAGAAGCCAGTCACATTTTCAGAGGAGTAGAATTAAGACACTTTTTGGCCCAATACTAAGCCTACTTTTTGGCCCAATACTAAGCCTATGGGATGTTGATCCATGGATCAACATTCCTACCCTTTTTGACTGAGGTGGTGCAAATAGGCTAAGGTGGTGCAAATACATGCAAATGAGGGCCAACATTGAGGCAGGTGGTGTGAACAGGAGGAAGAGGAGGGATGGTGGTGCGGATGACATCAGCATAGAGGCAGGAACTAGCTCCAAGCAGATATCAATTAGTGTAACCTGGTTATAATGTAGTTTTAATACCATAACACATCTGCTTGGAGAGCCAGTAAATGTCAATGGTGGTTAACAGCACCACAAAAGGGCAGGAAAAAGGTTCCCAAAGGTTTCCAAATAGAATGCATATACTTTAACATTGTAGCAAAGAAGCGTCACCTTGCAATGATGGTAGATATGCCTTAACTTTCTCACTGATACCAGCTTATCTAAGGGAGATAATACAATAATATATATATATATATATATATATATATATATATATATATATATATATATATACAGTTTCAATTTTCATGATATTTTTGCACCCCCCATATACCGTAATCTCCCGCGTATAAGACGCGCTGCGCGTATAAGACGCACCCCAAACTTAGCAAATGCATTTTCGCGTATAAGACGCACATTTTAAGGCTCAATTTTGTAAATTCAGTACATGTGACCCATCAAGGGAGAACACCCCTCCGCGGGGGATTTTTAATTCCCCATTTGGCCACTAGGGGGCATTGGAGGGGCAAAATCACTCTAAAATCATTATAAAAATATATTATCATAATTTTTGATGCAGAATTCAATGGTCTCATTTAAAATGCACTATTTTCGTTAGAAATGACCCATATTTGGAAGGAAAAATGAACATTTTTCATGAGAAATCAACTGATATGGCTGTTCCTGGTTGCCATGGCAACCATTCCAATAATCGAAATTTGTAAATTGCTATGCCAATTTTTTTGGGGATACTGATCAAAAACCCAAAACTGAAAACAAAAATGGGACATTCCTTCTCGATTTAAATCTATGATAAAAATCACCATATCTTTATGTATTTTTATGAAAAAAGGCTGAAATACTGTGTTTTTAGATACATGTATTATTATGTTTAATAATGTATTTAGAGCTTAATCATCGATTTCAGATATGTATAACAACCTATGTTCAAGGAGGGATTCTGAAATGACTACTAGGAATGTTTAAGCCAATGATGTCTCATTTTAAAGATCTTGAGATGAACTTTGATAATGAATTTCCCTGCAGAGAGGTGTTTTTGCTTGCCTGGTCACACATTTCTATAGTAAAATTACCCCTCGTATAAGACGCACCCCCAATTTCCGTACATCCTATAAGACTTGTTTGGCGTAGAGGACGCGTCTTATACGCGGGAGATTACGGTAGTCTTAATTCAAGGTGGCTCCTATAAGTCTTCTTTCTCTCAAGCAAAAAAAAAAATCGGCTTTTCGAGTTACCTGCAATGCACATTGCTATCCTATATTTTTCCATATACCTTAAGCATTGCAAAATTGCCTAAAACATGACAAAGGGGGGGGGGGGGTAAAAATGGTAAAATTTAACATGACGTCATGTATGGATGGCCCCATAGCCTGACCCCCCCCCCCCCGCCAGCCAGCCAGCCGTCCCATTATGTCCATCTGTATTAAACCTGTCCGAGTAGGGGGGAGCTTATTCAGTGAAATTGATGATAGGAAGGCGAGTACACCTCCAAAAGATGCTACTCATCATGAGAAACAGGAGTTACCTGGAAACCCCCCGGACCACCCCTTCCGAAGTTAAAAAGATTCTTGTTTCTCATGATGATTAGCATCTTTTGGAAGTGTACTAAAAAAATTTAGTCTAATCTCCCCCCCCCCCTCTAGTCCGAGCATCTCTCTGCTTACACTAGGAGGCCATCCACAAATGACGTCACGCTGGAGGGGGAGGGGGTCAGGCTTGGTGGGACGGAATTTATTTTCCATATACCTTCAGCATTGCAAATTTGGCAACAACAAAAATAAAAAAAAAAAAAAAAAAAACGTGACAGGGGGAGGTAAAAAAATGGTCAAATTTTGCGTGACGTCATTTATGGATGACCCCTAGTACCTAGCACCATATGATGGCACTGGTGACCACCCGAATGACCCTTAACTTGTCACTCTTCAAGCAGATGTTTGGGAGTGAGGCAAAAAAAAATTGTGTTTCAGGTAACATGCTGAAAAAAATTAGGGTAGTTCCAGCATGACGTCATTGAGGCCTGAATAAAAATTGATGTGTTCAGGTAACAAGGTCGACAAAATTAGGGTAGGTAGGTAGGGATTTTTTCTTATTTTGGAAAAATCTTTTTGATGCCGCCTAAACAATGCAAATTTGATCATAAAAAACTCCCATGTCTCGATATTAAAGTGCCAAAATATCAGATTTTCCCCAAAATGTCCATACAAAAGGGTAGGTAGCGACCTAATTACAACAATTTTTCATGCCTTATGGATGGCCCCATGGTAGTGGTCAGATACGGTACCAGTGTTGCCGAAAACCTTTTCTTGATGCAGGCCAATGTGACCTGCGTCTTTGCATATTACGCAGCCCATTTCCTGCGCACTCAGGCCATATGAAACAATTGGTATTTTAATGTAGGCCTACCTATATAAACTTCATCATAACTGAATAGAAAATACTCAAATACAAATTATCTTCACAAAAATGGCCCAATCCTTGCTTTCTAATGGTCGGATTTGAAAAATATTTTCTATTCCTCAGATTATGACAAGATTTGAACTTTTAAGTTCGGCTTAGCATATTAAAGAAGAACCGCATTTTGTGAATATGCCACTATCGATATCTACTACTTTCATGCCGGTTAAAATCGGGGGGGGGGGGGGACTAGACACGGCCGTGTGTTTTTTTTTTTAAGTTTTAAGGGTCTAATGGGTTAAAATGCCTCAAGACACATTTAGGATTTAGGATCATTCATTTTTCTGCATTTCTTTCTAGGTGGTTGAGGTGTCTGCAGTTTACCTCTGTGAGGACTGCGATATCACATATAGCAGCAAGAGAGAGTTCCTTCTCCACAAGAAGAGCGATCACCCAACACAATTCAGGTCCTACGCCGGGAAACTTAGAGTGGAACTTGAGAAATCCTCCAGTGCACAACCTTCACCTCGGAGACCTCCGCAGCCCACTTCTCGACAAGGCATGACACCACAAAGAAAGGGTACTTTGAAAACCACTCCTCTCAGGGCGAACACAACGCAACCTCCCAAACGTCAAATAAGCTCTCCAGAATTGTCACGCAAATCATCGACAGGTATTTCAAAGGTTGCCCCAAAGAAGGGTGGTTCGACGAAGAAGACACCCACTCATTCAGTGGCCCAAAAACGGAAGACAGACACCACAAAAGCAAAGGACACAGGAAAGGAGGATGAAGATCCAACACCACCCAAAACACCCAAGTGTGCTGACAAGACGCCACTACCCAGACACAATCCTTTCACTGGTGCCAAGACTGAGGACATTCTAGCTGAGTTAAAAAGACGGAACAGCACATTTCCGTGTGAGTGTGGGATCCTTTTCTTAGACAGAGCCTTGTATTACCTACATAAAGGCATGCACAGCCCCAAGGATCCGAAGAAGTGCTCCTTCTGTGGATATATCGCACAGAACTGGCCTGACTTTAACAGCCACTTTTTTGATCATGGAAATCCACACAAGGCTGATGAAGCATAGATCTGACCGTGCACCGCACTAAACCATTTAAGTGTCATATAAAGCTTAAACATTTAACAGCATTTAAGTGTCATATAAAGCTTAAACATTTAACAGCATTTAAGTGTCATATAAAGCTGAAACATTTAACAGCATTTAAGTGTCATATAAAGCTGAAACATTTAACAGCATTTAAGTGTCATATAAAGCTGAAACATTTAACAGCATTTAAGTGTCATATAAAGCTGAAACATTTAACAGCATTTAAGTGTCATATAAAGCTGAAACATTTAACAGCCTCATGCTGTATTCAATGATGCCCATTGGTGCCTCTTTCAGATCTGTCGGGACTGTATCAACCTCGTAGGGAAGACATGAGTGTAGCACTGGTGATTTACTCGCCTGGGTTCCATTCATGCATCATGAAAACCAATGGGCATATAACTCATGAATGTATCCCTGGCCCTTAACTCACCAGTGGAGCATTTATGTATCATATGTATTGGCCTGATAGAGGATTGTTAGACTCCCAAAGGGTCTGCAGTATGCACGAATGCAGTGCTGGCGAGGTGCATTAGGAACATGAATTTAGGGTCACTGTATCAACTAGTCAGATGCCTTTTGCACAAAGGAAAATTAATATGATCATGAGGATCCGAAAAACAGACTCATGACCTGTTTCTTATTCTTTTTCCTCTCCTTCAAAATATGTGGTTGATTTTTCTCTTGTATTTTTTTTTCAAATCGTAATTCTATCTGGAAAGTTGATTTGCGAGAATCTTTTCACATGAAAAAAATGAACATCATATGAATGCCCATTCAAGCAAAACTTTTGAAAGTTATTCACAGAGATGTGTCGTGCTAAGATTGATGAGATATATGGGATTTGGTGTAATAATAAGTGTGTTTCTAGAAGTGCTCATTTCAGATACCAGTATGTTTAATGACGCAATGATTTCTTCCGAAAAACATTGAACTGATTGATATCGAGATTATATAGTTCAGTGTTAATGCCTCTCCTTAGTAGGGCATTATACACCACATTCGACGTCATTAGCTCACCTTACATAAAAAGCCATCCTCTTTTTTTCTGGCCGCATTTTAGACTGCAAATCTCAACTACTACCCATGCATCTTAAATGTATTTCAAGTGCACTTTACGCTGATAGCGTTGAATGTATTGGTACATGTACCAATGTATTCAAACTTTAGGACTCACCAGGTTTCCACTGGCCCAGTAGTGCGTTTAACCAGATCATGGACCAGTGGTCAAAAGGCCGGGGGGGGGGGGCACTCACGAATTTTATGGCTACCATGTGCATACACAGCCCCTAAGTTCATACCCCTTTTAGCGGGCCAATATACGTAAAAAAACATACCCCTTTTGGCAGGGTACCGTCCTGAAATCTGAAGAAAACATACATCTTTTGACGTGATACCCGTCTAATTTTACCCTTGAAATATACCCCTTTTTAGGGAAGGTTTTGTTGGTGATTCAACTCTCTGAAATGATAAAAAAAATGTACCCCTATTGGTGTGAGACCTTCATCATTCAGGCCCAAAAACATACTCGTTTTTAGGGACACTTACTTACGTTATCCAAACACAAAATTATACCCCTTTTGGCCTAAAAAGGCCAAATGTGACCCCCTAATGGCGGATCCTGCCCCAGGTTTAAAAAGGTACCCCTTTCCCTCTAGCAAGCAGTGGCGGCAGATCTGTGGGGGATACTTCCCCCACACTATTTCAGGATGACCATATACATAGATTATATAGAAAATAACCAAAATTTACATGACTATCCATCCCCCCACAATTTTTGGGCGGATCCACCCCCACTTTAATATACCTTTACAATATGTACCATACTACACATTAGTACATTTTAGATCACCATGACAGTATTCATGCCAAAAGCAAGGCTGTTTCTTCTAGTACCTCACCTAGTTTGTATTTCTATTGAAATCATGTAGAGCATTTTACTTATTTTCTACACATATTTTCCTCATATGTCATTTCTGTTTGCTCTCCGCATGACGAGTCACCAATATGATGAGATGCCATATAGGCTATCGTACCGTCTTTAGAAAGAGCTATACACCATGAACAATACAGGTCTACAAGCCGCATCCATTGTTATGGTGACTATAATATGCAGGAGTGCAGTAGTTCGCTTATACATAGGAGTTTATGGTATGCGAGTCTTAGGTAGCTGGCCTAACTCTTTCTGGCATTGGTGAACACAAGGGTGTATCCTGGAATACATACTCATGGTATTAACTTATCCGTGTACCCATGGTTTTTTTTTGTGTAGCCTTAGTTTGTACTCCATTATATTAGTTTTCATTAGTGTTCATATTAAACTTCTAAGGACTGTCCAGACTTAATAAATTATTCGCTATTTTTGCATTCATGCATCATGACGACCTATGTGGCTGATGACATGCTATAGTCCGTTCCTCTATATTGGGGACTGGTGCATTTGCAGCATGAGGGCCTTATTTTTTTCTAATTAATGATAAAATATCCTAGTTTTTTCACAACCCTAGTCTTGTATAGGGTGTTTTGAATATCTATACTGAAAATTATTGGAAATTGGAAGATATTTGATAATTTTTTCAGCTGCCATATTATTACAACAGGGCAAATACTGCCCAATTGCTGCCCATTTTGGGCAAAATAGCTGCATTAATAGCAGGTGGTTGGGTGCAAATTATGGATTTCTCTCTTAATAAAACAACAAAATCTTGATTTAATGGACCAGGGACATCAAATCCAAGTCAGAGATATCATTGACACTTTTCAGAAGTATATAAATCATATTAGTTACCATATATCTTACATTTGTATAAGTAGGTCACTGTCTGACCTTGAATCACAGTTATTGGGGTCAAGGTTGAATTAGGTCACCATGAAGTACCGCAATGGATAATCCCAACAAATGCATGAATATCTAAGCTATCCAGTATATTGAAAGAACTCATAAATGTGATACAAAATCCATGTTTTTTCTTTTTCTTGCTCTATTTTTTCTCATATATAGGGATCATGTTAAATGCTATAGGGAAAAATTGTATCAAAGGACGGGTCAAAATTGCGATTTTAGTTAGTTTTAAAAAAAATACATATCTTTTGGTAGAATTTGAACTATTAGAGGCATATAAAATGTAAAAACATATTTAAAAAGCTTGTTTCTCACTCTAAAAGATGAATTAATGAAAATAGGGGGTCATCACTCACTTTTTCATAGTAATTTTAGCCTAAAGATGGAGAAGTAGGTGTTTTTTCATGGTTTTCGCTTCTAAAACTCACACTTTGATACAAGATAAAATATTTTTAATTTTCACCAAAAACTTAATGAGGTATCTAGAAATAATGCCCTAATTGTGTACTTTTACATGGTGAAAGAATTGTGTAGATCGGCCAACTATGAGAGACACAGCACCATTTTGAAGGTGCAAAAATAGGAAAAACTAAGTTTTTGGTCCCCAATATACGGCAATGAGCTTTAGTCGTCATGATACATGAATGCATATATGATGACAACATGCATGAAGCACAATGCAGTTGGATACCGACCTGTTTAGTAGTTTTCTCGTCATGAATATGACCTTAGATCTCAAATTGAGGGAAACAACTATTACTCACTCACAGTGAGGTACTATCCATTTTGTAGTGAAGGAAATGTAAGCTATAGAGAAAAAGCAAACTTAGCGACGGTAGAAAATATTTGGTTTATGTTAATAGAGAGTTTTAGCAGTCCTGACGTGAACCTATCTGTACTGTGTATCGAGGCAACCAGGTTCATTACGTCATCAGATCATGTGCATTCCAATAGAGGTATACGTACATCTATAACGTAGCGAAGCACTTAGATACGTTCCTTACATACGTAGCTCCGTAGTTGAGATGGATGTACGGATACGTCCACATTAGCTATGCTAAAACTCCCTAATTACTTAACATTGGTGTCCACGTTCTCTGGAAAAAAGATTGCTTGTCACATATAAATGCGTGCCAGTCTTTATGTTTCATATCGGAGGACTCACTCTTCATGGACATTCAGGCCTAAACTGAGACTGCATGATATAGATTTGAAATACTTTAGTCTTGATATATTAAATTGGATTCAATATTTTGATATATCTTCCCTGATGGCAAACCAAGTTTTTTTTCTGAATAATTTTGGAAATCATAATGAGTGCTATGACCTATCTAACGATATATATAAATGTAACATCTGCAAAGAAAAGAAAAGTTTGACAAATAAACACTACATACGCAACAGGCAAGTGAAGTGTGGTTTATGGTCAGATATGTTATAAGGCAAACAAAAATAAATTGTTTGTTTCAGGTAACATTTTGTAAGAAAATAGGTAGGGTAGGTCATATTTTTTTTCATTGGAATTTCCAATGATACAATGACTAACGGCTCAGGGGGGTGGGGTGACTCGTGACTCGCAGTGGTGACTCACAGACCACAAGTTTTCCTTTTCAAAGGTGGAGAAAAAAAGTTAGGGTCGGCCCTATTTTGCTAGGTAGGGTCGGGTTACCTGAAACAATTTTTTTTTTCATTTTGGCCTAAGTATTATTCCCTTACTTACCTCGCATATAAGGTGCACCACCTCATAGGGTTCACAACATTTGGGGGTGTGCTAGATTATTAGACTAGACCCCAGCGCCAAAACATCAAAATGATTTGACCATGTTTATAGTAAAATTGTCATATTGTTGGATTTGAACTTGGGACCTCCTGCATGCCAAGCAAATGTGTTACTGATGTACCTACTACAGATTCTTGTGTTTCAACAAGCTCCTGGCAAGGTAGGGTAGGCAGAGACACTTGTGAATCAAGGCAAGTAGAAGATGCAACTTGCTAGGTTGGTCTATGCCCTAAGGACATTCTGCTGCGCCGCTTGGGAGCACACCAAGCAGCGCATTGCCGTGGACAGAAGTACTTTCCCACACTTGGCATGGGAACGAGGTAGATATAATGAGAGCTCCTACAGGATGTGAGTGAGTAATAGATGTTTAACGCCATTTCGACATCTAAGGTCATATTCATGGCGAAAACTAAATTACACAATTTCACAGGGGAATGTGGGGGCCCTTGATGGGGGTCCCCATGTCCCATGTCGATTTTAAGAAATGGCCATGTCTGCATGTCGATTTTAAGAAAAGCACATGTCCCCATGTCGATTTTAAGAAAAGTTCATGTCACCATGTCGATTTTAAAGAAATGTTCATGTCACTAGGCCATAAAAGGTCCATGTTGCCATGTCGATTTTAGGGGTCTAGAGCCATAATGTGTCGGTGCCCGTGCATGTGCACCACACACATCCGAGAGGATAGAAAAGAGCAGGAACAGACCCTTTAAGTGGGCTAGGGAAGCCTGCCTACAGGATGTATACCTAGCTATGCCCTCAGGGCATGTCAAGGGAGCCCTGCCTCACTGAATTGTTATCCCAGGCTTCCCTAGCCCACTTAAAAGGGTCTATTTCTCCTCTTTCCTATCCCCTCGGGATGTGTGTGGTGCACATATGTGCGGGCACTGACACATTCCTCTGTGAAATTGTGTAATGTAGTTCTCGCCATGAATATGACCTTAGCTGTCGAAATGGCGTTAAACATCTATTACTCACTCACTCACTGAATTGTTATTAACTCGGAAAGAGTTATAGGCACCACCATGGACTAAGACGCTTTTGGGGTTCCCTAAAAAGAGGGAGATATGGCTACACTTTGTGGAAATAAAGCATCAAAGATGTGTAAGTGTAGAAAAATGTCTTCATCGGGGGTGTGAAATCTCAGCCTAAAGGCGGGTTTCAGCCTTTTTCCTGCTCACCAGAAAAATAACATCATCCCAAATTAATAAATTCTAGTATCCAAAAGGTAATTTCTGGCCTCCCTTTAGTTCAGAAAGTGTTATACTATTACTATTTGACCATTTGAATAACTTAAATGTAATGTAAAGATGTTATTTACAGATCTTTACAAGGCTGTTCAGTGCACTTCAGCCTAAAGGGGTTTTGGTATTTCACACTCCTGTTCATATACCGATAGAATAAAATGTTGAGATCATAAATATGTTCATTTGTGGTTGAATGAATCTGTGATGTTACTACAAATTTAGATGGATTACAAAATGTACAGAAATGGCAGAGGCGACCCTTTGGGTGTCCAATGGTGAAGAATAGATATTCCATTGGGAAAACTTTTTTTTTTCCCCCGCCATTTTTGATGGTTTACCCACATGTTAACCACACAGAATGGGCATTAACTGACTCTCCATGCAGATGTACTGTGTTGTTAAACAGAACGTATAGGACTCAAAGTACTGAACATCTGCTTGGAGCTAGTTGGTGCCTGTGAAAGGCAGTGCTGATGTCAGACTTGTAGAATGAATGCCCAAGCTTGCACCACCTTTCCGAGTTTTGAGCGTTTTAATGCTTACCTCTAGTTTACAGTCTATAGAACTTAGAAGAAAGGGACATGCCCTGAGGGCATAGATCGTGCTTGTGCTACCCTGAGGGCATGCAGGATAAGCCTCGGGCATTGTCATCACTAATAATGCCCTTGGGGCATGGACCTACAATAAACCTACAGTCTATAGATGTGATGAATATGCCCTGAGGGTATAATTATATTGGTCAATTAGATATACTCTATGGAGCTCCTGTATCTTACTGGCTCCTGAATTGCGATACCCTGAGGGCATGCACTGGACAATGACAATGTATAGAAGCAACGAATATGCCCTGAGGGAAGCGTGTCCTAGGGGCATACATCGAACACCATTGATAGATATGACCAGTTTTTGCCTGTGGTCACCAGGGCGCAATATGCCCTATGGGCATTGGTGCAGTATGCCTAACCTGACTGGGTTTAAACAAAGACATGCCCTTTGGCATCACCAGTATTATGCATGCCCTCAGGGAATATAGCCTATATGACTTATAAATAAACATTTGTAGCATGCCCTCAGGTCATCACACGATGTCATAGGCCTATCACTGATGCCCCAAGGGCATATTATAGACTTGTATGATATACTGCATGTACTAGGTAGAGATTTTTCAATGGCCTAGGCCTAGAGTAGAATGCCCTATTCCCCAAGGGCATGATCCCTATAGTAGATATCCTCAGGGCATATCATCAATTCCCTGGGGACATAGCTGATGTTGGTAATTCCCTGAGGGCATGAATTTAGATTTTAGTTGTCTGTAGTTTGCAGAAAAGGAAATGAAAATACCCGAGGGCTGCTAATGCCTTCAGTATATCCCATCCTCAACTAGTCTGTATGCCCAGAGGGCCTGCTGGTTATGACCTTAGGGATCTTTCCATGGGGCAGGGTAGGAAAGTGACGCTTCCCATCCCCTGCTACCGCATATTTTCTGCATCACTCCCACGCAGCGATCGGTATGTCCCCAGGGCATAGTCTGACGTAGCAAGTTGCTGTCCTGCACCCCAAGTGAGTGAGTGAGTAATAGGTGTTTAACGCCATTTCGACAGCTAAGGTCATATTCATGGCGAGAACGACATTACACAATTTCACAGAGGAATGTGTCAGTGCCCACGCATGTGTGCACCACACACATCCGAGGGGATAGGAAAGAGGACATATAGACCCTTTTAAGTGGGCTAGGGAAGCCCGTCCTGCACCCCAAGAGTCGCCACCTTCTTAGAACTCTTCTGTACATGCATGACAGGGTTGTAAAGGGTGTGAGAGAGTAAAGGGCAGTTGCATGCCAAGAGGAACGTGAGGAGGCTGAACTTGAGGCGAAGGGTGGTATGGCGAACCCTAGAGGAAGAGAGGATAGGGGAATTAAAGACCGAAGTTGTATATGCTTTAAGGGTTGCAGAGTCGATCAACAGAGAGAGGGAGAGAGCTAGACAAAGGGGGCAGAGATGGGGGAGACTGAGCAAAAGAACTAAAGACAGTAGACAGAGTTTAATTTCATTCAAGTGACGTGCGCACTGCGGCAATTTTGCGAGCAAGCTAAAGTCTCCCCTAGGGACCTGGTTTCGCGAATTCGATGCATTTTAGGAGCAGGGTAGTCTCCGAGAAATTTTGGAGTGGGGTGATTTCTCTTTTTATGGTATACTATGGGTTTGGGTGGTTACTATTTCTTAAATATGTAAACTATTGCCATGGTTACCAATGCAAATTGGTACCATGTCAACAATTGCTCGGTTGTCGTACCTACTTGCAGCACAAGTACAATTCTGTTTTTCTAACTATCTACTGTATGTCCATTTCGTGCACCTGCCTACCCCCAATGTAGTTAGATAACAGAATTGTACCTGTGCTACACGAATAACTGATAATAATGTCAACAATTGCCTGGGCAATTGTTGACATGATGTTTCCCCCTATAGCTCAGTTCCTATACATGTCACAACTGTGAAATTTGGGGTGTACATAGGGGGTATGTGGGTTCACAAAATGGACATATACTTAGATAGTTAAATACCAGAATTGCACCTGTGCTACAAAATTAATAATGTCAACAATTGCCCGGGCAATTGTTGACATGATGTTTTCCCTTGTAGCTCTGTACCTACACATTGCACAACTGTGAAATTAGGGGTGTACATAGGGGGTATGTGGGTGCACAAAATGGACATACAATAGATAGTTAGATAACAGAATTGTACCTGTGCTGCAAGTAGGTACGACAACCGACAACCAATTGTTGACATTATACCAAATTGCATTGGTAACCATGGCAACAGTTTACATATTTAAGAAAAATTACCTCTGCAATAGTAACCACCCACACCCATAGTATACCCATAAAAAGAGAAATCACCCTACTCCAAAATTTCTCGGAGACCACCCTGCCCCTCAAATGCATCAAATTCGCAAAACCAGGACCGCTGCTTATGCTCACTCTTATCAAATCTGATAGCATTTTGACAGTCAACTTCGTGCACTGTTATCTAGTTGCTGGATGCTTTGTTTGGACATCTATTTCGACAAGTTTAGTACCTGAAACATTCGGCCTGTAAAGCTGTGCCAATGCATGCATGTGGCTACGGGATCAGGCCTCTGTGCATCTTCACCTTCAACCAAAAATGGACCTCCTCAAAGTCCTTTTTGCATAGGCAACTGTAATGATATGGTCCCTGCAGCCTCTGAGATCACTCAGGTACAACTTCTTACTTATCTTTCCCAATCAGATGGATCCAATTCGAAGAAAAACACACCCGATTTTCATTATCAGACCTGGGTTCCGAACTCGGGTCTACTTCTACTGTACAGGTTTTCGACGAACGTTTTTGCGGATCAGGGTAATGTGCACCATAAATTGATCATTGCCCATTGCTGTGAATTGTTTGTCTTATTAGAAAATCATTTGGTATACTGTTGGTAGGTTGTCGATTTATGGCAGCTTACCCTGCACCCTGAATTGCCTGCATGGATGGCATTATGCATTGATACACATTTAACCCTTTATGGATGGCATGATGCATTGATGCACATTTAACCCTTTATGGACGGCATGATGCATTGTTGCACAGTTAACCCTTTATGGATGGTATGATGCATTGATGCACAGTTAACCCTTTATGGATGGCGTGATGCATTGATGCACAGTTAACCCTTTATGAATGGCATGATGCATTGATTCACTTTAACCCTTTATGGATGGCATGATGCATTGTTGCACAGTCAACCCTTTATGGATGGTATGATGCATTGATGCACAGTTAACCCTTTATGGATGGCGTGATGCATTGATGCACAGTTAACCCTTTATGAATGGCATGATGCATTGATTCACTTTAACCCTTTATGGATGGCATGATGCACTTTAACCCTTTATGGATGGCATGATGCATTGATACACATTAACACTTTATGGATGGCATGAATCATTGATGCACAGTCAAATCTTTATTAATGGCACAAGGCATTGATATGCAGTTAACCCTTTTATGGATGGCATTATGCATTGTCAGCAAATAATAATGCACTATTTGTCAGCATTTAGTCAATTAATGTGTTAGTAATTACTCACATTTTGTCAATATATGGTAGTAATTACTATTTGTTAGCAATTAATCAAAATATGTCAGTAATAATGCATTATTTGTCAGCAATTAGTCAATTTATGTTAGTAATTACTCACTTTGTGTCAGTATTTACTCACTTTTTGTCAGTAATTAGTCAAAATATGTCAGTAATAATGCACTATTTGTCAGCAATTAGTCAATATATGTTAGTAATTACCGTAAATCCTCGCGTACAAGACCTGGCTTATAGACCAGAATTACATCATCTGTGTCCTATTAATCCTAGCACAAGTCTGGGTGCGTCATATAGGCGAGGATTTTATACTATAGAACAGTACTTAAATGACCAAAATTTAACTTCAGGTGGGCCCTATATGATCTAGCCTTATTCAGGGTGCGTCCTATACGCGAGGTGCGTCCTATACGCAAGGATTTACGGTACTCACTATTTGTCAGTAGTTAGTAAAAATATATCAGTAGTAATGTACTATTTGTCAGTAATTAGTCAATACATGCTAGTAATTGCTCATTATTTGTCAGCAGTTCGTCAACATATGTCAGTAATCACTCAATATTTGTCAATATCTGATTGAATATTGAAAATTGAATTGAAAATAGCATTGAAAATTGCATTAAAAACTAGGGTCTTTTATGTCTTAGACCTAACCTGCTCCATCTAGTTTATTTTCTTGTTAGATTTATCACTATCATGTGGCTTTGGAATTGCTATTTACTTAGCAAGGGTCATTCAATTTCAAGCAGTGGAAGTGGGCATCTTTTAGGAAAGATTCAACACTGGTGCAAGGAATAAGTTCGGATAATCATATAGGTAAATTCTATTTCATTTAGAAAAACATGTGAAATTGTGTGTGTGTGTATATATAGTACTGTGTGGCCTGCATAAGTCCTTATATATTTTAATTTGGCTCTACCCCAGCCTTTATTCAAGACGGGAGTTCACTAACCATTTCTTAAATTCTTAAACCACCGTAATCTCCCGCGTATAAGGCGCGTCTTATACAGGGGGGGGGGGTAGTTCTCATTGGATCCACAAGGGGGACACCAAGACCTTTCTTTTGATATCTTACATGCCCCCTTGGTCATAATAGGACACAATGGGGCCCAGGAGGGCCTAAGGTGGCCCAAGCTACCCATAGGTTTTTGAATTTGAAAATTCATTCAGTAGAACCAAAGATGAAGTTTACATTTTTTTTTGAGAATTTTCCAAAACTATGGGTGCGCCTTATACTTGGGCTGCGCCTTATACGTGGGAGATTACGGTATATGTATAATGTTCCCAAGCAAAAAATTATTATTGAAGATCTCATTCAAGGACGAGACACTTATACAAGTCATTATGTCACAGTTTGTTTATTAAAATATGTCAAACCATAAGTCTCAGCCTAAACCGTTGAAGTGAAACCTAAAACATATTCGGTATAAAATGCATCAAATATAATACATGTATTAGATTTAAGGTAATTTGGCCTCCTACAGTATAAATCAATAGAAAGGTGGCTGGGCTAAGTGCAGACCCATAAATATCAAGGCTATGCCTATGGGTGATTCCTGGCTCAAATTGTTGGCACTGCGAACAGTCATCACGAGGCTGCTCCATGCAATGACGGCTGTTTAAATTTTGTCACACCCACAGACACCAAAGGCTATGAGATGAAGACCCTTACTCATCTCTCGTAGCCTTTCCTTGGCATAAAAACCTTTTTTAATGTTAAAAACAGTTTTTATTTGGTTGCCGAACATTTGTTTTAAACGTTGAAAAAAGTCAAAATGTAATTTTTACGTAAAGAATGATTTAACTTGAAAATGTTTTTACAAACGTTGAAAAACATTTTAAAATGAACGTTTCAAACATTTTTATTACATTCAAAAGGAACAAAAACGTTTTTAACATGAGAGAAACGTTTAGTGACTAACGTTTTTTACCCTAACATTTTCCAGAAGTTTGAGACCGTTAAAATAACCACAGATAACGTTTTTTCTCAAGTGGGTTGGCTGTATGCAACATTGTAGTGGCGATGGTTTTCTCAGGTAAAATAAGCCACACCCACATATAGGCCGCACCCTGAGTTCATTGCTTTACTGTTAGTCACCCATTTCTATTAAGCATAGTCTTTATATACAAAACTCATATAAGCTGCATCCTGAATTTAGGACAATGCAGGGAACCTCTGAGATGGTCTATAAGCCACGGTTTATATGCAGGGTTTAACAGTAGTGGCTAAACCTGCATAGGTTTAGTCAGTATATGCCTGGCAGTTAACAAAGGAGACAGATGCACAGACGATTCTAGATGTATTATAGATGTCCTTACTAATATTTAAAGAGGGACAGCATTCTTTGTGATGGGTCGCCCATAAGTCATAAATTAGGTTTTCATCAATATAACCTTTGTTGCAAACAATGCATCCATGTATCCACAACAGGACTAATCCAGATGGGATGGCCGAGGTTTTAATGATTTAAACACAGTTTTTCGGTAAATTTATACACAGAAAAAAGGGACTAACTATCTTAGTCAGAAATTAGTCGAACAGGCTAACTTTTGCAGCCAAGTTGGAATTTTTTGCATTTCATGCCTTCTAACTGCCATTCATGAATTATTTCTAAATTCAGGTGCGAGCTGAAGATGGGGTTTCAACCCAAATGACTAGTAAACTAGCCATTTTTAAAGCAAAGGTGCTTCTAGCTCCCCATGTAGCAAGCCCGCTTAGGGCTAATTCAGTTTTAGCTCAGATAAACTGGTTCAAAGTGGGCAGAATACTATTCATGGTTTTAGGTTGGGCAAATGGTGGGTTTCCAGTCAGGGCCACATTGAGTTGCCCTAATAGGGCAAACTGAACTGAACTTTTTGTCCTCAGCAGGTGTGTGGGCCACATAAGGCTAACAGATTTGGGCATAGAGCAGCTTCAAAATGGGCAAACACTTTGGGCACAGATTGGTTTCAAGGTGGGCACCCCGAATCAGGCATAGATCAGTTCCAAAGATAATTCCCCAGACTGGGTTGAGGATGGGTTTGCACAAGGCATACTGAGCTGGGAGTTCTGAACTTTGACACTAGATGACCCCACTATGTCTGATGTACAGCTCCCCCCCCCCATGTCAGTATTGATTTTCTTTAGTATGATACAACAGAAATAGGCTAATGAATCATATAAATCAGAACAGTACACAACTATTCTCAGAGTTTGGATCTACTTGCAAAATACATTTGAAATGTGCAAAGTTAGGTGATATCAACAGTTTTTGATGTGACTACACCATTCCTATGGTTTTCATTTTATATTGAAGTATGCTACTCATTGGGAGACACTATGAACTTATAGGATAGCATGTTACTGGACTAGGTCTGGTTGACATGCCTTAGCCTACTAAGTTTGAATTGATGGTTCTACTGTATTATTATGATAGGGAGAGTAATACAGTATGTTTAGTCTCCCTCCAACTATGGAGGCCAAGGGGAGGGGCTAGCACCTGGAGGCTAGCAGAACAGGGTTCAAAGTTTTAGAAAATGAGGAAAAAATAGATTTTCTATAATTTCTATCCCAGATGGCACCACCTGATTAAAGTGGTCAGCCCACTTTCAGCCACACCAAAAACCCATGTTGACCCCAAAATGATAAATTTTGACCAGATGGCAACATGTGATCAAAGTGGGCAGCCCACTTTCAGCCACACCAAAAACCCATGTTGAACCCAAACCCACTCTGAGACTGATCTGTGCCAATATTGGTTAGCCCAGTGTGGCCCACACACCTCACTGAGGACAGAAACTGTCAGCAGCCCATCACTTAGCCCATTGCGGCCCACATTGGAAGTCACACTAAATAAAGTGTGGGCCACAGTAGGGCCACACCACCTTTGCTACCTGGGTCAGGTTGTAGCTTATAACTAAGGTTCCATGGTAATTCCTTTGATTTGATTCAAATGGCTGGTTTAACCTCTGCAGTTGGTTTAAAGACCCACAACAGAGCCCTGCCATTTAAAAAGCAAGTTCAATGCCTTTTATTGAAAACACTTAAAACCCATAAGCTATGTTGCTCTGGGTTTATTACAACATCACAGGGTGGATGACACTCAAGGGTGAGAGGTCCCGTGGGTTGTATCCACACCGAAGTGAAATAACACTTGTGGCATTGTGACCAGACCCTAGTCTAATGGGGAGGGGGATGATGGTGACCGAATCTATGGGGATAGAAAGCACACCCCTACACATTTACCGAGGCAATGGTTCTTAAACATCCGTCACTATATAGGCATAGTGACAGATGGACAGGCCTGTTTTAAGTCATGTGACTGCCATGGCAGGGAGGAACTCAAATGACACCTTATGGTGACGTTTGGAGCCATCACTGTGCCCTGACTGGGCCGGTAACCGAACTCACGACCTTACGGCCTCTGAGCAGACGCGCTGCCGACTGCGCCATGCCTCCCACTAAAAGCTCAGCATGGGTGGGGCTAGAACAAGGAATCATCTGATCCAAAGTGCTTCATGCTATCCATTAGGCCACGGGGCTGGACATCACAGGTCCAACACTGTGATATATGAGAATATTGAATATTCATGGAAAAGGTGTTTGCATGGTCCTTGTTTTTTTTCCTTCAATACCTTGTTAATTTATAAGGTGTATTTTGTTAAATGCAATGTCAGGTTTAACTATAATAGTCTTATTGTGTCAATAGTCATTGAAAACCACTGTTATTTTGACATATTTGACCTTTCCATGGTATGCACCTACCAGAAAGGTCCACATACAAACCACACTGCCACCTGGTGTGAAGAAGTCATTAGATAACACTACTACCCCTTAGAAAAAGCGACTATTAAATTTCCCCCTTGGCTTAGTCAAGTCAGTTTGCCTGAATAGGTCAGTAAATGTTACTAACATTGTTAGACATCATTAGTCATTAACATGTTAGGCATTTTGCACAATTAGGCATTTTGCCTAACTTAACTTAAACTTGACTAACTGAGATTGTTTTGTGTGTAGTATAGAGATTATTTATCAAACTTCTGACAAACAGGCCTATTGATGTGTGATATTCTGTTGCCTTACATATTTCATGTGAGGAAAGGAATCATTCATATTTCATGTCAGGACAGGAACCATTCATATTTCATGTGAGGACAGGAATCATTCATATTTGCACCGAGCTTTGATCAAAACATTGGTCGTCAGTCACCCAGCTGCAATGCATCTTCAAGTCATTTCACCTTATATTCTTATTTGCCTTTTCTCAACAATTGACTTTGGATTTAGTTCAGGTAGGATCCCTCATTTTCTAACACTTAATTGTAGAGGATTTTGAATGATTCTGCAGGAAATCCTGCAATTAATTTTCTGAGGGAATCTCTGTGATGAAAAATGGCGTTTTCACCCTGGTGGAAGGGGCAACCTGGGAAAACATAAAGATCGCAATAAAGCCACTTGTCTTTGTTATCCTCTTATATATATGAAACGGCAGACGTTTGGGGCCGTCCATAAATTACATCACACCTTTTTTGGCCATATTCCACACCCCCACCCCCTGTCACACGTAGTCACACATCAGCTAATACCCCCCTCGAAAACTATATCCGCTTGGCTGGACCTCCCACCCTACCCTATTGACTCAGCTCAGCCTCCAATGATAATATCTTTACCTGAGTAACGGGGATCTGGGGGTAAAATAAAATCTTACCAACTATGGGCAGGGTTTGGAGGCACAGCTCCCAAATTTCGCCTTGGCCGATACAGTGCTAACCTTCTGTAGTTCCCTTCTAGCTAACAAATTTAGCTTTTTCATATATGGTGTCTTTAATATCCCAGGTAGCACACAAAAATTTGCCAATGTTGGTCCGACGCATCGGGCCAACGTTGGGCCAATGTTGGCTGCCCATCGGGCCTACGTAGGCCCGACCAGTGGCATTTGCCAACCAAATGCCAACATTGGCCCAACGTTGGCAGGACATCGGCAAATGGTCGGCCCCTGGCCGACCATTTGCCGATGCTGATGTTTGCCAACCAAAAGCCAACGTTGGGCCTACGTTGGCATTTGGTTGGCACCGTCGGGCCTACGTAGGCAGGATGGGCAGCCTATGTAAAGCCGATGGTTGGGCCAACGTCGGCCCAACGTTATGCCAATGTCTCTGTGCTACCTGGGATGGGTCTTAAATTTAATTTTTGAAAATGTGACGTCACACAACCCTTGACACCCCCCACCCCGTCACACTTTGTCACTTTTGGAAAAATACCCCCCACCCCCTCCTATGTGATGTAATTTATGGACAGCCCATTTTATACTGTTCACCGGAGCTGTTTGATATGGGAAATGTATCCAAGTAAAAAAGGCTGTGGAGGGTGAGGGGAGGAACACACAGACACGTCCTACACCAGCCAAGGTAGCCAAGGTAGCCAAGGCTATGCCTTGGTATACGACGATAACGATGTGAATCCCGGATTTTTGAAGATAGATGACACATTCATTAGACCATATCAAATCCCCCCTCAAATCAATAGGCCTAAAAGATAAAAGTCTCAGAATGGGGGTCCTTCTAAAAAAAACAAAAAAAAAATCAAAAATCTACACATAGATACTAGCTATCTGGTGCATTCTCAAGCAACTTCAGACACGATTTCTTTCTCTGTCACCCCAAATCTGCCAAATGACTTTGTTTGTCTTCCCCTCAGGAACATTGATCATATGGATCTTCTTCCCATAGATCCCACAATTTTAATTTCTCTCATCCCATCCCCATGGAGAATTTTGAAACTTTTGAAGTAAAAGTACATTTTTGGGAGGTCTATGAGCATTTAGATCTTCTTCCCATAGATCCCACAATTTTGATTTCTCTCACCCCATCACCATGGGAAACTTTAGAGGTAAAATAGTGCATTTTAAGGAGCTGTGTGAGCATTTATATTATAAATGGATGCTGTATTGGATTGATATGGTAGGCCCTATAGGGGCACACTAGTAATGTCACAATTTTCTGGAGAAGGTTGGAGGAGCACAAACATAGTCTACTTATATAATGGGCATATGCCCCTGCCCCCAGTTCTGCTGCCACTTTACTATCTTCTACCCTATGTATTCTTACTTCCAAAGTTACCTTACCTCTGTCTCTGACCTTTGGCTGATTTTCCCTTACTACCCCATCCCACAACCTACCTTAGTGTGTGTGTGTGGGGGGGGCAGTGCAAAAGTAGATCAGTGATAGGGATTGGGGAAGCAGGGGAAAGAGAAATAAGGGGTACACATTGGATACTTATGGTGGGAATTTTTTTAAAATTCAATGCCAAATCATGCATTCTGGTGACTTCTGGAAATAACTTCATAACTTTGGTTCTAGTAGGAATATCTGAAAGATTCTTTCAGTTTTGAAAAGTCCAGAATCTGACTCTAGCTGTCGCCAATTTCAAGGCAATTGTCGCCACTTTTTGGCTACATGGCGATAGCTGCCCACATGGGCATGGAAAGCAGGGGGGACATGTCCCCCCCTCCACTTTTGGCCAACTCCTCAAAAGGTCAAAACTAAAAGGTCAAGCAAAGGGAAGTCAAAAATTGCAGAAAACCCCCCTGGTCCCACCCACTCTCGGGCCTCCCTAGCCCACTTAAAAGGGTCTACTTCTCCTCTTTCCTATCCCCTCAGGATGTGTGTGGTGCACATATGCGTGGGCACTGACACATTCTCAGTGAAATTGTGTAATGTAGTTCTTGCCATGAATATGACCTTAGCTGTCGAAATGGCATTAAACATCTATTACTCACTCACTCACTCACTCCCACCCACTCTAAAACTGCTTCCTACGCCCCTGGCCCACCCCTGCAATATTGTACATGGTTGTTATCTGTTTTCCAGCACGTAATGGCAGAGTTTTTGAGTATTAGCACTAGATTCCATTAGGCCAAGCCCGGCAACTTTGTGTCTCGAAGAGAGTCCCCTAGGGCTTGTGCTTTATTTGTTCCTTTATGTTAATGAGGAACTCTGTCACTTTAATCAAGTATCTACATATTGTATGGGAAACCCCCATCTACTGATTTGAAGCTTGTATATACAATTTAATTGTACTTACAGATCCGTGCCCAACAATCCCATGCTATTATGACGATGAGGTCTGCTATACCGATGTAAATGGCAACCACCACTGCTGTAAGTTACAGACTGAAAACTATGCCATTATTTTATTATTGTAAGGATTTAAGGCTAATAATCTATTAATATTGTAAACCTATAATAACCTGGTTGCTAACTTACCCAAGTTGTATAATGTACATGCTGTGCTGAGCTGAAAGTGCAATGGGAATTATTAACTATCAACAGTGCCTTATACCTTTCCGAGTTTACTTGAAACCTATGATAAATGGCTTCAGGGGTAGACACCAATTAATGCTAGTCTGGGGTCCAATGACCTGTAACTCTAGGTGCAGGTCCATACCTTTCTCCATAAATTACTCCCAATGGTCCTTTATGGCCCACTGAAGTTGATAGAGAAAATTCTAGGAACATTTTTTATACCATGTAATTGTCATTTAAAAGGCAAAAAATCGTTGTTTTCAAGTTATACAGGGAAAACCATCGTTTTCTCTAAAACAAATGAAGTGATTATTCTGGGCTCACCAATGGATTTATTTTTGTGGACCCATAAATATCTAGCTTCCAGAAGCTTCAGCCCCCAGTAGCCCACAACAGAAAAGATAAATGTATCCCCCTGTGGGTCATACTCATAGTATACTGTATGAGATATTTAAGAACAAACTGAAATCATGGCTGAGAAAAATTATCACACAAGTTTTTCATCAATTCTTTGCAGTGTCCCCAGTTTGTCAGCGTCTAAAAGGATATCAATATACAGGTACTGTCTCAGTGACAAATACAGGCAAGACGTGTCAGAGATGGGACAGTCAGTCTCCTCATGAACACGGACAAACAGTCGGTGGATTTCCTTTGACAACAGACCTTGCTAATCTTGAAAATTATTGTCGCAATCCAAACAATGTAGAGAATGGACCTTGGTGCTATACCACAGATACCTCATCAAGATGGGAATATTGCAGCATTCCTTTATGTGAAGGTAATTTCAATCTATGCTTGTACCTTTTTTATCTGTTGTATTAGGAAAGAGCCAACAAGGCGCCAAAGGAGGCCCTACTTTTGGGGTGTTCTATAGCAGTGGGTCGGGCAGTGGGTCTGGGTGGTTCCTTGCTCAAATTGTTGACCCCTGAAAACGGCCATCACGAGGCTGCTGCATGTAATGGCAGGTTTTGGTCACCACCGACAGCCCAGGCTATGAGATAACGACATGGCTGTTGGATTTTGGCTGTTGATGCTGGGTTTTAGGATGAACCATTTTCCTACCCTCAACTGTTGTGATGGGGTTTCGGAATGGGATAATGGGAATTATTGCACAAGGCGAATTTCTCATAGAACTATAAATTATAAGATGCATTTTCTTTCTTTAGCTGATACTCCAATTATTCCGTCTACAGAGCCATTTGAATTTCCATAGATGCAGAAGTAGGGACAGAATTTTCGTAACTGGAAATTTAAAATGGCTCTCTTGCCCTTGATGATTGAAGTATCAGACATTCTTTAGAATGAGGTCTTTTTCATTTTCAAATCATCAGAGATCAGAAATAATACAGAGTTTTCCCCATAGTGCTGTTCAAAGCAAAACAAGCGAAAAGAAAACACCTTTTCTTCATTCTGACTCGGAAATGCCGTAATATGAAAAATGTATCATATACTTTCACACCATTGTATATGTATGGGTATGAAGCTTTCTTATAAATTATACAAACTAAAGTGTTCTAGTCGATACACCCTATTGTGCTCCCATAAAGGATGGCATAATGAATATCTTATACCACTCATGCTTCAACGATTCTTTCTTGATTTGCAGAGTCCCTTGTGTGTCGATATGCATATGGATACCAGTATGTAGGCACAACGTCAGTGACAACTTCAGGCAGGACATGTCAGAGATGGGACAGTCAGTCTCCCCACACACACTCCCAAACACCCAATGCATTCCCTTTGATTACAAACCTTGCAGATCTTGAAAACTTTTGTCGTGTTCCAAACCATGGAGACAGTATGCCGTGGTGCTATACCACAGATTCCTCAAAAAGATTGGAATATTGTGACATCCCTCTCTGTGAAGGTAGTTCCCATTTCATGGTATGATTAATTAGATTTTACAAGTGATGAATAATATAAATAATAATGGTAATCGCATAATCATTCATTCATGACCAATGTTGTTTGAAACTATTGTATGGGGTTTGAACGTCAACATTCATCATAATGGAAAAGCCCTTCCTTTACATCAAATTTCTGTATTGCGTTTTTAGTCTATTTCAAACATAAAGGTGATGCACCCTTTGGTTTTTTCTATTGGTCTATGATCAACAACACATTTTAAAGCATATATAATCTTGATTTCCTGAAATCAACTTTGTGACATGGGATTTCGTAAAATTGACATTGGACGCAGGGACACTGCATCCAGTTCCAAGGAAGCAGTGTTCCCCGCCCCTACCTATACTGGACTTCAGAGGCACTCAATGATACTATCTTCTTAGTAATATTGCAAACTTTGAGCTGTAATCTTTTTGCTAATGATCGGTAACTGTACCATGTGGTAGACTCACAATTCATGATTATTTCTCAGTCCCCAGTGCTCCTTGGGGGTGCACTATTGCTGCTTCATCAAGAGTCTCCTGTGGCCCCTCAACTATATCGTGGCAAAGATGTGAGGAGTATGGTTGCTGCTACGATGCAACAACCCAGTCATGCTACCACAGTGATAAGAATGGTATTCACTCTATCTCCTCCGAATACAATTCAGAAAATAAGAGATGTATCTTTATTTAAAATGTTTTTCCCCTCTTCAGGCTTGAACATTTATTACACTTAACACAACCACGGGGAATTCATGATCTACAAAATGCACTGTATGGACTATCATCAGTACTTTTGTCACAGTCATAGTGAATTGAAATAATTGGTCCCATAATTCTGTTCTAGTTGCAGGATTTGTTCGTGCTAAGGGTGATTGTATTGGATCAAGTGTAGATCCTATAACAGCTGACCTGGAAAGCTGTGCTAAGCAGTGTCTGTTAGACCAGTCCTGTGTATCATTCACCTTCCACCCACACCTGACCTCCTCAAACTGCTGGTTGTCTACAGCCACATGTAATGATTTGGTAACTGCAGCCATTGATGTCAAGTACAACTTCCTGAAAGGTTTATGGGCTTCATTTGATTAACTGAGAACTAATAATGTACTAATGTCATAATGTCTTACTTACATTAACTTTACCATGCTATATCTATAATCAGTCTTTATTTGTAATTTTGGTAGATAAAATTGAATCTTTGCTGAGGTTGGCTGACATCTAGATCAGCAAGATATCATAACTGTGTACTGATAGCTCAGACTTTAAATACCTATGATAAAGACCTTAATTTGATCATATATAGTTGCAGTGCAAGGCTTTGATTGTCACTATGGAGATTCAGCAGGCGGTGACAGCTACTCTGGTCAGGACACAGTCCGTCACTGTGCTGCAGGGTGTGACAGTCCAGCATGTAATGGTTTTCTGATTGAGAGAAGAAATGGTGGAAATAGGCATTGTGTACGGAAAGATTCAACATTGGTATACGAGGAAGGTTTAGAAAACTTACAAGCGAATCGTGTGGATCAATACATGTGTTATCCAGGTAGGTTTAATTGGAAATTTATGAAGAAACATAGATTATGTTCAAGGGAATGAGAACAGTTTATTGTGGCTGTGACTTACTGAACACAAAGATGAGTTCAACATTGTAGCAATGCCTACAATGGTTGATGTACCTTAATTAAGCACTGCTCTTTTGAAGAACAACACTGCTACTTTCCTTAACTAATCAATCAATAATAATAAGTATGGAATCAAGGTTCTATGGTTGGAGGGAAAGCATTAACAATCCTTAAAACTTTACTCTTTAAGGTCTCCTAATAAGATCTTCATTCACCTCATATGGACAACGCACACACAGCTTGATGGATGGAGATTTTGGTAGTTGCATATCAGCTTCTACCTTTTCTATCTATGTCCTAAAAGTCAGAATTCCATGGCCGGCCATGCCTAGATCAACCCTGGACTTCTCAGTTGTAATTTCTGGTAGACTGAGTTTAGAATGTGCTGATCTTAAAGCATATGTTCCTGCGGAAGGCACCGAGAATGATCTACTAAAATTAACATTTGGCGGAAAATACAAATTGTGTAGTTTCATACAGGAGACGGACATTGCTTTAAACCATAAATGCGAGTATCAATGTATTTGCACTGACAAGGTGTGCCAGGCCTCTTATATCTTTCTCCCATCTAAAACCGAGGAGCTTTGTGAAGTTGAATTTCCATGAGAGCACCCAGTAAATCTAACTTGGAAAACTATTCTATAACAGCCCCATTTGACCTCCTCAGCAAAGGAAGCGAAAATGAACATTTACCTGTACATTGCATTTTGACCTAAAATTTATTTGGACCTTGGAAAACTTCTATTGGGGGATGTATTGAAATAAGAGTCTATGTTGTATAGTGTAGTTATTGTGCAGTTAAATGCAATTGACAGTGTCCATCACCCCAAATTATTAGAGAAAATTTACAATCTTAGAATGCATGGAAAACTTAAAAAATGGCTAACTGCCTATCTGGCACACCGCTCTCATGAAACCATTGCCAATGGCCATCGGTCACACGAGTCTCTAGTCAATTTTGGTGTCCCTCAAGGATCAATTTTGGGTCCTCTGTTGTTCGTGGTATTTATAAATGACCTTGCTGAGGAAATTCGTAACTGTGAATATGTTATGTATGCTGACGACGTGATTGTTTATACTGGAGCGGCTACCCAAGCCGCTGCTATTCAACTGCTGCAGGAGGACCTTAATCGAATTGGATTATGGTGTAATAATAATTTTATGACAGTAAATAAGCAGAAATCTATGTGCATGCACTTCGGATCGGCTCATAAGCTAAAGAACTTGCCCGCTCCACAGCTTTCGCTCGGTAATGAAATACTCCCCAGTTGTGACTCGTATAGCTACCTGGGAGTAGACCTAGATAGCAAGCTCAACGTCACACCACATATCAACAAGGTCAAAAAAGCATTGGGTAACAGGATTTGTAAATTAAGTAAATTAAGAAAATCAATGACTCAAGAGATCAGCCTTAGAATATACAAGGTCATGATGTGCCCCGTAATTGATTATTGTTCTTACTATACTGGTAGTGGTCACACAGCTGAATTAGCTAAAGCGTTGGTTCCACAGCCATACAATCGGTCCGAATAGCTCCAATCCGACAATTTATAATATATCAAAAGTATAGAAAAAAATCGGTCGGATTAGTGCTAATCCGACCGATTTATGCCTGTGGAACCAGTGCTTAAGCTACAACGTATGCAGAATTCTGCCTTAAGAATATGTATTCAAAGAAGAGTCAGACAAATAAGTATTGATGAGTTGCATGTACAATGTAAAATTGACAAACTAGACAGACGTAGGTCGTTACAACTACTAAATATTATGTGGAAAAAGTCTAGAAATGGTGATGCTATAGAAATTGAAAATATAAGGACCAGAGGAAACCGAAAATTAAAATTCGCAAAAAGGCGGGCTAGAACAACATTCTATCAGAAGTCACCATACTATAGGGGTGTTGAACTATGGGACAAACTCACAGCAGATACTCAGAGACTACCTACCAAACGACAATTCAATAATGCCATTAAAAAACTCATGTTGTAAATGAATATAATAATTGATCATATATGTCTGTATGAATACTTTCATCTTTCAATATTGTATGTTCATCGCATCATTGACTTAGTGTGCAGTACCTTATAAAGCTTCTATTGCCTACAGCCTGATTCTATAAACCGTGACTGGCTGTGGAAAACCGTCCTACATGGACGAGCTTGCTCAATAAATCAATAACAATAACAATTACCATGAGTTATATCAAGAGTGATGTATGAATATGGATATTGATTCAATGCTATGTGGTCTTAGCCATTCCTCATTATGGTAATCCACAGAGCATCACAGATGAACATGGGACCCACATGTGGCAGTTATGCAAGTATATAACAAGAAATGATATTACACAATCGTTCCAATGTTCGCCACTAGGTTTTTCGATTCTGTAATTTATATCTAAAGAAACAAAATGACATAAATAGTGTTGGCTTTTTGACGATTAATTCTATTAGAATCTATTAAGTATTCTTAATCCAATATTTCATTGTAGATTTTATCAGCAAAAACCAAAACACAACTAGCTTGGGACCTGCTGACCTATTCACCAACATTGACATTCTGTGTAGATTTGAGCTTTGCATTGTTCAGAAGTTGTCCTGCACGGTGTGCATATTGTGCTAATTCGTGAATTGCACCTAGCATAACAAAGCTACGAAAATTTCCAATTGTTCATCCATGCCTACTGCATAGTAATAAAAACAGAGCATTCAACTCATTTATATTGGTCTTACTTTTGTTAAGAATGTGTAGCCAGGTGAGGGAAAACATGCCTCCTGGGTGGAAATGTATTTTTAAGGTTCAAGTCATGGGCTTTAAAATGAGATATCTTGAGCTAAAATATCCCTGGTAGTTTTGCTGTAATTGCCTGTCAAACCTAGGTTGGTATGTACAACTGAAAATGGGAAATAAGCTCTAAATGAATTGTATCCTATCATAAACAATAATAATGCAAAAAATACAGATTTGTGGAAAAATAACCAAAGAAAGGTGATGTTTTTATCATAAAATTGGTTCTAGAGGGAATTTTCAAGCTCTGTTTTCGGTGTTTGTGTCCTGAAGGAATTTCAAAAAACGTTTGTGGCAAAGATTCCCAATTGGAATACATGCAAACCAACAGAGTTACGTAATCAATGCACCAGGTGGCGCCATGGACAGAAATCGCGCACTTTGGTCACTTCCGCTGGGCATTATGTAATAGATTTGAACGGGGATGTTCACCAATATTGCTATAAAACTCTTGATATTGGTTGTATTGACTAAACAAGCACATCTATGTATTTGTATTGGTGAGCACCATCGAATGAATACCAAAGAATTAGGCTGTAATGTGAATGTAAGTCGGTTTCCTACTCCTGCAATGGTAGAGAATAGGCAAACTGCCCACCGGAAGTAGGGCATGTTGGGGTTGTGTGTGGCTCTAAAAATCTGTACTTATCATGATGGGAGCCCTGTATAGTGGAGTGGTTTCCATGGCAACCAGAATTTACCCAATCTACCAATTTTCTATGTTTCCATGGCAACCAACATTCCAAAAATGGAATATTTTCAGTGGAGATAGAATAATTCTAAGCATACCACTGGATTCCTTATAAAAAATTGGTCTAAGGTATTTTTGGTATATTTTTTTAGTGTTTTACCCATATACTGCCCCCTGGTGGCCAAACCCAGTACTAAAAATCCCCCCGGAGGCGCGGTCTTGCCCGTTGGCCGACATGTGTTCCATTTTCATGAATTTTCATGAAAGCTGATTGACAGTCTCATAGCCTTTATACTGTTCCTTGAAAATGTCTTGAAAATTTGAACAACTATTTTGCTGAAGATATAAAAGGTCAAAAATCATATTTGATATTCTCAAAGGATAAGATGTCCTTGTTATTGTCCTGAGTACCTGTCAGATATTGAGGTAAAAAACCCTCTATCCTCATCACACAAGACAATTTGAAATTGACCTCCACTTGGCATTGCCTTGTTCAGATATAACAGATCATGGACACAAATTGATAACGGTTCTCTTTTATGCCATTATCAACAATATCATGTCCTCTCCTACAAGATGGTATAGTGCTTTATGACACTGTCCTTTTATTTGGAATGGCACAGGGAGGCAACACTGCTGAGTAAGGTGCCAATGCTTCACTTATGCATATTATCATTCTGCACCATAGGGAAGTATGCACTTCAAGAAAACATAACAGTGTAATTTTGAATTGTAGCTGTGTTAATGCATAATAATGGTAAATGAATATGAGACATTTCTATAAAAGGATAAATAGATGCCAGTTTCACAAAGCCAGACACAACAGTTACCTATAAGGGCATATATAACAAATAGAGTTGCACTAGATGATTCTATGGGCAGATAAGAAGCATGAGGCCGTAGGCCGAGTGCCTTCTTATCTAGCCCATAGAATCACAGTGTGCAACTCTATTTGTTATTTATGGCATTTATACCATGGTTTCAACCATTAAAATGATTAGTTTACCTTATAAAGCCATGAAAATCAATGTTTTTTGTTGCGAGTCGACCTAATCCGTCCTCCGCCATATTGGTTTCTTGGCGAGACGACAACACTGCCTGGACACAAAATATTACGTCAACGTGTGTCCGAGGGGCATTTTCACAGTAGAACCGCTGGTAAGCAGTGCGTGCGACAGCCAGAATACCCTTAGAGCATATGCTAATGTGACAACTTGTGTCTCGCCACGGTAAACAATCCGTCCGCTATGCAGTCAACGATTTCGCTTGATTCGATTTTTCTATCTTTAATCCTGTTACATATACAGTTCAAAACCTAAACATATAGGTCAATTAGGTGTTTCATCGACTACACATTTAGGAAATTAACACTTTTATTCTAACTACATAAACATTTATGCTAAACATGTTTAGATGTTTAGAGTTGAGACAGTTGAAAAATGGGTGTTTTGATTTAAACATCAATATGTTTAGATACTTGGATGTTGAATCCACACCAGGTAGCAGCACTACGTTTGACTGGACTATCTGCACACAGTTATGATCAATTGTTGTGACAAATGTCCCCAAATCCCATGTTTATCATGGTTTCATTTTATAAAATGTCATGTGAATAGGAAGGACAATAGAAAATTGACTAGATTCACCTCATGCCACCATCATTACCCTAAAATAATCAATAAACTCCATGACTGACACCTATTTGATGTTATTCTGGAATAGATAAGGCAATTTCCTTCCTGCCAAGCTGTTGTACTTTCTCTAATCTCTCATTCTGATGCAGTGTGTAATATATGTACATGTATATATACAGGGCTTTTGACAGGATTTTTTGCAATGCGCCAATTGTACACGTTTTAGCAAATACAATACAATCTGTAAATGAATGGTCATTCTAACCATTTAAATGCGACATTTAGGCATTAAATGCGTGTATTGTGCACTGCGCAGCCCTGTCAAAAGCCCTGTATATATATAGCTGTGGCTGACATCTTTGGAGACTTTGACAAGTAAATACCTGCTGATGCCCCCTCCCAGTAAATGAGAAAAAAAGAAATATATCTCTGTTTTTTAATGCATACATGTCTGCAAACCTTACATCTCCATCAAATCATTTAAACATCTAAACACAAAATTCATAAACACCTAAACAAAAAAGTTCATATATCTAAACACAAAAGTTTTAACCTAAACACCTACATTTCTAAACACTTGAGCTAAGCACATTGTTTGGCTAAACATGTTTAGGAAATTAATGTGATTACAAAAATGTTGCAAGAATATGTTTAGAATTGTGTTTAGGATCTAAACACCATTTTTGCAGTGTAGTGTCGGGAGCACGAGCTTCGTCCCACATCCACCTAAATCATGTTTGAACTATTTTCTTTGCAATACAATCTTAGATATTCGTGATAATTGGCATCAGTGCAGAGTGTGAATAAGCTCCGTGATGTGGACTGGTTGGCCTCTGGACAGTAGCAGGTCAAGAAGATCCTTGAGGGAATGGCTTACAATTGATTTTCCATACCATAATAATATTTATATTTTATTTTTGAACAAATAAACTCCTTTATCATAACTATAATCTGTATATCTGTCATTACTAAAAGTAACCTTATAGATTTGAGTTCGCTATCAGACATCTTCACATATGTAATCGGGTTGAAACAAAACAAATGAGTGGACAGATGAGGGGTCCTCCGAGGTTAAACATGAAATTTAAAATTGATGTTATTAGCTTTAAAATGCGGTACAACACTTGTAGTCTTCTAGTCTTGGAGATATTGCTTCATGAAAATGGAATGACATGACTCTATCAATGCAGCCAATAAGCTCTATCATTTATTGTTTTAATCAAATTAGGCATCTAATTAGCAAAATGATTTAAATAATCGATCAAAAAATGACCATTCCTTTCCATATATTTGGGCATAGATTTAGAGCTAGAAGTGGTATCTTTATGCTTTTTTCAGTGTATGAATCTCCATGAATCATTCTATTGGTTGACATTATTTTTTTCTATTTGGAATATAATTTTTGTTGCCATGGCAACACTTTCCCCTGAAAACCCTTATTTAGGGCTTCTTTTGAATTCAAAACATTCCATTAACATTCCAAATAGACCGGAAGTTCCAGGAAATGAAACATATTTGAGAAAACCATGTTTTTCTTTGTAAAAATAGTACATAAAAGCTATTTTTTTGTCTATTTTCACATTCCTAGCCTTTGTAGCCCCCCCCCTAGTGGCCAAATCCGGTATTAAAAATCCCACAGGGAGGGCCCTTTCCCCTCATCTGCCCACATGTGTATACAGGGTCAAAAAAGTAAGGAGGACACCTCAACTTAGGTGATGTTATGTACCCCTCTTGTTAGTATAATACAAAAAAATATTTATCAAAAATGATTAGTAGCAAAAACTGAATACCCTTTTCCATAATGTATATGATATCAATCTCAATATTTTCTCGTTTTCACACTCTAGTATTATGATTATATCATAGAGCTAGATTAAGTATCACAGCAGCTAGATTAAGTATCACAGCAGTTTAATGCAGGATGCTGTGTAATTCCGTAGGGCCATTTTCAAAATGGCCACCACCAAATAGACTTTTGCTCATATATCAGGAGGAAATTGCTCGATTTTGGTGATCTTTTAATCAGGAAAGAGGTTTTTGAGGATGCTGATTCAGAAAATGAAGGTTTCAAACCAATTTGATGTCATATTCAAGGACATTTGCCCAGGGTCAAGGTCATAATTACGATTCAAATTCTTAATCCTGGAGTCTTAGCTCAGATAAGCTGGTTCAAATCAGGCAGAATACTATTCATGGTTTTAGGTTGGACAAATGGTGGGTTTCCAGTCAGGGCCACATTGAGTTGCCCTAATAGGGCAAACTGAACTGAAGCAAGTTGTGTGGGCCACATAAGGCTAACTGATTTGGGCACAGAGCAGCTTCAAAATGGGCAAACACTTTGGGCACAGATTGGTTTCAAGGTGGGCACCCCGAATCAGGCATAGATCAGTTCCAAAGATAATTCCCCAAGACAGGGTTGAGGATGGGTTTGTACAAGGCATACTGAGCTGGGAGTTCTGAACTTTGACACTAGATGACCCCACTATGTCTGATGTACAGCTTTCCCCCCATGTCAGTATTGATTTTCTTTAGTATGATATAATAGAAATAGGCTAATGAATCATATAAATCATAACAGTACACAAATTTTCTCAGAGTTTGGATCTACTGGCAAAATACATTTGAAATGTGCAAAGTTAGGTGATGTCAGCAGTTTTTAATGTGACTACACCATTCCTGTGGTAATCATTTTATATTGAAGTATGCTACCCATTGGGAGGCAATATGAACTTGAGGGCTAGCATGTTACTGGACTAGGTCTGGTTGACATGCCTTGGTCAACTAAGTTTGAATTGATGGTTCTACTGTATTATGATGATAGAGAGAGAGTAATACAGTATCGTTAGTCTCCCTCCAACTAGCACCTGGAGGCTAGCAGAACATTTCCAGGGTTCAAAATTTAGAAAATGAGGAACAAATAGATTTTCTTTAATATTTATCCCAGATGGCGCCACCTGATCAAAGTGGTCAGCCCACTTTCAGCCACACCAAAAACCCATGTTGACCCCAAAATGATAAATTCTGACCAGATGGCGCCATGTGATCAAAGTGGGCAGCCCACTTTCAGCCACACAAAAAACCATGTTGAACCCAAACCCACTCTGAGACTGATCTGTGCCCATATTGGTTAGCCCAGTGTGGCCCATGCACCTCACTGAGGACAGAAACTGTCAGCAGCCCATCAGTTAGCCCATTGTGGCCCACATCAGAAGCCACACCAAATAAAGTGTGGGCCACAGTAGGGCCACACCACCTTTGCTACCTGGGAAGGCTCATATTTCAAGAACAGACTGCCTGATATCGATGGAGGTTTTTGAGGATGCTGATTGAAAATATGAGGGTTTCAAACCAATTCATGGTCACATTATCAAGGTTATTATAACAATTGTAAGGTCTGCCTCGCAGTCAGTGTCCTTCCTACTCAATCGCCTCCACTGGGCATTAACTGAATAGGAGATTCCAAGATAGCCAATCATGGACACTGATTGATAACAGTTGGTTTATCCAGTTATCAAGATGACCATGCTAACCCTAATAAGGTGGCAAAGTGTCTTAATATACTGACTCTATTATGCTTTGAATGATACATGAATTCGGCACCGTTAAATGAATGACTGATCCTTCAGTCATACATGATATCTGAAGCTTATTTTCAACAAAAAGAAGTACAAAAAACAGAAGAAATGGCAGGGCAGTTATTAACTGTAGCCATTAAGGCAAATCAACACGAGACACTTTTTCCATAAGGGTCTAACGGTGCAAGGTCCACAAAACCTAATATAACAGATATCCTTATAAGACCAGATTATTATGAATAGTCTGTAGTTAATGTTTTTATGTTGGCTGCACACTGGTCATGTCAATAACTAGAAATGCCATGAGGGGGGTGCATTTATTGTGGATTTGCACAATTTTTGCTGCAGCCCTACACACAGGATTCTCTCTACCTTCTGGTAAGCTATACTACATTATACTTCATTCAAGTGCTGGCCACTTCTCCTAAGTACTGCACCAGGAGTGCATTTCAAAATGATGTCTATAGATGTCATTTAGAAATGCCCCTCAAGCCGAACCTTTGGGTGTGTACTAAGTCTCTATTACCAACAAGATGAATGGATGCAGCCCTCATAAGGCCTGCACAAGCTACTCACCACACTGACGAAAAAAAGAGCATCAGCCTGAGTTTCACCTAGTCTCTGGCACTGCCTGAGTATCATGACAGCCTCTGCTAGAGGCTCTCCCCTGCATGCCATACTCATACTGAGCCTGCTTCAATGCCACACATTGGAAAAAAGGTTCAGCATGAGTATGGCACAAGGCTCAGTCTGAATCTAGCTGAATACTCCAGCAAAGCAGGGGTCTAGCCCCTACACTGATGTCTGAGATTATATCATATCCTAGCACCAACCACACCATACTGAAAACCTAGAAGTTCTGAAACTAGTCAGCGGTGACCACTTTAGGTCCTCAAGTTGACGATACCTAAAACTACAACTTTAGGTAGTCAAAATGATGACTTTAAGTCGTCATCCTGACAACCTGAGTCATCAATATGACGACTCTGTACTGTCAGTATTGTCATCCTGATGACTCAGGTTGTCAGGATGACGACTTAAAGTTGTCATTTTGACTACCTAAAGCTGTAGTTTTAGGTATCGTCAACTTGAGGACCTAAAGTGGTCACCGCTGACTAGTTTCGGATCTTCCATGTTTTCAGTGCACGTGCTTCATTAACTCAGTTGATGCAGCACTGAACTTCGCATCTGAAGGTGGCAAGTTCAAGCCCCATTGAGAATTTTTGTAAACATTACTTATTTTGGTAAGTCAATCTTATTGCTACAATGTGAGCATGAATATGTATTCATAATGGGTTTGTGAGAAAATTGTTCCCTATTAAGCCCCCCTCTTGCCCATTCTTGCACATACTCAATATCCTTTCTATTATCCTCTAGTCCTTGTAACCATGATATCTAAGAATATAATCTTATCTATATAGGAATATAATAGTAATCAGTCACTAAAACATTTAGAGTATGATCATATCTTTGCAGTAAATGGAAAAGTAGCATATGGTCCCAGGCATATTTATAATGTTTTGGGGCTTGGAGAAAAGTAGAATACCAGCTTTCAACACACACAGAGGGAGCAGATCATATGAGACTTCAAGTGGAGATCTTTCAGCACAGTCCAGATGGTGTAGTGGTAACATGTTTACCTTCATATCCGAAGATCCTGAGTTCAATTTCAGTCCAGGGATACTCTTGAAAAGATGTATTTTTTCAACCAGAATTTTTTTGTTCTGCAAAGAATTTATTTTGTTGCTATTTTCTGACTTGGCAGATGTTGAAGATTCTGTCAGTTTTCAAGCAAGCGTCTATATCAATTAGTGACAAAGTTAGGTCTTAGAAAAATACACTGCAATAGATGAGATATTTCCTATTAAACTGAAAAAAAAACATGAAGAATTCACCACCGAGACTTGAACCTGAGACCCCTCACATGCAAAGCGAGAATCCTACCTCTGCGCCACTGCTACAACCATTGAGCCAGCTTGCAATAGGCATATAAGTAGGACTGTGCCCTACTAACTGAGGACATTGTGGACATTTGTCTTTACTATGGGCATTTTTCCTTACTATGGTCACTCTAGTCTGTATTTCCTATTAGTCTACTGGGCCTCATATGACCAATGATATATTACTGTAGTAGGTCTATGGTTGAAATATCATATTGATAGTGCCACTTTCAATACCTGCCCCGCTAGCACAAAGGAGTCACAATCAGGAGGTTCAAATCCCACCAAGGAGCAATAAGGAAACTGAAACGAGGAATACACAAACTATTCATGGATTACTTAGACTGGCATAAGAAGTGCAATATTAAACCATCTGAAATCCTTGTATATATGAAAAAATGGGCTTTTATCATAGGGTGCCCTTAATTTCTATATTTGTTTAAAGTGTTTATCAAACCACTCATGAGTTAGGCTAAATACATCCTACAGCTGTGTAGTTTAACAAATGCTACAAATGCAGGGCTATGTAACAATTACAATTTAGCCTGTTTGTAAGGCCATTGTAAGACCTAGGATGTAGTAGTGTAAGAAAGCCTCCTGCAATGTTGGAGCCTGTTCAGGTAGGGTCCAGCATTGCCTGACCTTCTTCATAGAGATACTCAGGCAATGTCCTATTCTCTTCTATTATAAGGCCAAATCCCACTACATGAAAAATGGGTCTGAAATGTCTGTGCTTCTGGATATCGGCAACATTGGACTCTTGCCAATTTCCTAAATCACAAGGGTACTCACTGCACTTCTTACCACTCCAAATCCGACTATAGCTGATAGTAGCAGGGGAATCTCTGTGATTTTCATTACTGCACAGATGAGTTGCTAAAATGATTCACAGAGATAGAGTATTTGATATTAAAATCACAGTTGTCTCTGACTATTTTCTGTTATTTGCAATGGTCTCCTGCACAGCATAAACAAATGTAGCTTGCATAAATCACAAGCAGAACCCCATTATGACTGTAGTATGTGGAACTTGGCTCCTGATTAAATTTTATCAAAGACACACCTCTTCTGATTTCCTAGAAACTGTTGTTTTCCTCTAAATCACAGGGATTTTGAGTCTATCACAGAGATTTCAAGCCCTTTGTGAAGAAAATATCAAAAACTTTTGATGTACTATACTCCCTAAATACCAGCACTTTGACAAGGATTCTTAGCCTTTATAGGTCTTCCCTAGATGATGTTACCACCCAAATATCGGCTAAGCACCCACATATCCTATTTCACAATGATTTCCCGACCATTTTCACGCTGTGGGATTTGGCCTTTACTCCAGTTGACCCTGAGCCTGTCTCTAAAGAGACTCAGGCATTATTAGAGTTTGGCAGTAGAGAGGGTACAGCTGGGCTATACACACTCTAGAGTAGAGTGTCAGGCAATGCCGGAGTATACCCCTACCCCAGGCTCACCCTGAGTATCCAAACAGTCTCATTTTGGCGACATTTGCCTGAGTCTAACACTAGACTCACTCTGAGTATCATCTTTCCCTCAGTGCAGGGCTGCATAGCCTTACAATCATTTCATCAATGTTGCTATATATCATAGATCCATTTCATTTGCCTTCCCTTGAGTAGTCATAGGAATATTCTAGAGTTATTTGAATCAGTTACATGAGATAGTGTACTTCCTCATCCCAATGGACTTTTGAGTGTAATACTGAGGAATAGGCCTATTGAAGAGTAATCTATGGTGATTTGAGTTTAATCAATAAATTTTCCAAAATATCGAAACCCCAACACAGGTTTCTTGAACTTTGTAAATTATAATCTTAAATGCTCTGAATAATTGGAATCAGTTCAGAGTGTGAACAAGCTCCGTGATGTGGACTGGTGGGCCTCAGGACAGAAGGAGGTCAAGAAGAGTCTTGAGGGAATGGCTAAGGCAGCCAAGGCTAAGAATGTCATCTTCTTTTTGGGAGACGGGATGGGTGTTTCCACTGTGACCTCTGCCAGGATATTCAAGGCACAGCAGGACAAGACAAGTCTACATGATACAAAATTAGCATGGGACGAGTTCCCTTACACTGCTTTTTCAAAGGTATGAGCCCAAAGCGTATTATATGGTCAATCCGTATTACTTTGACTTGTACAATTTCCTCATTTCAGAGAGTGTGTGTTACGTTAGACTACAACTTATTAAAAGATTTTGCCTACTCGCCCATGCTGCATTCATACATCATAGCAACAGAAACTTGTATAGGACACAAAATAGTTTTCTAAGTTCATACATATATATTACTGTATACAGTAATAACTAGATGTTTATAATCTGACCACAACTATATCCGCTAAATTTCATCGCATGTCAAATCTGACAGCTACTGACTTACCATGAACTACATCTGAATGTGTCTTTGTATAAGAGTTTCCAACTGTATATCAATATCAAATTTGATCATGAATATTTTCAGATGTGTATAAATCTTTTCTAAATGTTTTCTTTATAGACCTACAATGTGGATTCTCTGACACCTGACTCAGCAGGCACTGCCACAGCCTACTTCTCTGGATGTAAAACAAACATAGGCCTGATTGGGATGAACCAGAAAGTGATGAAAAGTAACTGTACCAACTCCAAGGGAAATGAGGTTGAGTCCCTCTTATACCATGCACATAACAAGAGTAAGTCATTATACCGAACATACAATTTCCCCTTTGGAAATGCATGAGATTCAGATTAATGAATTATGGAATGGCATTATATCCTAAGATACGTTTATAATTGTATCAAATAGTAAATCCATTTTATATGATACAATGTGAGAAGTTTTTTTATTGGTGATGTCACTTGCCTGTGAGAGGGGTGATATCCAGTATCATTGACACTTGTATGATTTAAGGTGGGTCGCTACCATTAAAACAAGGTCCCTAGAAATTCTCCATTTTTTTTGTCAAATGTAACTTACATCATCTAGAATAAAATTTTGAAAAGAAAAATAGGGCGTCCCGTGCTACTTTTTTTTTACTAGTAAGTTTTGAAAAATTAAAGTATTTCTATTTTCACCTAAAAATTGAAAAATGATGTTCCAGATTTGAGATTTTTTCTGAGATCATTATCAGTCATAGAGATATGAAACCTCACATTCTAATATTGTTGTTTATTAAGAATTTTTCTTTTTACCCCCATAACATAGATTTACGGGTAAATTTCTTACGTTTAGACAAAAAGGTAGGATCAAATTCCTACCATTTTATAAGAAAAACGATTATCTCATCTACTTTTAGCCACTAGATTTTTCTTAAACTTCCCTAAAATATTGTTCAGATAATTTGCTTTAAGATAAGAGCAATTTTGATATGGGTTCCCGTGCATAATTTTGAAGTTTTGGCTATTTATAATTAAAAAAAAGTATAGGAAAAACTGATGAAAATCCATATTCCAAGCACTGCATGATGGGTAAAATGTGCAAATACTTGGCATAAGCTTCATTATATGCCCTCAGTCATTGTGAATAGTCTATATACTGCTTCTACAGCATTGTCTCCGTATGTTAAGGGCTATAATTCTAACTTGCAAAAGAATGGTAGATAATGATTAAAAAAAAAAAAAGATTTAAATGTGCCAATATTTCAAAGTGTCATAAAATACACTGTAAAAACGGTGTTTAGGTAAAACACTAGTGTTTAATAGTTAAACACTTTGTTAAACACTTGCTTGTCCCACTTTTCTCAACACTTTTTTTTGTTAAACGCGTTCAATTTTAAACGCGTTTAAAAACAAGTGTTTAATTTCTAAGGTGTTTAACTGCTAGGTGTTTAAAACTTATGTGTTTAGCTTAAATATGTGTGTATTATCATAGTGTTTAATCAAAATTGTCCAAGATTTCTTGTGGACATTTAGGGCTGATACAGGTATGCATCTACCAAAAATGATCTGATTCTGATGAAAATAACCTATATGCGCAAGGACCTGCGCAGTTGGCTCAAATCCAATGGTAGCGACCCACCTTAACTTCCAAGCACAGAAAGCATCTGCTCAAGACATACAAGGGTAATTTAGCTTCTTCCCATCATTCTGAAATATTCTGAGCTTGAGTCGACAGCTTATACACATTGATTCCGACCCAATAATTTGATCATGGACTTTTAATATGAATCATGGAATTTGAATATATAGAAAATGAGATAGGACCTGTATACAGATAACTCCCATAGATTTGCTACACAGGCTCTGTCTCTCCTTACTTTGCACCATATAGGAAAGTGGACTGGTATGGTTACCACCACACGAGTCACCCATGCCACCCCAGCTGCCTTGTATGCAGCCAGTCCAACCCGGTCCTGGGAGTATGACCGTAATATACCAATAGACATGTTGGATTGTAAGGACATAGCTAGCCAGCTGGTAGAGAAAGGGGACTTTATGAAGGTAACATTTCGAGAGTCCACTTGGCCTCTATCGCAGCAATTTACATAGGAAGTGTATGGCTCATTCACCGGCGAAAAGCCAAGTGAACTATATGGGTCTTCGACAGAGACAATTGTATTAATCAGATAAATATGACCTGAATCTATAAGGTTTTTATTCAAGACCAAGAAAAGTTTACAGTACATAAATTTGAGTTCTCAAAATGTGACATGTACTGGGAAAGGGGGTCTTATTGCCCCCTGCACTAAGTCCCCTTTTCGCAGATCGTGTCACAAATACATTAGCATAATTATCGTAGAAATATCAAAAAGAAATTTGGCATAAAAAACAATGTTTTCCTGGTAGCTCGAAGGTGACTGATAATTTTCTGTTCATACAATCTGTAAATAGGTAGTGCTTGGTGGAGGTCGGCAGTACATGCTGTCAAGGCTTGACGTGGATCCTGAGTACCTCGACAAGACGGGAAGGCGCTATGATGGACGCAATCTAATGGAGGTATGTGTATACATAAAGTCAGTTTTAATTGGCATCCACTTTTCTGGATATATTAATAGGAAACACAAGTTTTGGTTCGTTAGTGATCATTCATAAAGGTATTGGAAAGTAAAGTGAATGATGCTTTTTTTCTCCTCTTTTATTGTTAGGTTCCATAATATCTATTTGCCATACTAACTTCTACCATAATACTTAGTGTATAAGGTGTACTCTGCATATAGCCTATAGGCTAAGGTACATCCTGAGTTGAAGGGAAAGTTGTAGGATGCCCATGCATCCTCGCATATAAGCTATACATTACACATGGAGTAGTCATGAGACTTACTGTTTTAGGAGTGGAAGAACAAGCAGGAGGCTAAAGTTGGAGCTGATAAGGTGAAGGTCGTCTTTGACAAGGATGGATTTGATAGTGTGGACCCCAAAAAGGTTGACTACTTGATGGGTTGGTACCTATGATTAGAATCACATTTAATTCAAGTAAAAATTAATGATACAAGTGGCTCGCTATGAGCATCTCAGATATGATAAGAAAGGTAAAATAATGAAGAAAAGGTGTTTTGAAGAAGCAACTAAAATGAGAGGTCATAGTAATAGACAGCTAATCCAAATTGATAGTACAGTTGTTCTTAAATAGGTAGGGTCTTTTCTAAAATGTAAATTCATGTCCATGTTAGGTCTGTTTGAGAGGAGCCACATGCAGTATGAGGTTAACCGAGCTGACGACCAGCTTGGCGAGCCAAGTCTTGCTGAAATGACAGAGAAGGCCATCCAGCTTCTGCAGAGGAACCAAGAGGGCTACGTCCTAGTTGTAGAGGGTGACGATCTATTCCCTTTTCAGATTCATTATTTTGTTTCTTCAACTCTTCATAACTAAAATTGGAGGTGGTTTTTTTTCTTGACAAATATTTCTGCGTTATAACTAAGGGCTCATGTGCAACAACTAAGGGAGATGTAACATAATTTATAACATGATGGTCGAGAGCAGTTACTTGTTTCTATTATAAAGGTTGCTTAGATTAGAGAGAAAACCGCAATGATATATCTCTCTTCTTCATAATTAGAATCTTGGGGAGACTACTGATATTTGTATATCTGCTCTCTAAGAGGTATCAGTCCTTTCTATATCCCTCATATCACTCAGGGTGTAGGCCGAAAAATGCCATTGGTTATTTAGTTATCATAATTCTTTCTCCATAGTTATCTTCTCCTTTCTTTCTGAATAACTCAGGTGGGCGTATTGACCATGGCCACCATGGTAACAAAGCATACAAGGCTTTAACAGAGACGCTAGCTTTCTCAGATGCCGTGTATAAAGCTATGTCCATGACCAGTCGGGAGGACACATTGCTAGTACTCACTGCTGACCATTCCCATGTCTTCACTCTTGCCGGTTACCAATCCCCTAATAATGATATTCTTGGTAAGCTATTAGCATATCTTAAAAATTGTTAGACAGCCCATATATAGAATATTTGATGGTTATGGATTGCTTAATGAATAATGAGGTATACTTAGAAGAGAAGGCACTGCATGTTGACAGAAATCTGATTTGTGCTTTTTGAATTGCCCCCCATAGATAAAGTGTATGTTTCTGAAGGCTTAGATGACACTCTTCCATGATTTATTTTCCCTTGTAGCTTTACCTGACATGATATTATTAATCAATTCTTGCAGGCCTAGTGAGGGGTATCAAGCCTGGGACTATGGATGAACTGGATGACAGAAAATTAGGTTCTGATGGCCTACCCTACCTGTCCCTGTCCTATGCTAATGGTCCTGGCTACTTCTACCACAGAGCTGACAGTGACAGGGTACCACTACCTGGTAGAAAGGACCTGACTGAAGATGAAGAAAATGGCCTTCTTAGTAAGTACAATCAATCAGTCATCCAAGCCCATGTCATCCAAGACTTATGAGCCCATTAAGCGGGTATTCCACTACCATCAGTTGGGGGGAATTTTGCCAATCCCCCTAATTCCTATACTTTTGTAATATCAAAAATAATCAGTTTAGCAAAAATTCGCCTGACCGCTGGCAGTAGAATACCCTCTTTAAAACAAAAACCTTTCGGCAGCAGTGGCAGGAAAGTAATGAAGAAAAGCTGAAATATTCCTTAAAATAGTGGCCTCTCAACAAACTCGGGATGATTAAATACAAATGAACATCCTAACTTGTTTTCATTTAAATTTAGGATACAAGGAGTTCCGCCAGGATAGTGCAGTCCCCAGGAGTACCGAAACACATGGTGGAGAGGAGGTGGCCATATATGCCTATGGCCCAATGGCTGGGCTTTTCCATGGCACCAAGGAGCAAAACTTCATAGCCCATGCTGTAATGCATGCTCTGGATGTGACCCCAGCCTATGACCCGTGTGTCACAAGGAAAAACCGACCTGCCATGTACAGTAGTGGGGGCAGTGCTCAAGAGGGGGTCTTAGTGTGGGGGATGTTAATGGGTACTGTTCTTACAATCCTGCACAGATATTTATTTGTTTAGTCATTTAATGGTATGGTTATATGATGTTACCAAATACTCATAAATAACTCAAGATATTAAATTTTATACAAACATTGTATTCAGATATCTCTCCCATAGTTATAATGATCACGCATTTAAGCGAATCTACCTTCCGTTAATGACTATGCATTTGTGCAAATCTTCGTCTGTTTTTTGGCAGTTTTAGCCAATTTCTCACCCCAACCTAACTACCATAATCTCCCGCGTATAAGGCGCAGCCCACATATAAGGCGCACCTAGAGTTTTGGAAAATTCTCAAAAAATGAAAAATTCATAACTTTGGTTCTACTGAATGAATTTTCAAAATTCAAAAACCTATGGGTAGCTTGGGCCACCTTGTGCCCTCCTGGGCCCCATTATGACCAAGGGTGCATGTAAGATATCAAAAGAAAGGTCTTGGTGTCCCCCTTGTGGATCCAATGAGAACTAAGGGAGTGATCATTTTTTAACAACAGGGGGGGGGGGGCCGGTGGGTTTGAGGGGGGGGTCAGAATTTTTTCAACCCCTTGACCGGGGGGGGGGTCAGAATTTTTTCAATACCTCTGATGGGGGGGTCAAAACAATTTCACCTGTTTTCAGTGGAAAACCCCGCGTGTTACTATAGGCTAAAAGGGGACATCCGCGCGCGATTTTTGTCCCTTACGGGGGGGTTGAAAAAATTTTACCCCCTCAAGAGGGGGGGGTCGAAATTTTTTTTTGCGTGTCCGCGCGCAAACCCACCAGCCCCCCCCTGTTGTTAAAAAATGATCACTCCCTAAAACCCCCCGTATAAGACGCGCCTTATACTCGGGAGATTACGGTACCTCAAGTTGGATGATTTCTCATTTAATTGGAAAACCCCTGTCCTTATTTCAACAGGGAACAATCTAAAATATCTAAGAGGATTGATCATTGTTAAGTGACAATGGCTTTGGTCAATATTTTTCATGGAAAACAAGATAGTGACAACATTTAGAATGTATTCTTATGTATTCTTATGTATTATGGGTTGCCATGACAACAGAGAGACTGGAAATAGTGGTGTTTATCATTACCAAATTAATGACAATCAATACTTACACTTACTACATTGATCATATCCAAACTCCAAACTCATTCATATGAAATAAAACATGTGATATGTCCGACATTTACCACTTTTAAAACATTAATTGATTATCATTGCTTGGCAAGCTACTCCCAGAAAACGTAGACCCATACATGTTAACATAACCTTAGAAGATCCTGGCTGGTGTCTAACAGCATACTTGGGTAGTAGGCACCTACTAAGGATAGCTGGTAGGCACCTACTACCCTGCTAGCACAACTCATCCAAATAATGTCTTTTTTACGTAAATCACATGAGTTCTCACGTAAGAATCATGTAAATTGCACGAGTTGTGGGTAAGGATGGCCTAATCAATTAGTCTTATGCTACTAAGGAAAGAAAACAAATAGGAAACAAAAGTGTTGTTTTTTTTCTGGTTGGATATATGATAGCATCCACCTAGTGTAGCGGAAACGACAACATACCTGTCGATCCATTGAGATTTTTAGTTTGTTCTTTGACAACCAGGGGGTGCCACAATATAACATGAGTGATAAGCGCACAAAATATTGCTCTGAGCTTATTTTGATGGAGAACTCAATGGTCACACTAGAAACATTCCATTCTGAATGCAGGGCTTCCATATTTAGAATGTTAATAACACGCACTGGCAGCCGAGGTAACCATTCCATGTGTCTAAATGGCCAATGTTAGACCCAGTCTCTTATAAATTCTTCCTCAAAGCTGATAACATTAATATACCTTGGCAGCCACATCTAGATCCAAAGTTATGATAACCTATCACCTCTAATAGGTCAATTGATATATGGAATATGAATGGAAGGTTTTCTAGGAAGGAAAAGCAGGCGTTTATGACAATTTATGGTAGCTTTGGAAACAATTCATTTTTTTCCAAATAAGATATATATGAAACAAATGTGACCTGCAAATGAAAAGGCCTGTTCAGGGTAGATGTGATTTTTTTTATCATATCGACACAATTCTTTTTCTGCATACAGATAAGGGGTATATATTGCTAGTACATATGTATCATAGAACCATGCATTTAGATGTTATAACCCTCGAGTGCTTTTATAGTAATATCTTACTAAATTTATTGAACAAGTAACCAATGGATAACTCATGACGAGTGTGTGCCGAGTGTTATTAGCCTTTGCTAACACACACGAGTCATGAGTTATCCATTGACTACTTATTTTATACCACAAAACCAATAAATAATCAACAGAATACCAATAAATTCAATTTGAAAACAAAAATTATTCCCCCTCCCCGGGACTCGATGCCAGCCATTTTGTGTGTACACGGGTACATACACCTCCTCGCCCGGCAGCGGACAGGGACAGCGCCCGTCTCGTCTCGGACAGGCAGCGGCACACGGCTAAAGATTTCAATGCGTCTCGCTGTTATGTTTGTGTATAATACACCTCCTTGCCCGGCAGCGGACAGCGACAGCGCACACGGTGAAAAAAAGATGCGTCTCGCTGTTATGTTTGTGTATAATACATGGCTTGGCAGCGGCACACGGCGAAAAATAGTGTACATACACCTCCTCACCCGGCAGCAGACAGCGACAGCGCACACAGCGAAAAAAGATGCTCCTAGACCGGGACATGAACCGGGGACCTCCGACGGCTGAGCACAAAGTGCTAACTGCTAGACCACCGCGCCTTCTCCGTTCACTGTGTGTCGCGGTTATGTTTGTGTATAATACACCTCGTCGCCCGGTAGCGGTCAGCGACAGCGCACACGGCTTCGTATCATATCCAGATTTGGTTCGAACCGAGCGTTTCTCATCAGTCCCTGTGGCGCAGGGCATAGGGAGTTGGATTTGGGATGTGAGACTGCTGGTTCGATCCCTACCCTGGCAATGAAAATTATCGTAGGTTTTAACATGTAACATATGACATGGGAGGACATGAGAGGCGTGCGGTTATCCTGGATAACCGCATGCCTTCCATGGATAACCGCACGCCTTCCATGGATAACCGCACGCCTTCCAAGAGTCATGTTACAGCCTATAGGGTGTGCAATATCGACAGATATGTGGATGGGAATAGACCCCAAAAAGCACTGTGTAAGCCAGAAATCGTGGTATAATACACAATTTATCAATAAATTGTCAATAAATAATCAACAGAATATCAATAAAGTTGAAAAGAGAACATCTACTGCAAGTGGGACTCGATGCCAGTCATAGTATTGTGAGTAAACAGACCACCGCGGCAAGGAATTGAACCCCTTTTCAAGGCAATTGATTTCTTTTTAATTTGATATGAAATCATCTTTCAAGATTTATGATATCTCATGAATCTGTCTGAACAGATACAAATATAATGGAGAGTTCTGATCAGGATCAGTCCTATCTAAATCGCTTTTATTCATGAGATCAATAGGCCCTTATGCCTGAAGATATATATAGGTATTCATGATATGTTATTGAACAAGTAATCAATGGATAATTCATGACAACTGTGTGTTAGTGAAGGATAATTACACGAGGGCATAGCCCGAGTGTAATTATCCTTTGCTAACACACACAAGTCATGAATTATCCATTGACTACTTATTTTATTCCACGAAACCAATAGATAATCAATAGAATACCAATAAATTCAAGTTGAAAACAAAAATTGTTCCCCTTCCCAGAGACTCAAAGCCAGCCATAGTGTGTGTACACGATCGGTACATACACCTCTGTGCCAGGCAGCGGACAGCTACAGCCCCCATCTCGGCTTGGCTTGTTTTGAATGTGTCTCGCGGTTATGTATGTACACGATCGGTACACACACCTCGGCGCCCGGCTAGGCTTGGCTTTGCCTTTGTTTTAATGCGTCTTGCGGTTATGGCAGTGGCACATGGCAAAAATAGTGTTTGTGGCAGCGGACACACGGCGAAAAAAAATGCGCCCGGACCGGGATTCGACCTGCCTACCTCTAATGGCTGAGTGCAATGCGCTAACCACTAGACCACCGCATCTCCCTCTACGCCGCCCGGCTTGGTTTCAACGCGTCCCGTGGTTATGTATACACGATCGGTACACACACCTTGGCACCCTAGGCTTGCTTGGGGGGTCACAACCCAGAATGCTGGGGATTTTCTCACTTTGAATGTATAGTAGTTATATGTGAGTGACCACCCCGGGCTTTGTATCATATCGAGATTAGGTTCTAGCCAACTAACTCTTGTCAGTCCCTGTGGAGCAGTGCATAGGGAGCTGGATTTGGGATCTGAGACTGCAGGTTCGAGCCCTGCCCTTGCCATGGATTTCCTGGGTTTTAACATGTAACATATGACATGTAAGGACATGTAAGGACATGTAAGGCGTGCAGGTTATCCATGGATAACCACACGGGGTGCCTATTATCCTTGGATAACCGCATGCCTTACAAAACTGATGCTACAGCCTTCATGGTGTGCAATATCGACAGGTATGTGCATGGGAATATCCAGGAAAAGCACTAAGAATCCCAGAAATCGTGGAATAACTGTTAGTATAGGCACAGTGACAATGCTACCATCACACGTGGCCCATGCATGTTCAGTGACACCATGGTCACCCGCAAATATTTTCTACCTCAAAATGTTATTTCTGTAGTGTCAGATAACATAATTTACGTGGAAATCTATCCCTTTAGGAAGTCTTTTGTCTTCCAATCATGCATTCTAAAATGTACTTTGAAAATTTGGAAGATGCAATGTGAAATAGGAAACATTCCGGGAGAAACTTTCTAATGTGACATTGTATAGATGAGAAAAGAAATTGTCATTTGACTAATAATTTTGTATGTATATATAAATTGGTTTCTCACTCATTGGTAAGAAGTTGTTGAATTGAGTTGTGATTCAGCCAGCATGAATGTACTCAAAGGCCTACACTGAAAAAAGTCTTCCTGACAAAGTGACATGTATACCCATGTCAACTTGATTTGACACAGAGAGCACACATCATTGGGACATGTGCACATATGTCACCATGACAACTATAGCACACAGTAATCCTCATATGATTTGACATGCCTTAAAATGTCACATCATCGCTGAGTTGACTAGGGTCATGGCCATGTCAAAGGCACTTGACATCTGATGGTTTTACATATATAATTGTTCTAGGATATTGCACTAGATGGGGCAAACATCCATTTTGGTACCAGGATTAATCACCACCAAGAAGTACTACCAACACTTGAGACATTTGATGTATCTGTGTCATTTTGTTTTCACGAAGAATAGATCACTAAGGTCTGTAAATACTATCAATGAATGGTAGTGAATTCTATTTCATTGTTAAATCTGCATTTGTTATTGAATATCAAAATAGACACCCACCATCCTGAATACTTCAACTGGAGAGGTTAGACACCTTATGTGTGGGTCAGTGAAAATACCAAAGAACTGCATTCCAACCCACAATCTATAATATCAGTATCTACAGTACAGGGAGACATATGGCATTGCCATGCACCTCCATGCCCTTGTCTTATGGAATGCATAGAGGTCCTCAGTCAAGTAGATGTTCTGTAGATAGGAGAACAGGCCTGTGGGACTATGATATCCCCTGCCTTCTTTTATAGGCCTGCCTTGATTGAACCATTGGTACATAGCTATTGACTGCTCTTGACCGTTACATAATTGTCTCACAGTATTACCTAGTACTCAGGTGAATGGATCAGAAATATGTGACGTGTTTTCATTACGCATGTCAAGTAGAGTTGACGAACCAAATATGAGAGCGTCAACCTTATTCGACATGCCTTCATACATGTCATGTGGGAGACAAATTGTGACCTGTGCAGTATGCGTCAAAGCGATCAGTGTTCTTCTCTCTGTGTATATACACTTCCTCAGTCTTCTCTCTTTTGGATTATCACTTCCTTTAGGTAAGATTGTCTTTTTATGTATTCCCACACTATAGGTTTTTTTCCACAATGTTCAGACTGAGTTGTCCCTCTATTGAATGGATTTATCACTTGATTGATACTTGGACTTTTTTTTTCTAGAAGTTACCTCTGTATACTAACAATTAATGACACCCACTTTCTTTTAATTTCTTACATTTTACTCTTCAATCACACACTGACTTTATAAAAATGGCAACCCTTCATATCGTGAAATCTGAGATGAATGATGGGCTTGTCTTCTCCTCTACATTTCTTTACCTCTGACTTGTGAACCCACAATATGTTCATAATTTCACTGTTTATTTGTCCCGACACTTAGACATTGATGTCACTATATACATCGTACCGAAGTTATAAAAGCCTGATGCTTGTATTTAGTACTGTCTGTCTTTTTTATTATTATTGGAATACCCCACAATTAGCAATTAAAGGCATTATTTATACTGAGGGAAACAATCTCCTTTTTACAGTATACACACCGGTGAACAAACTGAGTAATGTGAACTGGTGGAGTACAGGTCAACAGGAGCTGACAGACAAGTGGGTCTTGTCCATGGGAGTAGCCAAGAACGACATCCTGTTTATTGGAGATGGTATGGGAGTGTCGACAGTTTCAGCAGCCAGAGAGCACTAAGCCCAGTCAGAGGGTAGAACGCTACAGGATACAACATTGTCATGGGAGGACTTCCCATTCACCTCATTATCTAAGGTAGATTTTACATTATGAATATATTTTTAGCTCTCATGATATATCCATTTTGACTGTAATTGATTGCCTTGAATGTCAGCTGTCATGCAAAATCAAACATATGAGAGTATCCTAGAGAGGAGTTTTGTATTAGCTTGGATTCCTTAGTGTTATATGCTATATATCTCTATAGCATATTTCAGATATAATGACCCATTGTGTCTCTATCAATTAGATAACAACGTGTCTGACTCTAGGGTCACCTCTGGCATGAACTGTCCAACCTGGAGGATGTTTCACCTCATAACATACGGGGGCCGTATATGACATGCGGGGGCCGTATATAAAAAAACCGTTTCTGTTCTATTTTCCGCATTCATTTTTTTCACATACGGAGGGCCGCATTCATATACGGCTTATTGGGCGTTTCACCTCAAGATGCGGACAACCTGTTTTCCACATGTCTTCCGTATTTTCAGGTTAGAATGTGGAGGGGTCAGGTACCCCTCCATATGTCACATACGGGGGAAATAAGTAACATGCGGCCTTTTTTAAGCCCGCATCCCATGAATATCTCCTAAGTAGGTCATGACCTTCCTTTTCACTCCAAGTCATGTGACCTATGTTTGGCCGTACTACACCAGGGAAAGAAATGCCTGGGTACATCCTGAACACTACTAGGCAGTATTACGAGAGAAAGGATCCTTTGTCCTTCTACACTGAGAAAAAATTTCTTCAGCGCTACCGTCTTAGTAAAGAGGTAGCCCGAATTCTCATCAAAAACTATGTCGCTACGAAGAAAAAGAAGGTCCTGAGGGGCAAGCATGCCGTTCCACATAGGCTTAAGGTGGGAGTCCATCCTTCATTTATCCTTTTATTTTCATATTTTTTCCTTACTGTACCTCTTTTGACTTTATTATGGCATATTAAAACAATATTCTTTTCTTTGCTTTCTTCAGTTCCTGATTGCCCTAAGGTATTTCGCCACTGGAGCCAGCTACAACTCCATAGGAGACATTCACGGCGTCTCCAAATCCACTGTGTGTAGGTCTGTAGAGAAGGTGACTGACTATTTCCATGAACACCTACAAGAGTATGTCCATTGGCCACACTCCCGGGAGGAAAAGAACAGCAAGGCGATGCTCTTCTATCGGAAACACAGAATGCCCAAGCTGTTCGGACTCATAGATGGGACACATGTACCTATACAGTGTCCGCGAGGGGTAGTGGCAGACGAAAATCAATTCTTTTGTTACAAAGGATACTACAGCATAAATACCATGGTAAATTACTTTTCCTAATATATTTCTAAGAACCAGGATATCTTATGTACATTTTTTTTCATTGAATTTCTTTCTTGATATGTCTATCAGTTTATACATATATATATATTAAGATTTTTGTCCCTTTTTTACTCCTCCCAGATTGTCTGCGACTTTGAGTACCTCATCACACACGTAGATGCCAGTAATCCTGGGTCTCAGAACGACATCTACTGCCTCAACGGGTCTGACATCAAAAGCTTGGGAGAGAGAAAACAGTTCGGGGGATATTACCTCTTGGGAGATTCCGGGTAAGTCATTTATATATTTTTTGGCCAAACTTAGCTGAACATAACTCCTTTCGGAATACATCCTTATGGAAAAAATATATATGAAATCCATATACAATAACCAAATATTTTCCCTTCAGATATCCTCTCACTTACTACCTCCTCACCCCTGTCCGTGTGGAGACAACAAACGCTGATGTGGCGTACAACAAGTGGCACCGAAAGACTAGGAGTCGGGTAGAGAGGACTATAGGCCAGTTGAAGCAGCGTTGGCGGTAAGTCATTTATTTATTTATTTTCCTACATTTATCCTTTATATCTTTTTTCCTGTCAAAACTATCATCCTCTTTAAGCAGTCACTTGGTACAATTTTTAATTTTTCCCATTTTGTCTCTCTCTTTGTTTTCAGTTGTCTGGACAGCAGCGGGGGATATCTGGCCCATCCTCCTACCACAGCAGGAAAAGTCATCGAGTCCTGTGTGGCACTACATAACTGCGCCAAGGTGGCACGCAATCCCCTATTGAAGGACAGTATGGAAAAGGACTCGTTCAAGCAAAGATTCCCACGCATCACCCAGCCAGAGAATGTCTCCCGTAAGCCCCCGGCTAAGTTTGAGAACCTGCGGAAGGGTTTCATCCAAGATAACTTCAATCCCCGCTGAATAAGTTAAATGAAATCAATTTGACTAAATAGTGTAATTCTGTTATGTGATATTAAGACAATTAGAAGGACAAGAAAAAAATTCTGATGGCAAACTTTTATTCTAATGACTTGAAGAAAACAAACATGGGTTACATAACCATGTCATGTAATGAATGAAGCTAACATGCAAAATTTAATGAATAAAATTTAAAATAACCTCTTTTTTTTTTATTTCCACATCCTGTGCTGAAATGTTTTTCTTTGCCTAGCATGTATAGAGAATAATCTGTTACTTAGAATGCACCATGTATTATATTAATTCTGAGAACTTCCATAACAAGAAACAGACTTTTTTAAAACATGTCATGAAGCTGAAACAAAAATGCCTGTTTGGCATCAATATATCTTGATACATACATGTATTCATCCTGAACTTAAGTCTTTGTTCAATAGTTTGCAACGAGTACTATAATGTATATGGGACATCAAAAATCAGTTTATCTTTTGTTTTCCAGTATCTTTGCTCATGTACCATTTCACTCAACTTAACATAAAAAATGTCTGTCTTTGCTGAACGGTATACATGACGAGCGTACATAGGAAATTTTCAAAAGAGGCATCCATTTACCTTAAAGTGAAAATAACTCCAACCATGCATATAGATGTATCATGTCTGCTTAACGAATACAAGTTTTCATTTAGTCCTGAAGGAAGACTCCAAAGTTAAAGTCATGAACTTAAATATGCCTTGCTTTAAACTTTTTTTTATCTTCGAACATATACGATTCTATTATAGATTTCTGTCTTTCATTTTCTACCTTTACTGTACAATTCTATGAAATGATGTTGTCTAGGTGGAAACTTCGAACGTGATATCTTCAAATTGTATATTACATTCTCCTAACTAAGGTAACATACTTGAAGCTAAGGCATTCAAAATAGCCTAACAATAAAATATGATATAACTTTGAACTACAGCACCGTTTTTAATTTCTTATATATCACACAAATGAAATTAGTCCTTTTTGATAGGTTTCTTGTCACGACGGGACCTCCTTAAAACCAGCTCAGGATTGTCGTCGCATAAGTTCTCCTCCCGGACAAATACCACTTCTTCATTTGACATGACATTGTAGGCTGGCAATGAATTAGAATCTGGGTCTATTGCTTCAATAGCTGGAAAAAAGGAGAAGGTGAAAACATCTGTAACCGCTATAAATCGGCCACACAGGAAATATAATCACATGTTTCTTTATCATGTCATTTTTTTATAAGGATATAACATCATGCATTAAGGGGGGTACCTTTGGGCGTCTTAAACTTCAGGCTTCAAGAACAACTGCTAAAACATGTAGCATGTTTGATAAATATCATATATCCTGGTTTGTTACTTATCAGAAGAAGTTCATTAGAAAAGATAATGCACATATTAGGCCTATACCTGATGCAGGGACGATTAACGGGCCTTCACCTCCCTGTACATTTTGACATGGAACAAAGACAGCTGAACCGTGTACAACCTCCGTGTCGGGTGGAATGGCAATCGTTGCACCCTGCATGGCTTGGACGTCTGTGTGTATCTCCCCTTCACCAGTGTTCAGCTCCTCTGTTTTAAAGAGGAATACATATTAATACACATAGTTCTTATTTATTTCAAGTAAATACAAAGATTAACTAAACATTATGGAAACAGAAAACCCATGGAGAACCAAATTTGATACACAAGGAATGAAATTCTATAGTTCAAAAGATGAATGACATATCAATGGTACAGAAAAGAATACAGGTGGAATTAATTTCAGTTGAAATATATTTAGGAACACAACATTTTTACCTTGGCTGTCGGACACTTCCATGGCCGCTATGTCCTTTGCGTCCAAAAAAAAATAGGGACCACGTGCTGAACCTTCTGATGGGTCGTTGTGAGTTAATTTAACTGTCATCTTATCAGGCAAACATTCTTCCTTGTCAGATTTAACGGATATATTGTCTTCCTGGACATTGGGGGAAACAGGTTTGTCTCCTGCTGTCTCACCCTCATCTGCACATGGAGGTAGGTCAGCTTTTGGATTTTTCTCCGGGACGGGTGGTAGGCCAGGTTGGGGTATTTGATCCCCATGTGGAGGTTCATCCTCTTGTGAAATTATCTGATTGTCCGTCGGGGTACATGTTGAAATATCTTTAGTTGATTTTGCGTTTAACTGAGCAGCAAAGAACACAGACATCTTAGTCATTTCTTTCCAAACTTTCTCCGCCTCTTTTTGGGCTGACAGTTGAAGGTTCCGGTTTTCCTGAATCTCCTGATTTAACTTCAAGTTTTGCAAATGTAACTGTTTCTGTCCATCTAAAAAACTTTTTTGATTTTCCAGGATGACCGATAGACTACTTGATTGCTTTGTGGCACTTTCAGTCATACCTAACAATCCAGTGGCCAAACAGTCTTGTCCTTTCTGCATTCTTTTGAATGTGGCATGTATTGCAGTACCTACCAGATTTATTCCTTCCACAAATTCTGACTGGTTATTTGACATTGTCTCATTTGTAGCCTTTATGCGGGCTATGTGCTGACGTTCGAACGCTACTGCAGTATTTCTAGTCTCCTCCAGTTTCTCATGCAGGTCGTTGGTCATTGCCTGAATGGCTTCCAGGCACTGACGCCTACATTTCTCGGCTTGTTCACAAGTTCTCGCCATGTGGGAAGACATTTTCTCAGCCATTTCCCGTATGCCCTCTGCGTAGCTGGTCTGGGTATCTTTGATTTTAGTGGACGTGGTGTCCATATGCTCATTTATCCTCTGACTGATGTCTTTTAAACCATTAACATAATCGCTCTGGAACTTAGCTATTTCTTTCATTATCTTATCCTCTTCCCTTGGTTTAGCAAATAGTTCTTTCTTCTTGGAGGCAGAAGCCCGTTGGATACGGGATAAACCTGAGATGTTAACAACGTTCATAGCGGAAGGAGAACTGAGAGGTGTACTGTTAGAAGGCTGATATGATTCAGTCTCCATTTCTTCTGACCCCATTATTTCTGCATAGCATTCCTCTTCCTCCTCGAGCAACTTGGAGAAGGAGGGGGCATGTCGGGGCTTTTTATGGGTTTGCTCTTGTATACCTTCGTCATCTGCAGTCCTTTTTTTATTTTGGGGAATGTGGGAGGTCATTCTGCGAAAAGGCGATATATTTGTGGAAGATTTTTTAGGTATATCGTTGACCCGACTTCTGCTAGAAGTAGCCTGCACCCGACTGGCAGAGGCTTGGGGTTGGGACATATGTGGCTGACTAGCTTGGGGTTTAGACGTATGTCCCTGACTTGAACCGGTTTGGGGTTGAGAATTACTTTGCATTTGAGAGGTATATGCTTTTGTCCTGCATTCAGCAGGTTGAGCTGTTCCTACTTCGGATGTTGCTTCAGAAGCATTTTCCTCTGAAGTCAAAGTTTTCAAAGCCCTCCTTAGCATGGAAATCTTTTCTGTGCGTTGAGGGTCTGAGGCAAAAATAAGTGACGCAGCAGCCCTCTTTTGTGGATCAGCATCATTAATAAGGTTGTTAAATCCTTTGCAGATGTTTAACATGTCAGTCCGTGATATGCGGGGTTCAAGAGGAACCTTTTCCTGTATGTCTTCGACTGTCACAGGATCGTTGTCATCCTCACGTATATCCTGCTCTGGTAGGGTTTTGTGGTAATCGTCCTCGGGTACCTCATCTGGATCTTCCTCGTACAGTTCTCTTTCGTCCTGGGAGCCTGGTGGGGGGTGTGAAGAGCTCTCGTCATCCCCTGAAAAATTTGAATAGATCACAACATACGAGAACAGTCGCTGAAAAGATTTGTATTAACTTCATGTAAGGACACATAGATATATCTACTTTATAGTAGGTATATGTTCACCATATATATATATGTTAAGATATACATTTCTATTTCTGTATCAAATTTCTTGAAAAATAAAGTGATAGTGGTCCACATATGTATGTACATGTATATATATATATATATATATATATACTTTTATACATATATATGTACATATATATATATATATTTACATACACCGTCTATATATATATATTTATATGTATATGGAAAAATGGAAAAGTATATACCTTCCTCGAGTAGAGGAACAGCAAGGCGATGCTCTTCTATCGGAAACACAGAATGCCCAAGCTGTTCGGACTCATAGATGGGACACATGTACCTATACAGTGTCCGCGAGGGGTAGTGGCAGACGAAAATCAATTCTTTTGTTACAAAGGATACTACAGCATAAATACCATGGTAAATTATTTTTCCTAATATATTTCTAAGAACCAGGATATCTTATGTACATTTTTTTTCATTGAATTTCTTTCTTGATATGTCTATCAGTTTATACATATATATATATTAAGATTTTTGTCCCTTTTTTACTCCTCCCAGATTGTCTGCGACTTTGAGTACCTCATCACACACGTAGATGCCAGTAATCCTGGGTCTCAGAACGACATCTACTGCCTCAACGGGTCTGACATCAAAATCTTGGGAGAGAGAAAACAGTTCGGGGGATATTACCTCTTGGGAGATTCCGGGTAAGTCATTTATATATTTTTTGGCCAAACTTAGCTGAACATAACTCCTTTCGGAATACATCCTTATGGAAAAAATATATATGAAATCCATATACAATAACCAAATATTTTCCCTTCAGATATCCTCTCACTTACTACCTCCTCACCCCTGTCCGTGTGGAGACAACAAACGCTGATGTGGCGTACAACAAGTGGCACCGAAAGACTAGGAGTCGGGTAGAGAGGACTATAGGCCAGTTGAAGCAGCGTTGGCGGTAAGTCATTTATTTATTTATTTTCCTACATTTATCCTTTATATCTTTTTTCCTGTCAAAACTATCATCCTCTTTAAGCAGTCACTTGGTACAATTTTTAATTTTTCCCATTTTGTCTCTCTCTTTGTTTTCAGTTGTCTGGACAGCAGCGGGGGATATCTGGCCCATCCTCCTACCACAGCAGGAAAAGTCATCGAGTCCTGTGTGGCACTACATAACTGCGCCAAGGTGGCACGCAATCCCCTATTGAAGGACAGTATGGAAAAGGACTCGTTCAAGCAAAGATTCCCACGCATCACCCAGCCAGAGAATGTCTCCCGTAAGCCCCCGGCTAAGTTTGAGAACCTGCGGAAGGGTTTCATCCAAGATAACTTCAATCCCCGCTGAATAAGTTAAATGAAATCAATTTGACTAAATAGTGTAATTCTGTTATGTGATATTAAGACAATTAGAAGGACAAGAAAAAAATTCTGATGGCAAACTTTTATTCTAATGACTTGAAGAAAACAAACATGGGTTACATAACCATGTCATGTAATGAATGAAGCTAACATGCAAAATTTAATGAATAAAATTTAAAATAACCTCTTTTTTTTTTATTTCCACATCCTGTGCTGAAATGTTTTTCTTTGCCTAGCATGTATAGAGAATAATCTGTTACTTAGAATGCACCATGTATTATATTAATTCTGAGAACTTCCATAACAAGAAACAGACTTTTTTAAAACATGTCATGAAGCTGAAACAAAAATGCCTGTTTGGCATCAATATATCTTGATACATACATGTATTCATCCTGAACTTAAGTCTTTGTTCAATAGTTTGCAACGAGTACTATAATGTATATGGGACATCAAAAATCAGTTTATCTTTTGTTTTCCAGTATCTTTGCTCATGTACCATTTCACTCAACTTAACATAAAAAATGTCTGTCTTTGCTGAACGGTATACATGACGAGCGTACATAGGAAATTTTCAAAAGAGGCATCCATTTACCTTAAAGTGAAAATAACTCCAACCATGCATATAGATGTATCTATCTGCTTAACGAATACAAGTTTTCATTTAGTCCTGAAGGAAGACTCCAAAGTTAAAGTCATGAACTTAAATATGCCTTGCTTTAAACTTTTTTTTATCTTCGAACATATACGATTCTATTATAGATTTCTGTCTTTCATTTTCTACCTTTACTGTACAATTCTATGAAATGATGTTGTCTAGGTGGAAACTTCGAACGTGATATCTTCAAATTGTATATTACATTCTCCTAACTAAGGTAACATACTTGAAGCTAAGGCATTCAAAATAGCCTAACAATAAAATATGATATAACTTTGAACTACAGCACCGTTTTTAATTTCTTATATATCACACAAATGAAATTAGTCCTTTTTGATAGGTTTCTTGTCACGACGGGACCTCCTTAAAACCAGCTCAGGATTGTCGTCGCATAAGTTCTCCTCCCGGACAAATACCACTTCTTCATTTGACATGACATTGTAGGCTGGCAATGAATTAGAATCTGGGTCTATTGCTTCAATAGCTGGAAAAAAGGAGAAGGTGAAAACATCTGTAACCGCTATAAATCGGCCACACAGGAAATATAATCACATGTTTCTTTATCATGTCATTTTTTTATAAGGATATAACATCATGCATTAAGGGGGGTACCTTTGGGCGTCTTAAACTTCAGGCTTCAAGAACAACTGCTAAAACATGTAGCATGTTTGATAAATATCATATATCCTGGTTTGTTACTTATCAGAAGAAGTTCATTAGAAAAGATAATGCACATATTAGGCCTATACCTGATGCAGGGACGATTAACGGGCCTTCACCTCCCTGTACATTTTGACATGGAACAAAGACAGCTGAACCGTGTACAACCTCCGTGTCGGGTGGAATGGCAATCGTTGCACCCTGCATGGCTTGGACGTCTGTGTGTATCTCCCCTTCACCAGTGTTCAGCTCCTCTGTTTTAAAGAGGAATACATATTAATACACATAGTTCTTATTTATTTCAAGTAAATACAAAGATTAACTAAACATTATGGAAACAGAAAACCCATGGAGAACCAAATTTGATACACAAGGAATGAAATTCTATAGTTCAAAAGATGAATGACATATCAATGGTACAGAAAAGAATACAGGTGGAATTAATTTCAGTTGAAATATATTTAGGAACACAACATTTTTACCTTGGCTGTCGGACACTTCCATGGCCGCTATGTCCTTTGCGTAAAAAAAAAAATAGGGACCACGTGCTGAACCTTCTGATGGGTCGTTGTGAGTTAATTTAACTGTCATCTTATCAGGCAAACATTCTTCCTTGTCAGATTTAACGGATATATTGTCTTCCTGGACATTGGGGGAAACAGGTTTGTCTCCTGCTGTCTCACCCTCATCTGCACATGGAGGTAGGTCAGCTTTTGGATTTTTCTCCGGGACGGGTGGTAGGCCAGGTTGGGGTATTTGATCCCCATGTGGAGGTTCATCCTCTTGTGAAATTATCTGATTGTCCGTCGGGGTACATGTTGAAATATCTTTAGTTGATTTTGCGTTTAACTGAGCAGCAAAGAACACAGACATCTTAGTCATTTCTTTCCAAACTTTCTCCGCCTCTTTTTGGGCTGACAGTTGAAGGTTCCGGTTTTCCTGAATCTCCTGATTTAACTTCAAGTTTTGCAAATGTAACTGTTTCTGTCCATCTAAAAAACTTTTTTGATTTTCCAGGATGACCGATAGACTACTTGATAGCTTTGTGGCACTTTCAGTCATACCTAACAATCCAGTGGCCAAACAGTCTTGTCCTTTCTGCATTCTTTTGAATGTGGCATGTATTGCAGTACCTACCAGATTTATTCCTTCCACAAATTCTGACTGGTTATTTGACATTGTCTCATTTGTAGCCTTTATGCGGGCTATGTGCTGACGTTCGAACGCTACTGCAGTATTTCTAGTCTCCTCCAGTTTCTCATGCAGGTCGTTGGTCATTGCCTGAATGGCTTCCAGGCACTGACGCCTACATTTCTCGGCTTGTTCACAAGTTCTCGCCATGTGGGAAGACATTTTCTCAGCCATTTCCCGTATGCCCTCTGCGTAGCTGGTCTGGGTATCTTTGATTTTAGTGGACGTGGTGTCCATATGCTCATTTATTCTCTGACTGATGTCTTTTAAACCATTAACATAATCGCTCTGGAACTTAGCTATTTCTTTCATTATCTTATCCTCTTCCCTTGGTTTAGCAAATAGTTCTTTCTTCTTGGAGGCAGAAGCCCGTTGGATACGGGATAAACCTGAGATGTTAACAACGTTCATAGCGGAAGGAGAACTGAGAGGTGTACTGTTAGAAGGCTGATATGATTCAGTCTCCATTTCTTCTGACCCCATTATTTCTGCATAGCATTCCTCTTCCTCCTCGAGCAACTTGGAGAAGGAGGGGGCATGTCGGGGCTTTTTATGGGTTTGCTCTTGTATACCTTCGTCATCTGCAGTCCTTTTTTTATTTTGGGGAATGTGGGAGGTCATTCTGCGAAAAGGCGATATATTTGTGGAAGATTTTTTAGGTATATCGTTGACCCGACTTCTGCTAGAAGTAGCCTGCACCCGACTGGCAGAGGCTTGGGGTTGGGACATATGTGGCTGACTAGCTTGGGGTTTAGACGTATGTCCCTGACTTGAACCGGTTTGGGGTTGAGAATTACTTTGCATTTGAGAGGTATATGCTTTTGTCCTGCATTCAGCAGGTTGAGCTGTTCCTACTTCGGATGTTGCTTCAGAAGCATTTTCCTCTGAAGTCAAAGTTTTCAAAGCCCTCCTTAGCATGGAAATCTTTTCTGTGCGTTGAGGGTCTGAGGCAAAAATAAGTGACGCAGCAGCCCTCTTTTGTGGATCAGCATCATTAATAAGGTTGTTAAATCCTTTGCAGATGTTTAACATGTCAGTCCGTGATATGCGGGGTTCAAGAGGAACCTTTTCCTGTATGTCTTCGACTGTCACAGGATCGTTGTCATCCTCACGTATATCCTGCTCTGGTAGGGTTTTGTGGTAATCGTCCTCGGGTACCTCATCTGGATCTTCCTCGTACAGTTCTCTTTCGTCCTGGGAGCCTGGTGGGGGGTGTGAAGAGCTCTCGTCATCCCCTGAAAAATTTGAATAGATCACAACATACGAGAACAGTCGCTGAAAAGATTTGTATTAACTTCATGTAAGGACACATAGATATATCTACTTTATAGTAGGTATATGTTCACCATATATATATATGTTAAGATATACATTTCTATTTCTGTATCAAATTTCTTGAAAAATAAAGTGATAGTGGTCCACATATGTATGTATATATATATATATATATATATATATATATATACTTTTATACAAATATATGTACATATATATATATATATTTACATACACCGTCTATATATATATATTTATATGTATATGGAAAAATGGAAAAGTATATACCTTCCTCGAGTAGATCCCCCTCCCTTACTGCAGCCATAGCTGAACTCGGCATTGGGATGTCAGCATAATTTGGTTTTTCTGAACGGTTTGGGTCATAGCAGGACTTCAGGTCCGACTGAGGACCACCGTCTAATCCAGGGGGCTTGAGTCTGGGTATTCCTGGAACCAAAATAAGATTTATATATATCTGTTCCATACAATATATCGTCATATGTAGGTGAAGGGTATTGTTGGCAATGCCTGAACATGAGCAGGGTGTCGCACTACTACATACATAAGTACAGCATAGTGATGGATAACAGATGTCGCATATATGGTATTATGTGGAATATAGATGAAATAAAGACAGATGTATAGACGGAAATTCAGTTCTCACCTAGCACAACATCTTGGCCTGCATAGTCACATGCCTGCTGCTCCAAAGAGGTCAGATAATCCTCCTCGTCACGCTGACCACTCCCGCTTTTATACTTAGAGTCTATCACCTGTCTCTAAAAAAAAAAGGTGGAAAGGTACACATAACAGACAATACATCTCTCTGAAGATTTTTCCGAAATATTATTCTTTAAATAACATAATTCATTATTTTCAGAGATACTAACAAATCACAGATATATAGAGCATAATGATACAGTAGAATCTAAAAGGGACAGGGTATTCCTACCTTTTTCTTAGCCTTTTGAACAAAATACCCAAGCTTGTCCTGACACTGCTCACGTGTCCTATGCCTTCCTCCATTAGAATTAACATAGTCTGAAATATAGGAAGGTGAACTTACATGTTAAAGATATCACCTTTACGTCAACAGATTTGTTATATTTCTACCGAAAAAGGAAAGGCAAAATATGTATTCTACCAATGTCAGACGACATGCATATCAGACTGAACATAAGAGGAATATATAAAAAGAAACAAATTTTAAAGGAATATAACCTCACCTCTTAGTTCCTCCCACGCCATTTTCTTTAGTTCCTTTCCGTCAGAGCTATGTTTGAAGCGCCCTTTAAGTACTGGCTTAAGATGGTTAGCACCCTTCAACAAGGAATCAAGCTCGTCTTCCCTCCAGTGTTCTCCTTTCTTAGGGGTAGGGACCCCCCCTTTTGTGGCACTTTTAGGCATGGAACCGCTAACAGAAGCTGCAGGAAGACTTACTCCAGGAGACCTACCACGTCCCCTTCGATTACTTTGGTTCAGAGATGATCTACCGCGTTCTGATATGTCAGGAGAAGGTGACCCACGTCCCCTCCCCCGGCCAGAAGTAGTGGATCCTCTAGCCCTGCCTCGTGATCTTTTGTTACCTCTACCTCTAGGAACAGAGGATTCAGGGACCGGAAAATATGTGGGGTCTAGGTTTTCAGAGTCTTTTTTTCGTTGACTGTAGGAGCTGGGTTTGGAAGAAGAAAAGGATGGATGGGATGAGCTTGGAGGCTTTCCCTTTTGCCTCTTCATGCTGAGATTCTGCCGCTTAAGCAAGCCGCACATGTATGCTATTGCTTGCTCTCCAGCATCGCCCGGGTAGTTCTCAGGTCGCTCTTCGTCATCGTTCAACTCGTCGTCCTCGTACATAGTTTCTACTCCCTCATCTTCGTCCTCGTCTTTGTCAGATTCCTGGAAAAGAAAAAAGAAATAAAGTTTTATAGACATATTGTAATATAGTATAAGGGAAAATAAAATATAGTCTGAGAGCTGAAGAACTATTTGTTATTCTACTTTAAATATATACTTAAAAAAAGAAGAGGAATATGTTTACAAAAAATAAATTTAGTTTTTTTCAATGCCATCCCAGGTAGCACAGAGACATTGGCATAACGTTGGGCCAACGTTGGCCCAACCATCGGCTTTACATAGGCTGCCCATCCTGCCTACGTAGGCCCGACGGTGCCAACCAAATGCCAATGTAGGCCCAACGTTGGCTTTTGGTTGGCAAACATCAGCATCGGCAAATAGTCGGCCAGGGGCCGACCATTTGCCAATGTCCTGCCAACATTGGGCCAATGTTGGCATTTGGTTGGCAAATGCCACTGGTCGGGCCTACGTAGGCCCGATGGGCAGCCAACGTTGGCCCAACATTGGCCCGATGCGTCGGGCCAACGTTGGCAACTTTTTGTGTGCTACCTGGGATAAGAGAAAAGAGAGAAAAAATGTATTCAGGGAGTAATTTTAGACTCATACCTCTAAGTCAGGGTCACTTTCTTGACCCGTAAGCCTTCTGTTCTCTCGGAGGAGGGCTTTAAGATTCGTCACATTCTCCATTAACTCATTGAAATTCTGAAAATTAGAATAAAAAGAAGGGATAAACAAAAGAAAAGCTCTATATGAAGCCAATGGAACTTACTTTGTATTTTAACGTACACCGGCCATATGCCTTGGAAGGGACAGCATTAGAAAATTTCTTTATTCTTAATAAAAATTTGAAGAAGTTATCTTTATCAATTTGGACATCGCAGGAAAAACAAAAGGGGGGCATATTTGGAATAAGATTAAAGCTTACGGTGCAAGAAAAGGTAAAAACATGGCAACATGTACAACCTAGAAAATTACCTGATGGACATTGCTTAACGTCATGCAAAATTTAATATTTTGTTACTTAGATGACAGTAAGAGTCAAATTAGGCTGGGTAGTGGAAAGGGGGGTATATTTCTAAGAACAGGGAGATCCCTTCTTCCTTTTATTGAAAGGATTAAGTCACGACATGAACAACAGAAAGGGGGGAAGGCGTCTGCTTGAACCAAAAAACACTTTCAGAAGGAGGGAGCGTCGAGAGGGGACCGAAGTTTTGAATGAAAAACGTGAAGACATGCCTTGTTTTTGACCTCATAAAGACCACAAAGAAAAGAGGTATCATATTTAAGACAAGAAAAAGAGAGAACTTTAAGTATCTCACCTTAGTGGGTTTTTTCTTCCCCATCTTAGTATTGTTTGTCGGCGGTTTGATGAGCGATAAAGGAGAAAGCGGAAGTTGCGTTATGACGTCATACGGGGAAACCGGAAAGGGGTTCCCCCGTTCTCATAAGTTGAACGCGGCTTTTACGAAAAAAAAAACTTCGCGGAGCAAACATACGGAGGGTCCGCATGTGTATACGGACTGTCCGTATGTGGGGAGCCGTATGTTAAAATAAAAGGCCACATTTAGAGATAAAAGTCCGTATCCTGTGTCTCACATACGGACAGGACACGGCCACCTTTGAGAAACACTTTTTGAGATAAATATTTTTTCTCCCACATGATGTCCGCATGTGGAGGCCGTATATGTATAATTCAATACCTATGAGGTGAAACATCCTCCTGAGGTGCAATAGGAAGTTTTGGAGACTAAATATGTACAGCTCATTTATTCATATGTATTGGAAGGTTTCATCAAACCCTCTTTATAGATATTTGGAGTAAAGTATCAGGTTTCATCTGGTACAATAAGCTCGATTACAATTCGAAGTCCTTGAACAGTCTATCACAAAGTAGATGACACAGCCATCTGAAAACAGCATATTTTAATACATGATAAAAGGTTCACAAGAATTTGTCACCACTGATGGTTTTCTCTTGCTGGTGAATGATTTGTGTTTTACAGCACTTTAGCAGCACTAAGTGGATATCCTGTGCTTCACAGGTTGATAGGCACTATCAGTGGAAATGGTGGTATGATTTGTCTATGTGGGGGAAGTAATCATCAGGTTTCAACTAGATGTTATTGTAGAGCCCAAAGGCTTTTATATATCCAAAAATTTCTTCTGGTTTGTGTTTCTCGAATAGTTCTTTCAAGCTTGTACAAGCATGGTATTGTGCCCTGTAGGGACACTGTTGGCAATCGATGAGGATGTGCTCCACTGTCAAGGGGTTTTGACAGCGGGCACACTTGGGAGGGTTTTCTCTCCCTATTCTGTAACCATGGGTCAGTCTTGTGTGACCTATTCTGAGGCGGCTCATAGTTTTCTCTTAATTTCTAGACTTATAGAAATCTTACATTTTCAGACATACAATGTTGATCAGATCACCCCTGACTCAGGTGGTACAGCCACTGCCATGTTGACTGGCATCAAGACTAACCAGGGTATGATTGGTGTAAGTCAGGAAAAAATCCTCGGCAAGTGCTCTACAGTCACTGGTAACACAATGTTAAAATCCATGCTAGCATATGCCCATGATGAAGGTATGTTAACTTTTGACATCTCTGACTTCAGATCCAGTCCCCCCTTCAAAGAAAGGTGGGATTGGGAGGCATTTAGAAATACAGTTATATTCAAGACGATTTCCACAACAAGTTCTTGAGAAAGAGCAAAAAAGAATTATTCATCAGACATTCTACTTCCATTTTAGAAAGTACATAATGATTTATTGGATCATGCAAATGCAGTTAACTATAAATATAAATTAAATATATATTTATCTCACGATTTGGGCCTGGACAGTGCTTTTTTGCTCATAACCCCAGTTCTTTATCCAGCCATAACGCACTCCCAGACCTTTTCTTCGTCTTCAAGAAGCTGCAGGTTAGAACCTGGACATGTTAATAGATTGGAGAAGTATACAAAGTCAACCTCGCCATACATTTCCAGTTAAAACCGTTCAGGGTTCAATGGGGAATCGTTCCCCGGCTGCTGTGGCAGGAGGCGAGCTCGCTGCCCACTATACCAAGCCGACCGGTAATAGAATCCAATGTCCATCGAGTATTTGAAAAAGTTTTCCGACATACCTGATGTTTACACACCTCGTTAGCCTAGAATCCATGGAGCCTGGTGGAGTTATTAACAGAGAAACATCCTTACATATCCTATATGAACATGCCATGCCTAATTTCTCCATTTTGTTCGAAATAAATAAGAATCCATTGATTTTCCATAGCGATATAGGTTGGGACCCGCCCCGTATGGCCATTCCTTGTTCGACGCGTGGTTGACCTAGTTCTTACATCCGGGCACCTCCCTGCTTCGTCAACAAGACAAAATGGCCATGTACCGAGCCTTGTGCATTGGATCAGTACAGAAAATCAATGGTTTCTTATTTATATCGAAGAAAATGGAGAAAAAATGTATGTGAACACCAACTAGCGATTGTATATTTGGCAATGCTAGAGGAACAGGGCTTGACACGCTTGGATTCTACCCGAAAAGTGTGTGTAAAGGTGGAGGTATGTCGGACAGAGTCACAACATAGCCATGACGGCTTGGCAAAACGAGCGGATCTCATGCACTTACAAAATGTCTTCTCCTGGATTAATTCTGGGGTTATAAGGTAAGAAATTAATACAAAATGGAGACAAATGTGAGATAAACGCCTTAATGTATGTTATGGGAAAGCATGAGTGGGTTTATGGGTTAATATTAATCCACGACCGCGCAGCGGCAGTGGATTATTAACCCTAAACCCAAAGCTAAATAATTGAAGAACTGGATAGTAATTATACCATTCTTACCAGCCGTATTTAATGAGAAGCTCAAAGCTGAAAGATATGCTAGCCTCTTGCATCACTAATTTAAACTATTCATCCTCCTATCACTGCTAAAGGTCCTGCTACTATGTATATGTAATTTAGAATGATAATCTGAATTGTTATAATCTTTCTGATACAGGACTGTTTGAACCAAGTCATATGCAGTATGAATTGGACAAAGATACGTCTGATGCCGGGGAGCCATCTCTTACTGAAATGGTGGAAAGATCTATCAAAATGCTCCAAAGGAAAGAGAAAGGCTACTTCCTTTTGGTTGAAAGTAAGTTCATTCATTAATATAAAATTATCTTTTACCATTCTCTTGGTATTCATCCCCACTAATGCAATCCCAAGAGTAACATGAGATATCAAAAAGAAATCATAAACCGATTCTGAAGGTTTCCACATCAACTACACTGCAAAAATGGTGTTTAGATCCTAAACATAATTCTAAACATAATCTTGTCACGTTTTTCTGAACACAATATCATCCTAAACACATGAAAAGTGTTTAGAAAAATGACATGTTTAGCTAATTAATGTGTTTATGCTATAAAGTGTTTAGGTTTATACTGGTTTTTTTCTGATTTGAAGATTTTTGCTTAGATATTCGATTTGCCTCTATATGCATAATTATGATATTGTATTTGGGGATTGGCTTATGAATGCTTTTAGGTTGAGGACCCTATATATCATTCCTACCCACTTTCTAAAGGGGATCAATGCACCTTCATCTACATGGACAGCTACATTGTCCAAGTATTTTATCTATACTGTATTACCACTCCCTCCTCCTAGGAAGGCTTAGGAATTTGCATTTATCTGTACAGTGTGTATCCTGGTTTAATTCTTATCTTAAGGACAGAAAGCAATATGCTACTGCCAATGGGCGTGTATCTGCTGAAGAGGCTGTAACGTGTGGCGTCCCGCAAGGGTCCGTGTTAGGTCCGTTATTATTTATAATATATATTGATAGTATAGTATCGGTTATAAAATCCTGCAAATTCTGTTTGTACGCCGATGATCTCGCTATTTATGTCAATGATACCGACCCCAATCATGTACTAAGGAAATTACAGTCTGATCTGGATAGTATCAGTAAATGGTGTAAATTGTTCAAGCTTACTATCAATAATGAAAAAAACAAAGTTGTTATGGTGTGCAAGTGATTTACTTAATGCCAGACACAATTTGAGTATAATGAGTGCTGAACTGGATGGTAAGCGCCTTGAAGTGGTTGATGAATTCAATTACCTTGGTGTTATCATTGATCGTGGTCTTAATTTTCGGAGAAACAATGAAAAAATAATATCTAGTTTCCGCCACAAGATTTACCAATTAAGACAGTTAAGGAAATTTGTCGATAATAAGCTGTGTCTGACCTTATACAAACAAATGGTTCTACCTGTGCTGGAACATGCAAGTTTTCTACATGAAAGTGGTCCTAAATCCAGTGTTGGCCGCTTACAACTTATGCAGAATCATTGCCTACGGTTATGTCTTCGAATCTTTAATACTCGGGATATATCTATATACGATCTCCATGTTAGAACTTACATGAAAATGCTAAAGGTTAGACGTGATAAGAACTTATTATCTATGATGTATGATGTTTCTTGTGATCCAAATTGTGTCAAACTCCCTGCCAGGAACTTGCGCGGCAATGTTAAAAAACAGTTAAAGGTATCCAGATCCAGGTGTTTGACATATGATAAGTCACCACTGTACAGGGGGTGTGTCCTTTGGGACAAATTGGATGCAAATACTCAGCAGATAGGCAGTAAGAAAGAATTCATGAACAAAATCTGAATGTATTTGGTGTATAACCGTCACTTGATAGACTACGCAATTATTTTTGAAAGATGTAATATACATGCTGCCTGCGGATAATCGACTTGTGCAAATCATGGTGATACATACAGCCCCTAAGAGGCTTTAGTTATGTCTTTAGTAATATCGTAATGATCTACACCCAAAATGATGCCTGCCTGATGTAACTTTGTACAACCTGATTGCGCTACACTATTTCTTTCCTGTTGCCGTGTTTTGGCCGATCTGAAAAACGTACATGTATGATTTCTGCCAATAAACTTGTTAAAACTCAACTCAACTGTATTGAACCCTTAGCACATCAGTGCCAGGGCGCCATTGTCAAATACAACAGAGACACAGAAAGGATTTTGCCTTATATATTTTCTTAATTCACAAAATGGGTGTCCAAGGACTAGTTGCTTCACCTGGTGCAGTAGTGGCAATGCAATATGGTGTAATTGTATAGCCTCTTATTGTTAATATAATAGACATACTGTATTAGGTAAAACTGTAATTTAGGAGAATACTGCAACATATATATTGTAACCGGGCAATAACAGATGACTGCATGCATAAGGTCAACTATAGATTACAGCTGCCACCTAGTGTATATTTTATGTCTAAACACCAAGAAATATTGATGTTTAAAAGCTAAACACCTAGTTTTACTGTCTGTTTACAGTCTACACATGTAAATATGTTTAATGTAACTGTTTAGGTGTTTAGAATTTGAATGTTTAAATCCTAACCACATGGTTGGCTAAACACCTATTGACCCAAAATGTTTAGATTTTAAATGTGTTGAGATCTAAACATGTTTAAAGTCTAAACACCATTTTTTCAGTGTAGGGCAAAACATTATTCTGAGGTGAAATAGAGTAGACTGTCGGCTAAGTATGAACTCTCGTTCACCAGGAGTGACCCCCCCCCCAATCTCCACTTTATAGATTCTAGTCCCCAAAGGAGGGAGATTCATTCCTTAGAATGGATTTCTCCAAACATCTGATCCAATTATAATACACTCATTTCTTCTCTTTTTTTTACATCAAAATAAACTGATAAAGTATGCATTTCTTCCTAAGGTGGTAGAATTGACCATGGCCATCATGGTTACAAGGCACGGAAAGCACTGTCTGAAACCCTGGCTATGTCCGATGCAGTACAAAAGGCTGTGGAACTGACAAGTGATGCAGATACCCTGATAGCTGTAATGTTACAGCTGATCAGTGACATTCTTGGTAAGTTGAGAGACAGAGAAAGCTATATATATATATATATATATATATATATATATATATATATATATATATATATATATAGAGAGAGAGAGAGAGAGAGAGAGAGAGAGAGAGAGAGAGAGAGAGAGAGAGAAAGACACTTTTTGCTATAGAAAGGTTAGTGAAAGCCAGATTCGAACGAAACCACAACAAAGACATTAAAAAAAAAGGCAAATATGATTATAAAGGTATGTATCGATCAGGCAATTCTTCCCTAAAATTGTATTTTCTTGTCAGAAATGGATATTTCAGACCCAGTGGGACAAACTACAATTATTCAGGGTATAAGTATCTTAAATTCCAGGCATCTCACAGAGTGTAAAGTCTGGAACAAAAGATGATTTAGAGGTGAACTTACCTGGTTATGGGTTACCTTGGTTACCACTTGCATATGCAAATGGCCCTGGTTACAAGTATCACAGATTCAATGCATCTGGTGACCCATTGACTCCTAGGAGGGACCTCACGGACGACTATAAGGCCATGGGAACTCAGGTTACAGTTTACCGTCCACCGCCCGCATGGCTCTAAAGGGGCCGCATGAAAATTTTCATTATTTGAAAAAATTTCATTATTTCAAATTTTTTTTTTTTTTTTGGTTGAAATAATGCCAATGATCGTTTTACATCAAAATCTTGATTCATAAAATTTTATGGGAAGATTTCCATTAATGAAGCCTTTTGTAATGATTTGCATCCCAATTGTGAGAAAAACAAGCATTTACTACATTCCTGTCTTGATATAGCTCCATAGAAAACATGACTACACATGTCCCATACATCTGTGTTGTTGATAGGCCTATATATATGGCAAAGTTATGATTAAGAAAAGTTGGTATCTATAAATAGACAGAATGTTGAAATAATCTGTTTAATTGTCATCTAAGAACTACTGAAGAAGACTGGGTGGTAGCGAACTCTTTACCTAGGCACTTACCTACCCCCAGTGCATGGTTCTGCTGCAGTGAAGGTGTGAAACTGTGATAAAGCTGAAACTGGGGAGTGCTAAACTCTCCTTTTTTGCAAGCTCATTGTGTAGCTATTTATTGGAGGATCTTAACAAACATGGGCTCATTTTAAAGGTATTGATTAGGGGTTTAATAAGAATCTATTTGAGAAATAATTGATTCAGATAAACATCCCATTCTCCCCAAGTGAAGTTACCCCATAACTTTGAAATCATTTTTTGGTATAAAGGCCAAATCTCACATAAAAGAGAATAGTTCCCACACTTTCTACAGAAACTGTCTAGGTTTTTTCATTTCATAGGGGAACAGGATGTTTGCCAGACCCCAACAAAATTTTAGCGTGCCATTCGCTATCACCCTTCCACCAGCTTCTCCATGTTAGGTCCTTGTCTGTTTGCTAGAATCCAATCTTATGTATATCATTTATATAGCAATAAATAGAGCTGATAAAAATAAGTGGATTTCCTTTTTAAATGAAGTCTTTCAATTTAAAGGGAAATTCTGACCGATTAAAGATCTCATATCAACTCCATAATTTTGCGTCAATTATGTGAGATCGCTAAACCGCAGATGATATTAGGTCAAGATAAAATCCCTTTAAATTGTTAAATTTTGATATGATACATTGATTTTCAACCTTTTATGGGGAACTCTTCCATACATGAAAAGAAAATAGTCAAAAATAATGATTTAAGAGATGTAGCCACTCCTGTATCAGATATGCTTGAACACAAATCTGGGCCCTATTAAACTCCTAACAGTGGCAGAATTTTGGGTTCGATTTGGGGTCTTTGATCATTCATAACTTCCCTTATACTTGGCATAAAGACTTCATTTAAAGAGCAAATCCATTTCTTTTGATGAGATCTATCCATCGCTTAAAAGATAAATTGCATGGGACAAAGTCTTGAAAACTAGGTAAGTGCCTACTTTACCTTACCCTAACACTAGCCCTAACCCTGCGCGTTACAAATTGCCATCCCGTCTCCTTCACTCTACCCGTTAAAAAACTGTTATACAAATGAATCTATGGTATTTTTGTTTACATTAGGGAGTGGTCATTATTTATCAACAGGGGGGGTGGTGGGTTTGAGGGGGGGGGGCGTAAAATTTTCAGACCCCTCCTGAGGGGGGACTAAAAAAATTTTGAACCCTCTTGAGGGGGGGGGGGCTAAAAAAATTCACCCTCTTTTTAGCAAAAAAGCCCGCGCGCTACTATAGATCAAAGAGGGGCGCGAAAACTCTCCGCGCCTCCTGTGTGGGGGGGGGGCACAAAAGATTTTGACTACCATCGAGGGGGGGCGTAAAAAAATTCCATGCATCCGCGCGAAAACCCACCACCCCCCCTGTTGATAAATAATGACCACTCCCTTAGCTGGCATATATTTGGTTCTTGATAACTGCAGGCTGTAAAATCAAACAAAAAGTCAGTGTATGGCTTATACATGCATATTATAGGACTATGAGGGATACACGCGTCTTTAACTCGCGGTATACAGTTCGGAATGGAAAATAATGAATAATGAATAATGAAAAAAAGCCTCATCACTTTTCAAAATGGCTCGGACGGTAAACTGTGACCTGACTTCCCATGGCCTAATGATGGAAAAATGAGTATGTCTTAACATATCTATTTTCAGCCTTTCTATAATACATCTTGTTACGTCATGTAATGTTTCATATCAAAGGTTGCCTCTCAAGTGTTTGTATATTTTACATTAATAATCTCTAGTACTAGTGAGGCAACAAAGATCATTATAGTAGTGAGCAACGCGAAATTTATTCCACCAAAATCCAGGGGTTATGATTGTGTTATTCCGTTTTACTAAAATAATTGTAGATGCTTGATATAACACTTCTGAGAACCATTCACTTGAGAATGTTTAAGAATGACTATGTAACAACAAAATGTCTTTCAATAAATTTGCAATACTATATCAGGTTAAACAAATAACACAGTATGCCACAAAATGTATCATTATTATTTCGAGGGGACAAGGATTATCGAAATGATGCCGGTATTTATAGATCAAAGGAAACTCATGCTGCAGAGGACGTGTCTGTGTATGCAAGGGGTCCTATGTCACATCTATTCAGAGGAAGCCATGAACAGACGTACATTGGGCATGTGTTGATGTATGCCAGCTGCATAGGAGAGAACAAAAAACACTGCACACATCCATGGGTTTATTTTGGTTGTGTGGTAAGTAGTGCTGCACCAATATTGGAGCTGACTGCTCTTAAAGTACTTCTTGGTGCATTTTTATGTCTTGTGGTTTTTAAAAGAGTGTTCTACTAAGATTGCTCTATATATAACTTCAGGGAGGTCTCTTTTCAGAATGTGAAATGGACAGTAGTTAAATGATGTTCATTTTGTGAATAGAGAAGGTATTGAGGTAACAGTAGCCATTTGCGCTAGTTGGGAGTGCACCCTGGAGATATGCCTTATACACGTGTATAATACATCAAAATCAACCCCCAGGTGCGAATATAACATTTTTGAATCTTTTTCACCAGTATTACAGTAATAAAACTCAGATGACCATAGCCTCTTTTATTTGGTAAATATTTAGGTATGTATAGGCATAGACCTACACAGTATACTATGGATTGGAAACACCCATAGACCCAATGCTAACATGTCTGCCTCACCTAGGGTGAATCAGCTATTTTACTCTGAACTCCTATAAACACATCAAACCTTAAAGCAGGCATCCTGGGGATTATGAATATGTGTTTAGATTGATCCTATCTTCAAAATTGACTGAGTGGGGCTATTTTTAGTGGTTGTGATAGGTACCCACCCTGACTGGGATTCCATCCACCTAGCCCGAAATGACATGTCAAACACGTAATTTTTTCTTAAGTTGCCAAAATGATACAGCAATGATCTAAACAATTTTGGAATCCTCCGGGTGAGGGTTATGCACTGAAATCGTAGGAAATGGATCTCTCAATGCCTTCAATTATTTCAGGGGGGCTCAATATAAGGAATCTGGAAAACTTTGCGGTCAATAATTTTCCTGAAGTTCAAGTCCTTTCCATGCCCAGCATCACTTATCTTACTCTGTGCTCATTCAAACACATCAAACCCTAAAGCAGACACCCTGGTGATTATAAATATGTGTTTAGATTGATCCTATCTTCAAAAGTGAATGAGTGGGACCATTTTTAGTGGGATTGATGGGTATCCTCCCCAACAAGACATTCCAGCCACTGAGCCCGATATGACAGTGAGGAGGCAAGTTAAAAGGACCGTCCAGGGGGGATTAGTACCAATTCTGGCCACCACGGGGACACCACTATGGCCTAAAAAGCGGAGAATATACCAAAGACTTTTTTATGTAGATTACAATAGTCCTAAAGGGAAATTCCCATTTTTGAGGAAAACCTTCCAAATTTGGAATGTAAATAGAACGTTTTTTGTGCATTTGGGGGCAGAAATCAGTGCTTTTGTTAACATAGGTTGCCATGGAAACATGATTTTCACTCAAAATTCAGGAATCAAAAAAGCCTATTTGTAGCCACACCCACAAGGATTGATGTGTTGAAAAATGGTAAATATCTGATTATCAGATCAAATTTTATGAGAAAAATGAATCTGAACAATAGGACAATTTCCCTAATTTGCAGAATTATGCTTAATTATACATATCATCTGAGATATCTTGTGAAATATATGTTAGGCGCATTTCGCCAAACTGCGCCGATCACCAATTCTTCTTTTCGCCAGGTACAAATGGGGGCAAGACCAAGACCTACTCGCCGATTCACCAATATCGGTGATCTGTGCAAGATTGGAGCTTTGCGTGGCGCCGATCTTGTGCAATTCGTAAATTGCGCTGCCCAATTTGAGAAATGCGCCGATTGGTGATCTGCGCGGAACAATATACAAGTTAGACCTTATTTGGGATTTGGATAGATCGGTAACCATCTAAGTTCATACAGCCATAACTTTGAAACTAGGAGAGATATTTTCTTATCTAGTACATCGTTGGAAAGTTCATGGCCTGAATTTAAAAATTGACTTTTTCCCTGGGGGACCCTTATTGCTTGGCTGTACACTGTCATGTCAAATGCGTAATTCACCATTTCCAACCTATTCCCAACCTCCCTGACACTGTCTCCAGCCTATTCCCGATCTTGCACTATCCCTGCACTGTTTCCACCTCATTCCCGACCTCCCTATGCCATTTCCAACCCTATTGTGACCTCCCTACACCATTTCCAACCTATTTGCAACCTCCCTACACTATTTCCAACCCATTCCCGACCCCCCCCCCCTACACTATCTCCAACCTATCCCTATACTGCTTCCGACCTCTCTACACCATTCCCAATTTATTCCAGACCTCTCTACACCATTTCCAACCTATTCCCAACCTCCCAACACTATTTCCAACCCATTCCCGACCTCCCTACACCATTTCCAACCTCCCTACACCATTGTCCTTCTCTACATCACTTGTATGGCAGGAAAGTTACCCTGGTCACTGGTGGGTGCTTCATGAACTACCAGTGGCCACCTGGTGGCTGTTCCAAGAATACTGTAGCCACCTGGTGTCAGTTTCCTTAACTAATAACAATAGTGACACGTGTAGTATCCCGAAAGTTGGACCATCCCAGAAGTTGGCCGGAATTTTCAAATAATAAATATGAACTTTAACCGTTTCATCATTCTATGGCGCAGGGACAGTATCATTAGGGTTGTTGTCCTTTCAAGTTCTATATTAAAGAAGAGAGCAATGTTATCATGGTTTTTATGTTTTCAAAAATTATTTATTTTCATTGATGTTTGTGGCCCATGAGCGATGATAGGCTCAAAACATGGATTGCGCATGCGCAGCCAACTTCTGGGATGCGCCAACTTCTGGGATATGACAAGGCGGTTTCCAGTCCACTACTGGGCTTCCCTAGCCCACTTAAAAGGGTCTATCTCTCCTCTTTTCTATCCCCTCAGGATGTGTGTGGTGCACATATGCGTGGGCACCAACACATTCCCCTGTAAAATTGTGTAAGTAGTTCTCGCCATGAATATGACCTTAGCTGTCGAAATGGCGTTAAACATCTATTACTCACTCACTCACTCCAGTCCACTACACAGCTTGGAGCCCAGTCCAGTGTACTGTACAGGTCCATGGTATAGGCCCCACAAAGCCCATGCAGGAACCGAGATCCCCCAAAATCTCATTGGCACTCGATCCCTTGTCCTATGAGTGAATAAACTTGAATTGAGTGAAACCGGCACCCAAAGCTGATAAAATGCTGTATTCTCGGAGCGCGGCAAATGGAGACAGGAACGCTATGTGGTGGTTTAAGAAGGTACCACAAGATGGCGCACAGAGATTTTGACATCCAAGACCCGGATGATGACATCAGCGTACATTATCCGCCATATTTGTTTTTCCTGATCGACTGAGGATTACTGTGTCGTTGCTGCAAAAAATCCAAAATGTAAGTATTCTGAGCCAATGTGAACCTTCACTCACACCCAAATAACTGGATAAACATATAAGGATAGTGAACATGACCTCTGATCTCTTATAGTGCGGTGTGTTCCCCAGAAAACGCGTTTTCTCTGTCGCCTACCGGTTCCCTGTCCTCGCCGATTTTGACAGATCGGCCATGGCGATGTAAATTGTAAGCTTCACAGCTGTGTCGTTTTACTCTACCTCTGTTTGCTATTAAACCGGACGAATAATTAGACATTTCTCCATTTCAGATGGAGACTTATATGTACCATGTGAATACCAGTGATTTGTGTATCATTCTACTGTTATTTGCCTCTTAAAACAGCGGAATACCGATGCAGTCAGGTTTGACAGTTGGACGCACGAAATGTGACACACCCTCCTTTTCCTGAAGGCTGAATGAACGTCAACGACGGTTTTTGACAACTGACGTTTGACTGTCAAATCCTAGCGCTAGCTGATTATCGCCATTATAGATACTTATCTGGCCCACATAAGACCTGTTATACGGACGTTTCATGATATCTGATTGAATTATTTTCAAATATGTGGTTTTGTTTCAGCTAACATACAGGTGGGTGAGTGGATTCATAAAGTGTCCCGGTAGACGGGTAGTCATGATTCAGTGGGCCGGTTGGCGTGGGTGTATTCATGTATTGGCAGACCTGGAGGGGTTGTTCAGTCAGTGCCCGTATTAAGATTACGAACCTTCATTGTGGGAGAGTCCACCATAGCCATAGACCATCTGTTATGTTCCCTGAGTGTAATTGTGCTTACCAGCATATTAAACTATTGTAGTTCTAGCAGACATCTGACTCGTCAAAGGGCTTGAAGTTGAGCATGATATTAAAATATACCGATGGTTGCAAAGATAGCAAATCAAATGTGTACCGGCAGGCCCTAGTTCATGTCATTATCATACTTCAGTCTTCATAATCTAGGCCTATAGAATCTAGCCTATAAGGGCCTAGCATATTGCTAGTGCTAGGAGTATCAGCCAGGTGGCTCATGTAGTCGGGGGCTAGATCCACCTTTGGCCTCTTTATATAGTCTAATTTGACTACCTGTTAATTAATCACAATCCATTGAAATTTTCTATAAATCATATCTTTGGGTTTCCCATATCAACAGCGTTAACTAGGTTACCATTGAATAGATGAAAATGTTTAAAATAAAAGCAAAGGATCATTGAAATTACCGTTTGATACCAGAGTTCAGCCAATCAGGGCATTGTCTCCCTATCAGTGGTATCAGCTGGCCTCACACCTAAAACAATAAAGAGGTACTAAGAAAAAGGAGGGGTTCATCTTATCAGTCTTATCACTAACCATTGACAATGATTGTTCTAGAGGCTGATACATGTATTAGAAATTTACCCAGAATACCCTGCTCTGGAGTCGGGGGCTAAACCAAGATGGCGATCTCCATAGCCTAATATGCTAATGCCCTATAGCCCAGGGCTAGGCCTGGGGAATGGGCCAGTACACATGTAAATGTATATTTTTTTAACCCTACTTTTGGATTCGTTTGGATGGAATATAAAGCCACTTACAAATTACAGCAAACAGAACACTGTGACCCAGACTAGTTTGTTTACTTGTCACAGACTATCTTATCGTTCCATCAGAAGTGGTTATTGATATATTATTATATGGGCCTAGATCTACAATTACTTTGGAATGAGACATATAGTCTCAGCGACACCACTGATAGGCTACATAATATTTGCACTCCAAATGACATCATATTCATATCATATCCTAAATTAGCACACGAGTTCAGCATGACTCAATACTCAGGGTTGTTAACTCATGAACTATTTATATACACATTGTGTGAACCCATGACCCCGCCCCCCCTCTCCCCCAGCGTCCCCAATCCAAATTACCCTGGTAAATCTCTAACACTTGTGTTGAAAATGTATTACCGGTATAGCCAGTGTAAAATTCATAAGACGCGGCCAGTCATTATATCATAGCAAGCTAGATTTCAGCTTTCATACAGTGAAAGTTTTAGAACATCATGAAAGGCAAAGTCATTTTTGCAGTCTATATATCGAATGAGTAACATGATGGCATCGTGATTGTCAAAGACAAAGGTATCCCCCCACCCCATGCTATTGCTTTTATTTTTTTGGCCCATGAAAAGTAATTCGCCATGCGTATTAGTCCATGTTCTGGGGTCTCAAATAAGCAGCAGGTTTTTTTTCCCTGAAGCACAAAGAAATCTTTAAAGGCTGTCTGTAGATTCTCCTAACTGTTGACACAAATTTGGCGTGCAAGATCCTACAGTTTGTGGCGCCCAATTTTTTCTAGGCCTAGTATGCGACTGTGAGCAGTGGAAAACTTGACACACCTTAGGCATTTTATATATGTCAGACCTGTGGCCAAACCTGTGAGGCGCATTACCAACTTTGGCTACTTCTATAAGGCGCACCAAAGGCTCATCCTCATGTATAAACTGTATCTGTGGAATCTATTGTTTTTGTTTCCCGTTCTCACTATTTGTATGCTGTTTCTTAAAATATTGATAAACATTGTCACTGACATCAGGGAAGTATCTATTTGTTTGAAACATTCTCAACTTCTGACACAGTAGCCATAGCATTATGCTATAAAAATATTATGTATTGATTCCTTAGATATGATCATATGCCAGTACTTTAAATGCCTCTGCCAGTAAGCGACATTGGCATTCAGCTTACATGCAGACTAATGAAATAATTACTCTAGGAAAAGAGAATCAACTAGAACTCTTTTTCACCAACCATGTGTTTTTCCTCAATCTTCAATATGGTTTAGCTGAAAAGGCAAGGATTTTGAACTACCTGGTATAATAGAACAGTACGAGAATGATTAAGTTGAGGCTGATCTTATACGCAGAGGTGCGCCTTATACCTAGGGCATTACGGTAATACCGGGACAAAGCCAACCACAGCACAGTGCTATGGGATATGTAGAGGCTGATCCATAAAGTATGTCACGATTTTTTAGGCCAGTTTGGACACCCACCCACCCCTTCGTCACACTTTTACTACAGAAATGTATACATACTGGTAGCAGTCTTAGACACCCCTTCCCACGCCCTCTGAATCAGTCTGATATGGCGTTCTTTATGGATCGGCCCTAGCCTGCTCTCTAGGGATCGAGGGAAACATTCTTACAGTGAAGTACTTTGATGCAATTTTACCCCACCCCCACCCCCGCCCCCCCAAAAAAAACACACAAAAAACAACTAAAAACAATAAACAACTAAAAAAAACAACACACACCAGATAAACAAAAATAACAACAAAAACTGATCTGTTAGGTGCACGCCTAGCTTTGGCTAATCCTATAAGACTAAGAGCATGCTTCCACAGTCAGGTTGTGACTTACAGTTCCATGTGGCACCACTGCAACAACAGGTGCACTGAACTGAACTGATCGGGTATGAGAAGCATCCTAGGGTGACCATCATAATATACAGTAATTGACGAAAGTGTCACCATGGATTGTTATCAAAGTGACCACTGCACACAACAAAGTGTTACTGAGAGTAGTATACATGTAGGACTATGGAATATACTGATGTCAGGCAGTTCATCTAAAAAACAAGACTATTAAGGAGGCATTTAGGCACCACCTTGGATATTTCTTTAAAAGCCTGTCCACACAATGAAGTGTATAAGGTTTGGCGTAGGGGGGGGGGGACTGGAACACACATTTTTTTGGCATGAAGAGTAACACCCACATTCCTCACAAGTAGTAGTGTGACCATAAGGGACATACGGTAGATAGAAAGCGCTTGGTACCCAGTCTTCAAAACACACTACCAGGTAGTAGTAAATCACGACAGGCAGCAGAGCAAGTCTAGGCATGGTGCTATTTATAGAAGGTGCGGGACCGCCTGCCACTTCTATTATTACCTATTGATCCATCTACCATGGGCTGAGCAGCGAGTGAGCAGGAAGGAGCCACTCGGTTTGAGCTGAGGCTTCTGGTCCCTGTGTCACCCAGTTCTGGGTCACCTTCCACGAATGGATATTGGTCCATAAAGTACTCAGAATATCCTGAACATCCTGGATATGAAGAATTTGTATTCCAAGAGTATTTCTTATCAAATTTACCTTCCTGAAAAAAGGTGGATTTTTAACAGTTAAACTAATGAAACTTAAAGAAATATCCTTAATGGCAGCTGGAAATAGTGACTTGACTAAAAAATCATGCTCAGCCATTAGGGTCCCCTCAAGCATTCAGCTCTTAAGTATGCGTCAATTCCAAATTGGCATTTTTGTTCAAAAAATGCCAATTCTCTAAACAACACACTCACCACGTTTGATATGGAACTACTGAAAATAGTCAATTTGACAGCTGACAGGATTCAATTTGAGAAAGAGAGGAATTTGAGAGGATTGCCCTTATACGTTTGCTGCACCCTGAGTTCAGTAATACCATTTTAGCTGTATCATGACATCTTAAATGACATGTAAATCACGGCTTATATGTGGAGATTTACGGTAGGTCTATGGTTTATCCACTTTGCTAGAACACGGTTTGTCCTGTGCATTCTGAGAACTTCAATATAGTATTCATGTTTCCAGCTATGCATTAGTACCAGCAGGGCAATGGTTTCTCCTTAATGCCCTTTGGGGTGGTCTCACCCTGGAGGCGGCCTCGCCTCCCTGCTGGATCTAGGGACCATGCTAACCTTGTCTGCTAATCTGCATTGACACCAAGCTAGCCCAACCCCTGCCCTCCTCCCCACCCTTCCTCACGCCCTGTTCACCCCAGGCATTTCACAGTCTCTCCCACACCTTCACATACCATAAAGTCTAGGCCAATTAATATCTCCAGTAAACGCCAGGTTTTGAATAAAAGCAGGCCTTGTATCTAAAGCACTGGTGCAGAGATGCCACTTTTCCTACCTTGTTAGGAATTCCGAATTTTTGACTGTAATTCCTATAGGTATTTCCCATTGGAAATCAATAAAATTAGGAGGATTTCCGACTTTTTGGAGATAAGTGAGTGGCATCCCTGCTGGTGTAGAGTGTGCTGAAACATCCCCCAAATGATGAAATCATATCTTCAATAAGCACTTGCCTTGTATTAGGGCTGGAGGTAATCAGCCCCTGGTAATCAGCGCTTCAAATTTTATGAGGGTGCAAATCGTTACAATAAGATGCCTTCCATGTTCGATGCCTTCCCTTGTCGTTGTACAAAATGTATCCGAACCATGATGTATTTTATTTAAGGTTAAACATATATAACAGCAGTTATTTTTTGTTTGTTTTTGACTAGCATATTTTAACAAAGTAAATCATTCAACAAACTGAGTTATTCCATAACCCAGCTCACTGAAAGTTGGTAGATCTGACGTTGTGCAAGTGGTGATGGCCCTTTCAGGACAGCATAGTGATTTAAAATGTTAGGGCATCCTAAAAGCAAATGGAAATGAAACCTTTATACATCATGCTGCTCAAATGGTTATGCATACATTAATCGCTACATGTATGATATAATAGCACCTCCCACCTCCCCTATCAGTCACTTCCTCCACCTGTCCCCTCCCACACCATATATAAGGACGCATAAACCCTGAAAGCTCCTGTTCCTTTGTGGTCATGATATACCAGTGCAGCAGTTCAAATAATCAGTCTAATAATCTCATATACTGTAGTGGCGACATATGCCATGGCGAGTTAATCACAAGGGGTGGATTCATGCATTATGGAAACTAAAGGCGTTCTACATAAAGGCATCATGCAGTCCTTAAAGTGATATAATGAGTAGCCTGCAGCCATTCCTCTCAGTCTCACTCAGCGTCACACCACTTAGCGCTCTGTGCCAGTTCATTGTCTGCCTTCCTTTCTAGGTCTAACACTAACGACACCCAGCCTGCCCCTAGCGGCAGCAGCCTCCCGGCTGCCGATCCTACAAGCGCCGACACCGGGTACGCCGCATCTACTAATACTGACATCATGTTTTCTTCCTCTGTCATATCATGCCCATGCCCTTTTCTTTCATTAATGAATACCAATTCCATTCGAAATAATTATTATACTCCTCGATGAAAATTGCTGCATACGGTGGATTGCTTTCTTGTACTTCTCTTTGGAAATATTGTCCTTTCATAGAATTTCTTATTGATATGGAATGAATTCCTAGATAATCCTTCATTGCATTTCCAACTTCCAGGGAGATCTCTTTACATATCTATTAATCTCATCCTTGGTACATATAATGCCCCGGGATAATGCCACTTCAGCATCAATATTGTGGTAACAAAAGGCCTTAAAAGGGGGGGAGGGGTATTTGCCTGTCACTCACTATAAACAAGGACCATGCATTAGTCCTGTGGGAATTGGGGCTGAGGGAGGGCTTTGGGTAGGGTAGGGGGGAATAGGGCTTGTTGGTCGGTGAATAAGTGATGATTCAGCACCTTTACTAGGCTTTACAGGTTGGGGAAGGCAGGGATTTGGTGGAGGAGGTGGGAGGGGGTGGAATCCTGTCTCTCTGCCCACCTGCTCCACCACCTGGCTCTATCCTCATGTGAATAGTCATTGCTGTTGATATAGGGGAATCACGTAATTACTGTATCATCGTGTAGCCCCTGTTCTGCTGCATCTGTAGTTGAACCCATGTTAGCAACCATTGCTAAGGTATTTGCATGTCCTCAGTTTAGTGATCATTCTCAGACGTACTTTGCATTTGCTCATTGGTCAGTACATGTATAAACGAGTCTTTCTCTTGAACAAATGGATCGGTGAAAAAAAAATTGGAAAGTCGTTCTATCATGCTCCTTTTGAAAACCTGTGACGTTGCATTCTGTGATTCTTCATACGACTGATGTTATATGTTAATATTGGCATGTTGCATATTATTCAGTTGAATTTGAAAAGAACCAATGTCAGGTCAAAACTGTTACTATTGTAGGAATGCAAATTAAGGATTTAGTGGATTCTATTCCCGTGGTTCTATTCCGCTTGGGAATTAATGCTTTTATTGCCTAGAATTATATGGAATAAAGGCGCCCCTGATGCTCACCAGAAGGGGAGTACACTTTGAGAGCATCTCTGTCTCACAGAATCCTAGGCAACACATAGCATCGTCTTCAAAGTCGAATAGGACCCATCAACTTGACATTCAGGTTGCAACAACTTCCTAACAGGGCAGTCGGTGTCTAAAACCGATGGGAACTGAGTAACAGGATGTATCCTTTACCAGAGCTGCCAAGTGTTACGATTTTTTCGTAATTGTTACGATTTTTGACCCCTATTACGACCATTACGATTTTAGGTGCCAAAATTACGATTTTTGGATGACCCAGTTATAACAATTTTTGTATGGGAAAGGGTATCATAAATAGTGTAAAGGTCAGTGGAATAATAATTCGAATATTAAACCAGAAATTCCCTCACATATATATTAAGCATAATAATTATAAGGGCATGTAAAGATCATAAAAATGTGTATTTCGATGTTACATGGATGTACCTGTGTGCAATTAAAATGGATTTCCTATTACAAAATGGATTAGGATCTTTGGTACAGAAAATTAGGATCTTTGGTACAGAAAATTACGAATTCTGACCTCAAATTACGATTTTTGACACTCAAAATTACTCTTTTTGGTAAGGACAACTTGGCAGCTCTGCTTTACGGTTGTTTCACTACATAAGTCATGTGTAGTATGACCAACCGACTTAATACAATTTTACTTCACTTGATAAAAGAAATTGTTGGATTAGTGCTAGATAGACAAAATTAAACCCAGAGGACCACCCCTGCACATAGACCGCACCTGGTGCTACGACATACCGGTATATAAACTGCGGCTGAACCGGCCACCAAGCACCTGCTCACCACTTTATAACTAGGACCCAGTATACAAAGCTGTAACAGCGGCAGCATCACACCACCAGTCAATATTGTCTTAATTAATACAGCCATTGTGCTACTCAACCCACAGCAATTAGGGAGGAGGAAGAAGGGGGAGCTCTTGTGGTAGCTAGGTCAGGTGAATAGCCACAGAGGCGATATAGTGATAGAATCCGACACTCTTAACCTTGTCTAGCGTGCTGCACCATTACTTGATCTAGAACTAGCAAGATAAACAGTGATAACCGCTTATGGTGGCTGCCAGCTGCAGTGTAGAGTTTCTGCAGTGAATGGAGGGAATTGATCTCATTGGGCTAAAATGCTGTGTGACCATATACTGCATGCCCCAACTTTTTTCGCTTGTGAAATAGATTCTTTAATCCTTTTGAACGAACTTTGCACAACATTCTCGTCAAATGAGCCTTGAAAATATATCAGCTGGTTTGTCCATTTTCATAAAGTGTTTAAAATGTTGGATACTGATTTCCTGGCGAATATGGATCAAAAGTTTGAGGTGTTACTCCCAAACACTACAGAGAAAGTTATCTGATAAGAATTGAGTACTGATGTTTTTCACATGTATGACATCCTACTTGTAGGTCGGCTCCGCCCCCAGCTCCACCTGCCGATGGGTAATAACTGCCTGCTTCATTTTGATCATCCACATTTTATTATGACCGTACTTCTTCTTCTAACATTGCTAACATGTTCTTGTTCATACTGTGTACTGCTTTTAGTACAAAGCCCTAATCCACATCCACCATTGTTTGAATTGACCATGTTATGGTATAAACTTGTATGACCGTACCATCGTGTTTATGCGCATCATAGCATTTAAGCGCAACATTGCATTTAAGTGTCCTAGTGTGATTAATTTTTAGGAGACAAAACTATTGTTACTGTTTCTCCCTGTTCAGTTGAAAGGAAAATGCATCCTTTGCACATGGTTTATATATGATACTGCCTAAGTGCCTATTTCCTTTTATTAACCGATATATCATCTTTGCACACATTTCCTATTTGTGTTGACTTAATTCCCCACTGGGAGAATTTTTCCCATTGATTGTAACAAGCATGATGATTCGTTTTGATATAGGTTTGTTATTCTTATTGGATACCATATGGTTGCTTGGAGCATATTTTGAAATTCTATTGAATATGTCGCTTCATATTTGATACTCAAACGCCCGGGGAATCAAAGTAAATTGAACGGGAAATAGAGGAATATATTGCTTGAGATTCTTAAATATTCCTCCTGATCAACTTTATCCACAAATGCATATTGGTTTGCCTATCCCTGGTTTGGTCAGAGTTATTCACACGGCTATACAATGAAAAACGGCATGACTGTTTAGCTTTCTTGAAAATCTAGAAATCAACCTTTATACTATTCCATTGGTCGCTTGAAATAGATCATAAGAAGTATGTATGCACTACGACCATAAGCAATTTTCTTGATTCTAGGCTAAGCAAATTTAGACTTTGATACTGCTCTTCCTTATCCATTATGGAATAAGTTTGATGTATAGTGTGCAAAATCTGCATGGCATCACTTACAAATTTAAGGTCGAACTTCTTGTCAGTCAATCACTTTCACCAAGTATTACTAATGATCTCATTTATGAACAAAGGAAATATCTCCTCATCCCTAGGGGTATTGAATGCACGGCTATTACTTTATGACATAAAATCTGAACTCTTACGACATTGACTGTAGCTTCTTCCCCGACTCATCAGAGTAAATTCAATTCTGAATGGTAAAGCATTCTTCTCTATACTCAAATTGACTATCACAAAATATGTTTAACCAGGAAAAATAACTTGGCATGTGCGTTCTGTTTATACCTAACGAATTAGGGGAAGGTAACTTAACTCTAGGAATGTATCTATTCTAGATTTTGTTAAATAACTAGCTGATCACTACTGGCAATTCTTAGTCCCGTGTTAAACAATACAAGACTGGTGAGTGTTGTTGGTGTCTACTCCCCATTACAGAACCCACCAGCAACCCTCACCCCACCACATAGAGGGTAAACTCTTTAATGTCTGCCTGACAACCACTCAACTCACTCTGGTTGTCAAGGAGTCATTTCGTACCACTTCGTCATAAAATGTGCTATTAACTCAGTCATTTCTCCTAGAATATATGATAACATTCTTTCCCCAGTTTGCCCCTTTTAAGGACGGCCTGGTGCCTTAGCCACATACCGGTAGTACATTAATACATCATGCCAGTTGAAAAGCTTGATGTATGAATGCAGTCCTGGTGAAAAACTGGGTTATGTAGCATTAATACACCATGCTCACTTTATATGATCAATACACTCTGGACAGCAGTGTCAGTATGATAGACCAATGCAGTGCTGACCGGTAGACTCATTAGCACTGCATTGATCCATTCTGTGAGACAACAATATTAATGAACATGAGCCAAATGGCATCATGCTGTCCTAAACCCTTTAAAGGCCGTTAATGCAATAATGCACCATGCTCATTGGTCGTCATGATGCACCAATAAATTGCTGCACTTGATTCCTGCATCATGCCGACCCTTCATGAGTATATCGGAAAAGGCATTGATTCTGAAGGGTCGGCATGATGCATTAATACCCTAGCGGTCATTAAAGGGTTAAAACAGCCCAATGGTGGTGGCTGGTGGTGGTGATACATACACCCCCCCCCACCACTCACACACCCCTCTCTGATTATTGACCACCCTGTGACACGTTGACTGAGTAACCATGACAACTAACATCCTTACTTGTGTCCTCCTGCTCCTGCTGACTCTCAGGTCGGCGCCTGCAGGACCACCTAACCCACAGGCCGGACCAGGCGGACCTGGCGGACCGTAAGTACCCGCCATCATCAGCCCCTTTAATGTATGTGTACCGGTATATGTTGTTGTATAGTGTTGTAACGGGTTAACCTTGGTCCCTTTTGGACTAGTATGGTCTTAAAAAAAAACGAATTTAAGAAAGAAAATAATAAAATCATATTAAAGAAGTTAAGATCTCAATTGATTAAATTTAATAAACAGAATGAAATCGTTAGCAAAATTTTATATACGCATCATTTAAAGAATTAATTATTGGCGGCCGCTATACAAGTATTCTACAGTAGACCCGTTACACCTCTATATCCTGCACAGGTTTAACGCTGCATGTTCTATCTTACCCCTATTTTTGCGTCCCTGATTTTCAACCCCTACCCCTTTAACCTTTAAAAGCACCTATTGTACATTACTGCATCATAAACATTGGCCTTCATGATACATGAATGCAGTCCTGGTGAGTCAGCTCATCTCACCAGCACTGCACGCATGCTTTACGCCAAAGCAACGGGTCAGTATTATTTAGTTACACATGAAGGGTCACTATGAGTATACCACATTGCACACCAGGGCTTCCTTCATCCATGCATTCTAAAGGTCAATGGATATGATGCATTAATATATCAGCAGCCCTAAAGGGCTATACACAACTGCCGACAACTACTATTTACTACTGCCAGAAAAGGGATTACTGTCAGAAAAGGGGATTACCAATCATTGACTAGCCTCCATCAAGGTTTTTGAGGTGGAACTGAATTGAAAGGGGTTAGAGGAGGGGGCAAGGGAAATTGAAGGAACTGCAATAATGAAATAACGCTGACGGCGCCAAACGTTCCTGGCTAAAACTGCAAAGTACAGCACTTCTTATATGCATAAAGTAAATGCTCGCTGTGAGTGGTGATGGCGGCGACTGGGAAGGGGGCGGGTGGATAAAAAGCTGAAGATCAGGTGCTTGTGACTACTTAATATATTCCAAATGACAGCGCCTGTACATCATTTATAAGTATATAATTACGAAGAGGATGTATGGAGGATGTTGACTTGATAACGTTTGCAGGACGTGGAAGCACAGGTTTAATGCGTTAAATTTATCAATAGGGAGAGGTGGCGATGAGAGGGCCAAATTCCCTTTTTGTTCTAAAACTAATCTTTCTTGTAGCTCATCCCATATGTATTGCATACAATGTGATTACCAGTACTAACAATTTAATGGCAGCGTACCGCTTCAATGCACAGTGCACTAAGTTGTCAATAAAGGGTTAGCCTTATGCTGCTATTTCCGCCATCCACATTGTCAGTGTCCTTGGATAATTGTCATAGTGAGTAGCTCAAACAATAGTTGCATGAGTAGCTCGCTGTAAGGGCCTCACAATGCTTCAGTATTCATGTTCCAATGCAGTGCTTGCGAGTTTGCTCTGACACTAGCACTCCTTTGGTTCATCATGCCGACCCCCCTTGCTTCACTGCAAATCTTCACCCTTTCTTTCATTGCCAAAATTAGTAGGCGACTCATTAATGTGTCGTTTAGATGTGCTCTTCACGGTTTGTAGATGTTGAGAATTTATGTATTGTTGTATACATGTAATGTGTAATTGTTGTATTTATCATTAATTTGTTCACTAATTGAACCTTTTTTTTTTCGAATAATTGAACCCTTTAAGGTGGCATGATACCTTAATGCTTCATCAGTTGCCATCATGCTACATTAATACAATCCCAGGAATAAGCATAATACCAATGCAGTTTTTCATCATACTGGACCATTAGAAGTGTCTCAACCGTGTATAATCAGCATTTTGCTCTTAAGGGTCGCCATTGCGGCCCTGGCGACTTATTCGTCAGGCTGCATTCATGCATCATGAATAAGGTCATAGAGCACACCATGCTGATCTTAAAAGATTGAAGTGTTACCCTTGAATCTGAGATAATTTTTCTAAATATAGTAAAAGTGATAAAATGTGTGTATTTGCCCTGTATAGAAAAAAAAGATATTACATTGTCCAGAATTATCAAACTAGCCCCTCGGACTTTCGCCAGCCCTTGATGGATGTTGATTCCTGGGTCAATTTGCACAACTGAGCCCAGATATCAACAAACAACGCAGATACACACAGTGTCTGATAAACCATCCAGTTAGCCAGACAATGTCTATACTGTGGTACACTGATAAGAGCTGACCTTAGTGATAGTGGATGAAGCCATATCTCAGTATCTGCACCAACACTAACACTGTAGGTGTCGGAACACCTTCAGAGCTGCTATACATTAAACATACAAGGACACAGTAATGATGCCCCGTGACTTATTGTCCGTTTGTCCCATTGCTGCACTTATAAGGCACACCGTACTGACCAGCACTCCATCGGCGCATCAACCTTTTTATGTCTGTCAACCCTCTAGTGTCTGCGTGACGTATGAATGAAGGGCTGGCGGCTTACTGATTCTCGTCATTGCAACACTCATTCATCATTACTAAATTAGGACAAATTGGCATCATCTTAGCCCTTCAGCAGGCTCAAAGTCAATCTACATCTCAAAAGGGAATTTTATAAATAATATAGCACTTAGCTTTCAAAGCTCTGTCCCAACATTCACTTTGATGTAGCGGAAAAGAATTGTAGAGATAAAGAGTAAGGGGAACATGGAGATGAAAGCAACTGAACTACCAATGGCAGTGTCAGTATCAAGCTGTACACTTTTAAGGCCAGAGTAATGCTTCTCAGCCTCTTTGTCCTTGTTATACATGAATATAGGTAGTTGAATCTCTTAGCTGCATGATGTCTCCAGGTCGATGTCCCTTTGCCTCAATGCAGTGCTGGTGAGTCTACTTGTCAGCACTGCATCATGCCGACACTTTGAGACTGGATTAACCTCATAAGATTGGCATGGTGCATGTATGCTGCTTCGAACTGAGCGTGGACTCACTGGGGCTGCATTCATGTATCATGCCGTCAAAGGGGTAAAAAGGATTTTTACTTAGGTGCCTCATTATTTCTCACAGGGAGGAACAGGCCGCTCTCCTGGGGTGAGTGCGCCGTTAGCCACTGCTAGCAAGGTGTTTGGTTTCCTTGTCAGTTCAAAGTTTGACTTTGTCTCAAATTGTATTGGAATTTGTTACTCGGATAGAGGTGGAATTAGGCCTCATTTTAGACACAGTCTGGCCCTAATTACCCCCAATCTAGCTTTCCCTTCCAACGCCTCCCGACGCCCAACAAAATTAAAAAAAAAAAAAAAAATAGTTCTCCCTATTTATATCCCCTCACCATCCCTGGAGTCCTCAGCAACCTGTAGATGGCATTTCTTGGGAATTATTTTATTTTGAGTTTTGTTTCAAAATGATGTTTCCGACAAACATTTTCAGAATTTTTTCCAAGTGAATGCTACATGCTTTAGGTTATGCCCATCTACTCATCCTGTGCTATTTTCCAATAAATTGCGTAATGTGTATTTTGAAAGAGTACGACGACTTTGCTGCCTTTTGCTGTCCTCTGACTAATCTGGTCAATTTTCACAAATTTGTCTAGAATTTGCCTTCTGTGTCTACTCACCAGGGCTGCATTTATGCACCAGGCTGACCCCATGGGATTGTTGCAATCCTAAAGGGTCTAACTTGATGCTACCTACAATGCAATGCTGCCAAGTAAGACTCGCCAGCATTATGATTTGGTGCATTATGACTGCCAAGGATTCAGCATTATACTAATATCGTTGCCCTAATATAAGAAGGTTGTAACTGACACTGTAAAGTACTGTACGTGTATTTACAGCCTTCTTTTACTAGGGTGATGATATGGTCAAGACAGTGTATAAGGCGCGTCTTATACACGAGGTTTTAGTACTCCTTGAATCCAGAAGGGGGACATGAAGACCTTTATTATGATATAGGGAGCCGAAGTGGTTTCTGCGGGATCGCTATTTAGCCTTGAACCAGAGAGTTTTTATGACGTCACCGTGCCAGACGGAAGTAGGTCACAGTGCTGAAGGGATAGGAGGTTTAACCTAGATCAAAATTTCTCTGAAAGTCTCTTTCAATTTTCAAAATGGAGTTGGGTGTAGGGAGTCATACTATTGACTCATAGAATATTGCGCTCATCCCGAAAATTTCAACTGTATGACTACCAAAATATTTAGAAAATTTTGCCTAATCTCTCACCACTGTGACCTACTGCTGAATGGCACGGCTTGAGGGTATTTCCCCGCCATCTTTCAGAGATGTAAGTTGTCAGGGATTTCCCTGAAAATAGGGAATTCAAAAATGTTGAAATGTAGTCTGAATAGGGATATCCAGGGTCTTCAGGGACAGAATTTATTCACAGCCTTCTTTCCCTAGTCATTTTCTTCACACAGACCCAGTCCTCAGTTGTCTTATTCAACTAGGGACTTCACTAAGCCCCCCTGGTGTAAGCAGAGGGACTCAATGGGCAGGGAATCTCAGGGGCATACCCTCCCAGGGAGAAATAAAGGGAATGCTGCTCTCTGATTGGTCTAAAATCACCAGTCAGCAACATGTTACAGTTGTTTAACACCAGGGGGTGCCATGATGCTGTGCTGGCCAGAATCTGCCCTGAACACTCTGCTTATACCAGGGAGCCTGTCAACTCTCCCAGTGTCGCGATAACAGCTTTTCAGGGATTTTCCCAGTACCTGACTTACATCTCTGATCTTTGAATCTTGCGGTATTTGCTTCAGTTCCCTATGTAACACTCCCTTACTTCATGAATCGATAGGTCTAGGGAGGTCCAGGGGGGGGACCAAGCTACATAAAGCTTTTTGAATTTTGAAAATACATGAATTAGAACAAAAGTTATTAATTTTTTTTTTGACCAAATCCTAAAAGTCTAGGTGCGTCTAATAAGCGGGATGCACCTTAGACGCGGGAGATTATGGTACTAACCAAATTCCCGGTGGAGGCTTGGTATTACCGGGTATGACCTTCAATGTAGAACATATAAATCAATTACAGCTTGAGCCTGTTCACATACTAGCTTCCCTATGTGTGCACAACCACAGGTATAACCTAATTCTAGGGTGTATTACAACTGAGTTCCTCTTGTATGACTTCCAGCTAGCATAGTCTCTAGGGGCTAATAGAAAATCGAACAGACTGTTCTTAGAATATAGTTCACACAGGCAGTCATAACATGTCTAGACAAGCATACAGAAAGGGAGTGAAGCCAGAACCAAAAAATGTCTATATATTGTTAGGTGTATGTGTTTCAGCAAATGTTTCCCTATCATGAAGAACAATTGGGCCTTTAAAAATAAAGGTTTGTTTCCAGTTATCCGACCGACCCTAGCAAAACAATTTTTGGCATTTTTAGGCATTTTTCCCATAATATTCATATTTTTTCATCAATTTTTCGTGGAGCTTATCTAGGTCCTCATCTATTGGTATACAGTTCATAGCAGTCATACATATCTTTTACATGTGCTTCACATTTCTTGTGTTTTTTCATAATTCTACTGTAAAATCATAGAATCCAACATGTCTGCCCATACATTTCTTTACAAAATAAACAAAAAAAAAAATTAAAAAAAAAACCAAAAAAACCTACCGACCCTAGATATTTAAGGCATGTAACTGGAAACACAACTTCAGTTTTTTTGGCCTTGCAATAAAAAGACATTGATTCCTAGTATTAATTTAACAAAGTTTGTTTACACAAATACAGACCGTTACACAACGTTATATTACATGCATAAATCAAGAATCCCACACATCTTCACTTCCTGCATGATTAGATGTCCTATGTTATCTCATTCACATGCTTTTCTTTTGTTTTCAGACCGTTAGATTAAATAATTTCAGTGATCAGTTAATTATGAACATTCCATGTGCTGTCACACTGCTACTTTTTGTTTTTGGTACAAAACCTTCCCATGCATACCCTAATGTCCGTCGGCGCATGAACCTTATGCTTTATCCAAAAATGGTACTTCTCCACAGCATTTTGATTATTTTTAATCATTTTCCAGATTTTCCTGTTTCTTACTGTTTCAGTCTGTAGTCTGGGAATTTCATGTTGCTTTTTTTTAATTGATAGCTTCATATCCCACGCATACATTCGTTTTGATTTTCCTTAAATTGACATGGTAGGTATGCCTCCCATAGTAGCCTATACTCTTAGCAGAAATAATTGATACTTTTAAAACTCAAGATTTCAAAGCAAAATGATCTCAACTTTTAATCAAAGTTAGAAACTGCAAAAGTCTGCACAATATAGACAAAGGTATTAAATAACATTTTATAAGAAAATAATTTTCTTTAACACTATTTACCTGGGACATTCTACTGTATATTACAGGGAAGGACCCGGTGGACCCCCTCAACCAGCACAGCAGAGCAAACGTCTGCAGCAAACACAGGCACAAGTCGATGAGGTATGTTACACTATCTCTGTTTTTCAGGGATGAAAGTCTTCAGGGATTTCCCTGATTTCAGGGATTTCGAAGTTCCAAGGCCCTATAATATTCATCTAAAACCCGGATTTTTAGGCCGATATTGGACCATTTCAGGGATTTCTGTGGTCTGACTTTCATCCCTGCTTATTACCTGATTCGACCCGATGTTTAAGTTTACAACAATTGCTCTGTTTGGCGTCATAAGTCCCCTAGATACTTCAAAGATGATTCTAATGGCAAAGTACATGTATTTACGAGTCTCCAGATATATTCAAGACGTTCTCTTACAATGATAACTAACCCCTTATAGGTGGATATTAGGTAAGTGGTAACTCAGCCTTTTGTTATAAGGGGTATCAACACGACCCATGTCTTACACAGGCCAATTAATCTATTGATGCGAATGGACTTAACATTTGAACAACGTATGCCTCCTATACAATAAAAAATCGATGTTCTTTTCTCTGTAGGTGGTAGATATTATGCGAGTGAATGTTGACAAAGTTCTAGAGAGAGATCAGAAATTGTCAGAATTGGACGACCGTGCAGGTAAGTTATTGAAGTCATAATTATGTAATACTAATCTCTGCCTCTTTACTAAAATTGTAAATGTTTAAAAAGGTACCAGTAGAGCAACGGATATTATTCCTTCTCATATGAATCAAAAGTATAGAAATCATATTAGTTAACATCTCTCGATAGTATCAAATATAGTTCAGTAATTGTGGTGGTAGTTGTGATGAAATGAATATGTAGAATAATATCTAAAAATCACACAAAGTGATGATCGAATCAGATGTATTGTAATCACTCTTTAAAAAAAAAACAAAAACTACCGTAATCTCCCGCGTAGAAGACGCGGTGCGCGTAGAAGACGCTCCCCAAACTCACGGTAGGCTGGTTCGCGTAGAGGACGCATCCAACCCTTCTGAATCGATCTGTAAAAAACCCCCCGTACAAGACGCCCCCCCAACTCAGCAGGGGGGGGGGGGGGTTCGCGTATAAGACGCACCCCCCCACCCCCTCCCCAAATCTAAAAGAAATGTTAAGTCAATGCTGTCATCGGCCCACATGTTCCCTACACCCCGGCAAGCCATGCCGCTTTGTCTATAGTGTCAACCTGTTGAGTCTCTGCTGTCGTCGGCCCATGCGTCCCTACACCCCGGCAGGCGTGCGGACCATTCCCCGGTCTGCCGCGGCGCTAGCGCTGTGAGTCAATGCTGTCATCGGCCCACATGTTCCCTACACCCCGGCAAGCCATGCCGCTTTGTCTATAGTGTCAACCTGTTGAGTCTATGCTGTCATCGGCCCACATGTTCCCTACACCCCGGCAAGCCATGCCGCTTTGTCTATAGTGTCAACGTGCCCCCCACCCCCTCTATAAGTTCAAGCTGTCATCGGCACACGGTCGGCGTCATGCCGTCAAACCCGCCGAGCGCCCGTCGACACCTCCCGGTCTGCCGCGGTGCAGGCTATATGAGTTCAAGCTGTCATCGGCACACGGTCGGTGTCAAACCCGCCGAGCGCGTCGACACCTCCCGGCCTGCCGCGGTGCTGGCGCTATGAGTTCAAGCTGTCATCGGCGCATTTTCCCAAATGAGATGTTGGAAAACCCCGCGTATAAGACGCACCCCAAACTTGAGGAAATGCTATAAGACGCAGTAGGGATTTGTTTGGCGTAGAGGACGCGTCTTATACGCGGGAGTTTACGGTATTACCTTAAGGACTGCAGAGAGGCATATTCCATACTGATTATTTTTGTACCCTGTGACTGAGCCTAACATTGAGGTTTCCTGTGTCCTTTTTTTTCGCCAATACTCGAGAAGAAAAAATATACACACTTGTGTATATAAGAGAAATCATGATTATAAAGATACTTTGAGTCTGTTCTTTGTTAAAAGAATACCACTGGATGTACCTAAAATTGATAGTTATGGAATATGCCTTTAATCCTATAAAAAAAAGTCTTGACTCTTCTTTGGGTACTTCGGTTGTTTAGTGCACTTACATTGATTCACCATAATGGCATACCAATTGTCTTAGGTCTTACCTCTCTGGGGCAGTGTTGAGATAGAAAATATATTAAATAATTATCTCCAATTCATATTACCGGGTAGGTGATGATATATTGGAATACTAAATATAAGTAGCTGTGTTACTGAAACCAGAGAGCTAGGAATCTTTTATTAAAAGATAACTCACAATTTCTCACAGTGCTTGTGCAGGGATGGTGTCTCATAAGTTTATTGCACTTTTACACGGTGAAAGTTATGTTTGCGGTATATTCTTGTCCATGGGTTTTTTCGGTGACTCGGGCCTTCTCTCCCCCTCACAGATGCGTTACAAGCTGGAGCGTCCCAGTTCGAGGCCAGTGCCGGAAAACTCAAACGGAAGTTTTGGTGGAAAAACTGCAAGGTATAATAAGTGTGGTAAACTGTGGTGTAGATAACCGACTGTTGGGTATGCTGTGTGTACGCTATCATACTGATAGTGAATATAAAACAGACATGTGATAATATACTGTAGTATATGTTGTTCTAGTTGTATGGTTACTGTCCTACATTTTAAGATTTAGTCTGTGGCTTTGACTTAATGAATGCGTAAATATTAAAACACCTTTCTTCTCAGATTTAGCTTAGAAAGTTTGCCTAGTTTTGTAATGCAGTATACAAAGGAATCCCCTCATATATTCTACACCCTAGCTTTGCATGCACCCTATGAATTACAGGCTGATTTGCCTATAACTCTGTACACAAGGTTTTTCAACAGTCATGAAGGGGAATATAATCAGAAGCCAATGCCACAGACTGAATCCTTGAACTCATCCAAAATATCATTTCATTCATGTAGATGTCCTGTACTCGTACACATACCATATTGTCAGTCAAATTTATGTTCATTGCACATATTTGTTCCTGGACATAAGCAGGCGAACACTCTGTAGATGTATCTTTTGTTTTACTGTTCTTTGATACTTGTATTTTGTATGACTTACTGAGAAACAACAGTACCTGTACATCTATACCTCTATCAACATTTACAAGAAAATATATGAATGAATAATATCAGGACAAATCTAATTTTATACAAATAGATATGAAAATTAGCTTTTATATGAAAATTGGAGAGAAAATATCCCTAAAAGATATTGCATGATAAGTTCTTTGACATTTTACCATAGAAAGTATACAAAATCGACCTGTTGGTAAATGTATAAAATCTAATTCAGTTTCAATAACAAGTTAAAGGTTTTACCTTTCATGAGAATTTCATGAAGATAGAAGGGGTACAGGTTATTCTGTTGTTTGCCAGTAGGTATTGGAAACGTTCACTTTTTTCAATTTTCCTAAGTTCAGCATCCGTGTGTTTTTAATGGTCAACAAGGAACATTCATAAATGAGACCAGGCTTTGTGACATTTTTAGACTAAAGTGTCAAAATTATTTACTGTTGAGTATATTTCAATCGAGTATCCCACTCAGCAGGTATGTGATTCTTCTGGAAATTTCCAGACATTTGGTTATCAGAATAGAACTTAGAAGGTGAAAATGGTCGCCCATGTGATTTGCACAGATCCGTTGTGAAAATATTTTATCTTTAGTTCTTCCATATTGAAAACCCCCTCCGATTGGCTTAGGGCCCTTTGTCCCATGAGGCGGGTCTGCAGTATCCTTATTTAGTGGGTCTTAGATTTTATTGGGGCCATGCCATAAAATTCCATTGAAATATCTGGAGAAGAAATTTAGGCACCCGCATTGAAATTTATTCAAAACTCAGTTCCATGTCTGGCTGTCAGTAAAATTAGACTTCATGGTGATTAGGCCACCCTACAGTGCTCTTGACATATATAAACATGCTTTATGAATGTTCCCTATGCTGCGGTGGAGGGATAATGCTTGCCTTCTTCAACCTAGCACCCTATCATCAATTGATCGTCGATCTCTAGCAGGTTCTTCACATACATATAGTTTTCGTCTCCCACTAACATGTATGTCTCCGTTTGTCTCAACCCCACAGAGAACCTCCAGGCCCAGGCCACTCAGTTTGAAGCCACAACTGTCAAGATTAGACGCAAAATGTGGTTTAAAAACTTGAAGGTTGAAATAAGTTTTGTTTTAAAAAGTTATCTTTTGAATGCATGGGGAAGTGGTGGCTAAAATTACGGAACTAGACGTTCTGCATGAACCTAAAAGTTTAAAATCAGAGGGGTTTATTTGATTTGTCTTTTAAAAAAAAATACATATTTAAATTCTTACTATAAGTTTCAGATATTCATCTTCTTTTCATTTCCTTTGGTCATTTTTCAAAAAAAGTAAGCTTCTGTTTCCAAGGTTATTGTGTATATAATAACCCTTTAAGGACAGCATACGGTCTTGAGGCATCATGTAATTTATTCACAAGATTGCCCAACCCATCCATAAAGGTCATTGATCTCATCTATTTGGTCCCCTTTGTGAGTCTGGTACTCATGTGACTGATTAAGTTTTCTCCTCATGAATATGACGTTAGTTGTCGAAGTGGCATTACACACTTATTCGTTTTCTACATGATGCACGAGTGCAGTGCTATGGAGTATTTTGTCAGCACTGAAGTGTGTGTCATGCCAAATCTATGGAAGTATACACGAAACTGGATCACTGTAATGTATGAATGTGGCACTGGTGACTTACTTCTTTGTGCTTCAAATATGAATCAAGTGAAAATAAGTGTATCATGCCTTAAAACCATATGCTGCCCCTAAAACTATAAATTCTGCATTCAGTACTTATTTAAATAAAGCCTTTTTATGGTTGGGTGCTTCGCGATTGGCCAAGAGGTGAACTGTGGTAACATCTTTATGTGATATTCTAATTATGATATTTAGTCTATATTCATGTCATCTTTTTTAGATTTAGGATTTGATATTGTGGTCGACAAAGGTTAGCAGGATGTCTTCTGCTTTTATATGTCTAAGTGTGAATTTCTGTTTTAAAAAGGTATTTAAAGTAATGAAAACCCTGTGTAGAACCATTGAGAGTATTTTGTTGGGATAGAAAATTTGAATATTTGGGGGAGAAAAATTACCCTCATCATTGATTCTAAATTCCTATTAGTCCCTCCATCCCCATCTTTCCTCTGTTCCTCCTTAGTAGTATTCAACTGATAAAAAAAAAACATGTATGGATTCATATAACTCTGCTACTTAGAACCATTTTCAGATGCATTTGTGCTAGTGTAATACATTACATGTCAGATGAAAGTGTTATCACACTTTATGATAGAGTGTTTTGAGGAAAGGTTGCTAGAGCTCACCCCAAATCCATCCACCACTGTTACCATGGAGAGCCTGCCTACTAACACCCTCTACTGCTAATCCCCTTTCAGATGATGATTATCCTGGGCGGCATAGTTGGAGTAATTATAATCATAATTGTTGGTAAGTGGTGCCCACCAGCGGCGACTGCGAAATATATTGATGTTGTCTGTACTCTAGGGTGTCGGCTTGGAGAACTGTGACTCATATATAGCACCTCATACCATGCAAATACACAAACCAGTTGGCAAACACCGCTGCTCAAATCTCAATCATAGAGTAATAACCTACTCTATGATATGAAGACATAAGCAAATAATCAATCCCTTTGAAATTTAATACAATTCTGAGCGAAATGGCTCAAAATTGACAACACTGTCGTAAAATTCTTTCTAAATTTCTCTGGCACGTTTCTGTTGGTTGTTGAATGATTTGAGGATGCTATTGAGTTGTGAGGTGGCATGCTCTTCCGACGTCGACATATTGATGTTGTGCACAGCATGTCTATGTTGTATCTCACATTTTCTGTTTCCTCTTCTCACAGATGTGGGCCATTCTTATAGGCATTATTCTCGTTATTATAATAATTATCATCGGTAAGTTTACGTTTTATTTCTTTTTATGTTCTGATGATCAGTTAAAATTCTCGGTTTAAAACATTGGAATTCTTCATAAACTAAAGTAGTAATATTGAAATGCTATATTTTCACATTCTCTGAGGTTTGTGTTATTACTTCGACCATTTATACTTCTTGAGTTAAGGTTTTTTTTTTTGTTGTTTTTTTTTTCACGAAATAACCTTATATAAGTTGACAGACTTTGCACGCTCTATATAAATGTTTACGGCTGTATTGGTGTCAAGCCCTTTGGGGGTACCATAGTGCCTCATTTGTTGTGATGGCACATTTACATTAGTACACCCTGATGACAAATAAACATGAAGCCTCCAGGCATTATGCTACCTTTAAAGGGTTAGCAGAGCTAGGGTGATATTTGTGCTGCAATGCACTAGTCATAAATTTTTGTTCTTCACAATTAGCAGCCTCCTTCACATCTCAGCATTGAGGATCTGCAAATCTTTTTCATCAGTAAAGAGTATTGAGATATCCCCTAAATAACTGAAATTTGGAAACGGCTAGAGATAACCGTAAAAATTAATTCAACCTGGACATATTTGACCTCATTAGATGACACTTAATGTTTGATATGTTCAAATGAAACATTTTAGAGAGCAATTACATACGTTTCGAATACTCTTTGCTTAAGATGTGGAGCTTAATTAGAGGTTAAAGATCATGCAAGGGACACAGGCACAAGATTTAGAATATGTATACCCCAGTAGATAATGAGAGGGAGATACAACAATATAGCTTATTTTACTTCAGTCTAACTTTCTAACAAAATAGCCTAAGATTGTAGTTATTATTTCATCTGAGATAACAGGATTTGTTACAACCCATGTGCTATAAGAGAAGTATTTATAAAGGTATTTGTTTAAGAAAAAAAGAAAAGGTCATAATTAGCATGGCCACTGCCTAAAAGGGAGACAATGGTTTTGATTCATGGTGACTCCTATGATTCTCAGGTATTCAAAAGTTTTAATATAGTCCATTCTCCCCCCCCCCCCATATCTCAGGATACGGTAAAAGAAATTTCACAGTTTACCAAAGGTTCTCTTGACAGAAGTATCTACTCTTGAATTGCTGTATGAAACTACTGGCCTTCTTCCATAGGCACAACATTTGAATAATGACTTACATTTCTACCTTTCATCATTACCTATCTCATGTTTAATAGGTTTACCAATAGTCCATAAAGATGCATACATATCTTATACATAGCCATTATAGGGACTGCTTCATAATGTACAAAATGCTTGGTATAGTATTGCATTGCAACTATTTATATTTGTCTCAATCTTGAGCCAAAACATATTTGAGAAATGATTTGTGCCCGTCAAATGATCTAAATATCCTCATTAGTCTGTTGCCATGTTGTATACCACACCATATTCCGTTGTACAATCCCTCTGTCTTTTATACTCCAGCATGTGTATTTGGTATATTAGTTGTTCATCTTGGTAGACCATAGCAATAGACTGACAGGCGAACTCTGGATATACACTACGGTTGACGTGCTATGGTCTTCCAAGTATTGGACAGGTGTGTTGTCTGTAAGATGTTCTGTGACCAGTGTCTGCCACACTCATCCACAAACAGATAATACATCTTACAACAACACGCTTAGTACGAACTAAGTGAGTGCAGATGCAACAGTGGGAACAATCTTGATTAGCCATTATGGTTCAAGAGAATGAAATTTCTGGTCCACAATTTTGGACATATTCAGAATGCATTTAGTCATAGCAGTGAAATATTTTCCTCTTGCTATTAACTTAAAGATTTCCCTAAAAGCATATTGAAATGTAGCACCATCAAATACATATTTATTTGCACGGTTGCAAATACTCTTAGTTCATAGTTTATTGTGAATGCAAGTTCCTTCATCTTCCATAGTGGTCGTTGTTGAGCCCATTGATGTTGTCCCAGACATTTCCCCTCCATATTGTACCTATTTTTATATTTTCCCATCCATATTGTACCTTTTCTTATATTGTACATGCTCGTGCACTGAAGTAGTAATCTGCAGCATTCTCTGTGCTTCATGTTTTACATTGCAGATCTGTTCGATTGATGAAGAACTGTCATGTTATGTCCTTTATCCAGTTAATGCGTGTCAAGTCCTTAACATAGCTAATGTTCAATCGGTTGAATTAAATTGTGTATTGGTAATCCAATGCACCTACAGTTATAAGAGAAAATGCATTCAGTAAGAAAATACAACAAATGTCTGCTTTTTAATTAAGTGTAGAATGCAGCTTTCAACTTTCGAAAATAATGAATCTTCAATACATTGTACCCACCCTAGATAAAATATACATTTCCTCCATCGTGCAGTAGAGTGACTTATTCCAAGCACAGGATGGCCTTCAATCATCAAGAACACTCTGACAGTGAAATTAAGAATGTGCAAATTATCGGTCAATTAGTCTCAAAATGACAGGACTAGACACACACTGTAATCCAGTGTCCCCTAACACCCTTCACTTTCCCTTCTCTTTCATGCAGTCTGGTTTGCGACTAAGTAAGGCATCTGCTGTCACCACGGTTACACACCCAGGCTCTACTTATTGATCAGTCCCTGCACCAAAGATGAAGAAACAAACCGATCATTGGATGCACAGCCGAACAGAATGATCAGTGTGATGAAAAGCCACACATTTTTCTCCTCTCTTTCACAGAAGTCGCGATAAAAATGCTCTGTAAGATCTGAAAGCAAAGATGTTGACGAATGTGGTCGCATATAATTCCACATAAAATGGGGTTCCTATTGGCGTAATTTTACTCTCTCCCTGTTGATGATGTGTATATTGGGTACTTGATGTATGCCCCTTTGAGTTAAGTATGACTGTGTAAATGAACACTTGGGCATACCCACCCTGTAGTTCTTTTTAATCCCCAATTCTACGCGACACTCTGCACCGAGCATCATTGACAACTTGTTGAGTTCTATGAGAATGTTCCTCCCAATTTGCCCCCAAGGTTAATAATACTAATACTGGTGAGAAAATGTTTGTGTGTGTTGGGAGCATCTGTTAAGTTACCCTTTCCTACACTTACACACGATTGATAGCGTCATGTAATATATGAGTTGTACAAAGTGTCCAATTTTAAATAATCAGTATGTGATGGTAGTGCCCTCGGTATAGGGTGCTGACCAGTGTACCTAATTCGAGGAAAGGGGTAGGCAACAGAATTATATTCAGTAGAAGTGCATTATGAGTACTTAATCTAGTCCACAATTGTTGGCCTTGTGCTGTTTTATCAGTGGACTCGTGTGTGCACGATGACCCCTATCAAAAATTGCGCAAGGGGAACAAGGAGGCCTCGTAAATAAGTAGTGGTGTATATCACTCAAAAGGCTGTAATGTAAGTATGAAATGCCTAAAAGAGCCCCTCAAACAATTATCTGCAAGAATGCTTATTCTGCCAGAAGGTGGTCTGATTTAGAAGCCAAATATGCACAAGAGAAGTAATGAAGTTGTTTTCTTTCAACATGAGGAGTAAAAGGTAGTTGTTCAGATGTTTCTCTTGGATGCAGTAGTTGTAGCAAATCTGGGGCCATGTGCAGAGAATAAGCCGCAACACTTTATCAGACAATGAATTCGATTATGAGCCGTGAAATTGCTATTTCACATTGACGTGCAGAAGTAAAGCAGTCATTGTGAGCACTGCATCGCTGTTAAGTATGTGCTTTGTGAAAAGACTGATCATTATCCAGTTGTAAAAGACATATTATATACATATACAAAATATATATAAATATGACTGTTACTTCCATTTCACTTCTCATGTATGATCTATATCAGATTTAATGGTGGGGAAAATGCCTCTGTGACTGACCCTGAGTGGCCAGCCACCGACGTGATTTCATTGTATTTTTCTTCTTATTTTTATCGGGCTCAGTTTAAAAAGAGTTTTCTGGGGAGGGGAACCCTTGGGTTCAAAGCAATAATATTGACATTGCGATGGCATCATTAGACTTTGGTGGCCAATGAATTAGTTGATGTATGGGTTTGGGGACTTGAAATGGTAATAGTCGTAACAACTTTAGTGATCCCTGGTTCACCGTTGGTTTAGCATGAGCTAGCTGACCCCACATCACTGCTATCTGTCACTGAGGTCTGCACAACTCCACTCTACCATACCAGCTGCATGTCAGAGCCAGATTGGAGACCAAACTGTGTTCAGAGATTGTTATCTTAGTTAGTAGACAATAACTGCACAGCAACAGCACAATATCTCCATTAGAGCTTAGAAAGGAGATGAACCATCACAGGGAGTCTAGTTGAACAACCTTCAGCTCATATTTCCTGTTTGATAATACATGTATTCCCTTGTATCGCACCAAGGTTGATACGTACGTATGCCAGACATACAGAACCAACTTCCCAGTGCTATTAGTGTAGAGGACTCTATTGACCTTGACATAAGAGGCTTTAAAGACAGTGCCAGAGGCCTGATGTGAATGATAATGAGGCTAGGAGCACCAGTCGGTTATCCAAGTCAAAATGCATGTCAAGACAGTGGAACTTAGTGTTTCACAACTCTTGACTTCAGGTGACTTGCAGCATATTGTTTTATGTATGTCGAAATCATCATCGCCTTCCATTTCACAATGATCAGGTTTTGGAGGATGCTTGATTTTGGCTTCTTTGTTATAGGAGGGAGAATGTCTTACAGCCTACAACCGACCCCAACTTCCTACTGGAAGCCGACAACTAGACATCCAACAAAGCCATCAGATAAATGTATAATACACATGATCACTTGAATTGACAGGTCATTCATTACCATTGCCATTGCCCTCATACCCATGTGGTGTCATCGGAGTTTGTCTGTAGGTTCTGAGTGATTTTATTGATGAGTGTGGAGAACTGGGTTAAACAGCCACCTCATACTGGGTTCCCACTCGGACAGCCACCAGCAGACAGATATTTTTGTATGATAATGCAAAACGACTCTGCAACTCCTAGCTTCCTAGGTACTTCATTCACACGGCCATCCTCTAGATCAACAGTGGCAGATTTAGGCGGGCGCCCCCTCCTTTTTGTCAGTAGATAAGAGTTTATTTTCCTTTCTTAAGCCTCCAATCAAGCTTAAAATGCAAGCTAAATAAGGGGCGCGCCCCCTCCCTTTCAAGATCCTGGATCCGCTACTGATCAAGGGCGTATATGATTGCATTATTGGCAATCAAGAAATTGTATAAAAATCTGCAGCAAAGGCTAGCTGAAGGTCTGTCTATTCCTTCAGGGTGTTGTGTGTGGGCAGGCGCAGGCAGCAGTGATGAGGGAACAGGTCTGAAAAGAAATTCATCAGATCAGGACTTCATATGCATACCATTAGAGCAGCCATACTGAGCATAGCCCTCTTGCATCTACCGGCTTATCTGTAAAGTTGTAATAGTTGATATCACCAGAAACAATTTCACATGGCCTTAGTTCATGTAAAAGATTTTGCCACTGCTCTGAGAATTATTCTAAGGGCACAACAATGGGGAAGAAGAGGATGTGCCACAACTGACAAGCTATTGCTGCAGCGAAGGGTACCGTTCTCTGTTGTAATGTTTTAGGTTGTTAGCATGCTTGCTGTAATTTCATTTAGTATGTAGTCTTCCGCGTTGTAGAATTAGAAGCCTGCCACAAGGGCACCATTCTAGCTATGATCAAAGGAGACAACCAGCAGACACAGATTGAGAAAAATATAGTATCTCACAGTTTCATGTCCATTGAAGCTGAATTTCTTTATCAGTAATGGGAACTCAGTTTTAGTTTGGTTGTAAGAAGAGAAAAGAATAAATTGTGTTGTGCTGCATGGTCTTTAGTCACTTTTAAATTACTAGATTAATAATATGGTCTTGCTCTTCTTTTTTTTTTTAACATTTTCATTACATGTGATCTAAAAGACTTTAACCCAAATATAATGCAGATTTTATAGTAGAACTCCTTAGTTTCAATAGAAAAGTGCAAAGTAGCATTAGGTAACAGGAATAATTGGTGTGAATATTGTTGCACTGTTTGGTTACAAACATGCTACATCAGCTCATCTTCATTTTGATATTTTGTTTCAGAGTAGTGTCTGGCCTTTTTTCCATACTTAAGGTTCCTATTTATTTCAGCTGCTCTAATGTTTTATCTCCTCTTTGTTGATGTTGTTGAACCTTACTTCTGCAGTACATTGCCTTAATCGTATTGATCCCGAAGTATTTGAGTTTCATTTTTTAACAGACAATGCGAGGTACCAGGCGGCAGTTTTTCTCATTGTATTTGTGACTGTTTTCTAGTGTGGGTTGTAACGAGCCAGAAAAAGGAATAGGCAGCCACCGTCTACCGGCCTACCCACATACCAGTGTGACCCATGCTACTACACACCCCACCCATGCACATGCACACCTGCCACTATGGAGACAAACACATCTGTTACCATGGAAACATGGTTGAAAACAAAGGGCTGCCTTGGATACGGATGCTGGTATTGGAGGTGTGATTACCGTAGGGTCTCTGGGCGAGTACTGTAAAATTGTTAATTTTGTATGCAGTATGTCTTGAACCCATATTGGCGAACTTGACCACCCACTTTCTATCTCTAGTCGTTTGTTCATTGATCACATTATCTCTCTTCCAAAATAAGTAGTGTAAAATGGCACTGACTAATTTGGCCAGAATAACAATCTTTGCAAGTTCCTGTATTCTTTTTAAAAAAATTTCACTCTGTTGAAAAAATGATAGTTAGACTGGATTAAGTTTGCCAACATTATATCCATCCGGGTTCTGCAATTGTTTAGGCCTGTATTCAGCAATGAATATTTAATCTATGAGTACTGCTTCCCACAAGTAATAACTATTGTTTGCTCTGACGATCGCTTTACTGGCATAACGTCATGTAGTGACAGATTATTAAGCCTGTAACAGCTCTCCTGGAAAAAATATGAATGGACAGTTATTTTTATGTGAAAGACAGGTATTTGCAATCATAATGCCTACATGGACTGATAGGTGTCCCTATAGCATTTCTTCTCAGTCTATGTACCGGTATGTCTCATTGCAAGAATGGGTGTGCTTGTGAAAAAATTAAATAATTATCTTGCAGTTTATGTTATATTTTCATTATAAAATCCAAATTGTAGTGTCCATATTGTATGATAGTGCCTGTTTGATTGTAATGCAAGGCTGTGCAATTCCAATGTAAAATATATGAGATATTTCCTCCAAGATTTTCTTGTTGCATGATTTCAGCTACCACTTATGTTGCATACCATCCACTGAGTTATCTCTAAATCATGCGTATGTTACAAAATCTCCCAAGATACAAGATCATTGGCCTAAAGGGAGAATGTGGTTTAGAAACAGTTTCCGGGAAAAGATGGAATCTATTAAATTTATATTTGCATGAATTATTGAATTTACATTTGCATGGAAATTATTATTCTCCTTAAAGGATTTTTTTTAGATTAAGATATCCAATTACAAGCTTTAATCTCTACCCAATGAAAAGTAAAACTACAGCTAAGCATTGAGTGAACAGCCTGTCTTTGGACAGTGGTGCATGAATAAGTGTAATGTGTAAGCTATAAATTCAACTAGTGTAAAGTGTTTAAAGACCACAGAATGGTAAGTGCACCACAACATTTCTACTGCAGCTATTAGCCAGAGCCTTTATTGCTGTACAAAAAGCTAGACATTAAGGACTTTAATCAGGAATTTAAAATCCTGAGTTTAACTAAGATGGAACAATATGACAAATCCCCTATGTTAATATTCGATGAACAGTGATGACTCTGGATTATGTTCACTTTGTAACTAATTCTTCCACCATATCCTTTGTACATAAACTTCTTATTCCCAAATGCTACTTGTTATAATTGATGTATACTGGTCTTTCATTTTGCCAGCAGACCTAGGGCCAATTTCTGTGTATAGTATGTTGCTGTGATTCTGTTGCTCTTTGTTGTGCTTAGAATTGACCCCTCAAACAGGGATTTATACAGAATCCTGGGAGTTAGCCAAACTTATTGTCAGACTGTTCTACTGGTGTTCACATGAAGTCAGCTAGGTGAAAGAAAATGTTGGAGACGCTATATATTAATCAAGCTGGGCTGGTTATACCAAAGCATGTTCGGAGTTCCGCTTAAACAGATCTGATGATAGATGTAGAGAAAAGTCAACAGCTTGACTCCAAGGTTGATGAAATGGTTCATGAGTGCACTGAATGGTGTTAATGGAATGGTGTTAACTCTGTAGTGTAGTTTGCAGTCTATAAACAGTTGAATTCAGGAGGGAAGGTGTGGAGAGTACATATAAAGTGTAACTCTCTACACCTCTCCTCCCTCAGTGGGGCGTCCGGATTAATAACAGTGAGTGCCCGATACACCTTGGCTTGTATACTGAGGTTCCCAACGCGATCATTCCTTCATTGGCCAAATCTGATCCTGGGGAAGTCCACCTGCAGCTGTGAATGTGAATGGATGGCACCTTTCCTTGGGTCATGGCCTAGCACATCCACAATTGTATGAAGAAATACTAAATATGTGGTAATTGTGTCAATTGCTCTGTAAAAATATAGCATCTCTAGTACGAGGGTATTATTAATATTATTGATTTCTGTATATTTATGAATGTCACAAAGAAGTGTATCTTAATAAGTGTTCTGCAAGGAGTCTGTGTATTAGAGTTTAAAGCATCAATAAAATATGTAGTATGAAACTAAATCCTCATTGTTATGGATTTGTTATTGTCATGTTAGAATTCCACAAGAAAAAAAGGTAGACATGTTAAAGCTAACAAGATGAGAGAAGCAAATGTTGGCGAACCCTCAAAGTAGATTCATGCAAAGCCTTTGATGGGGAAGAACAATGAGGACCGTAAATCCTTGCCTACATGGGTGAAGTCCACTTAAAGGGGAGGATATTTTGGTAAAATTAGCCCCAGTCGTGCCACTGAGATTCCCTCAAGATTGTGTCTAATGCGGGAGGTCCACCTTATCACTAAATACTGATACTCAAGGGATCATTCCTTGGACCAAATCACTTAATTTCACACTGAAGATATAGCTCACATAGCCATTATCAGCTGGGGGCCGCCATTAGACCCCGACTCCACTATGACTTAACACCTTCAGCCCCCGACTCCGCATTTTATGCCAGGGATGCCTCCCATTGGTCAATAATACAATAGCCATGTGCCGTATAGACTTTTATGAAGGTGATCACTATTGATGAGTTAAGGTCATCCCTGTTGATGACCCAAGGTAATGATGATCACCTAAGGTCATAACTTTGATGATATTTTCTGCCACCAGGCAAAAGCATATAAACTTACAGGATGATAGTCTTCAGGGAATCCCCTTATTTCAGGGATTTTGGATTTCAAGGGCACTGTACATTCATATATAAACCCAGGTTTTTGGGCGAATATTCGACCATTTCAGGGATTTTCGTGTTCTGTGACTTTCGTCCCTGAACTTAATAATTGACACCTCTTTTGTCACTCAAACCATAGTTATAACGAGGGGGACTAGCTAATATTCCTTATACAAACATCTACATGTATGCCTCATCAGAGCATAAGTCAGATGTAAGTGCCCACAATAAATGCTTGGTTGTGGGAAGGGAAAGGGATAATTATGATAATTAATTAATCATAAACTCCTCTCTTATCAGGTCAGACAGGTACTCTAGATGTGACCACCCTAAAGATGACAGGGTACTCTCTCCCCACACATTATCAACAAGATGATGGTTTGAGGAACGTGGCAGTGTGGACAGTCCCAACACTACACTCGGTATGACCCTAGTCTGTGCAGATTGCCACCTTCAAGCTGGCTGCTGGTCATGTGATACCAGATGCAGCATTCCTATTGGTTCTCAGGAGAAAACAAGTCAGTTGTTTTTCCTGAATTATAGCCATTTTTTGAGTTTCGTTATTATTAAAAGTTTAAATGCATATATCCATCAGATTATGCTGTTAAAGATTAACAGTGTCACTGTAATCTTAAAAAAAAAACCATAGGGAACCCCCATGATGCTATAGGCTATATTGTCATGGACCAATGTCTTCTGTGTGCTGTAAATTGGTATCTGCAGAGTGTTTCAGCCATCTCATGGCCTCATCTAAGGGACAAGGTATATTTTATTTGTATACCCCTAAAGTAGGTTTTAAATTTCCTCTATGGAGTGTATTTATTACTACAGGGGTTCTGGCATGGAAAAAATTGTCCACGCCCATCTGGAACATTTATGGCGAAGACATGATTTTTTGAGAATATTTGTAAATAGTTTCAGTCAATGTCAAGCCTGTTTCAGACCACACGAGTCAGAAAAAAATTGAGAACATCAACAAGATGAGCAAAAGTGATCACTACAGAGTACCTTTTTGGGCCTTATATTTTCATTGCATCAAAGACATTACTTTTTCTTACTTTTTTTAATTCCATTTTTTTCTTAATAATTTCTGCAAGAATGTTGAGAAAATTAGAACGATATCACTGTGGTCATTGTCTCACCAAGAGAATGTGGATGCTACCTGGTGTGTATAAAGGTGGCATCCTGTTTCGCAGGGCTTGCTCAGTGCAAATTGAAGTAAAAGATAAAGTAGTATGTTTGGTGGTCCCCAGGTGCCACCACCTACTGAGGGTTCTCTGTGCAGGCCAGTCGTCCATGACGGAAGTTGTACTGTGTAGGTTATGACAACAATGGTTCCAGAGTGGCAGGCTTAATCATGGCACACTCCGGGAACACTATGTACATGTGGGAAGAACATAGTTCACACAGATCCTGCAGATAGGCCGATGCACTGGTCTTCCATAGGACCTATGTCTAAAGTCTGCCTCAGATTCATATTGGTTAAAACCTAGTCTTACGGAAAGAGTCGTACAGGAGAGAGCTATCAACATAGGAAAACTATAGGCAAGTGTAGATTATATTGTTTCACAAGGAGCCTATGTGTCAATTACTCAACCTATGAGCCAGTGGTATGTCTCTACTAGTCTCGTGCATAATGTTTATGGGGACAAATACTATTAGGTACGGGCTTCAGTCCCATACTAATACCATACTATTACTGATATCATGTGTTGGGTTAGTAGTAGGAAGGCCAACAAACAGCAGTCCTATGGGGCTTCGTATTGAGGTCCAGTAGCCCACCATTGCTTCATCTGGAAACTGGCAGGATAAGCACTGATAACAGCCCACATGATGGGTACCAGGTGTTACATAATGTACCCAAAACTTCTGCAGTGAATGGGGGGAGTCATCTCATTGGTTGATAATGTATCCCAGGTCAGCCCTATAAGGTGGCGCCTCCTGTGGACCCTATCTTCAGTTATAGAATCCCACTCCCAGGTTTCAATACTGCCGTCTTTCCTACTTAGGCAGTAATCTCTACATTTTCTCTTAGTATCCCGTACATGTTATGCACTGGATTTATCAATTTCATGCAAAAGGCTCCAAAATTGAAAACAAAACTTTTTGGCCTACTTTGATATCCATGATCATGGTGCAGCATCCCTTGTCTACTGCGTGGGACCTACATGTAGGATACTGTAACTTGGGCCAAAAAAAAGTTGATTTTCTGGTAACATGTACATATTTTTTTTTTGGTATGCAAGGCTTCATGTAGTCATACTTTGTTAGGTTTTCACTGGTTGTAATGAGAAATGATGGTTTCCTGCAAATGATTTGATGAGATAATGGAAAAATACGAGTATAGATATAAACGTTAACAATTTTGAAAGTGCACCCCACCTGGTTTAAAAAGTCATTTCCGAATACTGCTTACAAAGTAGCACCCTGCAAGTAGTATAGGAGATGAGGGGTTTGAAGATGGCTATCGGGGTAAAAACACTATGGCCCATCGGTAAATCATGTAGAGTAAAATTTTAAACATGTTCTATTCTGATGCATTTCAGCAGAATCTACAAAGAAGTGATGGCATCGTTAGTTACAGCCGTCCAAGTCATCTGCGTATTAGTCTTTCTCTACAGCTCAGTGACCATCAACTTGGGGGCTGTCCTAGCACTGTCAGCATTTGTAGGTGTGTATATAATTGTGTACATTGTCACAGGTCGTTTTTCTGTATGGAGTATTCAACAATTTTGTCACATATACTGGGATTTTTTTCTTTTATTTAATCCCTCATAACACGTACAGGTAGAGAATGTCATGGTCTACCCGATTAATTTACACAGTGGTCTTTCAAGAATATCTATGTTGATTTGAATCATGGTCTAACAGGGATATTTTATGATCTCATGAAGCTACTCGTCTAGTTTTGATATGCACAGAAATATTGAATAGCCTATATCGTGGATCAGGAATTTATTCATGTATTCCTTGTTATATCTGCATTGACATTCCATCCTAGATTGTAACATTCTAGATGCATATCATACTATGGATGAAACGCTTGGTACCAGGATATTTTACTTTATATTTACCATTATTTCTGCATTCATATACTACAGCATGTGTATTTCTACAAAGAGGAAAGACCAAGGATAACGAGTACAACATTGCCAAGGTTGGTTTATTTTGTCATTTCTTTTAGTTATAAACTGATGGTATTATCAATCAAAGTGTTGTTTTCATGTCGAAGTAAATACAACACAGTGACCACAATTCATGCTATGGGCGCATTTATTCAAATAGCTACATGAATATTTAGAGATAACCATATTGCCAGGTTGGGCTTTAGGGTTTGAAGTTAAAGGGAATTGACTAAACTGAATTCCTTATAAAGAGAATCAGCTTTGCAATGCCTCAAAACGGCAATATTGAACAAGAGTTTCTCTTGTTTTACCTATCATGGAAGCTAAAAGTATGATTTATGAAACTAACCAATATGTGACACCCATTTTCTTTTATTTCAAAATAAAAAAATTTTTTCAATACCATGTATACCGGTAACATATTTTTTACATAAATTGAAAAAGTTGTATCAGTCAAAAAATGTATTAACCAATCACAGTCAATGTTGACATTAACTGCCCATTGTTTGAAACAACTCAATTTGAAATGACTCCATTTGTATATACCTTGCTACTACTACTAATAAAGAGTTATCCCTGACGAAGGCCCGAGAGGGCCGAAACATGTAGATACTTATAACTCACAATAGGTGGACTCAACTCATTTATTTATTTCTGCGACATATTGACTCTGGGTTTTAGGGAATATATTCTGTTTTCTAGAACATTTTCTTTTATATTTTCTCTCTTTTGAGAGTTGGCAGTTAATGGTGGGAAAGAGTTATTGCCTTACACCTTGGAAACAACTGGTAGATACATGATAAAATACTGGAATAATCTTGCCCATACACAATGCACATAGGGTAGTATTCATAATTACAGGTACATTGTCATAAGCTGGCAGACTTGAAGCTAGAGGACCAGCAAAGGTTATACCAACAGGTTTATGAATACACCACTTATGATGCCTCCTCAGCCGAATCTCTGACCAGGTTTAATGTCATCAGAAACAACACCCAGTGTATATTTGCTAAAACCTCCAAACTGTGGGGCAGTTTATTATGGAAGCACAACTTAAGTTTTGGTAAGTGTGACTAAACGCAGATGTTAAAATGCCCTTTCATGGTGAATAGCATTTTTTCAGTATAATACATGGATGTATTTCTGGTAAGAAGATTCATTAGGACTGCATTCATTCATCATAAACATCATGACATATATCCTTCAATGCAATCCCTTGAGGGTTCATGGTTTAGTATCATCATCTATTAGCCTATCATTGCGTTTCTATATCTTTGGTCATCCTTACAATCTGTACTTTATTTTACCACCACATGCACCCTCTCCTTATGTCTTTGCGAATTACCGAAACAGAGGAGAATATTGAGAGGTATGTTGAATTATACTATAAAAGTAATCAATTTAGGCCTTTGTTAATCATTAAGACACGACTTGGAATCTATGAAAAAATATAGCAGAGCAGTATTCTTGCTCTAGTTTAGTCTACACTAAAGTTCCATATGTCTTGTTCAATCGATATGCTGCATTAGGTTCGGAGAGACATGTATAATCCTCACCCCTTTTCTCACACTGCAAGGAATCACTCTTCTATTGGAGGATTTTTTTTTAGTTCTTGTAAAATCGTTCAATGACAATCTATCAACCTGTTCAAGACAACATTATATGCATAATCATGAGAAAAGAAAAGATAGAGTAGGACCCTAAACATAGTCCAAACTTTAAATACACTTTACTTATTTTCCAGGATCCTTCCCACCTTCTATGCTTTTACGTGTTTGAGTGATGTCGCAAAACTCGATGCTTTTGTAATTGAGCTACCCGGTGACAAATATGGACAAAACATCGAGGTGGGTATAAGTTTGATATTATGTATACATAGTTGATATCAGAATATAAAATAAAAGTCTCCCAATAGACAGAAAGGATTTAGCATTTGGAAGAACATTGGTCCAAAATGTGATTTGGTAAGTTCTGTGACCGTAGGCATTAGCCCTATAACCAACCCTTTATTGGTAACATTATGTCTCTAAGAGCTTCCAGGATCATCTACCTTTGTGCTCCTGTGTGTCAATTTTCAGTGTTATGAAGCTAACTCGTAACCTCACCAACACTTCATTGGTGCATCATACAGACCCCGTGGAATAGTATTAATTCTGCAGGGTCGGGATGGTGCCTGCATGCAGCCCTGACAGGCGGAAAAGTTGCTCTCCATCCCTTTGGCAAAAATAGAGTTAGGTATATGTTCCCAAAAGGCCCTCTTTTAAGTTTTGTACTACCATCCTCAAAGCTAACAGGTTTATATTGCCGATTACCTTTTACACATTTCAGCAATTCTCATTATTTTTGCAGGAGTTCTCTGAAGCTGTCTGCCATACACTTACCATCCTGTCCAGCAATGATAATTCTCGTGTTCGCTGTATGAACCACTCTTGGATAAACAAACTCGGATGGGTCTTCGAGTTCAACCGAGTCTCCATGTTCGTTACCAGTTTTGCCCCATTTTACCCTGAATCTCATTCACGTTTCTCCTTTGGCTCCCAGCATGCCTATATTCTGTTCCAACCGGAAGTGTCCTTTCTACGGCACGATGTTGGCATGGATACGTCAAGGACGAACTGGAACGATCCTAAGACTGTGAGGGATAGAATCAGGTGTGCTTATAGAGATTCAGGACGTCCATATCACATACCGGACACTGCCCCTGCATCTCCTGTAGCCTGGGAAGTGGTGAAGGGACCAATAGATGATGGACAGCATGTGAACCAGTGGTGGCGCCACAGACATTCATTTAAGGGCAGGACTGTCATAGCCTCACTGGATGAGCATTTAAAAATTGAATAAACTCGACTAAGAATTTCTGGGTAGAAAATCAAAAACAAATAAATAACTTGTGTTCAGGCTTGATTGCTTGGGCAGCAATTATTGTAATGTGCACTCCATAACACAATAAACCAACCTAGCTAGAATTCCATTCAAAACTGAAGGTTATCGCCTGAATTCTAAGACTGCATAATGTTTCTTTAGTAACTACGATGCATAAATGCAGCTCCGGTGACTAGAATCGCCAGGGCTGCATTCATACATAAATTACATAGGCCTATAATAATGCTTGGGGGTGTAGGATCCGTATGATAATGAAATGCAGTGCTGGTGGGTACCCCCTTCTCCCGCCAACATAGGCCTACTTGCATATCTGTGTCACTATGACAAAGGAACATGAACTTCACAGAAAAAAATCCAAGTTAGTAAATCTAATTTAACTTAGGTGAAATGCCTAATTAGGCAAAACACCAAACACATGACTAACATCTAACTACCGGTAATATGTAAGCAGTATTGACTAACCTATTTAGGCAAGTTGACTTGACTTAGCCTAGAGAGAACATCTAACTACCGGTAATATGTAAGCAGTATTGACTAACCTATTTAGGCAAGTTGACTTGACTTAGCCTAGAGAGAAAATCAGTTATTTTGTCTAAGGGGTAGTAGTTTTGTCTAAGGGATAGTAGTTTTCTTCACACCAGGTTGCAGTATGGTTTGCATGAGGATTTTCCTAATAATTATGTGTATATCATGTAGAAGCCCATAGATATAAAAATAATGGTGATTTCAATGACTATTGGCATGAAATAAAGGCTTTTACAATTCTATAAATTACAGCAGGCCCAGCGAAAAGGCGTATGAATACTAGGCAAAAAAATAATAGTTGTAAACTCCTAAGGAAAGTTTGGTGGCTTGGGCACGTGCACACTCCCAACTTGGTTTAAAAAGTTAGGCGTTTCAGATAATGTTTGCCTAGGATAATTAGGTTGTTTTTTTTTTGTTGGAGGCATAAAGCCGGCTTTTAAGCGTAATGCTTGCGACACATGTAAAGCTCTCTGGTAGATTCATAGCATACAGAGCAACAAAGGCATAGTCCCCTAAAAAAATGGCTTATTACAAAGCATATCATACATATCCTACCACATGAACAGCTCCTTCAGGGACTTGTAAGCCTTGGGCCTACTCCTCTCCTATAAGATGTCGATACTGAATCCTAAATCACCACATAATGGCATATCCATGTGTGCCATAATATTTAGGTACAATACGATATGACTGCATTATCCCTAGGAATTTTCTGCATACTAAGAATCCGTCCTTTTAGATGGAGGTCTCTCTAGGGTCCATAGAACCAGTGATAACGATATGTGCATTAATACATATACAAATGCCCTTTCATGGTGAATAGCATTTTTTCAGTATAATACATGGATGTATTTCTGGTAAGAAGATTCATTAGGACTGCATTCATTCATCATAAACATCATGACATATATCCTTCAATGCAATCCCTTGAGGGTTCATGGTTTAGTATCATCATCTATTAGCCTATCATTGCGTTTCTATATCTTTGGTCATCCTTACAATCTGTACTTTATTTTACCACCACATGCACCCTCTCCTTATGTCTTTGCGAATTACCGAAACAGAGGAGAATATTGAGAGGTATGTTGAATTATACTATAAAAGTAATCAATTTAGGCCTTTGTTAATCATTAAGACACGACTTGGAACTATTAGCCTATTAAGATGTCGATACTGAATCCTAAATCACCACATAATGGCATATCCATGTGTGCCATAATATTTAGGTACAATACGATATGACTGCATTATCCCTAGGAATTTTCTGCATACTAAGAATCCGTCCTTTTAGATGGAGGTCTCTCTAGGGTCCATAGAACCAGTGATAACGATATGTGCATTAATACATATACAAGTAGGCTAGCCCTGTACCTGAAGCTGTCCGATACATGAACATCTCTTTGTGTGTACAATGGGGTGTGGTGTCTTGAGTATCAGTGTACGCCATGGAGAGATACATTGAAATAGGACTACAAGGCACATTATCAGGATAGATAGACAGTCCTTAAATTGTCACTAGATCATTTGATATTGGAATTTCTTTTTGGTCTACGTTCTTTCAATGGACCCCAGCACAAGACATTTCAGGATTTCCAGGAGGAAACTTTTTACTAAGGTAAGGATAGAGCTTACATTACACATTTATAACATACTGCTGTCATCGTAAATATCTGCAAGATAGACTAGGAAGGCTAATTACGGAGGATTCATGATATATATCATGTCATAGTGGAAATGCCTTATAGTGCACATTTAGTTGCTAACTTTACTTTGCTTTCCCTTATTATTTATAAGGCATATAGACCTGGCTCTAAACAGGTAAAGAAAAGTAAAGGCAGAGTCATAGGTTTAGAAGCAATTCTCGACCTTTCTTATATTAAACAAATTTATCTACATTCTACTCCCTCAAAATGTATACTTATTTGTCAAAATGTCCTTTTGGATGACCAAAAGGTGTATTATTTTGGGGATTCTAGGTGGATTCTTTTTTTTGCCTTTTTTTGGCCTATGGCCACTGGGAAAAATTGATACCAAAATCTAACTTTCCTTTTTTTCTAAACCTTTGGCTGGCCAAAATATCAGCTGAAAAATCCCGTAATCCAAGTTATTATAATAACACGGCCTAGGCTAGGTTGGAATTTTTCCCTAACAGTGCCCTAAATATTTCCTAAATGAAAATGATTCCTAAATAGATAAAGAACTCACAACTTTAGATTATGAGAATTTGGGGAAATGTTTGTATGTACAAAAGACGTTTAACAGTGCCCGTTTGTATGTCCAAGAATAAAACATTCAGAGATTTTAACAACCCTCTGGTTGGTACGTTTTTAATCATAAAAAAGTATATTTATCTAACCTAGAAATAAAACGGTCTCAAAGAATGCCGAGGTTTTTAAACCTCAAAATAATGTTTTTTACGTCAAAAATGTTTTCATACAACATGAATGCAGTAGTGGCGGCAAGGTACACGCCAGCACTGCATGCATGGGTGCACCATGACAATGGCAGAAAATAAACCCTATTAAGGAGGCATTTTTCGGCACTTAAAGGGTAAAAGGGCTATTTACAAAAGACCAAGTACATTCACTTTTATGCCATTGTGATTCAAACAAGGCACGACTTGGTTAACTTATTCACAAAGTGCACAACTTGATATGGCTATTTATGGACCTGTCAGGTGGCTGACCTTGCCAGAAAGGTCATCAGAAGGTCAATGATAAAAGGTCACGATGAGGGCTTGTCTTCTGTTCGCCATTGATCTTTGAGGCAGTGCCTGAGGTCAGCATAGTCCTAATGAATAATAACATGAATTCACATAACTCCTTATAGCTAGGCCTACATATAAAACTTCCGTTATGTATATGGATCAAGATGGCAGGAGATGACTAGAAAAGTGCTGTAAGTAGGCCTTAATTTGACAGACTTGTTATATAATAATGGGTTGAAATGTTTTAGATCATGGTATATTTACTACGTTCAATCATGTTCTTATACCCTAAAAACAAAACAACTTTATTTGTACGCATCTCTATCATGATCTCTTGATTCATTTTTATCTTAAGCAAGTTTCTGCATTCTGTTATGGTAGGCCTAAATTGAGTTTATCATATTTGCTTAATGAGGTGCAAGCGCAAAATAACAAAAATTGTGGTTCCCTCAAAGACACAATGGTACATACACACTATTCATTTCTCAGCTGCTTGAGAAACTATATATAGACCTATTCTGTTATGAATACAATACAGAGGAAGGAAGCCACACCTATATGAATTGATGCAAACAGGACGATGCCTTACACCTAATAATAAAAGACTATTATGTTTTAGAATGTATGCATACAAAAAATAATGAAGAGATAAAAAAAACGTGTTTGACGTCTTGCAAACTCAGATCTGAAAAAAAGCCTTTTACTCAATTTAAACTTTGCAAACATGACATACGTTTTCTTTCTTATATCAAAAGCATGCGACTTTTGTTAGTTGGACTACCTTGGATGCATTTGAAATTGTGAAAAGAATTTCTGATCTACTCATTAATAAAGTTTGTACTCACCATAACTGGGTAAGGAATTGCGTAAATCATAGGTGGGGAACCCTCTAAATAAATTCATACATACTACCACCATGAGAGAAACCCAAAGAATTGACTCTCAAGAGCATTTTAGATGATATATCCTTGCCTGAACTCAGGCAGATCATAGAAGGCGCAACAAGGGTTTATCCTTGCATATAAGTCGTGCCTTATATGCAAGGCATTATGGTAGGAAAGATATCTAAAAATAATGTATTCAAGGTATTTAATTTTGTTTCAGTCTCTGAGGCTTGCACTGACCAATGAGTAGTCTATCCCCAAATCAACTATAAAATGGAGATAAGGAATATCCACCTGTTTATTTCTCTAATACTTTCACTGCTCGGGTCCTCAAATGGTAAGCATCTTTCCTTCTTTTCCCAAACAATCGATCTTAATACTGGTGTCTCATGAGGCCTACTCATATCACTTATACGAAAGTACAAACTCTTTTATCGGCTAGTCTACTTCTCTAACAGAACACGAATACAAATGGAAATTTAAAAACAATTTTCCGCACTGTATGGTGATAGAAACCACTGGCTACTTTGTTTTGAGTGGCTTCATGCTAACTATTTCTCTCCTACCAGGGAAGATGGCTGTGGTGGGGAGGATTTACGGTGGTCACGACACTCCAATAGAAAGCCATCCATGGTTGGTGAGCCTTCAGATATCCCGCCAACACTTCTGTGGTGGCACAATCCTTAATAACCTCTGGGTCATTTCTGCTGGCCACTGTGTCCACAGGTGGGTATTCCATGTAGAAAGTTCTTTCTGGAGAATATAATTATCATTATCCTTCATGTTATAAATGACTTGGTTCAGAGGTTGTGACAGAGGTGTATTATAGTCTGACATTATAGAATGCACCAGAGAAGCCTGTCGCGTGCCCTCCTATTATAGAAGATGTACCGTCGGATCCTCTTTTTTAAGATACTGCCACTATATATAAAAAAGAGAATCTAGAGTGTGTTTTTTTTAAACTTTGATAAAGGGTCCATTTACACATAAGTAATGACATCAGTCGAGATGCTAGAAAGCAACCATCCAGTTTAATGTAACAACATAAGAATTTTGAACCTCTTGAGCACGATGCAAATAGGATCACATGAACCTTCCTCCGATCTCCAGAATAAACGTTAATTACAAAAGAAATCCCCCTAGGCTAAATCTGGCAATTACATGAATCTCATCCCAACCCCAGTGAAACCTTTCTATGTCATTATTTGTTTTCTTAAACATGACGCATCCGCCCATCCCCCTGCTGCATATCGACAATCCCAGAAATGAAATCGAACAAAAATATCCTCTTTTACCTCTATCGATTTAAACAAATTTGTTGGTCCGTAATTTGTGACAGTTATGGCTAAAAACGGATTTAGACATAATTTTCGTTACCTTGTATTGGAACCCCAATTATTGAGTTCTATAGAACTGTTTTAAAGTTCCCTACTGAGTACTCTCAACTTTAAATTTCCACTAATCACCCCCCTTCTTTGAGAAATCATCATGTTATAAAACAATAAAACTTTGACCAGCTCTGAAATGTGAATATCGATAAGATATAAAAAACATCCTCACTTGGAAATTATTCCTTAAATAATTTTCAAAGGAAGGAAGCTGAAAAAAGGAAAAGTCTTTTTTTTTTCATTTGCATTCCATATGCCATAAGTCCTTTTAATAGGGGTGGGCAGAAGGCATTTCATATGGTTCTAAAAGTATGAAACATCCCAGAGTGTAAAACATTGTTCTATTAGATTACAAAGCTGCTAAAGATATTGATAAATCAAGGGTATGGCGAACCCCTAAAATATCCGAAGAGCAATGAGGATCCGACATCACATCGGTAGCCTACATCTCTACTGTTTTAGGATAGACCTACATGCACATATGTATATAGGGTACAACATGAGCCTCTTGTAATAGAAACATATATGTTGATATTTCCAGGTTCCCCATGAGACTAATACAGGTCTACTACGGGTCTAATAGTTTAAACAACATTACCACATTTAGAACTTTGCAAAGAGTGGTCAAACATAAGAAATTCAACTTTAGAACTTTGGCAAATGACATTGCACTGTTGAAACTTCAGCGTCCTCTCACATTCAGTGAGAAGACGGCCCCAGTTAGACTACCTGAACTAATAAGTGATCAGTCAACAACAACAGCAACAACAACAACAACATCATCATCAACAACAACAACAGCAGCAACAACAACAATCTCGATACCAACATCTACAATACCAGCAGCAACATCAACAGAAACTTCAACATCACCATCCACAACTACAATGACGACCACAACAACACCATTCCTGACAACAACCGAACCTAGATGTCTAAGGGCCTGGCGACGTAGAAGATGCTTAAGAGCCTATAGAAGAAAGCGTCCATCTCGCAGAGTACGGCTAAGAGCTAGAAGGCGAAGGCGGCCCACAATCACTACACCATCTCCAGTAGTGCTATTGAAGTCTGGCCAAGAGGTAGAGGTCACAGGATGGGGCAGGAAAGAGGATGGTGAGACTTCTTTAGTTTATTCCCATCATGAAACAATTGATATAATGTTTTGGGTATACATATGCCATCATTATTCATTAATGAAATCAACAAAATCAAATAGCAGCCTATCTAATGGCTTCTCTAGCTCTAAGCACAGGAGAGAGAAGCAAGGGCCTGCAATGTAAACCAATGCTCATTGATGGTAATAATCCTCTGTACATACATATGATTATTGAGTACATATTGATAGGTTATACTCCTAATATATAAAATCCATGTGTAGGTCATATGCAGCTTAGTTTCATATACCTATACAAATGCTGAATAAATTCTGAAGTAATTGACAATCCTGACATTACACCTTAGACGGGTAGACTTTTTGTACCACTCAAAAACACAGTCTGTTAAATGTCAACTCCTTTGATGCAGGTACTTTAGCAACTATTCTCCAGAGTGTGACCCTACGTATGGTGGATACAACTGTTTGTAAGAGGAAGTACAGACCCCGGCGTAGACGTGCCAAGGACAGGATCATACCTGGGATGATCTGTGCAGCCTCACCAGGCAAGGACTCCTGCCAGGTAGGTTATTGTAATATTGTTTCTATCTGTTAGCAGTGAAATAATATAGGCTAGTATATTTTCACAAAAAAAAGAATTCTAGTCAGATTGGTTTATCTAAATGATATTCTAGACAGGTTCGTTTATCTAAATGATATTGCCACTAAACAATTAAAGGGAAATATATAAGGATTTTTATTCCTTGTTGACACTTTATGATTTTTAGTACACTGCCCTTTCCTGATATAAACATGAGCATTATTCTTAATAAAAAAAAACCAATAGTTTTTAAACCCACCTACTTCATGAATATACCAAGTAGTATGCTCTTGATTGTATTGATAACTTGTTTGCTTACAGGGTGACTCAGGTGGGCCTCTGACAGTGGACGGCATGCTGTTTGGCATTGTGAGCTGGGGTACTGGGTGTGCTAATGTCCGATTTCCTGGTGTATATACAGACGTCTATTACTACAGCGACTGGATCAACGAAACTTTATCAACCCTTTAAGAGTGGCATGATGCCTTAAGACTTAATGTTCATATGCCATTGCTAACAAGATTCTCAATTTATGGTATATAAGATGAGGCAACAAGTAATGCTTACCGCACCAAGCTACAATAAATACTGAACTCGGTTTTTGCAACAACAAAAAATCCAAGTAACTTCTTGTAGTGAACGACGAAAATTACAAACAAGATACTCAATACATTATTTGTTATTTCAAATTATAACGTCAACATTATTGTTTTAACAAGAATGGATATGTGTTAATTTTAGAGGCAGTCTCAAAGATGCTAGGAATCTGAATGGATATCTGAAAGCAATGCGAGTCCATGGTATTTCTGAATGGAGGCACGTAATTTTTCTGATTGGGACATTTAAGAGTAATTTTGGAATTTTGGGAAACTTACCGTAGGGTACCGGAGGGAAGTTGAAGTAAAACTTCTTATTTACCGAGGGAATACGGGGTATTGGAGGAACAGATGAGATACGAACGAGGGCGGTCACGTGATGACAGACTTGAAAACCTAAAATCTATGAGTAGAAAAACACACACACTTTTCTGGAAACAAACCAGATTAGACATTTCAATTTTTATATATTATAATAATAACCTCGAAAGAATACGGGTAGGGTGGGAAGGGCATCTGTTCCTCCAATGCCCCGTATTCCCTCGGTAAAATAAGAAGTTTTACTTCAACTTCCCTCCGGTACCCTACGGTAAGTTTCCCAAAATTCCAAAATTTTACCTCGGGAATACCTCGGGTATTTCCGTAACCGATGAGATGTTGAAAGCGAATGTGTTTTTCTAGTCATAAAGATTTTTGGCTATTATCAATAATTCTCAATTATTATCAATTTAATAATTGACCAAGACCAATACAGAATCAATTCAACACCTTTAATTTTCTGACCTTTATCATCACCAACTTGGTTAAAGCACAGTACACTAGTAATCTGGAGTAGTCAAAAAACCAACCAATGCAATTACTACACCAAATAACCCATACATTTGAATGTTCAAGAAAACTAATCTGCTAGTTTCAGCAAGTTTGTAGCTACATGCTCTGTATCCACCTCGATGGGCTTGTTGTAGAATTTCCGATATGAGTCAGCTGACTTCCACCCTGCCAGGCGCATTCAAGCAGGATCCTACCTTGGTGGAAGCTGAAGCTGAAGCCCCACGAGTAGAGTGGGCCTTCCAACGTGAAGTGTCAATCTCAGCCATGTCTAGAGTGGCAATGGTCCACCTGGCCAGGGTATCCCTACTGATTCCGTCATGAGGCGAAATGTAACTCATAAGGAGCTGCAGTGGATTTTTAAGAGGTGGAAGGTTCAGCTTCCTCCTAAGTCGTTCAGACTTTTCACGGACCTTTTGCCTCCTAGTGAGATATGCCTTGAGGGTGCTGGCCACACAGAGCTTTTCATTTAGTATGTAGGGTCGCAAGACCACAGTGTTTAAAGGGTCACCCACTCTGTTAGACTTTAACAGAGTACTGAGTCTGAAGACAGCATTCCTATCTTCCCAAGACAGTTCATCTGTCCTTAATGCTAAGATTGTCTGCCCTCTTTGAGATGTAACAAGCAAAATCAAGACAGCTAGTTTCAATGATAACTTCTTAAGCGACAAAGAACTGTTATCCCCCCAACTTTTGAACAACTTGAATACCTTTGTAACGTCCCAAAACGTGTCATACCTTGGTCCACTAGGTCTATCTTCGTATGTACCCTTCACCATATGGCAAATGTTTGGATGTTGTCCAATAGGCGCCCCATCTACCTGTGGTAACAGGGTTCCCAAAGCACATCGTGCCACATTCATAACTTCGTGGCCTACTCCCGAGTCATACAAAGTTCTCATAAATTTACACACTTGTGGCATAGTGCCCTTCATCCAGTTATAACCCCTTTCAACACAGAAAACTATCCATTTGTTTATGTAAGTCGTATAAAGTTTCCTTGTAGATGGTCTCCAAGCTTTTATCATAAGGTCAATGGAAGCCTTGTCATACCCTTCCTTTTGGAGGCGTCGCCTCAGAAAAGGAAAGCTATAATTGGTAGACCTCCTATGAACTGTAGGCTTGTAGGGGCCCCATGAGGTAGTAGGTTGTTCTTTCTCTTGCGGAACCGTACATAGTCCACCGCATACTTGTGGGCTTTTGCCTTCCAGGGTTGACTCTCCCAATCCGGCATCACGAGGATTGCCCTTGCCCCTGCCCTCAATATGCGTTGAAGCACTCGGCCTGCAATGCTGAACAGAGGAAAACAATATAAGAGCTTATTAGGCCATGTGAATGAGAAAGAGTCAACTTTCCATGCTTCTGGTTCTGGCCTACGTGACACAAAACATTGAACTTTACAATTTGTTCTAGAGGCGAACATGTCCACCTGAGGCCTCCCAAACCTTTCACAAATGATTTCAAAAATTGAGTCATTTATCTCCCACTCAGTCTCATCTTGGAAATGGCGTGACTCAAGATCAGCGATGACATTATCCACTCCAGGCACATGAGCTGCTGTCAACCAGATCCCTCTAGACTCACACCAGTTCCAGATGTTTCTTGATACCAGATTACACATTGGAGACTGCAGCCCTCCCATATGTCTCACATAAGCAAGTGCCGTGGTATTATCTGTCATGACCCTAATATGAGCCCCTCTCACTTTACACAACGATTTTAGCCCATATTCTATTGCCATGGTCTCGTGGATGTTGGTGTGGAAGTCCACCTCAGAGGGAAGCCATCTGCCATTAGTTCTGACGTTCCCCCTGTGTGCACCCCAGCCGTCATCCGATGCATCCGTATACAATTCAAACTCTGGTGGACCTACATCCAGTGCCTTCTTAGCAGTTGGTATGCTGGCTTGCCACCACAGTATGTCCTGTATAGCATCCTTGGAAAGTACCATTTTTGCATCAAAATTCCCTTTTCGGTAGGCTAACCACTCATTCTTGCATTTCTCCAGTCCTTTAATATGTGCAGGCCCATATTGAACTCCTGCCGAGTAAGCTACCATAAGACCTATGAGAGATGCAACCTCCCTGATTTTTGGCTTGACTTTCCCCAGCAGCAAGTAGGAATCTGACATGAATTTGTCTACCTTCTCCTAAGTTGGATATATAGACATATCCACAGAGTCAATCCAAAAACCCAAGAGGATCACCCTTTGCGAGGCTACAAAGGCTGACTTATCTGGGTGAATTACAAAGCCTAACCCATCCAGGGTTTCACACACTCTTCTGATAGATTGCTCACAACCTTCTTTTGACTCATGCATAATAAAAGAATCGTCAATGTAGGGGAAACAGATGTGTCCCTCCTCCCTTAGCTTTGCGAAGGGGGGAGTGAGCAACTTAGTGAATACTCTTGGTGCACATGAAAGACCGTTTGGCATCCCTACAAACTGGTAGAGGACCCCATTCCACCTGAACTTCAGAAATTTACGATAATCTTCTCGTACAGGAATAGAGTAATATGCATCCTTTAAATCTACACTCCCCATAGAACAATTAGGGGTGACAAGGTCCACAGCAGTTTGTAGGGAGGCCATCTTAAAATGCTCATACATGACCTGCTTGTTCATATCTGTCAAATCCAATATAAGCCTGTAATCCACATTGGGCTTGGGACGCAGGAAAACATTGGAGATGAATTCGCCCTGTTCATGTACTGTAAACTCAATAATACCCTTAGCTACCATTTTATTTACTTCTTTATCCATAAAGGCCACCTCTACCGGATCAAGTTTATATGGAGGAGGCACCCAGTCCTGGGATGGTAAGGCATTAAAGTCAATGGTTACACCCTGAGACATGGCTAAGATCCAAGGGTCCTTGGTGAGTTTAAACCAAGCATCAGCACACTTCAGAATGTTACCCCCTTGAAAGGATTGGACAGTGTTATGTAGTGGGAAGGGACTCACCTGCCCTACTTTGGCCCCTTCTTGGAAAAACCCTGTTGGGCTTGCTGCTGCTGACCTTGGCCCTGCGGACGAGGTGCTTTGAAGCGGTAACCCTGGCCTTGTGTCTGGTAATTCTGAGAGTAAGTCTGCCTGTAGCCATGAGCCACTTGAAATCTCGGCTGAGCGTATTGATGGCGCGGAGCAGGGTAGCGGCCCCTAGGGCCCTGGACATAGTAGTGGTTCTGTCCATAAGGGTGCCTAGGTCCCCAGGCTTGAGCAGGTGCTGTGCCCATGACCTTCTGCCTCTTAGACTGGGAATGAGAATCCTGAGGCCCTGGGCGTTTGGACGCTAGAACCTTGTCTGAGATCTTCTTATCCTCCTCAGCTTGTTTAATACGAGCCTCCAGGTTGCCCCCAAAAAGCCATTGTGGGTCCCCATCAATGTTGGTCTTGGTAAGCGCCTTAGCATAGGGCTTAGCAAGGAAAGGTTTTAGCAGGTCCCTCCTCTTTACCGATAGCCCATTGCACACATTGACCAATAATCTGGTTGCCTTATTGAAATCCCTTCCAAAGGCATCCAGTTGTTGGTCCTCGGGCCCTTTCTCCAACATCATCGAGCCTAACGGTGCCATAGCTGCAATGGCCGAGACCACCCCTTTCTGCAGGGTCTGAAGAGATACATCCAGCATACGCACTGCCGCATTCTTGGAAGTGCCTCAGAGTTGAAAATTACTTCCTCTAACTTAGGTGCTACCAGTCTCTGCACATTTGAAGGCCTAGGAAATTCTTTAGCCGCTTTCTCTAAGTCCTGGCCAATATAAGTCTCTTCAAAATAGGAATTGATGGCATCGGAGAGGGCTTCATGTACCGTGGGGCCTTCCTTGGTTAGTTCCGCTTTTTCCCGTCTGTAGGACTGGATACTCTCAGCTAGGCTTCCAGTTAGCCCCTTGAGATGGTCAATTGGAGGTGGCTTAGCATTTGACGACTGTGCCTCAGAATCACCTTGCACAGAAACCACTTCCTCCTCATCATCCACCACTGACATAGCATGTGCCTGTCCATGTGGGCCTAGAACCACATAACCCTGACCTTCCTCCTCTACTGGTTCACACTGGTAGGCCATGTGATCCATACCATAGGCATAATCCATCGGCTGATAAGGGTCCTGATAGTAATCATAACCCTGCTGGTAGTAGGGCATAGGAGGAGCCCATCTTTGAGGTGGCTGCTGGACCAACAGCACAGGAGCACTGGGAGTCTCAGTAGTTTGAACTTCAGGCTCCTTCTCAGAGTTTACTGAACTCACAGTGTCTTTCTCAGCATCCTTATCCTTAGAATGCCTAGATGAAGATCTAGCAGAGCTGGAACTTGAACTAGAATTCTTATGTGATTTCTTTCCCTTCTCCACAGCAGTGGGACTGGACTGAGATGTACTTGCCATCCTGGAAAAAGACCAGAAATAAAAAGATTATAGACAAGCTGCCGATCGATATGTACTTAGAGCAGGACTAGATACATGTACCTGGAGCAGACCCGCTTAGCGGTAACGCAACGGCGAAACTCACCAAGCGGAATGTACTTAGAGCAGGACTAGAAAACATGTACCTGGAGTAGACCCGCTTAGCGGTAAGACAACGGCGAAACTCGCCGAGCGCTATGTACATAGAGGTATACTTTAGGTAGCTCTCGCGTTGTCCTACTCTAAGTACGCAGGTACAACAGCGCTGGTGCTCGGCGAGCCCCAACGGACAATTTTTCGAAAAAGTGCTAACAGAAGGCAAAAAGGTGCCATAACATCAGGGAATTCTCCCAAATCCCTGTAAGATCCCTGTAACGAGAGAATTCCAGCGGAATTCCTCCAGGAATTTGTAAAATGTAAGATCTCTCTACAGCCCGCCGACACGACGACTGTCTATGAGAGAAAAACTTTATTTTCTAGCTCTAAAAGGGTACCCCAACGGCGTAACCCTGGCTAGAATCAAACGAGAACAAAAACCCTTGAAATAGGGCAAAAACTGCCCAAAAATGGGCAGTAAAAAGGGTGAAACGATAAAAAACTCACCTGGAAATTTCAATTTGTCTGCCAACCACAGACGCTCGATCCAAACTGTAGTCACGTGACCGCCCTCGTTCGTATCTCATCGGTTACGGAAATACCCGAGGTATTCCCGAGGTAAAATAATATTATATCCATGTCTGGGTTTTGCAGGAAGGAATATTGATTGAGGCTGTAGAAACGTCTTATTTTTTGTGAATATCTAAAAACTACATTTATGAATTATTAGAATCCAGCGGTTGCAATCTATATATATTTTTTTAACTAATGAATACATCAGTGCAGTATGTGAAACTTAATTTTTGCTGGCTGACATTTATCGAAGCAAGGGGTGCATTATGACCAATCAAAACATGTAGTACACACATAGGTCTACCATTACTAAGGGAGATGACCCCAGACCTCAGTTTAATATTCCATTTGACTTTCATTAAATATGACTTTCCTATGACAAAGGTCCTGAATATCGATTAGGAAATGGGTAATGGAAGCTTCCATGACTTTTTTTCATAACTTGATTTTGGGTCGATTGTGGTAAATGCCTACATATATTTGAACATCGAGTAGATTCAAAGTCCAATGGTCTTGATTATAAAATTCAGAACACTGTAACAACTACTTTTTTTAAAAGTCACCATTTCTTGCTTAATTGACATATGATTCGAATATGTAAACTGATAAAGAAGTCAAAGAGTATTATATTCTTTATTAATATGCAAACTAATCAAAACAAGACCAGCTTGTTTGGGGTCGAATACCACATGTACAATAAACCCTTTTACCATGAGTAACAATATAATCTACTGGACTTGCTGGTGTGGAGGTAGTAACTCTACAATAGCAACAACTGTATCGTCCGAATTTTTGCAAGATTCCTTAACTCCTTCAGAATTGCGTGATTTGTGCTCTCTTTTGTGCTTACTGCATGAATTCCCAGTTCCCCCTGCTAAGATCTATAACTCAATCATTATGACATTTTTTTTTTTTAACTGAAGAAGACATACTAATTAAGATATAAGGCACAATATTTTCTAATGTTCACAAGTCCGTTGATGTGTCAGGGAAGTCTTATTTTTATCAGACACTTTATCACAGGATGCACAGTCTTACAATAGATGATGATAAAAAAGGGACATATAACCATACATATATTCTAAGTTTCCCAATTGCTTTTACAAATATGGCATTATTTGCACAATTGGGACAAACTTCATTTTTTGAGTGTCTTAACATCCACTTGATCCAGGGTCTCGCCAACAACTTTTGCATAATGTTAAAAGAATCAAATAAACTTGTGTGATATCATCCAATCAGGGGACACATGGTTTATGCATTTGGTGTACTAATATTAGACCTGCTAATTCATAATGCTAACTGCTTCCATATTAGCCATTAAAAAGTAAACGACTTCACAAAAAGCAGACTTCATGAATTCAACAGTTTCATTTTTTCAACTTCTACAGTACTTTTCTTCTTCAAAGTACTAATGTATTTAGATTACATTAGTACTTTTTATATGTTCAAGAGTTCACTTTGAGAAAAAAATATAGAAATTTCATTTGCTGCCTGAGTATTATCAAAAGTAAAAGTATCACAAAGCTTTGTTTTGTACATGATTAAGGCACTTTGGAGAAGACGATGTGCGACTCCATACAAGTCTATATTAAACTACAATGAGGTATAAAGATCGTGATTATTTCAGGATCATAAGAAGGAAGTTCAGATGAAAGTAATGTAGCATTATATCATGATAGTTTCTACATCATCCAGATCATCATGGGAGAACTGTTCATTGCCAATAGAATTCAGTTCTGGTTTAAAGCTACTATTTGTATGGTAGCTAGTCAGTTCTATTGTTGTCTCAGTGTCTATTTCAGTACTGAAACTTCGTTCCTCTGGTGTACACTCAGGGATGATTGCTATAGACTTATTTCCTGGCTTTCCTCTGACCTTACCCCTTTTAACAGCCAGGGGTTTCAATGCATCATCCTCGATGCGAAACTTAATGTCCTCAGGCATGCTAACAGAAGTGTCACAAGAGGCAGCTATTTCGGGCTTAATGGCTGGTGGGTTTCCCTTCATAGAATCCTTCTCTGGATTCTTATCAGGGGGTATGACTACAATATCAGGTTTGCTGAAACTGGTGGTGGCTGTCAGAGGCACACCTGAGTCATTATTGTCCTTTGAGAAGCTATTGCCATGTATTCGTGGCATATCTAAGGTAGTAGTCATTGGAAGATACGGCATGTCAAGTTCAAAACCAAAGTCATCATCAAAAGTCACAGGCTCCATTGCTGTTTGCAATGGCTCCATGTAATTATCCCACTGCCATGTTGGTGAATCTGGCCTAGGTGGGTCTTCTTTAGATACAGATAGTCTATTACTATTACGCTTTGCCTTGTCCTTTTTAGAGCTCTCAGACTGCTGTCTGTCACGTAAATTGCGCAAGGAGAACTTCCGCTTTTTCTTTGTCTGTGTAGCATCAGCAGTGCTGGAGACATCTGGGGAGGTCCATTCAAAGGCTTGGTTTGTGTAGCTCTGGCTCTGGACCTTGTCCCTGCCAGGTGGCAGGTGTACTGCCACATCATGCACATCACACACTACAGTCCTGCAATTGCTACCAGTATCTGATCTTGAGTCAAAGTCATCACTCATACCTGGCATGCTAACCGGAACACTTGTCCAGCGATCACGCTCTGCTCGCTCCATGATGGTTATCTGTTGTAGTGCATGTTCCAGATCATCAGTCTCATCATCAGGGACTGTGATTTCAATGGATGATGACTTCTTAACATCAACTTCAACTTTGATATTTTTTAGATCAGTATCGCTTGCAGCTCGGTCAGTAGCCTCAGACCTGATTCTTTGTAGACTTGATATTGAAGGCACCCTGGTGTTAGGTGAGCTACTATACGGTCGGCTACTGGAAGTCACTGTAAGTTGGCTACCGTCATACACTTTCATATTCTCCGGCAGCTCTGTACTGATCCGAGGTGTCAATGGGTAGCTATGTTTTACAAGTTTCTTAACAGCTTCCTTCATGGGCATGTTCCATGTGGCAAGCACAAAGCTGCGCCTTGTGTACTTCTGTGAAACACATACCTCAATATGCACCATCCGTTCCTGTACCATTGAAGGGGTTACCTTTTTGTATTCTGGTGATTTTGTAAACTGAAATGATGAAGGCTTCAGGATGACAGACCTAGCAGCTATGTCATGTTTCTTAGGTTTATCATCTGGTTTATAGACTGGTAGCTCTTCAGTTTTACGTTTTGAATCCTTTCGCTTGTCAGGCATAAGGTAGGACTTGACGTAGATGCCACTGATCATCGAAGTCTCAACTGCAAGAAGGACAATACACCCTAGAGAATGATCAACGAAATAAAATGCCCATCTGACAGTTATATATGCTTACCTTCTGGAAAAATGATATTTCCTACAATGCAATAGTAGTGATTGATATATTGATTTGTGTTTTACAGCACTTTAGCGGCACTAAGTGGCTATCCCGTGCTTCACAGGTTGATAATCTAACAGAAGAATGTGTCAGTGCCCACGCATATGTGCACCACACACATCCTGAGGGGATAGGAAAGAGGAGATATAAACCCTTTTAAGTGGGCTAGGGAAGCCCAATGCAATAGTAGGTTGCAATGTCTCCATATATGTTTCTATATCTCATGTGGAAAACAGCCCATACAAGCAATTTTCTCATTCGATCAGCAAGATGAATGATATAGATAATTCCTTTTGCAATAAATGGAACCTCCTGATACAAAACAGAATTATGCTAACCTGGAGGTAAAAGAAGATCTGTGAGCTGCCACACGCGAATCTTGAATGTTGCCTTCTTGCTGTTGTATTCAAATGATAGTTGTATCTGTCCCAAGACTGAAAAGAACCAGACAATTTCAGTATCAAGTGAGAAGGCATTGCCTATTGGAAGCTCTGACATTATGATTTTTTTGGTTTGTTTAGTTTTAAGTCTTGGGGCCATCGAGGAACTCAGACATTCATGGGTTCTTGGACATTAAGTCCTTTCTTTTCTTTTTGGACAGGTATTTATATGCTGCTTGCCTGACACAGCAGTGACCGAATCTATGAATGACCGAATCTATGAGGAGGGTTGATGACTGTATAGTGGATAATTGGTATGGCCATAAAAAATTGTAAATGTATGCCCACTCTTCTCTTCTATTTCCTTCTCTAACCAAAGTCCCCTAATTAATACCTGCCAATATAACCTGTTTGCATTCCTCTATAGATGGATCTCTTCATGAGCTCTAGTTGCATCCCTTCTTAAGCCATAAATGATTAACATCCTCCATGTATACATCTATAAATTCACCCAACCACTCTTGGACTTTTGCCATACAGCACTATCTTATGATGATACACTATAATGCGAGATTTTAACAGACTCAATTTTGCTACAATACAGTTGGAACTTACCAAGGCGGCGACCAATGCCCACAACAGGTCCATCTGTCTTCCAGGCTTGCGGAGACCAAGAGGAGCTGGAGCTGGGTGTTAGAGAAGACCCCAGGCTGTCCAAACTAACCAATGACACCTCATCAGGGTCTAGTGTACACTCGCTACTGGTCTCTCCTGCACACCATAAATGTAAGAAAATAGATAGAGATCAAACTTTGAAAATGAAAAGGGAAACTGTTTATGTAGTCTATGATTCAACATGGTGTTGACCTAGGACAACATGATGAAAATGGAAGGGGGTGGGGGTACATGAAGTTATTACCCCGCTCATCTATGAAACCTCCCCCACTTCAGATTGACGTGGACTCGAGTCTGTCTGTTGTCTGCTATTTTCACGCACTGACATGACTGCTTTTATCAAGACATCTCTATAATTATTCACTTTCAATCCACCCATTCTTCTTTTCTCTCAACCCTGCATGTATTTCTATATGAATTTGTCATTTATTTAAGAGGAAAGAAATAATAACAGGTATTTGACAGCCTTGGTTTTGGGCTGAAGTGGCTCATTGAGGCAGTCCCAGCATGCATCATTATCATGAGTCTGATGCAACTGAAAGTTCACCCGAAGTCAGATATACGCTGTGAACGCTGGCGGCATTTTCCCGCGGCCCATCATTATTGCAGCACCGCAGGCGCTGGTATACATGTAGAACACATTACATAAATGAAAAATTAGGAAATCTTACCTGATTTAATTGTTTCTATATCCGACTCTGTCTTCGAGGCGGGTTGTGTGTCTGACAGCACAACCTTTTCCAGCGTCTCCCGTGAACAGTTGTCTGAGATGAGGTGTGCATCTCCTTAAGAGAAAAATATGAATATCTATGGTGATTCTCAAATCATAGAAGGTGATGTGATATCAGGAAAAGGATGGGTCAGAAGAACTTTCTCAGCACAGTGGGGTGGGGGTGGGGAGAGAGAGTTGAAGGCCAAGTGATGTAGAGCTGCCACTCCTTGGGCACAAAAGAAAATGGTGGCAATCTTCCAACTCTGGGTGAACCATAAATGGTAGACAACGGTAATTTAATACTAAATTTCTAGGGAAAGTTCCTCCAATAGGGAATGGGGCATCTCTGGAGGAGGGGAAAAAAAGGGATGGGGGAGAGGGGGGAGTACTGGCAGGGAAAGTATGAGAGTTTGGGTCAAGGGGATAATGAACACTTCCATAGAATATCACACCTATACCAATTACCAAGCCACCACCATGAGTTCAACCTGTAGAATGTAAACTTATACCAGTAACCGTAAATCAAATACACACAGCACCCACCACAAAGCTTACCTCACAAGCAAACATAACATACTTGAACTTTTCTATGGCCACTCAAATGCTTTAACCCTTACACCAACCACTGCCAAGCTGTGCAAAATGCCAGCAACATAATATGGTGAACTTTTTTACGCAGAGGCATTTTCCAATATTTGTTCTAGAGTAGTGCAGCCAAGAACATCAGAAGAATACAATACTCTGGTGCTACATTTTACTGGGTCCCATTCACACCACTGCTATATTTTAGTTTGGCACTCTTCCAAACACTTGAGTCCAGTGTTGAAGAATGTATCATTAAATGTGAAATATGGGTCTTTTCTCACCAGTGGGTAATTCCCTCAACTGCGCAGCATGTATGCTGACTGAATGCCATTAGGAACCATCTAATAATGCATTTATTTTAAGCAACATTTGTACCAGTTAGTTTATTCCCTCATTCAGCTTGTCTGATAATTTGGAGTTGATAGTCATTCTCAAATATGGAAACAAATACTTATTTAAAAGGCATAATTGTACATAGTGTGTAAACTTAGTTCTGCTTACTTCTACTAAAAATAAGTATGGATAAAAGTTTCTATAACAAAAATATTTATACAGGCTAAAGCTTAAAGCAAAAGGAAGAAAACATCAACACATGCCTAAATCAAGCATGCAGTGTACAATGTGCTGTGTGCCCCTAAACAAACTAATTCTACATGCTAAACAAAGAAGGCAGTATATATGTTTTCCATTGCTCTTTCACATGATATTTTTTTTTTGTTTTGAATAATCTATGTATTAACCCAATTATAACAGCTTTGATTGACAATGGAAAACATTTGTATGTGACTTCTCCTTAGTGTTGTGCTTGCTTGCTAATTCATTTAAAAAAAACATAGGTGATTTAACCCTTGGACCTAAGGGAGTGATCATTTTTTAACAACAGGGGGGGGCCGGTGGGTTTGAGGGGGGGGTCAGAATTTTTTCAACCCCTTGACCGGGGGGGGTCAGAATTTTTTCAATACCTCTGATGGGGGGGGTCAAAATAATTTCACCTGTTTTCAGCGGAAAACCCCGCGCGTTACTATAGGCTAAAAGGGGACGTTCGCGCGCGATTTTTGTCCCTTATGGGGGGGGTCGAAAAAATTTTACCCCCTCCAGAGGGGGGGGTCGAAATTTTTTTCGCGCGTCTGCGCGCAAACCCACCAGCCCCCCCCTGTTGTTAAAAAATGATCACTCCCTAACTTCTTATCAGTACCTGCTTGTCCTTTGCTAACTGTGTTATCTGTTGAAACATTGTTATTGTCTGAAAAGTTGAAAGATGAGGACATAAATATGTTAAACGTATATACAATATACTAATTACATTTCCAAAACCACCCACAAGACTCATGTAAAATATACAATATTCTTTAGTAGATACATGTATATACAATACAAAAATTTATATGCCGATAGTTGATACAATACAATGAAATGAAATTAATGTAAAATCATGGAGATTCCCTTTATAACAATCTGTGTTAAAGCTAGCCTCAGGTCATGATAATAAAAGCATTTTACCATCAGCATCATCTCAATGAGACATGTCGCCATCATATCATAGTTGGGGTAGACACTAAAGCTGGTCCGGGAGCCAATGGCCCGTAACTGTGAGTCTGGGCCCATAATATTCTCAATAAATACCTTCTTATGAGCCTGGGTGGCCCATAGGAGTTGATGATGAAAATTCAAAGAAGCTTTTCCAAGACCAACATAGCCATGTTATATACCATTCGAAATGGAAAATCATGAGCAAAATGACTTTTGATATATTATTTTTGTACAAATTGATTTAGGAGAGCCGGTTTTTCTAAAAAAAAAGTGATGTATTTTTTCTGGGCCCACAGAAATTTGTGTGGGCCCGTAGATCTCTCTAGCTACGGGCCCGTGGCCCAAAAAGTTAATGTCTACCCCTACATAGCCTAAAAGCACAGTTAAAACGAAAGTCTTAAAATCATAAGATGTCTCCCATCCCATTCCCTTTGAGATGCATTACTCTGCTATTGCAAAATTTGTAAGTAAAAATCAATTACTTAGTTTGCGCAGGACATAGATACAATCCCCAGTGGCTACATCTAGGCTGGTGTTTCCATCACGATCGAGTGCATCCCACTTAGCGCTTACGTCTAGTAGAGCTTGTAGACAGTCAACATGACCCTGGGATGCGGCATAGTGCAGAGCAGTACAGGAGCGCAGCAGGTCAGCCTTATTAGGGTCTCCTTGAATATTATAAGGAAAAATACATGGTTATTTCTTGTACTTTAGAGCCCCTCTGAACCAATTATTTTTAAAGCAATCTGTGTTGAAACATACCTTACACGTTGGTTGAAATTGAGTGAATGTATTTCTACAGTTAAGGGCAAAATCATGGCAAAAAAACGTTAGATATCACTTAGCTGGAAGTGATACTTTAAGGAGCTGACTGAGAATGGAAAAATGAGAGCAGTGCTTACTTACCTCCATGTTTAAGGAGCAGACTGAGGATGGACAGGTCCCCAATATGAGATGCTTCATGCAGTGCGCTCCATTGGTACAGCCCTATCTGGTTGGGGTCATGTCCCGCTCTAAGTGCCTCCAGCGTGTCTTCGCGGTCACTGTAGCGCACCGCCTCATGTAGGGGCGTGTCCTGCTCATCCCCTTCACCCATCCTTATGGAGCCCTGTGTCACCTGCAAGTAGTTTTCTCAGATTTACCTTCTTGTAATTCATTTTTTTCAATGGTTTACTGGTATTTAGTTTATATTTTCTTTCGTAGTGGACCTATAAGGGTTTTTTATTGCAAGCTTTTAATACCTAATAATAATGGCCAGGCGGACATTGAGGGTCCAATTCCATGAACCCTGGAGACCTTATCTTTCATGATAGTCTACTGATTAGCATATAGCACGTTATGACTAGTCTATCCTTATCAGTTAACAGGTACACACACCAGCTCACCCCAAATAGTCTAACGTCATGCTATTCGTGATAATTCCACAATTCATGATGTAGACCTGCTCGATAATTATCATTCCATGTAATCATTTTATCACATCCGCGATCACGTTCTCCTATTAGAAATGGTCTGATACAATACAATACAAGTGTACAAGGTCAATATCCTCCTGTAATAACCGGCGTATAATAAGGTGCATCCCACATATATAGGATGCACTCGGAGTCCGTCCTATAAGGTGCACCTGACGGCACATGTTGGTCAGTGTAGTACCTTTGTATCACTATAGCTTGAAATACTCGTGCATTTGGCACACTACTAACTTTGGCTGCTTCTGAGGTACACTAAAGATTCGCCCTCGCATATAAGCCGTGCCTTGTACGCAGGGTATCATGGTAGTGCATGATACCCTTCATAGTAGCATTATATTTCCTTTATAACTGTTAGCCTAGTTCAGTAGCTGAAGAAATCCCTGACTGTAAGATTCTGGATCCTATTTCTCACTTTCCAAAACTTTGACAATTGTCTTTGCATTCTCGATTTCTTTCTTTCTTTTTTTTCAATTCAGGCTTGCGCTCCACAGAAAAGTGAATGATAACCCCCCCCCCCCACACCCGGAGAACTATAGTGTCTACTAGTAACCCTCTAAATACGCCATGCACTCATTTAATAGGAAATCTCAAATCTCACCGTTGCATCACCAGCTCGTACCCCAGGAAGTACATGTACCATTGATAGCACAAAGCCCAGTCCTTCCCGTTTTTTTTTGTGTGTAAATTCTACAAGGTCTAGACTAAATGCCCTTGGTATTAATTACTGTGAAGAACAGGAACAACATTGCCTCTTGCTGGTATGGTTATTAAAGGGCCGGATGTAAAAGGCTTATGGAGCTATTTTCACCAGGTTCACAGCTAGACTAGTTCCAAGGAGCCCAATGCAATATATGTTTCATTGTTCTGTAAGAGGCACTTACAGGTCCCATGTTCAGTGCCCCTGGAATCTACTTTAAAACCCTGACTATTACCCACACCTACATATAAGCCACACCCTGAGTTTTGTGTATGACTACAAACTGCACCTGGGGCTTGAGACTGATCAGTTTAGTACTGTTCTCTCAAATCCCGGCTATATAGATAGAACTAAACGACCGTGGTGTACGAGGTGGCCGATCCACCACGAGGGGGAGACCCCCCCCCCCCGAGGGGTGGATCGGTCACCGAGGACACCAGGGGAGTTTAGTTCTATATTTATTTTATGTTTTTAGAGGGTTTAAATAAGGAAAAATTATCAAAATCCGGTACTGTAGTTCCCCGTATGAGCGCCAGTCCGCCATTTTGAATGTTTACATGCACCCAGAACGAGGCTGCAGTGGTGGATCAGCCACTGTGGTGGATTGGCACACGTTACGCCACTGGGGGTGTGTGGATCGGCCCTGCAATGCTATCTCTATGGGAAGAAGTTATTCACATAAAATAAAAGCTATAACTTGACCTTAGAAAGACTATACGCTGAAGCAGCAAGCCCTCTAAAATGATTTATAACCCTCGGCTTTATGTATGCGGGGTTTTACCGTAGCACCTTGGGGGGAGATTTTATGGGCTATATTCTGAGACATTACACATTGGTGGAGGCCTATAGCTATAACAGTCCACAGCAGGACCCAGCAGGGCTGGTCTGATCAGTCTGACCGTGCAATCAATCACTGCCTTATTTAACAGGCAGACTGTCATGGGATGCAACTAAAGCTGATGTGAATTTGAGGTGGGGATAACTACAGGTTTTATTAAAATAAATAAAGATAAGTTGCACTAAATTCTTATGCAATGTTAATATCTTAACCCCTGCTTCCCGCTTTACTTACTGAGCCATTGATCATTTATACCATGAATGTAAGCAGATTCAAACATCAGTCAAGCAGAAGTAAATCCTCCCAGCAGTTTCCATCTGTGTATATAATTATACATGTACTTGTACATTGATATCCTGCATATAAGTTTGTTTACATATCCATGTTTACGACTCATCTACATCAGACCAGATCTAACTGTAAACTGCCTGCAGTCTTATTAATGGCTGATGTTCACACGTCTTAAGACCTCACAACAGTATATGGCTGTAATATAGGGGCGCCCTCTGGGTATGTCACGGTTGAAGGCAGTCAAACTGGCAGCCAAAGTTATTTGGTACCACTAAAGCACCATGATATATAAGGTATATATAGTCATGGTTGACCACTCACTTGATTGCCTTGACTAACGGAAACCCTATATTGTAACTCATTGAAGACCGCGGTATGCCTGAAAATCCATATGACATTAACGGCTTAAGTGATGTATCAATTTAGTGTAAGTAGATACACGATGCTGGTCGTCTGGGAGTGTATTAATCCCATAGGGTCACCAAAATGCAGCACTGGCGAGCTCCTTACCAGGGCTGCATTCACACATCATGTGAACAAAAGGGCATTATTTTATGATGCATTATGCAACCTTTAAATGGTTATACGTACCTGGCATGGCACCAGGGACCCACAGAGTTAGGTGTTAACGCTAACCTTAACACTTTAGGGACAGCATGATGCTACACGAGCTTTGTGGTTATTTTCTCTGCATGATGCATGGCTAAAGTGCTGGATCTTAACTCACCAGGATTGCATTGGTAGATCATGTAGTGGTCCATAGACCAAATATCATGCCTATGGTGCATGAATGCAGCACTGCTTTTAACTTAAGGCCTTTTTACCAGCGCTGTATTCAAACAAACACTGTCGCTCTGTTGGTCTTAAAGGGTTAATACAATCCAGGTCTAAATCGCAAAAACCTAATGTAATTAAAACAATGTAAATACAAGGGATCAGATGACTTGAGTCTAGCGGGGTAAAGAAAAAATCAAGGGTGCTAGAAATAGCATGAAGTATTACAAAGGGTGTTCGTTTGAATATGAAATGGAAATGGTAAATTTCAAGGCAGTATATGACCTTTAATCCCCATCTACAGGGGTTCACTTTAAGTTAATCAGGCACACATAGTAGGAGGTATATGCACCATAACGTGATAAGCAGCAAGGATTAATACATTAATATCTTTATTACAACACGACTGGCCAGTTCAGATACACAGGGGATATCCCCTCTTGTTTCCTGGAGCAGAATATAATCAGACGTAGTGTATTGAGTCTCTATCTGATGCCTTTGGTATACAAAACTGTTACACAATGCACGAATCTTCTTATATAGGGCAAGCTGTACTTAGTCATAGGCCATGCTAGATTACCCTTACACGCTGGGACACTATGACTTGTGAAAATAAGCAGTCACCAAAGGTTTTTGTTTTGTTTGTTGGTCTAATCTGAAGATGACAAGCAATTTAATCAGATGTATTCTTCAGACATGTCCGACACATTCCGATCATGGCTGTCAACTGACTGGATCGGGCCAGTCTGTTGTTCTTTCAGGCATAGAACCTTCACTGACTTCAGGTATTATAGAATAATAGCTGATACATTATTGGCTCCCTCCTTATATCAACTTAGAAATTTGAAAATCATCTTGTTCAAATAAGGTCAGCAATTAATAACCTTATACTTTTGTTGTCAACTTTTTTTTTTTCATTTTTCATTGAGATTCAAAATGAGCTTCCTGATCCAAAATAACCCAAGCTGTATATGTTGCAAATTATATTATACAGTAAAACTTCTCTATAAGGAGCTCGGATATAAGGAGACCTTTCTTATAAGGAGCACATTCCGATACTAATAAAATCTTCTTAGAAGGAGGGAAATACTCGGATATAAGGAGGTCATTTTTGGCTCTGAAGATGTGAAAATTCTGGGCCTTATGTCCTTTGTAGTCGCACCCAGCCCTTTGAAGATGTTTAGGAGGAGCTTGGCGGACTGGAGCAATGAGTATGATATTTCAATTGTCCATATAATATTTAGTTTTATCACTTTGTCCTTTGTCTGGACAAAGGTTGACATGAAAACAACAAATCAACTTGCAATGGTTACTATGGCAACAGTGTATATATTCAAGAAAAATTGCCCATGCAGTAGTAACCACCTAGGATCCATAATCGTAGAGTCAGGAATTTCTCACAAAAAAATCCACCAGGCCTGTGGACAGGAAACTAACATATTTTTACGGGTGGCCTGAGTTCAGCAAAATTCTATAAGACGCACCAAGGGTCTGGATTGCCTTATAAGCCTAAACTTTTTTGCAGGCATTTACAGTATAATTATAAAGGTGATGTTCATGGACACTCTTTCATTCGGGTGGCTCCTCTAAGCAGAAGAGAAGACCTCCTTTGATTTATACCCCCAATAAAATACGAATAAAAATGGGGACTGGGTTGGCTTAGCTTATTTTTGAAATTTGCCCAAATTATCCATGCAACATCGAGACATGAAAAAAGAGTGACATCTTAAAAGAAACTACTAATTGTTAGGGACCCCAGAATCCACCAGGGGACGCCACTTAGAGTAGTTTGCCGCCAACAAATAATCCCATAGCACTCGCTCCCGCGGCCCTAGGTTATAATCCATGGGCCAGAAACCCATACTGCCCAAGGCCCTAGTCAGAAGGGCCACAGTGGCCCCCCGACGCAAGGCTGAGCCCAGGAAATAATGGCAGGAGTAATTACAGACCATCCATTATGGGTACATAGTGAGTAACTACAAAGAGATCATAGAGCATGGTGATGTGATGGTCTGTAATTACTCCTGCCATTATTTCCTGGGCTCAGCCTTGCGTCGGGGGGCCACTGTGGCCCTTCTGACTAGGGCCTTGGGCAGTATGGGTTTCTGGCCCATGGATTATAACCTAGGGCCGCGGGAGCGAGTGCTATGGGATTATTTGTTGGCGGCATCCCTCCTCGATCTTGCGGCATCCGGGAATCCATCCACGGCTGCCGAGTATGGACTGGGGATGCTGGAGGCCCGGCTCGCTGAGTGGGAGCAGGATCACGGCCATATGTATGGCTCGGACTCGGCCCCGGACTCTCCCATTGATGTTGGACCCGAGGATCTGTGGTAGGATCCCGACTGACTGAAACCTAGGGTGTAAAAACCCGCCATCCCAAAGGCCCTTTTTAGGGCCGGCAAGTTGTCCGAAAAGTTCTGAATACTGTCTCTGATGTGTTGTCTCCTGGTGGTGGACTGGGGGCAGCCTAGGCTGTGGGCAGTCTAGGCTGTTTCCACAGTCACCGGGGAGGGCTGGTGGTTTAGAAAATTAGCAATAGTCTGCATGTTTGACCTTGCGGTCTCCTCCTGTTGTTCGTCAATAATTATATCTGTTGTATTTTCCAGTGCTGTCATGGTCACCGGGCTGGTGCCACAATCATTCTGGAGAAGCATGGAGTAGTACAGTCCTTTGTTTTTAAGGGCTGGTATAGTGCTGAACCTAGTGCGCCAAGGTAGGTGTATCACCTGAGGGAGGTGATAAGCAAATTCTCCTCTCTGTGTTGTTATAACTGCTGGTCCATTCCAGGTAAATATAGCCTTAGGTAGTGGGAAGGTTTTAACCACTATATCCTTATAGGTAGGGGCAGCTGCTGATTTAATCTCATCAAATTCATGTGGTATTGGCCTCAAGGGTAGCGCGAAGTTTGAGTCTCCACAATATATTTTAAAATATATTGTGGAGACTCAAACTTCGCGCTACCCTTGAGGCCAATACCACATGAATTTGATGAGATTAAATCAGCAGCTGCCCCTACCTATAAGGATATAGTGGTTAAAACCTTCCCACTACCTAAGGCTATATTTACCTGGAATGGACCAGCAGTTATAACAACACAGAGAGGAGAATTTGCTTATCACCTCCCTCAGGTGATACACCTACCTTGGCGCACTAGGTTCAGCACTATACCAGCCCTTAAAAACAAAGGACTGTACTACTCCATGCTTCTCCAGAATGATTGTGGCACCAGCCCGGTGACCATGACAGCACTGGAAAATACAACAGATATAATTATTGACGAACAACAGGAGGAGACCGCAAGGTCAAACATGCAGACTATTGCTAATTTTCTAAACCACCAGCCCTCCCCGGTGACTGTGGAAACAGCCTAGACTGCCCACAGCCTAGGCTGCCCCCAGTCCACCACCAGGAGACAACACATCAGAGACAGTATTCAGAACTTTTCGGACAACTTGCCGGCCCTAAAAAGGGCCTTTGGGATGGCGGGTTTTTACACCCTAGGTTTCAGTCAGTCGGGATCCTACCACAGATCCTCGGGTCCAACATCAATGGGAGAGTCCGGGGCCGAGTCCGAGCCATACATATGGCCGTGATCCTGCTCCCACTCAGCGAGCCGGGCCTCCAGCATCCCCAGTCCATACTCGGCAGCCGTGGATGGATTCCCGGATGCCGCAAGATCGAGGAGGGATGCCGCCAACAAATAATCCCATAGCACTCGCTCCCGCGGCCCTAGGTTATAATCCATGGGCCAGAAACCCATACTGCCCAAGGCCCTAGTCAGAAGGGCCACAGTGGCCCCCCGACGCAAGGCTGAGCCCAGGAAATAATGGCAGGAGTAATTACAGACCATCACATCACCATGCTCTATGATCTCTTTGTAGTTACTCACTATGTACCCATAATGGATGGTCTGGTTAGACTCAACCAGGGCCCTAGCTGGACTCCCCACCTCCATCACCTGGGGGACAGGCAGAGCAAAGAGAGCTTGTAGGTGGGCCATGGTACTACAGCAGTGACTTCCAGAGAGGAACTGATGCTCCAATACCAGCCACACACTCCTTAAATGGACACACACACACCCCCCCCCCCACCCTGAACTGTCCACTGACACCAAGCTAGGCACTGCCACAGACACATGCCAAAATCTGGCACCTAACACCTCAAGTGCCACCACTGCATGAGCACACCAGGGAGGAGACTCACATCTCACTCCTGACACACCTCCACTGTCAATGAAATTATCAAAGTATTAGAAAAAAGAAAAATTTATATACACAGCCACTTGTTGATGTATAATATGAAAATCTATGGTATTCTCACAAAATCAATGATTAATGCGCGCATATACGCGCAAAATTGCGAAATTGCAAATTACAAATTGTAAAATTGTACAAATCTAACATTAATATACATGAATGCAGGTAGATAACTAAGACAGTTTTTGTACCCACTAGCACTTGTATACTATGCCAAGGTTTACTTAAAGTAACACACTTTAGGTATCCAAGAAAATTGTTGGAAAAATGAATGGAAAAAAAAAAAAAAAAAAAATTGTTGAGAAAATTGTTGACATAAAACATGTTTACTTAAGATACTCACCAAATAAATCTCTTTCAGGGACACATACTCAAAAGGCTAGGGGAAAAGTCAATTAAGCAGCGGCCCACTGCCGAAATTGCCAATTAATACACCCATATAGCAAAATCAATGAGTAACTCAGAGACAAACAAGCCTATTGTACATGAAGTACTTTGTTTTTCCGGCCCTCGGAAAAATTTGTCTCAAATCCCATAAATTGAATAGTGTAGTCTAGATTGTACGCTTGTACCCAATTTGCACACTAAAATTGTATGTTTGCACACCAGATTGTACGCTTGTACCCAATTTGCACACTAAAATTGTATGTTTGCACACCAGATTGTACGCTTGTACCCAATTTGCACACTAAAATTGTATGTTGCACACCAGATTGTACGCTTGTACCCAATTTGCACACTAAAATTGTATGTTTGCACACCAGATTGTACGCTTGTACCCAATTTGCACACAAAAATTGTATGTTTGCACACTAGATTGTAAGTTGTATCCAATTTACATTTGAATTATATGTTGCACATTATACTGTATGTCTGTACCCAATTCATACACTGAAGTCAGATTTTTAGAAAATCAACATTTCTATGTGTATCCAAGCTGTACGCAAAATTATATTTGTACATACAGAAACTATCAATTGAACGCAAAATTATACATTGGCATACTAAAATTGCCAAATGCACGCGAAATTATATATTTGCACACTAAAAATGCCAAATATACGCGAAAATTATATATTTGCACACTTAAATTGCCAAATGTACGCGAAATTATATATTTGCACACTAAAATTGCCAAATATACGCGAAAATTATATATTTGCACACTTAAATTGCCAAATGTACGCAAAAATTATATATTTTGCATACTGAAATTGTCAATTGAACGCAATTACACGCGAAATTGTAAATTTGCACACTGAAATTGTCATTTATGTTCAATTTGCACGCTAAATTGAATATTAAATGCCAAATTGCACACTATTTGCCAAATTGTATGTTCTACATAAAAATGGAAAATTGTACCCAAAATTGATGTTACATAAGCAAATAAGCTCTGGTATAGTAAGATATAGAAACTCGGAAATGTACTTATACCCAGGAGAAAATTGTTTATACTGACAAAGCTCTACCACAAAAATTGCATTTGAAGCACTCCCCATTACTTCAAATCCTCTTACAAAACAGTATATAACTCCAAAAATAAGGTAAAAATTGTATAAATTGTACATTCCCTCGGCGAAATGACGGAGTTTCGCATTCTTTCGGGGGAGAGGGAGTATTCTATGATATACCATTTTATTATTCCATAAATTGTAACATATTTTGTATTAATCAAAGAAATATCTATGAAATTAATACATAGGTTGGTTCTAAGAGCTATAAGAGCGCTCAAACTTTACATAAGAGCGTTCATGCCCCACTGCACACCAGCCACAGTCAGTTAGACTAAGTTTATGACATCAAAAGGTCCGACCTAATGGTTCACTGCACAATATAATAAGAATAAGGGTCTCAGTGTGCGACCTCATGGTTCAATGCACAAATTAATAACTTGTAAGTGAATGCAACCGGCCGTCACGGGTGCCTGAGCACCGCTGACGCCGTCATGAGTGTCTGAGCACTCTAAGGACTGAACAATGGGTTACATAAGCACGACGCCATAACCTTCCGGTCGCTCTAGCGTCGCTCCTGAGCAACCTAGGTCAAATATCAAAAATTCTATGGAAAGCCCATAATTAGACGGTCAGAATGAGCCCAAGATCAAGGCTGAACTCCCAGTATTAAGGAAGTTACGCCATGGAGACCGAATCGACCTCCGAGTGAGCTACAGACAAACCGGCGGGAGTTACGCGCCTATCCAGCGGGCATTATAATCTTGGCACATTCAGCTCTGCGCATGCCCAAAATGGCGGTTATACAAGCATAAACGGCCGAGATATGAGGGTCTAAAGATGCAGAACCGACCAAGACAATGGGGGCCATAGCGGCGTCCATGGGGGTCCTTTGTCCCCCTGTGACACTTGAAAGGGTCCCCTCAAACAATTGTAGAGTTAGGCAGATGCTGCTGGCTCCAGTCAGTCTGGAGGTGCTTTTCCAAGATTTGCTACAAATAGCCTGTCTGCACCTCCAGGAAGACACATCACCAAGAACCGCTCTAGAGGTAACATCTCCAGTCATCTCCTGCTACCTGCTATACCACTGCACTATGGTGAAACTATGCTAGACAGGCATTGGTTTCCTACCATTAGTGGCCAGAGGCTATCTTCTTCAAGACTTCCACCAGAGGGTAAAGTTATCCATTATTACATTATTCCTCTAAGCAGCAGGTCAGGAGCTAGGTGTGGGAACCCACCTAGAAGTATGCTGGACACTGTATTATTAATACCTCACAGGTGGAGTGGAACTGAACATTGTACTTTATAAATTACTGTATGTTTACTGTATGTACTAATTACCTACATACCAACTACTGTATGATTGATATTTCTTACATGTTGCCTAAAGCTGAATAAACCAGTGACAACTGGAAATAACACTATTTATAAGAGCCTTGAGATAATTACACTATATACCACTAGTCTTATGATATTTCTCATATGACAACTTGATCATGCCAATTACTAGTATGACAAGTTGCAGTGGGAGCTGTGCAGGGGGCCCAGGCAGACTCTGCAGACACTGCACTAAAACCCTTCTCTGAGGAAGTGCTCTTTAACATATGTTTACAGGTTAATAGTTGAATGTACAGACCAAAGAACAGGATTCTGCTATTGTCTAAGACATGGTATTTTCAGAATCTGCCCAGACCATGAAGTTATCAATGCTACTGGTTGCTACTCAGTATTTAGGTTGGACTTTATCTCAAGGTGGTACCACCATAAATCAGGTCACTTCCAGGTAGAATGGTGAAAGTCCTGCACTGAATACAGTCAAATTTTCATTTCTAGGGCTATAAAATGGGTTCTAAACAGGCTGTCTGTGTATATATTGGCACTAAAATTATCCTGGAGGCTTGGAGAATATTTAAAAAAAAAGATTGGAAAAGAATGAAAGTAATTTAGATCATTTACTGTGGACCAAAGGGACCTATGATAGATGTGTAGTGACTCAGGTGAGAGACCACAAAATCACATCGGTGGTTTCCATGGGGATTTGCGAAAAATCTGATTGCACTTTGTTATGAGAGACCTAGTGTATGATTTTTGCCATTTCAAAAGCTACAATCTGGTATATTTGGCTTAGTTTTGAGGAAATTTTAAATATTTGAAATAGTTTGTCAAGCGTCAGCGATAGTGGATTTTTTCGGATCGCACCGCATATTTAGGGTGGTACTAGTGGCTTTGCCACTAGAGTTTGGGGCAAACACCTGCATAATTTTGAAGCCTGCAGCAAGTAGGCCTAGACCTAAGTGTAAGCCCCAGTGCCACCCCCTAGTGTCTTATATTGGATGCGCTTATCTTAGTAGCGCTTAACTTAGCAACCAGTATCATAGCAACATCAAACAATTTTACACTCTCCCAGCAGATTCTCTTGGAGCAAAGTTTTTCAGTAAAAAGGGGCCTATCTCTGGGACTACCAGTTCGATTTTATTGTATGACCTATCAAATTAAAGGTATCAGTACATAGAATTTAGATTTAATATTGTCTGGCAGATTGCCTGACAAATAAAAGCAGGGGAGGTGCCGATTTCTTTGAAATGGTATCCAAGATGGCGGCAATAGCAGGCTGAATGACGAATTTTGAGATTAAAAAAACATTAACCAAAAAATATGTTAAATAAAATGTCAATAGAGAAAAATCAATGCTGGTCAAATAGGGATTTTGTTAATTGAACGTGAAGCTCGGTGACCTCCGAGAGTAAGATCTAGGTCAAAGGTCAAGGTCAAAAGGTCATTCGACTACTCTATTAATTAGGTCATATATCTATCTATCTATAATTCTTCGCTGCGTGTTGGGAATTAGGGTATGGGATGTACATGTTCAAACTATACATGATCTTAGTGAAACCCCCTTCCAATCAGACAGGCGTTAAGAACTCCTAATGTCAATAATGTATAAAAAAGCAAAAGGCATACCTCTGCCCAGGTCTCCTGATAGGAGAAGGACAAGGAATGACCACAAAAACAACTTCCACCTAAAACGCCCAAAGTCACAAGCTTACAGAAAATCATGTCCATATAGGGGTAAAATCCTTTGGAATCAGCTCCCACTAAAAATCCAACAGGCCCCCAATAAATGCACATTCAAAAACATGATAAAAAATGGTATGGTACCTTTTTGGTGGGTAGGAGAAAAGCAGTGCTTTCAGGGAAGAATCAGGTTCCATAGATTATAAGTTGCCAGCATCCCCTTCACACTCACCCATAAATTGATTTCCCTGTGTCCCGTATAAAGGCCCTGGCTTTAAAGCTACCCCTGCTGAGCTCTGTTTTTTTAACCAATCTCCCCCCCTGCCCACACTCAAACCCTTTTATTTATATCTCACTCATTGTAAATATCCATCCACCTTGTTGACAGTCTGCACTTGCAGTGAAAGGTTGACCGCATTTGACAAATATCCTATAGATCTAGCTCCAATCAATTATGTATAACACTCCTCATGTGTCATTAATTCTTAATACTGGTTCCCCCCTACACGCAGGTCGGTCACGATAACATGTAACGGAAAATCATGACAATAAACATGGTTATGAGTTTCATACCAAAAAAAAAAAGAAGAAAAAAAAAAGGGATTTTTGGAAGTGAAATTAGATCTAGGTTTGACAGGCTGTTTTAGAAAAAAAACCTAGATTTTGGATGGCTTTGGCCACAACTTCTTAGCATTAATTGCTAAGAATTAATAGCCTCTATTATAATAGAAATGTATACTCATACTGTATTATATAATAGGTAGCAAATCCTGTGATTTACCAACAACATAAATTTCATCATATCTCGGCTCGGGTTCTAGGAGTATGATAGATTGAAACAAAATTCAAAAAGATTTAGATTTCCTTGCTAAGGCTCTATCCAAAAGAATAGGTCAACTGTGGTACGCCCCTGTACTACGTTAAATTAACGGTTAATGAGTCGCCTCGGTGAGCCGCGCCCCCTTTGCGGAGGGGGGGGGGGGCGGCGTTATCGCCTATATCGGTGCCGTTGGCCCGGGGGCAACGTTTCCCCCGCACCGTCGTGCCGTGGGCTGTGACACTGATAGCATCACTTGACAATCAGCTGTGATTGTTAAACAGGTATGGGACCCTAATCAAGCAATATGAACCATTACGTATAAACAATTGTACAGCAACATCAGCTTACCTCATCTCGGACCCCTTTCTGAGAAGAAGAGTTGCAAATTTAAAGGGCGCGGACTTCAGAGTTGGCTTGCCTAACAACCACAACAACACTGACCTAATTCTCGTCAAGTCTCGTAGTGAGTCTCGCGAGACGCGCACCTGACCCACCGAGGTGCGTGCTGGGTAAATTAAATGGCGACCGATGAAGGACTGTGAGAATCTGTCACACTTGCAAAGAAAACACCCTTTCTCTCACCAAGGAAAGCTATCTACCAAATATCAGTTTCAGGTTGAGGCACAAAGGTGGATGCCACACACATGCTAAAGCAAATTGGAATGGGTCTTCGTGGATTTGTCCTATTTGCAGCAAAGATATGGAGCTTCTTATGCTACTGCATCCGGCGACAAATGCGCTCGGTGAGTCTGTTTCACGTTTATGAAATTACTGTTTATTTTTGTCGAACGTTTCTGTTTATACAATTGCATTCATTTCATCCAATGTCGTGGCAATTCTATATGCATTCATGATTGTATGTGGTGATGCATGGCTCCATACATGCCATAGATTCACGCAATCGGCAACTTGATCACAAGTCACCTACCGACAAATGTTGCGACTTGTCACTGACTACAGTCTACACACGAGTGACAGTGCGCGGTTTTCATTCTAATTACAATGCACAATGATAATAGGGTGCTTAACTCACCACCGGGACTACCACACAACGAGCATGTCTCTGTCTTTCTATGAAAGCCACAATGTCGCTCATAATTGTGTCATTGTTTGCAGACTGGTTATGTGGACGGACGGATTTAGGGGCCTTAGGCTTTGGCTTTGTTAACTTAATCATTGTTTTAATAAAACCTTTATAAAACTTTTATGTTTGGAGGGGAAATGGTAGTGGAGGCCACCGCCCATCACTTCACTCTGTAGGAATAATACCCCTGCACCCACTCCCGCGGGTCCCTATCTGTCACAATAGTAAATCAATCAATATGAGTTTCTATTTTAGGGCTCTTTTCCACTGTCAACATTAACTATTTTCATGTACCAAGGCCAAGGGTAAAAATAACCAAGGAATCAGAATTTGTGGGTCATTTTACTCTAGATCCAGTCATTGATTTAATATCTTATCAGTTCTCAAGGTAGGAATAACACCCCACCACCCACTCCCGCAAGTCCCTACCTGTCACTATAGTAAATCACCAAATGTGAATTTCTATTTTCGGACCCTTTTCCACACTGAAAATTGATTATATTCCAGCACCAAGGGTAAAAATACCCAAGGAATTAGAATTTGTGGGTTATTTTACTCAAGATCCAGCCATTATTTTGATATCTTATCAGTTCTCAAGGGGTATTGGTGTGCACAGAGTGGAATTTCTATAAAACCTTAAAATGTAAATTGCTGATATTTTTGTTAATTCTTGTTAGATTTTTGAGGTTGAGACCTCTATTAAAAGCTCAGGACATTATTATTTACCATAGAGAGAGAAATAATGAAATATCTGGACAGATTCTATATAATTCAGAAGAGTTTTCAATTGAAACAGAAAATATTAAAACCAAATATTTTCCTTACTTATTTTTAACTTATATAGGGATATCCACAAAAGTGTCTACTTTTAGGATCTTTAATCAGCTATTCATTATCTATTCCAAGTTAGCAGGTCGCCCCATGGGCGCTGCCATTACTGGAGCTTGTTACCAGCGAGTTCCACATATCAGATGGGTACCAATAGGCCCCCGAAAGAGGACCGCAGTGAATCGTTGGGGTTATCTCATTGGCTAATAGATAATCCTGCTAAGGCCGTATTAGCCCAAAGCTAAAGAATATAAGACATTTGAGTAAAAAAATCAATAATTAGTGCGGCGACTCTAGGTACTACTCGTAAGACTTGTCTACTAGTGTATGGTTCAGAGTCGCCACGGTGTTAAGCATAGGGGGAGCCTGCAATCTATTTTTGTCTGTGGCTCCTCTGCTATGGACTATTCCTACACAATGTTCTAATATTATAACAACACTCTGTTTGTTTTAACTATGAATGAAGGAATTTCCAGAATATATCTCATACTTTTGATTTTATTCACAGATTAGACATTTCATCATTTGGAGCCCTATGGCAGATTAGCATTGGAGCATTTTAAGATTCAGAAATGCATCTCTGTAGCCTTTGTTTTAGAATTGTTTCTTCTGAAACTACTATATATATGTAGTACAGGTTTTATCTCAGAGGGTTATGGTACAATTTTATCATATTTTCTGTATTTGAACAAGGTATTCACTGGTAAAGATCTCTATGGAGAAATCAGTGCTAAAGTGTGTGTTGCCATATCTGCATTTTTTAATATCAGAGGATGTCTAAGCGTAAGGACACCTTGTGGAACTGCTATGTTCTTCTCTGTGTAAAAGTATTTAGTTCACCTTGAAATAATGCTTTATCATAATATCTATATCCTGTTGGTGATGAAACATTACTTTAATTACCTGTTTTATTATATTTCACTTTATAAAAGATTTTGTGGAACACTGTGAAAACATGTATGTATGCAGGTGTCCTTACACTGTGTTTTCCTCTACAGAGAGGTGGGGTGATCTGGCCAGTTTGCTGACCACTGGCCCGTGACGAGGTACAGACTATTACGCAGTGATTGGCAGTTGGGTGTGTGTGTGTGTGTGGGGGGGGGGGGGTAAGGCAGAGCAGGGTACACTCATAATGACACACTTGTTGACTATGACATTGGACATTGAATGAGACAGGTCCCTCTGACAGCTGAGTGAGGTGCATGCAGAATGGACAGTCTACATGCTATAAGTACTTAGCTGCAGTGGGTAGTTCGGGTTGAATTTGTGCTATATACTACCAAAAGCCCATATGATAGTATGCCCTATCTATCAGTCTCACCAACTGAAAGTAGACACAAGTCGCCGCGCCATGTCTCACAGGACTATTCTCTACTATTGTATTAAAATCTACAATACTATGGTTTTATTTCAGGTCTGCTTATCACCCTGCCATTTAGAAAATTTTGACTTTCCAACATGATCTTTGATACTTATCTTAGTTTTTGATGCACAATATTACCCATTAATCCCCAAACTGTTGTGCTTACAGTGATGTAATTGGTTACCCTCTATGATCATTCAATCAAATTTAATTTGAGATTAAGTAAAACAAGGACTGAAATGTGTGAGAACCAGTGCAGCCTGTGCGCAGTGGGCAGGGACTGATAAGATGTACATATTAACATAACCTATACCGACTTAGCTGGTTCAATTATCAGCCAATGAAATAACACCAACTATTCACTGCGGTCCTCTCGGGGGCAGTGGTACCCATCAGATAGCTGCTATCAGTTATAAGAGCTGGGAATGGTGGCGCCCATTGTACAATCCGTTACCTTGGTATGACCTAATGTCCATCTGCCCCACCTTTTTACCTCTAAATATACTGGTGAGACACAGTAAACAAGGCGCTTGCAATTTTCGTTTGCCCATACATAACAGTAGGTGGCAGCAATATCAATCTCCAGACCTCCTTGTGAAGAGAGGCTGGTCCCTAACATATGCTACGGGCCGGTTAGCAGGTCTAGGAAATGTGGGAATGGACAGTTCACTTAATCGGCGGTTTGACAGGATGATTCGACAGGACAATTGGACAGAATTCCATAGGACTGTTGGGCAAATTTTTGGGACAGTTTGACAGGTTGGGGTGCCTGTAAAAAAAAAAGTTAAAACAAAGTATTGCCATTCTACGATTTCTACGGCATAGGGACATTATTACTATGGTTGTTCTGCTTTCAAATTCTAAGAAGAGAGGGATATTATCATGGTTTTCATTGCATCTGAATCTGTCGAATCGTCCTGTCCTATTGTCTCACATCATATGAAATTCTGTTGAACTGCCGATAGTGCCTGACCTGGTGAATCGCTGATCTGTCCAACTGTCCCACAACCAGGGAAATGTTTGGTTCGCTCTAAGGCTTTTTTTTTTTTTGTAGTCATTGTCAGTAAAAAACAATGTTCTACCTGACCAGTTTAAAAGGAGTAGACACAATCTACTCAAACGGCACCTGGTGGCAAAAAATGAAACTGCCAAATTTGACAATATTTGCTCATATTCCTAATTTATATGACGTAACCCTTCTTTATCAACCCTTTAGGTGTGATACATTGGCATTCTATACATTCTTATCACTGGATTTCATATTTCCTATACCCATAGACTCCTATACTAAAGGAATAAGAAATATTTTAGTTTATTCAGGAAAATTTCAATTTGCTTGTGACCCCCTACTTTTTGGTTCCAAAATATTTCTAGTGATCTCAGGTATAATACATGAGGTTTGGTTAAGAAGATATTTTTTCTATGGAATTAAATGTGGGAAAACACAAATTCTCATAGGCGGCCATAGTTAAGACCACCAAACTTTAATACCTTCCAGTGGAAAAACAGACACCGTGACCTATGTTTTTTATGCCTTCTTTATGTTACCTAAGCATCAATCTAACATCCCTCAAAGTTACTACTGTAATCTCCCGCGTAGGAGACGCGCTGCGCGTATAAGACGCACCCCAAACTTAGCAAATGCATTTTTGCATATAAGACGCACATTTTAAGGCTCAAATTTGTAAATTCAATACATTTCTATAGTAAAATTACCCCTCTTATAAGACGCACCCCCAATTTCAATACATCCTATAAGACTCCCCAGCCTTTTGTTTGGTGTAGAGGACGAGTCTTATACGCGGGAGATTACGGTAAGAGAAATTGTTGGTCAATTTTGAACCAGTTGGATCGTGTCTACTCCCTTAAATGACTTAGGGTAAAATTGGGTAGTATCGCACATCTTGTTGTATCACGCACTTGCAGTTAAATAGATCTAGTTTTCAAAATATTGAATCTTTTTGCAGTGTCATCACATGCTATTCTTACCTATATTTCAATGCAGTTTTGTTAACTGAACCATACAAACCCCAGGACTGATGTGAACTAAATGCAGTTTTTATTAATAACAAATTCCCATTAAAAACAATAGTAACTTGAATAATGCTTATATCGCGCATATCTTGTTGTAATATCGCGCACATGATTTAGGTTATAAAATCAAATCTTGAAACATAGATAAGAATGTTCAATACGGGGTATACTGTGTGGATAGCAGTTACCGCTGGAATGGGACACAATTTTGTAAAGTGCCCTTATATAGTGGTTGTCACCTGACCTGAATTGACCAATCACAACAATTGTTGGTTGTTGTGAGCTGTTGTCAGAAGAATGGTTGCCATGTGTACGGCTAACAGGGCTTCTGATTGGTTCCCATCACTGTGTGATTAATTAGAGGAACCGGGCGGTTTCACCTAAGGGGATCTTCAGACTGCACTTGAAATAAATTAATTATAGTGATATTGGCTGGCCATAAAATCACTAAAAATTAATTGAGCGGTACCAAACCTCTGGAGGTTTTGGTTTGAATTTTTTGACTTCATGAAAAAGTTTTCATGGGTGTTAAAAAATTCATTTTGCCCGAATTGCCTGTATTTAATGCACATGGAGTGCCAAAAAAGGAAATTCGGGGGTGGGTTATTGACACTGTGTCTGCCCATTGTCTTCATGTAAAAATACGAATTTTTACATGAGCGACTGTTGCAATTTACCAGATTTTCCACCCCCCCCCTTTTTTTCATATTCCCATCTAAGAGAAATACGGGGTAGTCATCAATGGACCAGGGGGTCAGGCACATTTAGGCCCTGGGGGGTGTTTGTGTGTAGCCTCTGGATCCAACTATGCTCAATCAGGTTCCGCAGGCGTTTGGCCTTATCAGATTTTGGATGAGCATGTATGAAGTCCACCACAGTGATGGTCATGTCCCTGTGTTTTGTGTCTTCACCTCGTTTCGAGCAAGAATTCATGTGTCTCGAGACCTCACTTTTCTTTTGATTTTGCCGTGATGGTCGCAAAATCGGGTTTTTATGGCATTTTCTGTTTGACCAACATACTGGATGCCACAAATTTTACAGGTGATGCAGTAAATCACGTTTGTGCTGGAGCAACACACATTGTGTTTACTTGTGTAGGTTCTGCCTGTCACAGTGCATGTGATTTTGCCACTTTTGTTCAGCTGGGGACAGTAGTTGCATTTAGGCCAAGATAAACACCTGTTTTTATTGGGCCTGGGAATTAGGGATTCCTCAGGTGGAAGTTTGGCTTTCACAAGGTGGTCCTTCAGGCATTTAGGTCGCCTGTAGGACATTTTAAACCCATTTGAGTAGATGGGTCTAGTGCTGCACGATTTACCGAGTAGGTCCCAGTTTTTTTGTGCTATTTTGTGTATGCCATTGAAACCAGGGATAAAAGTTGAGACTAGGTAGGAGGCCTCTTCTTTTTCTCTGTTTTTTCTGGACTTTTCCTTCAGTAGGGAGGGTCTGTCCATTTGGCATGCCTTGTAGAAGGCATGTGCTACCAAGGATGGTGGGTATCCTCGGCGGACAAAGTGGCGCCCTCTATGAATACAATGTTCCAAAAATTTGGCGTCATCTGTGCAGATGCGTCTTATTCTTAGAAATTGTCCATATGGGATGCCACTTACACTATGTCTGGTGTGGGCAGAGGTGTAGTGTAAATAATTTGAACTGTCTGTCGGTTTGGTGTACAGATCAGTGCTTAGTGTATTGTCACTATTCAGTTCAACAGTGGTGTCTAGAAAATCCACTCTGGTCTGTGACGTGACCACCGTGAATTTAATAGACTCATGTACTTTGTTGAGATGTGCAGTGAATTTATCTAATTCGGGTTGGCCGTGTGGCCAGATGAAAAAGATGTCATCTATGAATCTCATCCACATGAGTGGTTGCAATTCATATTTATACACGTGGGTTTCTTCAAAAATGGACATGAAACGGTTAGCATAGCTTGGTGCTAATCTGGTGCCCATGGTGGTGCCCCCTACCTGTAGATAATGTTTCCTGTTGAAATCGAAATTATTCTTAGTGAGGACAATCCACAAAAGTGTGTATATGGCCTCATTGGATAATTCATTCCTTTTTGGGGTCCTTTCGAGATACAAGTGCTTGTATACATATAGGGCCCCCTCAGGTAAGGGCCCTAGAGACTGTAATTTGGATAGGATGTAGGACTTGGGTTTCAAACACTAGGGGTCTGAGGTAGTGGTCCACTAAACAAGAGATTTTCTCTGTGGGGCACCCATTGGCTGAAACAGTGGGGCGACCCGGTGGGGTTGAAACATAGATAAGATGGAGAAAATGAGTGACGTGGTAGCCAATGACATGACGCCACACTGGTAAAAAAAAGTCAAGGGGTTAGTCTTCATCTGGGAGGTGTGAGAGCACTCACCCTAACCCTTGTTGTTTCACACCTAAATCACAGCTAAGAGTGAATATCTGTGTGCGGTATAAGCTCTATGTACCGTAATCTCCCACCTCTTATACGGGGGTTTTAGTTCTCATTGGATCCAAAAGGGGGACACCAAGACCTTTCTTTTGATATCTTACATGCCCCCTTGGTCATAATAGGACAAACTGTGGACCAGGAGGGCCCAAGGTGGCCCAAGCTACCCATAGGTTATGAATTTTTACTTTTTTTTTGAGAATTTTCCAAAACTCTAGGTGCGCCTGATACGCGGGCTGCACCCTATACACGGGAGATTACGGTAATACTGTTTCTGCTTCTCAGATCAATCTGTCCGCAATTTTTCAAATAGGGCCAGATAGCGAGCTGTTTCACCATATTAACTAAATGCAACCGTACCCACCTACAAGGAGCAAAATGGCTGGTCTGTTTTATAGCATTATTTAAATGAACAGAACAGCTCATTAATGTAATAAACACATAAAAAAATGACCTGGTTTGCATGTATAGACAAAGGTTTAAGGTAATTTTCTAGATCGGAATACTGATTTAGGCTCTAAGCAATATCTGTTGACCTGTACACAGAATCGGGCCTATCGAGTATGAGAATCATAACATGAACCGTTCTCTGATCAAAGGTAAAGTACAAGATAACAAGATAGTGCTCACGTAATCCTATTGCCTGCTGATTAGCCGAGTGTCTGCTCTGGCACTGTTTTGTTGTCCTATTAGGGGCCTACCATAATACCTAGTGTATGAGGTCCACCCATGTGATTATTGTAAAGACATGTATGTGTATTCCCGTAAATGCCCATGTTTACGCCACACCTTCATATAAGCCACACCCTGAGTTTGGGAGCAAGCTGCACATGGGGCTCGAAAATAGCCTGTTTAGTACTGTTCTATAGTGTCACTCTCTGCAAAGTGATTTAACCCACCAGCATACTCAAGTTATGCACAATTTGGGGTTATTGTCTACCATGGTACAGTAATCTTCCATGTATAAGGCCCACCCTGCATACAAGATGCACCTAGAGTTTCAGAAAATGATAAAAGAAAAATGTAGCTTGGACTCCCAGGGCCCCCTTATGACTTAAGGGGCATGTACCATATCAAAAGAAAGCTCTTGGTGCCCCCCTTGTGGACCCAGGGAGAACTAAATCCCCGTGTATAAGACACGCCTATACGTGGGAGATTACGGTAGTTGCTCAAACCTTTGAGTACTTGAGCAACTAGTATGTTAAGATTTTGACCCTGACTTCATGAATGCACGAGGGAGTAGAATCGCTTCAAATGAAACCTCTCATATAAATGGCAGCAAGTTTATCAGAGAATTTAGGGGTTTACAGTACCGGTCCTCGTGTATAAGGTGGATCTCCACGTAAAAAGTGCACCCTGAGTTCATGCCACACCAAGTATACCGAGGTAGCGGATTGTCCAATGGGCACGGCCATTTCTCGGGATTTTACCAGGGAGTTCTACTGATAAGAGCTATCAGATGGGTGCCAGTTGATCCCCGAGAGGCCCACAGTGAATACCTGTTAGTTGGGATTATATTATTTGCTGATAATTGATCCCGCTAGCGACATAGCGGGAAGACCCAATGGGCGCACTCATTACCTGTCCAGCGAGTTCTCCCTGAGAAGAGATCTACAGTGAATAGAGAGAATTTTTTCATTGTTCTGTAGGCCTCGTTCAAATTTGTTCTTTAGGTAGCAAATATTTGTCTGTAGTGAAACATCGGTACAGACATAAAAGTTCAGGGTTTCCACTAGTCAGTAAAAAGTCAAAGGTCAGTTAAAAAATACCTTGAGAAATTGTGGGTAGAGCAATCTGATGTGGACCCGCAGTGAATATCCACTACTAGAGTAGAATAAGGAGGGCATTTATATTTCAACATTGATACATTTATATGTGAAGTTATCCCCCGGAGTCATCCAGATGTAGCAGGTAATGGGTTACTAAGGGTTCCTTCAGCCTCCCACCTATGAGCTGCTCGACGAGCAGGAGCTACCCACGTAAACTATTCACTTCTCATTTCCTTCCAGTGACTGAGTGTGGGAGTAAGGATGGTTACTAGATGTAAAAACAGTGGTTTTTGAGTAAGGGCTTGGGGAGGGGAGGGTTGTCCTGTACAACTGCTGGAAGTTATTAAGGTCCTCCAATGTAGAGAGCAGCCCTATGGAGTACAGCCATCCTAATCCTAGATAATGCCCAGTATTTTACCAACACAGTGCAGTGTATAGACATGCATGGACACAAGTATGGTATATACCAGCATGGGTCCTGTTTATTCACCTTGATAGACCTCTGTTGCTCATGTATCATTGTGTGGGGAGCAGCTCATTGTGTGGGGAGCATCTCATGGTGTTGGGAGAAGTTCAGTGTGTGGAGAGCAGTTAAGGCGTAGGGGCAGCTCAGGGTGTAGGGAGCAGCTCAGGGTGTGGGGAGCAGCTCACTGTATGGGGAGGAGCTAATGACAAGGGGAGCAGCTTAGGGTATAGGGAGCAGCTCATAATGTGATGAGCAGCTCGTGGTGTGGGGAGCAGCTCATGGTTTGGGGAGAGGCTCATGGTGTAGGGAGTGTCTAATGGTGTGGGGATAAGCAGAGGGTGTGGGGAGCAGCTCATTGTGTGGGGAGAAGCTTATGACGTAGGAAGCAGCTCAGGGTGTGAGGAGCAGCTCATGGTGTGGGGAGGAGCTCAGGGTGTGGGGAACAGCTCATGAGGCGAGGAGCATGAGCATTTATAAATGGTGTGGGGAGGAGTTCATGGTGTAGGGAGCAGCTAATGATGTGGGGAGCAGCTTAGGGCATAGGAGCAGCAACATTGTTCTGAATAAAATAGTTGACAAACTTGAAACTTGAACTTGCTCAGGGTATGAGGAGCAGCTCATGGTGTGGGGAGCATCTCATGGTGTGGGGCGCAGCCCATTTTGTGGGGAGCAGCTCATGGTATGGGGAGCGGCCCATGGGGTGGGGAGCATCTCGTGGTGTGGGGAGCATCTTATGATGTGGGGAGCAGCTTGTGGTGTGGGGGAGTATCTTATGGTGTGGGGAGCAGTTCAGGGTGTGGGTAGCAGCTCATGGTGTGGAGAGCAGCCCATGGTGTAGGGAGCAGCTTAGCACGCAGGGAGCAGCTCAGGGTGTGAGGAATAGCTTCCTGTGGCTGTGAGGAGTTCCTCGTGGAGCTGCTCAGGTAGAGTCTCTGTCAGGGTCACGGCACGTGCTGGCCGGGAATAACCCTACCCCAGCACCACCCCAGACCACTACCTGGGGAGACGTGCCTCTGGTCTTCAAGGGTTTACAAGGTTCCCACAAGTTATATAAAGTCATTGAAAAAAAAAATTGTCAGAAAATTTCATCATGAGTTTTTGGAAAATGGGAAAACTTTTTTTCCCCTTTTTTGCAAAATCTATTGAAACGTTCCATTTTCCATTTGTGGTGGTCTATTATGGCACATATTTTCTTTTTCTTTCTTTACTAGCAACATAGTTAGTTGGCTAACAATACTGGGTACCGTAAACATTCCAATAAGGGTCCCTGCTCTAATAAGCACACCTCCTCCTTTTTAAGCCAAATAGCGCACCCCCTGGTGTAAAATCATGCAAATAAACTGTAAACATAGATATTCTTAGGGCAAAATCGACGATTTTCAGGCTTCAGAGGCTGCGCCTATTAAAATTATTTTTTGTATTAAGGATTTGACCATCCTACAATTAAATTTCTGCACAGGTGCGCTTATTAGAATGAATACGGTAGTCCCATTTGGTTTAATAGGTAGGGTCTCTCCCTTAACATGTCACAAATGTTTAAAGGTGGCTGACATCTGTATCGCGCCCATTAAAAGCAATTTAAATGTAAGGATTATGGTTGACCCTGTTGTATGAAAGCAGCCCTAATGGTTGATACCGATACTTATCGATAGTTCTTTAGTTGAATACCATTTCATGATAACATAGCTATATATTGACAATGGGACATTGGGGAGAGTGCAAGTCTAGGTAGCCCGGGGGCGTCATGACTTATGCCTCTACATAACACTGGGACTTGGGCAGGTCTAAATTTAACCTGGGCTCATGACCCGATCAGGCAAATTACTCCAACGTCACCTTGGTGAGCCCTTGGGGGTTTGGGTGGCAATAGGGTGTATACTGGGGTGGTTTTCATTTCAATTGTTGGAATAAAAAAGATGTGACATCGTTTTTAAGGGGAAACGCAAGATTCAACACAGACTATGGCTATAAGATACACTTTAACATTTCTGGAAATTATTTCTAAAATGATTTGATAAAATCATTCAGTAGGTCTTTTTCAGTTACAAAGAATGACGTGATTAACAGTCACGCATATTAGGCACTGAAATACCTCCAGTGTGTGAGTCTGCTGCAGTAGAGGTGTGAAACTGTGATAAAGCTGAAACTGGGTAGTGTTAAACTCTCCATTCTTTGCAAGCTTATTCTGAAGCTATTTACTGGAGGATCTTTACAAACAAGTGCTCATTTTAACAGGCTTGGATAGACGTTTAAAATGAATATTTTTTTTTTTGTACAAGGTTGAAAGCAGGGAATTTTGCCTTTGACCCCATTGAAGTTCAACCAAAAGTTTAGAACCATTTTATGATGAGAGGATCACTGAGCACCTAAACATAAATGGTTCCCACCTGTTCTATGGATAAAAATCATGTACAAAATGTCTAGCTTTTCTTTTTCTAGGGGGCTACAGTATGTTTGACAGACCCTGCAAACTTTTTGGGCGAGATTATCTCTGGACACTTGTCCCAACCTCCCCCATGTTGGACACTTACCTAGTATCAATTACCGTAATCTCCCGCGTATAAGGCGCGTCTTATACGCCAAACAAAAGTCTTATATGTGGGAGGGACATTGCCTTGAGTTTGGGGTGCGCCTTATAGGGGGGGTATTTTTACTATAGAACAGTACTAAATTAACAAAAATCTGGCCTTAGGGGTGCGCCTTATACGTGGGACAGGCCTCCCTTAGTTGGGGGTGCGCCTTATACGCGGGCTGCGCCTTATACGCGGGAGATTGCGGTAAGACCTCATTGTATGCACTTTATATAGTGAGAAATTGATCTGTGATAAAAATAAGTGGTTTTGCTTTTTGAATGAAGTTTTTATGACAATTTAAATGGAAGTTATGATCATTCAAACATCCTGAGTCAAAGATGCTATTCTGCTGTGGTTCTGTCAGAGCACAGATCAAGGGAAAAGATGACATAAAAAAATTTGCTTTTATATTGTTTGATTATGATAAAATGTATCATTATTCACATTCTTGGGGGTATATCTTGCTTATCTAAAAAGAAAATTACCCAAAATAATCATTTTAGTGAACTAGTCTACCTTGGATTCATCTTGCTTGATCACACAATTGGATCCAAATTAAACTCTTAACTATGGCAGAATTCTGGGTCTGATTCCACTTTAAATTGACATAGACTTCATTTAAAAAGCAAATCCACTTCTTTTCTCAAGATTTATCCATTGCTCCTTAGATAAGTTTAATGGGATAAAGTCTTGAAAAACTAGGTAAGTGCCTATGTATATACACTTCAATTTTTATATAAATGTCCTTTATTTATACAATTTTTTCCTGTAACTAGAAAAGTAAAACCTAACTTTGGAATCCTCATTATAAAAGATGGGGCATGAGTAATCTTCCTGAGAAGAGTTGGTCAGACCTACCGGTAATGCCAGCTACTACGAGTTGGTCAGACCTACCGGTAATGCCAGCTACTACTAAGTATGGCACGTCACGTCCGCAAAGAGGTTGAACATTGTTTTAATTAATCAAGTTCAAGCTGTCTTCATGTTTTAATTGTGTCGGTGTTGACCGGTCTCTCAACATATGTATCAGGTTTAATGGGCGGTGTGCCATGTTGTTTAGGCTGTCTGAGTGAGTCAGAAATAGGGTTTCAGTAATACCGCTACCGGTAGTTTTGAACTTTAATCTATGGTTTGTTATGAGAGGATCTTGGAAAGTATTGCTTTACTCTTTGAAGGGCCGCTTGATGCTGCACATTTTTAAATATTTGTTATCATGATGCACCAGTGAAGTGCTGGTGAGTGTCCTGCCAACATTGCATCGGGGACCATACCGACCCTTCATGAGGGCATATACATGTACCCTGTAGAGTCGGAATGAGGCATGGATAAAGAACTGGCGAATTACTCGGTGTGAAAGTCTCGATAAAATGCAGAGTCGGACTCCCCCATTAGGGAACGTAATAGAAAATCTAATCAATTTATACAGATTGTCGCACGTGTGGATAAATTTTTTTCCGCTAATGTATCCAGTCGTTTATGAGTTGTGTATTGAGTGTCAGAATATGCTGTGTCACATGCGGATCATACTGTTTATTTACTGATAATGATCAGAGTATGGTGGGTTGTACTGTTGATATACACTAAATCAATGTTATACCATTACCGGTAGTTATATAACATGCCCCTGTGTGTTATTGTTGACTGTTACTGATTGACTTTTTTTCTCTTTTTAATTTCAGATAATACAACACCAAACGATCCAGTATGAAAATGTGCCACTTTCACCTCTTTCTAAACACAGACTCAGTGAGTATTGTTTGTTCTAAATCTAAATAATGCAGCTTTTTACACATATATAACGAGAAATTACAGGTTGTAATTTAGCATAAATCCCTTTGCTAAAATGGTTAAATCCTCTAAAAGGATGAAATAGGTCGACCTACATATTCTTTGACTAAAGCTACATGACCGCAATGGCTAATACTGGTATAAATCCACTTTAATTCCATAAATTGCTAATAGTACAATGGTGGCCATAAAAATTTATAAGCGCGATTGCTGAATTGGAAATGTTGACACTTGCTGGAAGATGGCTATCATAAATCCTGTCGTTGTAGGTCAAAGGGATTAACACCCAAGCTTAATATGGGGTTTGTTTCACCTACAAATTGCGGCCTATATATGCGGCTTTATGATATATAAATGTTTTGGCGCCCTTTCTTTGCAGGCACAGTACGGAGAAAAACGCTGGTGCTTGACCTTGATGAAACATTAATACACTCACACCATGACGGGGTGCTGCGGCAGACGGTGAAGCCCGGCACACCACCCGACTTTGTCCTTAAGGTGGTCATTGACAGACACCCTGTTCGCTTCTTTGTCCATAAGCGGCCGCATGTCGACTTCTTCCTTGAAGTGGTATGTATTTTACGTTTAATTCTTCGATCATGTCCCTTTCTCCTCTTTATGTCTACTCAGTACATCGTGCTGTCATTTTTTTCTTTTTATAGAACTCATTAAATCATTTCCATGATTTTCGCTACAACATTTCATAGATTATCATGATCTGTATATGGATGCGATATAACTGTGCATACCGACTGGATTCGCTAGCACTAATTATGCATCATACTGACCCCATAAAGTACTGCCATGCTTAACAATTGAAGCAAAACATTGGTTAATAGTTAAACATTATGCCATGCAAGCATTAATTGTCACTTTACCCGTAGGTAAGTCAATGGTACGACCTTGTGGTATTCACGGCTAGTATGGAGATATATGGCGCGGCAGTCGCTGATAAACTGGACAATAACAGAGGCATACTAAAACGCAGATACTATAGGCAGGTGAGTTGGACAATTTTATACATCAGGTCCTATAATTGCAATTCTAAAACTCTTGTGTATAAGTAGTGTCTAGCAAATAAGACACTTGAATAAGACACTTGAGGAATGATGAAGATATTATGCTGTATCTGGTGCTTGATTTTAATCATATTTGGTCTGAAAAGTCATTGATTCTTCTTTGCAGCACTGTAACCTAGACTTTGGTAGCTACACAAAAGACTTGTCAGCAATAACAGATGATTTGTCCAGCGTTTTTATCTTGGACAATTCCCCCGGGGCCTACCGCTCCTTCCCAAGTAAGTAGAGCCGTTGAGTTTCAGTTGGCATTTACTACTGGTACATGAAAATATTCAGCAATTTAGGTTTACCATAGTCCCTCATGTATAAGGTGTCTCCTGCGTATAAAGCGAACCCTCAGTTGAAGGGAACCTTATAAAGTGCATCAGGGGGCCGATTTGTGGTCTTGGTACTGTTTTATACAATAAGTACTATAAACACTATTTTGGGAAGTTGTGTAAGGCCTACCTTTTTCTCCATCATAAGCCTCCTACACATAGATTTGTATATATTTTCAGACCATGCGATACCCATCCGGTCCTGGTTCTCCGACCCTACGGACACAGCCCTCCTTAACCTTCTGCCGATGCTGGATGCATTGCGCTTTGTAAGCGATGTGCGCTCGGTGCTCAGCCGCAACCTGCACCTACATCGACTGTGGCAGTGAGGCCTGCGGCAACACGAGTCTGTGATCGTCTCCATGTCTTATGTACATAGTTCTCTGCCATGTCGCCGCCACCTCGCCACCGCCCACAGTGCCAGGTCACTATGTGATACCAACATGGGAGTAGACAACACCAAATTCAACTACTCTTTTGTCACAATGAACAAAAAACTGGAGGTCATATGTCATACATTGTGGTCCATTTGATTTAAGAAAATATTTTTTTTATTTGTTAATTTTTTTTCTCGCCATCTCAGTGTGTGGTTAGAATTGTGTTATGTATATCTGGGAACCTGGATCAAGTGACCTGCTCTTTGTACAATTGAGTTGGAACATACAAACAAAACAGTCAGCACCCTGTACGATGAGTGGTCAGCGGATGTTTTTGATTGGGACCTATCTTGGTTGGATTCAGATGTCCTCAGGGTATCTTCAATGTGTAGAATAACAGTAAGTTATTGTTGCATCAGCGCCAGGTTTTCCGTCTGCATGTTAAATGATTATAACCGCCACCTACGCATTCATTGCAATGTAAATCAAGTCGTCTCATTGAGTCATCTTCAAGCTTCCAATGAATTAAAACCAATATCATTAAAACACAGAATGTAAATTCACCAAACTGGGATGGGGCCTGGTGCACCTTATTGTCCTTTATTTGATGTTTTACATTAATGCATTGATATCATTATAATTACAACTATGTAAATCTCTTTTTTGTATGACCTTGTGGGTGACCTTGATGACCTTGGAAGTCTGTATATGACGGTGGCAATGAAGCGGCGCAGTAGGTGCGGGCATGTGGAGTGAGTGGCAGGTTACCACGGTTACCGCCCCGCTACCCTGTAAATAGTCTCATACCCCGACAACAGAGGGCTCCACTCACATACACACACAGGGGTGATGAGGAAAGGGCGACGCTGGCCATTCACTGTTACTCTGGTTACAAGAGTTGGGTGTGTGTGTGTACTGTTGATGTTACTAGTATGATGATATGTAGAGGAGAGCAGTTGGTGGCAGTGGTGAAGCCCCTCCCCTCCCTCTTCCCTCCCTCACCTAGGTCTAGGCACACTGGCCGTTTGTGTAATTAATGAATGTTAATTTATACATGTGCTCCGCCTACCCCGGCTGTCATAAACTCGCATATACTCAGATACATATTATCCCCGGTTCACTAGCAGGTTATGTGTGACAATCACTCACACTAGTTGTGCATGGCCCATTCAACCCATCCAATCCATCCGCTGGTAAATTCTTATTCATATCTTATTCCAGGGCCATATGCAATGAACATCATGTGCAACTAAAATGTCCTTTACTATTTAAAAAGATAAACCTGTTAAAAAGATAAATTCCTATGTATTGAAGCTGAAAGAGTCCGACTGTCATGAAAATTTGCTTTTTAAACCCAAATACCTTAGCATGAGTGTTTTTTTTTTTGTTTTTTTTTTTTTAATAAAATTTCTCCTCCTTAGATTCTACCTACCCTGCATTATCAAATTTTATTCAAATTTATGAACAATATATTTGAGGTTGTTTTTGTTTTTGGGATTGTTATTTTTTAATCTTTCTTCTTTTCACGAATGCAATGAAGTTGGTTATTTCAGTTATCAAATAATGTTTTAATGAGTTGCCCTGTTGCCAGAATAGTGCAATACCATTTCACCAGCCACGGTAATGAAATCTAAGCGGGAGTCTATAAATGTTGGCGAGAGATAGTCAGTCATGTACATCGGATGGTAGAAAATGACATTACCAAATTTTGTACAGCAGTACAGGCATAGCTGCAAGCATAATCGTTGTCGTCGTCAAAAGGTCTCGTATACATCATACAGGATTCCCAAATGTAAATAGACTATGTATAGAAGGTATTGCCACCATGACAGGCTCTCTAATTGGAAACATGGATATACCTAGGTTCACATAACAGTGAGAAAGAGTGGTCTGTATTGATATATTCATGTGCAACAAATATGATCTCTGAAGTCAAACAATAATGTCTAACAGTACTGGGGTACTTCTGTAAGAGATGGAAAAGCAGTGAAGCCACATGATTTACTATCCTTACAAGGACAGCATAGTACTAAAAATACTCTTATGCCCTTTTGACACCAAAGTGCATGAATACTGCGGTGGCAAGTTGTTCATCGGTTGTGTGTTCGTGCTAAACCTATTGGACTGATACGCTCCTTCAAATTCAGGGTAACTTAAACGTTAAACGTATCAGCAGTAATACTCTGATGCTTTATAATGACGAGCGAACCAGCGCTACAACTCATCAGCGCTTTACTTGTGCATTATAAGAGTAGGTCCCGCAGGTTTGGCATGATAACTGAATACAATGCTGGCGAGTTACTCACCAGTGCAACATTCATATATCATGATGTCCAATGGGCGTAGTGCACTATGTAGCGTTTGAAGGGTTGATTGCCATAGAGTAAACCATAATTGCCTTTAAACCAGATCTACAATCTTGGCAGGACCAATGGATGTCTCGTAGAAGTAGCAGATATAGTTCCTCTGTAATCAGAAAACAAAGTGACAGAATGAGTTTCCTAAAAAACATAATTTCACTGTTCTGCTCTGTCTTTGATGTGTTCTTTTATTTTTAAATCGCACTAACCATGTAATGTGAAGTACTTAGCAAATACAGATATCAAATTGGGATAGGTATAATTGGCCCTTTAAGGCTCATAATGCTTTAATGTATTTTCCCTGGTTGGTGTCATGATACACGTCTTCTCTCCAGGGCTGCATTCAGGCGTCATGCCCACCTCCAGTGGTTGATACACCCTTGAAGTGTTAGGATGATGCACCAATGCAGTGCTGGCAGATAGACTCCCCCAGGATTCTTGCATCATGAGGGCACCTGTATGATATCAGTTATAAGGATTATCCATGAAATACATGATAGCACCTTGTGTTCCAATGTGATAAAAGAACAATAGTGAAGTGATTCAAGTGAATGTGCTTAATTAATGAATATTACTGTGACCTTGCATGTTGTGTAGGGTCCTAGATGCCAAATCAGTATGGTATTCCTTTGTTAAAAAGTAACTCATGGGCCCTTAATTTGAATGAATTTCTTTGTTATTCACAAACATGTCGATATGGGTACAGTATCCACTAGAGCTCTTTTTCTGGATTGAAAGGTGAGGTTTGGTTGTGAAATGTGATTTGGTTGTGAACCACACATTTAGGGTAATATTCATGTACAGTGGAAAGACAGTACAAATATTATCTGTACGTCTACAAACCATTTTGGGAAAAGTGTCCCCTATGAATTAATGAACAGCACTGGCACCTCAAGGTAGTCTTTTACTTATTATCAAACAAGTATCAGGTATGCATGAACCTTTCAAAATTGTGTTGAAAGCGGACCATTTGACTGTTTCCATGTACATTTCCATGTGCATTCATGCATTGTGAAAACTGTCTAATCTACGTAAAACCTATTTTCACAAAAAAAAATGTGAACAACTATACAGGTAGAGTATTCTCATGGTTGCAAAAAAAAAAAAGAAGTTCATTGTAGAAAAAATGGTTTGGGGATGGGAGTTTTTTTGTTTTTTTTTTATTCCTTTTAAGAAATCAAATAGATTTGTTTTCTCGTACCTTGAACAGTCTATGGGGTTGCTCATCTGGACTTTTAATTGTTGGTTTTGTATTAGATTTAGATCTACTTGGGATACTGTCAACTGATGGGACAAATATAAAAAAAGACCCCTCGCCCATACACATTGTACTTGTATAGCTTTAGCGATGAGAGATGCAAAATAAAACCAAAGGACACCTCAACAAACCATCTTCATGTAACCGTTTGATTCTGACCCTACAGTATCCTGCCTTGTCTCATGTATGTTACTTTTTAGAAACATAAATATGTGTAGCTAATTAGTGTGTTCATCTCAAACCAATCGTCAAAATAGGTTCATGTCAATGTGAAAGATCTTACTTCTACTCATGCGTTCTTTTGTCTCCTCCTTATCAACTAAATACACCCAGGGTCTGTGTTATGCATCCAGTATCATGTTACTTTGTCATCATGATGCATCAGTGCACTCCTGGTGGGTCAAATTACATTGGTGCATCATACCGACCCTTTAGGAGTGTATCAACCCTATAGTGTTGGCTTGCTGCATGGATTCTGCAGTAATGCATCATGACGATCAATTTTATTTGATCTTGCATTACACCAATGTACTGCAAGGGGGTAACTTACTGAGTATACTAACCCTGTAGGGTCAATGTGATGCATGCATGCAGCATTGATTAATAACGTGCCGTATTTATTCATCGCAATGACTAAAATATGCATTAGATAAAAGAGCTATGTCTGCACATACACTGTATAACCGTATGAATCCTACTTGAGGTACATGTGTGTTTTAGCCTATGTCAAAGCCTGCTTAATCTATTAGGGGCTGGAATGTACATTAACAAGGTATGCTCACTTTTAATCATGATGAAAGAATGTATCCATGGTTAGTCTACATACAAGGAGTGTTTTCATGCAGCATGCTGACCCTGCAGGGTTAATAAAAATGGGTATCATGGATTATAACTTAATGCAAGACCTTAAAGGGTTAATCATGCGTAGGTTGATACCTTGTTTCAATATTGCTCGTCTGTGTTGAAACCGACTTCAGACCGACAGTGGATAACTCGAGATTGCTTCATAATAGATTATATAGAAGGAGTATATGCAGTAATCTATAGAGTACAGTGATACTTTTATACCTTTTAATATAACGTACTTTGGTCCATTTTGTTAATATGTATATCGACATGGTGCATGGCAACAGTGCTGGTGGGTTACTCTCTAGGGCCATGTATCATAATGACCCTACAGGTGTGATACATTCTTGTAGGGTCGGTATGATGCACCAATTTAGGCTGAGCGAGCGAGTTACTCGCCAGCACTGCATTGGTGCATCATGATGACAACTAGACATGAACTTTGCAGCATTATGCAGTCCTTAAAGGGTTAATTTGTTGCTGGCCTGCCTGAGCCATACTAGAAAAGAGACATGTTCCATAGAAGTACCGGGTATAGATGCAGACCTGTCACCAACCAAGTCATGGCATTCATAACCATTGAGGGAATCATTGAAATGAAGAGAAATAAAAAAGAGCACATTTTCATCCTTTTGTTTTGTTACATCTTTAGGACGAGGTAAGTGAATGGGAACACCAATCATATAGATGGTATGCTTGCATATGCCATATTATCCAGGTGGTTTTTGGCTCAGGTCTCCGCCTGAGTCTATACCGCCGGGAAGATGGTGGCTTGCCAAAAAAAAAAAAATTCTTTCAATAATTATTAATTAAAAATAAAAAATTATTAATTTTTTTTTTAAAATGAAACACAAACAATAAAATATCCAATAAAAATGTATATGACATGTGATTTTTTTTTGGAAAAAGTGTGTTAGACCCCTAAATTTAAGATTAAAAAAAAGACAATCCTGACATTTATTGAAAATCTACCATCCAGGTTCCCATAGACTCACCTCCCTCTCCGCTGCATGGAAAAACAACTTTTTCTCTCTTTGTTCCTATATGTCAGGTTTAGAGTTAGTGACAAGTCTAGTGGAGTTGGTGAGGACCGTCTGAATTTCAGGCGGTTCTCATTAACTCCGATATACTTCACAGTTAACTTGCTCAAGACTAATTCAGTAAAATAGGCTGTCGAAATGGCGTTAAACACCTATTACTGTAATCTCCCACATACAAGGCGCGTCTTATAGGTTTTAGTTCTTCCTGGATCCTCAAGGGGGAGATGAGGACCTTTATTTTGATATATAACCTCATCAGCTGAATATGGGGTCCATGCAACACAGGTTTTTGAATTTCCAAAATCCCTTCAGTAGAACAAAAGTTATGATTTTTTTTCTCTGGTCAAATCTCTTAACTCTAGGTGCGCCTTATATGTGGGGTGCGCCTTATACGCGGGAGATTATGGTACTCACTCAGTAAAATAAATATGATTATTGATTGAATATGATCATTATTTGAAGTTTATTTCATATGCACATGGTGGGGTGCGTTTCATATGCGTTGTATAGACGTATCTGAGGGCATTGCTGCCACCTGCCGGAAGCAACTCCCACTTCCGGTCGTGACACAACAAAATTCTACCTGTCACTTTCTCCATTCAACTGTAAGGGTTAGGATGTTTTTGTCAGCCCTAGTTTTATGAATGGGAAAGTTACCATTTGCCTGAATTTTTATCAAATAACACATTTTTATAAGGCAATACACACCTACACCACTCCTCTGACAGTTATAGAGCTCAAGTTTCGCCCATAACAGAGGATTGAGGCGGATAAATATTCAGACGAACATGGCCTCCCACGGCCATGGCACGAGGTCCGCCATACGCAACAGGTACAACCTCGAAAATAATTATGACCTTGAGCTACAGCGCCTGGAGGAGGAGGCAGAGCAACTAATACTCGAGTACTCTAGCGTACTGGATAACTCACAGCAGGCAGAGAGACGCAGACATCATTCGAATGCCACCAGCACCCCGGCGACACCCGCCCAAACACAAAGGCAACGTCGCAACTCACACCAGGTAAACAGTAACGCCCGCAACGTAAATAGGACCCTGCCAGCAGCCAATGACAATAGAGTTGAGGCTCTAGAACGACAGCTGGCCAACATTACAGATACGGTGGGCGGCCTGGAGACACATATCGCCTTCCTCGTGGACGACGCCCGACGGCGGGCCGCCGAGGAGGATACACGCCGCAGAGAGGAGGACGAGCGCCGCGAACAGCGTAGGGCTGCCATGGAGCAACAGCGCCAGGAGGCTGACCTGCGCCGGGCCGCCCTTCTAGAGCAGCAGCGAGAGGAGGAGAATAAGATCGAGCAGCAGCGCCAGCAGGAGAGGGAACGTCAAATTATCCAGGAGAGAGATCGCCTGGTTAAAGAACGAGATGAACTCAGACGCGAGGCAGAGGAGCAACGCCGCATATTCAAAGAGCGGGACCAGCAACGTCAAGAGGAGTGTCAGGCACAGGAACGTGCACGCCGGGAACTAGAACATTACCAGCGCCACGCCCATATTCGGAGACAAGACGAGACACTTCCATATGCCGATAGCGCACGTGCTTCGCCACGTGCGGCCGCTACACAACAACAACATACACACGTGCTTCCAACCGACATCCCCACGCCCACCACCCTTCGTAGCGATATTACGGCAAGGGACTACGTGCAGGCACAGTTGGATAAGGAGCAATACGAGTCACAGCAATCGGAGGGTAAGATTAATTTCTTAACTACTATCATCCCCGGCAATACCAAAGCCATATATGTATATGCAGCGCGATGCCTGCTACACTCTCAAGCAAAAATTGGATGCTAAGGGCGACCTAACGCCACTGGAATACGTCGACGCTGTGTTAAAGCTCGTCGACGACGAAGACACGGCATGGACTCAACAGGATCGCGTACACATCAGGAAGCATCTCAATAATGTTACACATGATGCTATGTGCCGTGACTGGAGTGACGTCAGACGCTGGTCGGATTTTATCTTCGACCAGGTCGAAAAAGGAAAATTACGATGGTCGGAGCGCCAAGAAATACATAACTTTAGAGTGGAAATGTCCATGACAGGCGGAGGTCTAAAGGACAAGCCAAACCACGCCCCTTCTCATGGGAATACACATAACAATGGCCACGCATCATCACAACACACAAATACACAACACAGCGGTCGGCAGAATCATACACAGAACGAGCAAGTATGTTATGATTTTAATACACCGAGAGGCTGCAAGTTCGGAGGACACCATGGCAACAATGCCAACAGGCGCCTCCACATGTGTATGTACTGTCACGCAAAAGGACGCCATGCAGGCCACTCCATAATGGAGTGTAATAACAAGATGAAAGACGCTCAGCACCCAGGCACGCCTTGGGGGAACCCCACGTGGCACGGCGGCGGAGGTCACGCCCCCACGCATGGCCACCAACAAGGCCACGCCCACAATCAAACACATTATCGCCCACAACACTACGGACCACCGCCTTTCTATGGCCCGCAGTTTCACCCATATGGTCCACCCCATCCACACTCAGGTCAACAGAGTGGATCACAGCAGGGGAACCCACAGCAGTCTTCTTCAAAAAACTAGAGACCGGCGCTCCGACCCGCCTCCATCGGGACGGCGCGCCGCAGCTGCCCGCCAGCAAGCGAGCAGAAAAAATGGCCGCCCCCGTGCCCACTCATGGGCGCCGCCATATTGTAAACAACGCAGAAAGCGATGACGTCATCACAGGACGTGTACATCACATGGGCCCCCGAGAGGAACACAATAAAAATGGTGCACCCCGACCAAAACAACGTCCGGATGGCGACTCAGATACAATAAATCATGATGAACACCGCAGTCATCAAGAAACGGCCATGAAGCAAGAGCAGCAATCAACCCCCGAGGAAGATGGGATGCCCTTGCCACAGGTCTATGAGCCAGACACGACACATATTCCGTCAGGTACGGGACCAGACTTTGACATTATCAGGTTCATGTGTCAGTATGACCTAGTGTCCCCCGATGTAGACATAACACCGCATGCATTCGCGGAATATAGAAAAGCATTCTGGCCATCATTTGCATTTCCATCACATGACCCCAACATTGCACGCATTTATGATGCCGTCAGGAGTACGGGCCTCCCAAATGCTATGGGTGCCCGAATTCCCCTACCCACCTCACTAAATGTTCAGGCATGGCGTGAGGTGTTGGCCCATGATCAAAAGTACGACGAATTGTTGGATTATATAACATACGGGTTCCCACTAGGCTACATGGGCCCTGTGACTGATACTAGAGGCATAGCAAACCACCCCAGTGCGCAAAAATTCGGCGCACATGTAGAGTCATTTATACAGAAGGAGATCGGTCTCTCGGGCTTGATTGGTCCATACCCAGCATCACCCTTCTATCCATGGGCCCACGTGTCACCCCTAATGAGCCGCCCTAAAAAGGACACGGAGGCCCGCCGCATTATTACTGACCTAACATATCCTAAAGAGGCATCAGTAAATGCCTACATACTAAAGAACACAGTAAATGGTAAACCCAGACATCACAGCCTTCCCACAATTCAGGAGGTATTACAAGAAGTGGAGAGGCTGGGTCCGGGGGCCCATATGGCGACATTGGACATAAGTAGATGCTGTAAGAACTATACCACAGACCCAGGTGATTGGCCGTTGCTCTGCATGTTCTGGGAAAATAATCACTATGTAGATCTCAGCGTTCCATTCGGCTCGCGAGCCAGCGCTAATCACATGCAGAGAGTGGCGGAGGCCCTGGTAGACGTACTGGATAGACGGGGTATATACGCTAGAATGTACCTTGATGATATAATAATTGTATCACGTGACTTTTCCAGCGCCCAGAGAGACTTTGAGACCGCCAGAGGAATCATCAAGACCCTCGGACTCCCAGAGGCCATCGATAAAACCCAATCACCAAGCACACAGGTAACCTGGCTGGGCATACTTATTGACTCCATTGACATGTCTGTATCTATCCCATCAGACAAGCTGGATGAAGTTAAAGGAAAAGCGGCTTATTACGCAGCTAGGAAATCTATGTCAAAGAGACAACTGCAGTCCCTGTTGGGAGTACTATTGCACGTGGCCAAGTGTATTCCCCCGGCTCGTCTGTTTGTTTCTAGGTTACTTGATAGTTTGAGAAACATGAAGGGTAATTATCTCAACGTCAATGCAGAAATGAGGGCGGACCTAAAATGGTTCTGTGAGTTTAGCTCACAGTGGAACGGTAAGGGCATTATCCCACGCAATGAGCCAAATAAAATAATATATGTAGATGCTTCCGCCACCGGTATTGGGGCCTCAGACGGAGACAGTGCCTATGCAGCACAAGTTGCCCCCCGCGAGGACCCAGTCAAAAACATAGCCCATTTGGAGGCCGCCAATATTGTGGTCGCCCTCCACACGTTCATTAATAAATCACATAAAGGCAACCACATAAAAATCATGTGTGACAATGAGGCAGCAGTGACAGTCCTAAATACCGGTAAAGGCCAGGATAGGACCCTCTCTGATGTTGCCCGCGCGTGCTGGATGGTGCAAGCACTGTTTGATCTTTCCATCACATATGAGCATGTACCGGGGAAGTTGAATGAATTGGCCGACGCCCTTAGCAGAGCACACTTGAGTGTAGCAGACTTGAGAAAGGCAAAGAACATGATTAGGAATAGCAACCTTGACATTGTTGACCCATGTACGTATGTGTTTGGTTGTATAGCTCCACCTATATATTCCAGATCCCACGTACAGATTCTACCAGATGAGAGCACAGCAGCGACAAACCAAGGCCCGGGCCCCGGGCACCATACGAAACAGACAATCTGCAGCCGGACTTTACTACCGGTTTATGCGAGAGGTGGCACGGAACCCCCTCACCCCAACCTACCAGGACGTGTGTGGTTTTCTGGAATTCATGGCGACAGAGACAAAGCACCCCCGGACATTGGGGAACAACTTGACGCATGTAGCACAACACTTAATATTGAGAGGCGTGAGTGTAGAGGCCTTTCATCACCACAGGGTAAAGTTAGCCAAAGACGCCATGGCACGGGACAAAACGGTAAAAATGAACAAGAAACCCCCAGTCCCCATGTCACTGCTTCGACAGATACTGGAGGCCGTCCCAAGGACATACCTAGTGTTAGTGTGGAAGCCATTTTGTGGAGGATAATTTGGGCATTTACTTCTTCAAATGAAAGGATTAATCAAGAAACACTTCTTCCATTTGGATTCTCTGACTCCTCGTGGCCCACGCTGCAGGACCGGAAGTACCACTTTATTAAGTTGTCTCCAGTTAAAAATACAATGCTAGTTTACTTCTCTCACCACAGAGGGCGGCACCGTAGCGCTGTTCCCGCGCTCATTTACCGAGGATCGTGGGTTTACACTCTAACACCCCCACTTAAACTTACGATCGATACATTACTTATGTATACAACTTTGAATAACATATATCAGATATGATCAATACAATATTTATGATAACACATCAGGTTATCAATACATGATGATTTAGATTTATGTACCCATTAGTACACTCAGGAACTTCACAAGCCTGGGTTTTGCAACCGGCTTTGTGAAAACATCGGCAATGTTTTCTGCTGTGGGTACATACTCTAGCTTGAGAGAATTATTCTGCACTTCATTTCTCACAAAATGATATCTGATATCAATATGCTTAGACCTTTGATGATGTACAGGATTTTTAGCTAGTGCCAATGCACCTTGGTTGTCCCCATACAAAACAACACTCTCTGTTTGTTTAATACCAGTCATGTCGGTAAAAAGTTGATTAAGGAACTTTACCTCTTGGGTAGCAGCTGACAGAGCCATATATTCAGCTTCACAAGTGGAAAGTGCAACTGTCTGTTGCTTTCTACTTTTGTACGAAATGAGTGGACCATTGTTGGTCAACCTGAATGCATAACCAGTTATGCTCTTTCTGTCATCAGATGCACCCCAATCGGCATCACAAAAGCCACTGAGTTCTAACTCAGCATCAGATTTCTGAAATCTTAGTCCATAATCAAGTGTACCTCTGATATACCGTAGTACCTGCTTGGCTCTACCAAGATCAGCTTTGGTGGGATTCACCATATGTTGAGATAGTTTTGTTACAACATAACACAGATCAGGTCTTGTGATTGACATACAATAGATGAGGCTTCCCACTATTTCTCGATACTGCTTAGCGTCAGCTAGCTCTTCGGAATCCTCATCCTTTGTAGTATTGGACCCTACATCACAAGGAGTCGATCTGGGTTTACAATCTTCCATTTTGAACCTTTTCAACAACTTCTCGACATATTTGGTTTGGTTCATTTCAATAGATCCATCTTCACATTTGAACTCAATACCTAGGAACCATGATAACTTACCAAGATCCTTCATTTTGAATCTGGTGGACAGAGACTGTTTGACTGTGTTGAGTGTCTTCTCATCGCTTGCTGCAATTATAATATCATCAACCCAAACTACAACAACAGTCTTGGAATTTTGTTCAAACTTAGTATATACACATGAATCAGTCTCAGACTGTTGGAAACCTTCCTCCTCAAGGTAAGTGTCCAACATGTTGTTCCAGTTCCTACCACTTTGCTTTAAACCATACAGAGATTTATTAAGCTTGCAATACAATTTCTCACCATTTTTACCTTTCACCTCATAGCCTTCTGGTTGTTCGATATAGAGTTCACAGTCTATCGGCGCATTCAGATAGGCTGTCTTAACATCCATCTGGTGAACAACCATGTCCTCTTGGACGGCCAACTGCATAAGCATGCGAATCGATGTGATACGGGCAGTGGGTGAAAAAGTCTCATGATAGTCAATATTTGGGACCTGAGAATATCCTTTGGCAACAAACCGTGCCTTGTACTGTTCATCAACGTTTTGTCCCATTTTCATTGCATACACCCATCTACCCCCCACTGCAGATCTACCCTCAGGTAGTGTGGTGAGTTCAAAAGTATCATTGTCAATTAACGCATCCATTTCTACATCCATGGCGTTCTGCCATTTTTGCGCATTGTCCGAGTTCATAGCATCGTTATATGAGTTCGGGATGTGTGACATACGATAACAATAGTCCACAGTGGTGGTTACATAGTCCTGCAAATAGCCAGGCGGGTTACGTCCTCTGCGGGGATACCTAGCATTGTCCCTATTACCCTGCAGGTTTAGATCGGGTTCACCACCAACCCCATTCTGAGGAGCATCATCAGCTACATCCGGAGCTGGGTAAAGTTCAGGTTCTACCTGCGGTGTGGTATACACCGGTTCATCACAACTGTCTGTTACCTCCTCAAACTTATCAAAGAACTTCACACATCTTACTCTAAGCACAATGTTACGCTCGGGAATATACACAAGATATGCTGGGCTACACTTATCATAACCTACAAAGATACCCTTCTCGCCGCGATCATCCAGCTTCTTCTTTTCCTGTACATAGGCATAACACACAGTACCGAATACATGCATACCGCTCAAGTCTGGTTTCTTACCTGTGAGCGCTTCGAATGGTGTCATATTGACCCTGTCATTGAAACATCTGTTTCTGATGTATACACTACACATAACAGCATAAGTCCACATTTCTTTAGGTAATTTGGCTTCTAATAACAGACATCTTGCCATATCAAATATTGTGCGCCACGATCTTTCTACTGTACCATTTTGGTGAGGTGAATAGGGAGCTGTTTTCTCATGTTTAATCTGATTTTTGACCAACAGAGCTTCGAAACTTGCACTAGTAAATTCACCCCCATTGTCTGAACGAAACCACTTCACCTTACCATATGGTGCACAATCAGCAAGGAACTTCTCTGTAGCTGTTACGGTGTCGCTCTTCTGCTTCAGAAAATAAACCATGTTTACCCCTGAATAGTCATCTACAAAAGATAAGGCATACCTAAAACCGTCTCTTGCTGTAGGATCAATTGGGCCTGCGAGATCACAATAAACAACATCAAGTGGGGCCTCTGCCCGTTTATCTGGATCATGATTTCTGAACTGCGACATTTTACCTTTAACACAGGTATCACAATCAAAACTGTTCTTATCACTGATTTTCATACCATCAACAACTGACTCGAGTTTCATGCAATCTCTTACATTACAGTGACCAAGAATTTTATGCCACTCTTCCACTGGGTGGGATCGAACACTAGATTTACTAGTTTTGTTGAGAAAATATAATCTACCATATTTCTCTATTTCAAAGCGAGTACCATCTGGCGCATTTAATTCAGCTGAGTCGGGACTGAATTTAACACTGGCGCCTTTTTCAGTTGCCGCTTGCACTGAAAATATATCCTGCTTATAGGATGGGACATAGAGGGCATTCTCTAAAAGAATGTTGTGTGGCCTACCTGTACTGTCCTGAATTTGCACACTGGCTGTACCTCTACCTGCCACAACACCGTTTGTACGGCTGCCATCCGCCAACTCTATGTAGTGTTTCTCTGGAACAAAACTTTCATCAAATTTGACAAATTTGGATTTTTCGGTAACAATATGAGTAGTTGCACCACAATCAACCAATAAACTATACAGGCTAGTTGTATTACAAACATCCGCATAATCAACGCTAACCTTGAACGCAAATGCATGACCCGGTTTCGAACTATCGTCGCTGGCTACTTTAGCCGAGTCCTTCTTCCTACACTGATTTGTATAGTGAGTTTTGGTTTTGCAGTTATTGCACCACTTGTTACCCTGCTTTTTATTTTTACACTCAAAAGATCTGTGTCCTGGTTTTCCGCAAGCATAACATGTATAACTCGGTTTGCTGGGGTTGTCGCTCTTCCCGGCATCGGACACAGTTTTCATCACATTCTCCTGTCTTGAGTTTAACTCAGCGTCACTCGACCGGCACTTTTCCGTCTCCTCAAAATTTCTAAGTGCCACTTTAAAGTCACTGAACCTATGGTCATCCTTTTGGGTGGTAACAGTTCCAAAAGTATTATATTCAGCTGGAAGACCTTTCAGAACCATAGCAACAAGTAAACTGTCACTCACTTCTTCCCCTGCTTCTTTCAGCGCATTTGAAGCGGTCTCCGCACGGATGACGTAGTCGGTGATACACTCATCAGTACCTTTTCTCAATGATGTCAGTTCAGTGTAAAGGGAAATAACCCTGGGCTTACTTTTGCCTTTGTAATGGTCTCTGAGAATTTTAAGAGCCTGTCTGCCATCATCCTTAGCATCTCTCATGATAAGGGATAAGCTCCTATCATCCAAATACTGTACAATTTCTGCATATGCCTCTGCCTTCTTATCTGCAGCTGCAATACCATTCCCAGCAATTGTATCCAGTAACTTCATTTGCCTCATGTGGCCTAAAAATCTACATTCCCAGAGTTCATACTTGCCCTCATCTCCATCAAACATCAACCTGTGCCTGGGTCCATGACCTGTTAGTGTGGAAGCCATTTTGTGGAGGATAATTTGGGCATTTACTTCTTCAAATGAAAGGATTAATCAAGAAACACTTCTTCCATTTGGATTCTCTGACTCCTCGTGGCCCACGCTGCAGGACCGGAAGTACCACTTTATTAAGTTGTCTCCAGTTAAAAATACAATGCTAGTTTACTTCTCTCACCACAGAGGGCGGCACCGTAGCGCTGTTCCCGCGCTCATTTACCGAGGATCGTGGGTTTACACTCTAACACCTAGGACACCTGTTGACAACAGCCATATTGGTACTGTTTCACGGGTGCCTAAGGAAATCCGAGATAGTGCCACCAAGCGCCCGAGCATACAATTATACGTGGCACCTCACAAGAGGGGATCTCATGGTCAGGGACAATTATATCCGCCTGCATATAAAAGCAGCAAAGAACTTGCAATACTACGACCAGGAGAGATTCGTAACCCTATACAAGTCACAGCACGAAGCTACATGCCCAGTGGCAGCAATACTAAAGATGCTGCGGCTACTGCCAACAACGGACAACAAAGAGCCCTTTATGATGAACATTGCCGACAGGTCCCCAGTGCCCGTCACCTGCATAGAGAAGCAGTGGAGAGCCACGCTAAAGACCCTAAAGGTACCGGAGAGAAAGTTCTCCTTGCATTCACTAAGAACTGCAGCAGCCACGGAGGCCCATGACGGCGGCTGCAATCCACTAGATGTAAAAACATTTGGGGACTGGAGATCGGACGCATACATTGGATATGTCAGGGTTAAATCCACAGAAACTGTAAGTAGTATAATAGATGGTCTTTTCTGAATATTATCCAGAAAAGACCATCATATTTGGATTATCCAGAGAAGACCTCCTATTTTTAGATTATTTATAAAAGAGGTCGTTTATAGATATATTTAATTTATCTATAAAAGAGGTCGTTTATAGATATATTTAATTTATCTATAAAAGAGGTCGTTTATAGATATATTTAATTTATTTATAAAAGAGGTCGTTTATAGATATATTTAGATTATCTATAAAAGAGGTCGTTTATAGATATATTTAATTTATCTATAAAAGAGGTCGTTTATAGATATATTTAGAATCCAGAAAAGACCTGTATTTTTGAGAAAATGTAGATTGCAAGTGAAACGAGAAGTCATAATATTTTTATTTTTTCTTTATTGTTCTTTTTGAGACATATCATATAGTCAGACAATCCAACAGATAATCCAATTTATTCCTTTATCGTTTATGAATAGAGAGGCGGAGAATGAGTTACAATAACAATGAATAACATAATTGGAATCTTCATGAATAATGTGATTCATTGAACCAATACCATAGTAAATTTTCGCCACCTAGTTCTTTGTTAGAATCAACTTTAAGAATTCCTCTAAAGACATTAATTCATTTTCGGAGGGGTCGATTTCATGAGAACCTTTTTCATCAGTTGGTTCTTCTTCCGCCGAATAAAATTCTTGTTCTTCAGACGACGTTTCATCAGCTAAATGAGATTGTTCTATATCTGATTCTTCAGACGAGTCACTTTCTCCAGAATCACTTTCTTCATAGTCGTTTTTTTCTTTCAATGAAGCAGATATCTTTTTGCCTGATCCAAAACCTTGATCATTTCTTTCGGTTTTATCAGGTGTATATACTTCTTCTAGCTCAGGGATGAGAATTTTTTCTAATATTATTTGAGCTATTTGATCTCCATGTTTTATTTCGAAGACCTCATTTCCAAAATTAAACAGCAAAACACCAATTTTTCCCCTGTAGTCTTCATCTATTACCCCTGCTCCTACATCAATGAAATGATTAAGAGCAAGTCCTGATTTTGGTGCTATGCGACCATAGCATCCTGCAGGTATGCAAAGTATTATATCAGTTTGTACCAATTTTTTTTCTTTAGCAGGAATAATATAATCATAAGCACTATATAAATCAAACCCTGCAGATTTTTTTGTGGATCTGGTTGGCTTCAATGCTTTTGTTGATGCTTTAACATAATGCATAATAGGTTGGAGAATAGGTGAGGCAGGCAGTAAAGCAGATTTTTTACATGTTGTTACTAACAGTGTATTTGGTTTGTCTTTTACAAGAGTAATATAGAAAGAATCTTGACAACGCGCCATTTTACTGAACGTTATTTCAGTTGTTTTGTTGTTTAATATAACGCTATTCACAGAGATGTTTTCTTTGTTTTAGTTCATTTAAGATGATCTTTGCTGTAATATTTAAGATTTTCATTGTAAATTTCTTCATATATTTTGCTGTAAGCTAATTGAGAGATTTTTTCACCTTTTTCAGTGTTTTCAAGCTTAGAACGTTCTTCTAATTTTATAGGATAAATTTTTTGTAAAACAAGTCGTGCAACAGCATCACCACTTTTTATTTTTAGGTCTTCTTCTCCGAAGTTAAATAAAACAATGGTAATATACCCTCTGTAATCTTCGTCTATTATTTTTTGGTTGATTAACACAAAGTTATGTTTTCTTGATTTGCATAGAGGTAAAATTATACCATAATAACCTTTAGGGATAGCAAGTTTAACTTCTGTTGTAATTGTACATGCTGTATTATTAGGAACAGTATGGTCATATGAACTGTACATTTGAATCCCTATGTTATTTTCCTCTTCAGTAGGAGAGAAGGAACCTGCTATTTTACTGTATTTTAGAACAGACATTTTCGTTCAGTTTTATATGACATGATGTGATGCCTATTATTATGATTCTCAAGTAAGTAAATAACCAAACAAACAAAATGAAATAATTTTTTATATGATTTTATTTTGATTGTCACATGTGTAAAGACAGTTTTTCATTTTCAGTTTGTTCCTGTTCTTTTATCGAATTCAAGGAATATCATGTTTAGCACATCATTTCTTTTCATGTCGTATACTGCTTTCATCAGTTGATGAGTAGCACTGTACTTAGATCTTTGCCACATTTTTAAGACATTGAAGGTTAATTGAGCTATGTCTTGTTCGGGCTGGGACGATATTGTTCTTCTTTCGTCAGACGTGATATGTAGATATGTAGCTATGTCCTTCCAGTCTCTTGACATTTTTTCACTCAATAAGCTGAAATACATTTGCACGGAGGTCGATTCCACGTCATACTCTTCTAGTTTTTTTTCTTTGAAGAAATTTTCAGTGAATTCCACCAAGTCTATTCTGTGGTTTTCCTTTAAACTTGTCATCAGTTCTTCTGTTCGTAAGTAGTAAGGAACTTCTCTCCACCATTTATTCAGCATCTCTATGCCCATAGCAGTTGGAGTTTTCGTCTTGTTCATGCTTTCAAGTTTAGCATGAGGGATGCCAAGATATACTCCTAAGGTCATCCATTGACGTGCTAACGATACAGAGATTTTTTGAAGAAAGATATCTGAATATCCTAAATCATCTTGAAAGTAATAAGTAGGTAAAGGCATTTTTTACCTTCAAAGGATTAGAGTGACAATCAAAAGTAGGAAAAGAAATAAATCAAAAATACATATACCAATGATTTAAATAACACATGTACTTCCTCAACATATGTACTTATGAAGAACTTTAGATGCTCGTAACATGAGGATTATATCTTATCTCAAGGAAGTAAAATTAAGTTCCAGACTGTTACAAAACAGGTATATCGGGTAAATTTATATTAAGCATAAATAGACATAGAAGAAAAGAAAACAGGATAAAAAATTATAGCAGTTATTAATCCATGTATGAAATAGTATATAACGCTTATGAATCCATATGTAGCACAAAAGAAAAGAAACAATAACAAAAAAATTTCATATATTTTAAGACTACCTATATTTTTCATTTTAATCATTTTTTTTATTTAGATAAGTTGCAAGACAAAATATCTTTCCACGAAGACAGATATTCTTTCACTTTTTCTTTATCTTCTTCAGTATATCTTTCTAAGTATATTGGATTTATGTCCAAAAAATTGGTGATAGAAAGATCTCCGTCTAAAATACCATGAACATTTATTTCTTCTGGCTTCAGATCTCGTTCTACATGACAAGCTAACATGTCTATCACACTTTCAATTAAAGCATATTTTCTCATATTTCCTTCTCTGTAATATTGAGGATGATGATCATTGTTTTCATAGTGATGAAATAAAGCATTTTCCCAAGTTGTTTTTTCTTGAGAATTTTTTGGTCCATTTTTAGTATGGAACTTAAAGGTGTAACCTATGGCTTCTTTCATTGAAAACTTAGATAAGTCATGCACCATTATTCGTTCTGTTAAACACATTTTATCTTTTTTGTCAAATACGTTTTCTAAAAGGTAAAAAGTGAAACATATCATTTGTCTATGCCTTAAAACCTGTTCGAAATGTTGCAAGAGAAGTTTCAAGAAAGAATTGTTGCAAGTTATTTTTTCTTTTTTAGATTTTATGTATTTAATGGCTATATCGTCTTCCCAGTTTGTGTGTTTCAACAGTTTTTTTATTTTAAAAGTGTACTTTCCCATATCAGCGTAGTGTTCTGCTCATGAAGCCAGACAAAAGTTTCTCTTGTTTTTCTGTGATTCGTTGCACAAGAATATTATTTTTGTTTCCTAAAGATTTTATTATTTCTTGATTCTTTTTTCTCTCTGCTCTAAGAATGCGAAATTGGTTTTGTTGCCTTTTTCTTGTTTCTTCAAGGGTTTCTATCTTATGTATGCAATCAGGACACACCCCGTCTTCTAGCGAAGGCTTCCAATCAGAATAACTGTTCATGTTACTTTGACGCAGATCAGTGTTCACATAAAGTCTGTTTGTTCACTTATCTCATCTATGTTTTTATTTCTTAATCACTTTCATGTTTTTTTTCTGAATTTAAATGAAAAGCTTCGTTTGGCTTATTCCTATAAGTCTCCATTAAAACATCAGAAGGCATAGAATCTGGCACATCACAAGTTTCACCGTCTGCTACAATTTTACTGCCTTCTTCTGAGTCATCACCGTCGGCTACTGTACGACCATACGGATAAGAACCTCTCCTGATGTTATATATTCTCTCTGCTTTAGCTAAGTTGTATGCCTTCCTGTGAGCCATTAAATTCATATTTTCATTTCGTGCTTCTCTTAATTGTAAAGTAAGATGGAGATTATTTTTTTCTTCCTCTTTTATGATATTAATGTGTTCACGTCTTTCTTCTTCTAACAGAGATATATAAGTGCCTTGATGTAAGCATATTTTTTCAAGTATTTCATTGCGCTTTACTTCAAAAATCATATTGTTCCCTTTTGTATCCATGATTAAGACTTGAGAAATAATCTTAATTTATATATTTTTTTTAGGTCTCACACGAGAAAGATGTTCATTCTTATAATTATTTGAGTATCTCAGGATCTTTTGTTTCTTCAGTGAATACATTTGAGTCGGACAAATGTTCTTGATTTGCAATAGTAGTTAGTAATTGATTATTTTTTTCGTACATTATGTTATCAATATCTCGGTTTTCATTTATTTGAGTAGATTTTAAGTCATGGTTAGAAACAGAAGATCCTATGACAGGATATGTCCATGTTTTTCTGTGATTTACATTAGTTACAAAACAAGACAGGAAAGTTTGAGTTTTTTCATTGTTATGATAAATATTTCCGCTTTCTGTACAAGACAAAAATATTTCATCTCCTTTCTGTAAAGAAGGGGAGATAGATTGTTTACGCGTTTCTAAGATAATGACTACGATGCTTAAAATAAGAGTAAAAACTATTCCTCCTGCTCCTACTTTCCCGTTTGAAATCAAATTATTTATTTTGCTTAAACTTTTCATGCTTCCTTCTTTTGTTTTATGTTCACTCATTTTTTTAAAAAAAATATCTTTTTATGATGATCAGTTCCAATAAATCGGCAAATAATTTCCAAGACAAGATGAAAAAGAAATAATACATTAATCTTTTTTTCTTTTTTGTGTTGTTCTTAGAAAATTATTTTTTGTAGAACAAATTTGTTTGTTACAAAACAAGGATTTCTTTTTGCTTCGATTATTTTGTTTTTTCTTTAAAAAGTATTGTTTTACTTTACTGTCATTCCAATCAGGATCTGAAGTGAAGCTAGATATAACTTGTTGCATTGTCTTATTCTCAGCTCGTTTTTCTAAAAAGAACAAGCAATATAAACCACAAGTCATAGAAAAAAGTCCTTGAATAGAATGAGAGGAATATTTATATTTTTTTGGCAAAGCTTTCAGAAAACTCTTTCGCATAGGACTGAAGCCATATGAATCGAAATATTCAGCTAGTTTACGTGGTTTTTCATAATAAAAAGCTACCCAATGTTCTCCGGGTAAGTTACTGTTGTCGGTGTTGACTACATAACCTGTAGGAAATGATTTCACTGCAGGTATAGTGTCAGCTGAATAAACACCATAATTTCCTCCTTTTTTTCTTTTAATTTTCTGCAAGAAAAAATTTATTTCCGCTCCATTCATTTTTAGGAATTATGCTGTTTCAGATTTTGCTCTTAATATATTGCTAGAATCTAATCTCAGGAGTTCATGATGTTCTAAATATACGATAGCTGCTACTCCATGGGTTAATTCTTCTTCTAGTTTTATGACAAATCCTAAAGAACCATTTTCTGAATATTCGAATGTGCCTGACGTTATTCCGTTTTTAGATATGTCAAAACAGTAAAGACAATGTCCTTTTTTGAATTCGTCGAAAGAAATATCTATCGTATCGTCTCTGAAAATTGAACCTGTAGACCGTATAAGAGCTAGGTAGGCCATATTGTATAAATCATTAGGGTAATCTAATTCATAGTGATAAAAAGGAGTTCCACCGTCGTTCACTTTCAGTTCTATTTCCTTAGCTTTGAAGTGCTCAAATTGAAACGGATTACGATTATGACTTCCTGTAAAGGCATCTAAATGAACTAACCCTATGATGACTCTTTTTGGAAGAGGAGTGTTGTTCACTATATGAGAGGCTTGCAAAATAGATTTCTGAGGACCAAAAGTGACGTATTTCATGTCTATTTTGTTCACAGGATAATCCCAATACGGAGTAACCATTCTAGCATCCATTATTTTTTTATGGAATTTTTCAGACACTCTTATTCTTTTTATGAATAAATGTATGCCCTGTATGTCTATTATGTATTTTTGTGTTCCTAATTTAGACATCAAACAAAAGTCTTCGTCTGCTCTATCAAATTCTATAGTAAGAGGCAGATCTCCAGGTAACACTTTGACCTGAGCAAAAAGGTCATTATGAATTCGTCCTATGACTTCAAATAATTTCCCGTTTTTAGTTTTGTTATAACGTGCTTTCACTCCAGAATTATGATCGTCGCTGTTAACATTTGTTACTTCGTTGAAATCTTTATCGTCTTTGTAATACATAGCCAAAGCTCCCAAGTGTTTAGCAGTGGTTGGATCATAACTTAAAATATATTCCAGAATAGATCTATACCCGTGCAAATCATTGCTGTCTGATATTCGTATTCCTGCTATAGAAAGTTTCACATTTTTAAACATAGTAGAAGCAAAATAATTCACTGGAAAAACTTTAGCTTTATCGTTTATTGTCCCATCGTTAGCTGGAGCATCTGGATTTTGTTTGTCAGCTTTTAATATTTTGCCAGACACTCGAATAAAACTGTCGTGCAAAGAAATGAAATCTGTATGTTTAGATTTTAAAGTGAATTGAACTGTAGTGCTGTTAGGAGAAGCAGTGGGCTCAACTTTTTCATAATAAGTTTTAACTCTACTTATATCTGTTGGAGGAACATGAGTAAAATCAAATTCCGAGGCTACACAAAAACAAGGATCTTCGTCTAACAATGACATTTTTTTAAGGTGATGAACAAACTTCAAAAATATTTGTTTGTTTTTCTCTTCTTTTCAGTAATCTCAGGTTATTTTATGTTAACCAAAGATATCTTTTTTGAAATTTCTTCTAAATCTATTTCTTTTTTTATTTGTGATCGTTTTATTAACTTTTCTTTTCTTGGTTACATGTGAAATAACTTCTTTGCCTAAATCAGACAAAGTTTCTTGAGCTTCTCTTTTTAAAGCTCGTTTAAAGTTTTCACCTTTCATGACATTTTTTGCTACTTTAATTCCTCCTGTTAAGGCTCTTTTTCCTATTCCTTTTGCGGCTGATGCCACAACAGGTTTCACCAAAGGAATAACTGTCTTAAACAATCCTTTTAAAATACCACCTAGCCCATAACCTTTTTGATTTCTGCTTCCTATGAAGGGGGTTAAAGAATAGTATCCTTTTCCATACTGTACATCATAAGGATAAGATCGCTTAGTTAAAAAATGTTTATAATATATATCTTCAGGTGAATCGTTAGAATACATTTTGATGTATTTTTATTTATTTTTTTTGATTTATCTCAAAACAATTTATCTCTACCAGTCAGATGCCCATTCCTTAGAAGAATATCTTGGGTTTTTTTTGGTTCTTCTTCCAGATCGAGTAGAATAAGGTGACGGCTTTCCTGACAAATTTTTGTTTGTTTTAATTTTCCCGAAGACGTCTTCTTGTGGGCTTGGGTAAGATATTTTTACGTCTCTTTCTTTGCTGGGTTGCTTTTCTTCGAAAGGGAGAGGAGGGATATTTTTTATTGGAGTTTTCACTATGCCTCCGCTGGCTTCTCCTATTTTGTCTTCTTCATTTTCAGAAAGATAGTCGGTGTCGTTATTTTTATCTTCAGTGTCTTCTGTAGTTGTTTTTTTCAGAAGGGGCTTTTCTTTTTCTTGAAGAAGAGTTTCATCCAAATTGCCGTCTTCAGAAAATTCATCGTCTGTAGCATCTGTAGAATAATTGCTTTCATTTCTTTGTTTGTCTTCCATGTTTTGATCTTCTAAAGGATATTTTTTTATGATATAAGGACGATTGTTTTTTTTAGTTATTTTTGGCTTATTTAAAAACCACGATTTAGGAATATGATTAGATATATTAACCCAAAGTTCTTCTGTTCCTATAGGTTCTGTTTTTATGCTTGCATTTGAAAAGAATTTCATGATGCTTATCACATTAGAATTTCTGATTAGTTTACCTCTGATGATAATTTCACCATGTTCATTCCATAGATAGTTCAGTTCTATCATTTTTTTGAGAATTTCTTTTATGTAAGGAATTTGTGCTTGTCTTATGTTGGATAAGATCTCAAGTATTGATATACCTGGTATTATTTCTTGTTTTTTTTCTGTAGGAGCAGAATACATGAAAGCCGAGTCTTTAGCTATATTTTGATTTGTGCTTAATATCTTATACGGTTTCACGTTATACATTCTTTGCGCTAATAATTCTTGTTGCCTTTCGAGAGCAGGATTTTTTTCTTGGTCAGTGTTTTTTTCATTAGCATGATTTTTTGCTGAAGATAATTTTTTGTAAGTTGCTAAAGGTATAACGATACTTTTTTTGAAGCTAGCCATAATATTAATTTTTTGCACCTGCCAATCCTCCTATTAAGGACACTGCTAAAGGGAGGAGAAGAGAGAGAAATCCACCTTTTTGTTTTAAAACTGCTTTCCTTTTTTTGTTATTCACACGTCTATTAATAAGATATCTTAAAGTGTTCTTGTATTTTTTTAACTTTGAATAAGACACTGAATTTAATTTAATGTTTCCTGTAAGAACATTAAAAATGCACTGACATATAGAATCTAAATCTTCTTTATCTGCATATTCTATTAACAAATCTCTTTTTCTTTTGTTTTTTGTGTTTCCTAACATTGTCAAAAAAGCTAATCTTTTGACTGATCTGATGTTTGCTGCTTTCTTCTTGATTTTTCTTTTTGGTTGTTTGCAGCTAGTTCTTTTTTTTCTTTTTGCTACAATTGATTTCTTTTTTATTGTTTTTTTGCCTTTTCTTTTAGAAACAGGCATTTTTTTCTTTAACGGTGGCATTCTTTCACACAAAAACTTTTATTTTTTTCATATATTTTATTCAATCTCATGAACTTTATGTTGGTTCATACATGTATAGTTGTTTCTGTTTTATGTTTTATTAGGTATATACACCTCTTGTCCTATGTCAAATATGTTGCTCCTAAATCTGTATTCTTGAGGAGTTTTTTGATGACCATCTATTAAAAGATAGGAATGTGGTTTCCTAGTTGCTTCATTAAAAATATTAACGAAAGTTTTATAATTTTTAGGCAACAGTTTTCTCCCTAATGTTAAAGGGACAGTTTGATCTAAAGGTGAATTAAAAATAACTAAATACGTCGCATTTCTATTAACAGTTTGCCTTTCTTTTCCTTCAGAATAATAATTTTGTGAAATATATATAACATTTATCGATTCATGATGACATGTTTGAGTGAAAAGTTTTCCTATTTCAGGATTATTTCCACATTCTTTCATTAAATCATCTAAAATAACAAGTCCATTAAGGTCAGGTTTTATATATTTATCAAAAGAAGAAGGAATACCGTTCAAAAATGTTATGCTTTTCCCCTCCATAAAGTCTTTTTTAGCAGGAGGGGTTTGACCATAACACCATATGACATAGTCTATTTTTTTTTCTATTATTCGCTCATTATTTTTTAAAAGATCATACACAAAAGTAGTTTTTCCACTGTTGCTTGGTCCTGCTATGATCATAGAAAATGGAATTCTAATACATGCATTGAAAACAGGGAATTCTATGTCTTCCATTTTTTATTTTCCTTTTATTTTGTTTAATTCTTCTTTATAAAAACTACCACTCAATATTTCATTATTTTTGTCTGTTAACACATAAGTAGCAGGCCATGTTCTAAGAACATATGCTATTTGAAAAATTTCTTCTTTCCAATGAGAAGAATACCCTCTTCTGAAAGCAGTCTTATATTTACTTATTCGTACTTTATCTCCTACTTTAAAAGGCAGTTTAATTCTTTTGCTGTACAAATATTTTCCGTATTGCTTTAACCATATTTTTTTTTCGTTTGATTTGGTTACTTCAGAAGGACTTATTCCTAATGTTCTATGTTTACTATGATTATAACTTTTAACTAAATCCTGTAGAACGTCTATATATCTCAGACTCTTTTTGAAAGAAAGATATTTATATATTTTGTCTTGTATGGTACGATTGAATCTTTCTACTATAGCACATTTAGTGTCTTGAGAAGTACTGAAAAATTTTATTTCATTTTCTTTTAAAAAATTTTGAAAAACACCTTTAAATTCGCTTCCTTCATCTAATTGTATTAAGTTGGGCTTAACATTGCTTTTTAACAAAATTTTTTTGAAGCCGTCTAGAGTGACATATGCAGTTTTGTTCACTAAAGGTTCAACATAAGCATAACGTGAAAAACAATCTATACAGGCTAATAAATATTTTATTCCATTGTTTTGATCTTTAAGGTTAAAAATACTTATTAAATCAATTTGCCATTGATCGTTTATGCCTTTCACTATTGTTTTTCTTCGAAGAAATTTATATATTATTTTCTTATGTGAAGTATAAGTTCTAGTGTTACGGAGAAAATTTAGCACGTCCTTTCTCGTTATATTTTCATCTATTTTTTTAGCTGCTTCATATAATTTTTTCACAGAAGAAAAAGATGAAGGATGAGAAGGAGTGAAATAAATTTTTTTCAAAATATTTTCTTTGTCCATGTTTGAAAAATATTTGCTTATGAACATGAAAATAGAACCATCTCAGAGTAGTAGGTGATATAATTTTTCATGAATGAACGACATCTTTTGCAACAGCATTCAGACAAAACATTTTTCACAACATTTTTAAATAAATGAATGACACAACTTTTTTCGTGCACGCGAAACAAAATGGAAATCCGATACGCGTCCATTCCAAGAAAAAAAAGGTAGAGACATATTAAGAGCACAAATTTCTCTTTCGAGATGTACTTTTTGCTGACACATAGGTTTTAAAATATATGTACCATAAAAAACTTGGCATTAGGGCAAGTTCCTCCATTGAGGTGTACTTTCTGCCAATGCATAAATTCACAGAATGGAGCATATTAGCACAGATTTTAACCCATTTTTACGCGTGAAAAAAGTCATCAAATGCAATGCAAGTTTCCGGATTTCCGTGAAAAAATGAAACAAAAAAATCTTTTTTGCCTTATAAAAGAAACATTATTCTATAGCATAAACATTAGTGTATATAGGAATAAACCCATCAGGTATTCTAGTTTTGTTTGTGTTAGTTCCTGTAGTTTTTTGTGCATGTTTTCTTACGTTTCCAGTTTTCTTCAACACAGTTTTACCTTTAGTGGAAGAAATAGTTTTCTGTTTTTTTCCTTTCTTGGCTTCTTTTTCTTCTTTCTCACTTTCTTCATCTTCTGTCATGCTAGTCCCTGCTTTTCTTTTATTTCTTTTTTTGCTTCGATTTTCATTTTCGTCTTCAGGCAAAGGAGAGGCTGTCAGGTTGTCTTTTCCTTCTGATTCTTCGGAGCTAGAGTTTTCTGTGTCGCTGATTTTTTCATCGATAATTAGCTTCAATTTATTTTGAGCAGACTTAGCTTTGTTCCTCATTTTTTCTTTGAGATATTGTGTATGGCATGAATTACATCTCAAATGATTTTCGTCAGCAGAAAAATAATGGAGAGAATGAAAAGGTTTATGACACCTTATGCATTCTTGAACCATGCTTTTTTGACATTTTTCACAATATTTTTTATCTTGAACTATTCTCCCTTTTCTTCCACAATATTCACACTTAACAGGCATTTTATGTATATTTTTATCTAATTCAAAACAAAGATACTTTGACCGTAGATATGTTGTAATCTTTTTTGCTGTAGCTCTTATCTCACTAAGGTTTTCAATCGCTGTCACTGTCACTAGAGGCTATGTTATCGTCGCTGCTGCTGTCGCTATGAGACTTTGATTTTTCTTTCTTTTTCTTAGTGTTCTTAGTCTTTCCAGGCTTTTCTTCTTCACTCATTTTTTTAATTTTATCTATTTTTTTATCTATTTTATTCCTTAGTTCAAAGAGTAAATCATATTCTTCTTTAAGGAGAGAAATACTTTTGTCTTTTACCATATCATGAAAATGTAAATATATTTTTCCTTTGAATTTATTTATGTCTATTCTTTTCCTTTTGCCAAAAGCTAAAGTAGGATATTTAGATGATTTACTCATTTTGTTTGTTTGCAGATAGTTTGCTATTGTATTTTTGTCTTTATCTCACAAACTTTTCTTCTTTTTGAATGAATATCTTCAAAAGGAATTTCTTTCATTTTTCTTTTTAAAGGGGGAATCTTATAATGACCATATGCGTAAGATTTAATTCCTCCTCTTCTCAAATATCTTTTATCTTCAAAAGGAGAAAGAGATATCTTTCTTTGAGACATAGTGTACACTTTGTGTTTTATGCTTCTTATGTTATCGAATTCTGCTTCTTTTATTCTATTTTGGACTAAAGTAAGCTTAAAGTCATTGTGCCTTATAGTTTCTATGCTACTTTTTTTGACTCCCTTTATTTTTTTCTCTTCTTCCCCCTTCTCAAACAAAATTGAATACATTTTTGGCCTGAGAGCAATAAATTCTTTTATTTTTTTCCCCCCTGCTTCATCTTTAAATTTACCTAAGACCTTTTTGTTCGTTTCATCATACAAAAAATGATCTTTAGGTAAATTAGAAAAATCAAAAAAATTATTTAGATCTTTTATTTTTTTAAGATAATTTGTATCTTTTATGTAATACACTAAAGAATCTGTGTCTGTATATAACAGTTGAATATGTACGTCTTTGAATTTAGGCAACATGATATTATAATGGAAATTAAACATCCATAGTTTAGATAACTCTAAAACAGAAAACCCAATGTAGATCGGTTTGTCTAGTAAAAGTTTTTCTTTGCTGCTTTGTATTCCTACAAGGTCCTTTTGAAATATATGAAGAGATTTAAAAGTAGGTTTTTTTATAAGATTTTCACTTTCTTTAGGGTCTGAAGTTAATTTCATGTTAGTTCTTTTCTTGACATTTTCCATTGTTTTACCAAATGCTGCATTATTTAATAACTTAAAGAATTCTTTTTCGAAAGCAGAGGTAGCCAAAGTTCGTTCTCTGTTATTGAACAAAATGTAAGATTTCATCCAATCTTTCTGATGAAAGCTTAAAACACGATGAATTTTATTTATCTTTAAACCTAATGCAAGGTATAATTTTAAATTACGATAATGCACTACATAATTTTTTTTGTCTTTTAAATTGCATATAAGCTTTTTTCCTCCTTTTTTATAGGACGTTTCAGTTTTTTTCAATATTTCTTTTGCATACGGAGATAATTCTTGTTCTTCTATTTCTATTTTTTGTGGAGCTAGAGGAAAATCGTTGTGCATGTCATGAAGACAGTCAGGGTAAGTTAAACTTACCTCCAGTATGTATCCTGTTTCATTATGATCTGAAATGCTTTCTATGTTTAGTTTTTGAATTTGATTTTGGGTTAGCCATTTGAAATTTGAGTGAGGCAAAAAATCTGCTAAACATTTGCCGTAAAGGTTATTGCAGTCTATGTAAAAGATGATTTCGTCGGAAAAATTAGCTTTCGCATACCTATGAGAAACATTAGTAATGCCACCCCTTATACCGCCTTCTATAAAATTATATATTTCGATGTCAGAAAGCAACTCTAGTTCAACTTCTGTATGTTTCAACATAGCTTGATAACTCAAACTAGGTGCCGTTAGAAAATGAGCAGGGTCTAAACCGTAATAACTTAAGGCCTTTTCTCTAAAAGATTCAAAAACATCACATAAAAGCAAAACGTCTATTTTCAAGTAGGCTTTCAAATAATCTTTTATGTTTCTACATTTTAATGCTTTAAACATATGAATAGCATGACAGTAATCGTCCTCAGTTATATTTTTTTTGGTTAAAGTAGAATAAAATTTGTCTATAGGCGGCAATTTTTTTTCTTTCAAAACAGACCAAGAATCAATGTAATCATAGCACATGACACCTTTTCTTATCATATAAGGAATCATCTTTTTGTTTGAAGTATGTTTTTTTGTTTGAACGAAATCTTTTAAACCTTTCTCTTGCAAAAGTTCAGCTAATTTTGAAAGGAACGTAGGTAAAAATTGGAAGGAATCTATAATTCTAAAATTTTCGAAACTTAAAGTAAGAAATTTTTCAGATGATTTAGCAATCACAGATATGGTGCTCTGGTTTATATATTTATATAATTTTTGGATGAGAAAATGAGTGTCATAATTCATGCTGTTGTGAATTATAATTGGTATCTTTAAATTGTCCATCCTAAGACTAGTGTAAGTAAGATTACATCTATTGCAAGCATAATTTAAATCTCTTCCTTTTCCTTCTTGTCCTATGTGAGCATGATCTAAAACTTTTCTTATACCTTTTTCGGTGAAAGATATCCCGCATATGTAACAATTTTTTTGCTTCACTATATGTGAAATATCGTCAGAAGACAAAGACAAAGGTTTTCTCTTATGATCTAAAATATACGAAATTTCAGCTCTTTTTTTATATAAGTAAGAAACAAATTTTTCTATAACATTTTTTCCTACGTATATAACAGGATCTTGACTGTATTTTTCATATTTAGAAATTAATATAGCTCCAAAGGCATTTAATTTGTGTTCTTTGGAGCAACACGATTTCCCTTTGTATATTTTGCTTATAGTGCGATTATAACATTCAAAATCTGCATATATCACAAAAGGACTTTTAACTTTAAATTTATGGTCAACGAATTTCAAGAAAGTCCCTTTCGGTGGAGTAGAATAACCCTGACCACTGTATACATTAGTTTTGCAATTGTTGTTAACGTGCATTTCATATTTTTTTTTTGAGCAAAATGATATCAAACATTTGTAACAAAAGTACCTAGTTTTTTTCCAAAAGAATGGTCTGATAAATTTATGTAAATTTCTGATAAGATAATAGTGATCATTAAATAACAATAAATCAATATGTCTTCCTTCAGTAAGGGGAGAAGAAAGGACTGAAATATACATAGGGAAAGGCTGAAATTCTTTTTTTTCAGATACTAAAAGGCCAAAGACATTTACAGTAAGATTATTTTTCTTTTCGAACTTTGGAATTTCACTCAATTTCACAGGAAAAGAAAGAAAAGAAAGGTTTAATTTTTCTAAAAAAATATCGTACGACTTAGCCAAGTTTGCATTGTGAGGAATTTTATGTAATCCTGCTAAAACAGAGTATACGAAGCATTTTTTGCCGCTTCCTTTTATATTAAGAACTGATTTTTTTCTTTGAATAATGCTTTCTTTCCCTTTTTTCTCACCTCCAAAAGGATTATATTTAAAAACAGAGAGGCGTAACACTTTTATTTCTCTTAAAAACCATCCTGACCCCATGTGCAAAAAAGCATCGAAAAAACCTAATATCACAGAAAAGGAATTTCTTATTAATTCCTCTACGTTATGAGAATCAAAGTTTACTTGAACAGGACTTTGGAACCATGGTTGAATTTCAAAATATTCATTGTTTTCTAGATTATATTTTCCTAACACTGTGCATAACGATAATTGAAATCTAACCCCCCCTTCTTTTTTTTTTTCTTCAAAATTAATTTTTTAATTTTTTTGGTCTGATTAAGTAAAAATAAATCAGGATCATATTTGTGAAGAGCAGGAGTTAAATCATATTCTACGATTAAATTTCTGAAAGCTTTACTTTTTTTCATTTCTTATAGGTCTAAAATGAAGAACTAAAAAAACTGTTCCATATTCAAATTGAACCAACTTTCCCACATCGTCACATATAGTTATTTCGATTTCTTGTATTTCACTTTTTTTTACCTTTTTATAGTACGGAGAGACAAAAACTTCCTTTATATCGTCTCCGAATTTTTCACTGCAACGAATAGTTCTCAATAAAGGAATTTGAAGATCGCCTACAATTTCATTTGCAACTATATCAGTATAAATATAAATATTAGAAGAAACGTGATGCAAATTAGGAACACCTCCCGCATGAAAATATTTATAATGTTTGTATCTTAAAGTAGTGCTCATTAAAATCTGAAAATCTAATAAACTATTCAATGGAAGCCCTGAAAAAGTTATAACGTCACTGTTTTCGATCTCAGCTTCGTTGTCTATTTCTTCAGATATATCCAATCTCAGTACATTACTTAAATATTTAGACATAACAACTTTGTCTCCTCTCCCTACCTTTAAAATGGGTTTTAAATTTTGCAGCTCAGTTTTCACATATGGTTCTCTACTTTTTCGAAAAAATTCATCGTCAGGGTATGCGTCTATTTTTTTCAAGGCTGCATTTATGCTTTTTATTAAACTATCTAAAGAAGTATAATTTCCATATGGAATTTTTTGCACGACATATCTTTTTTTTATTTCTATTTCATCTAATGAAGTTATTTTATTCACGTCTTGCTTTAACCTGAAATCTTTTCTTTCTACTACCAAAGTCCTATTTTTTTCTGGAATTTCTGGGAAATTATACCAGGAAACTGGTATGTTTACTTCTACTAATCCCACTTCCCATTCTCCTTGTAAAATTAAAATAGAAGGTAATTTAACCCAAAATTTGCTTGTTTTGTTTTCTCGAGAGGGATGAATAGTATAAGAAGGTAAATTAATGTAAAAAGGAGAAGAAACATTCATTTTAAAAATATATCTTATTTTTAAACAATAAAATCTTTTTTTGATAACTTTGAAAGTATTTCTTATCTCAGGGAAAAAAAACCACTGGTGGCTCATATGAACAGGATATTTTCTGTTAACTGAAGACCTCTAGTGAGCATTCCTAAAATTATCTTAAACTATACCATATTTAGCACTCTATAGACCTGTAGAGGCTAGGACTGACATTACTTTACTAGATCAGCGAAGACCTCTAGTGAGAGTCACTAAAACTATGTGCATGGTTTTACACTGAAGACTTCTGGTGGCTGATATAAATTATGTGCATGGTTTTACACTGAAGACCTCTGGTGGCTGATATAAATTATGTGCATGGTTTTACACTGAAGACCTCTGGTGGCTTATAGAAGGCATTTTCTACTTACTGAAGATCTCTAGTGAGCATTCCTAAAACTATCTTAAACTATACCATATTTAGCACTCTATAGACCTCTAGAGGCTAGGACTGACATTACTTTACTAGATCAGCGGAGACCTCTAGTGTGAGTCACTAAAACTATGTGCATGGTTTTACACTGAAGACCTCTGGTGGCTGATATAAATTATGTGCATGGTTTTACACTGAAGACCTCTGGTGGCTTATAGAAGGCATTTTCTGCTTACTGAAGACTTCTAGTGAGCATTCCTAAAACTATCTTAAACTATACCATATTTAGCACTCTATAGACCTCTAGAGGCTATGACTAATATTTCTTTACTAGATTAGCGAAAAGCTACTTTTGTGAGTTTGTTGCGAATCGTTCCCATACAAGCATTGTTACAATTAATTTTACCACAAATTGTATGTATGTAACAGGAATTAATTATGTGAAAATGAAACAAATTTAATTTTTAGCTCTCAGTGAACAGTTGACTCAACAGCAATTTTTAATGAACTCACAAAAGCAAATCTTTAGCTTTACCTTTAAAGCATTAATCGCAATGCTTTTCCTGCAAAGAATTCCCTGTAGTCTGCGTCAGAAAAGTTCATCTGATTTCGCTGCCTCCTTCATTTACTTTGTTACCTTATTCGTTGTCATATAACTTTGCTGCCTTATTGGTTAACTTCGTTGCCTTATTCGTTATACTGTATTACCTTAAGTTATTGTAGTTTTGTTTCTTTATTCTCAGAGACTTTTTGTAAGCTACTGCTGTATATGTTATAAAATATTTCATTTTTAAAATGTAACATAAGACAAAAATATTTGTTTCAAACTTTTTATTTCTTATCAAATAAACAAACTTTTGGTTTTTTTTTTTTGATTTAACAAGGAAGTGTCAGATGATTTTCTCATTAACCATAACAAACATTCATGACCAACCCGTGGTTTTTCATGTACCCATTCAATGGAACAGTAAGGACATTTTATTGTTTCAGTCCTATGATACAAATTTGATTTTTGAATAAAATCATCAAAACATTTTTGATGTACTGGCTTATTGCAACAAATCATATAAGCAATGTTTCTAGTTTTTGTAGAAATAATCATTTCAGTGTTGCATAATTTACAAAGCATGTATTCTAGTGACATTTTATGCAATCTTTGTCTTGTTTTATTTCTCAATTCTTTTGTTATTTCTGATAAAACATATTCACTAGGATCTAAAGTGTCATCATGTTTTCTTTTTTTAGGTTTCATTAATGTTTCTACATGATAAATATATGGGATTTCGAGTAAGTCACAAGCAAAATCCATCATAGTAAAATAAAAATGTTGATAAGGCATTAATATGCAACACATTTTAAGGACTCGCGGTAAAAGCATAATATTTGATAAAACTAAATTGCCTATTTCATCCTGCAAATAAAAAGACAGGAAATAATCAGCGAAATATACAAGCGCCTCTACTTTGATTTTTTTTAACCGTGGCAAAGAATCAAAATAAGACAAAGCCGAAATAATTTGTTCAGCTTCCTTGACTGACATATAAGGCTGGGAAGGAAAACTGACATCTATTATATCCTTTTCGTTGTCTTTGAAATGTATTCTACCTTCGAAATAAGAAATTCTAGTTTTTAATAGTTCATAATTAATTTTTATGATCATTTTTTTCCAAATCTTTTATCTAAAATTCAAATAATTTACTTTCACAAACTCAGGTTATCCTCTCTTAACTCGTAAATAGAGCAAAATGTAATATTCGGACAATATCTTTGTCCTTTGTGGTTGTTTTTTGTCAACAACCTAAACCTTAGGACATCTTAAAAATTGATCTTTTATTGTGATTATTATGTCAACAAACCACAACTTAGATATGGATCCCTGTGTGATTATTTTTGTTATGGATCCCTTGTTGCGATTATTTTCGTCAACAAATCACAACCAACACAAATGCAACATTAGGACATCTTAGATATATGAGTCCCTTGTTGTGATTATTTCTGTTGACAAACCAAACAATCAAAATAATTTGATATTAGTCCCTTTGTTGTAATTATTTTGTAGACAAACCACAACTGACACATATGTAATATCAGGACAACTTAAATATTAGTCCCTTCTAAATCCAACTTTGTGTTTAATCTCAAAAACATTTCTGAGAGTTCTAAATTCAGAATAACTCAGTAGAGGTCACAGTCAAGTTTCTAAAGCTAACAGAAAACTTTAGACAATTGAAACTTTCATAAAATTATAAGAAAGCTATTCTAAGACCACTAAATCCCAACTGACACAACAATTTTCAGTGATATTGAAAGCCTACCTAGCCTAAACTGATATAAATATCAAAATCTGACTGAGTACTTACCCTTAGAGACTATCACACTATTAAATCCAAAATAACGCAATATCCAATAAAAATGTTTCCATAGGCAGAGCCTTTTCTACAAAGGTGGGAGAAATGTTTATTGAGACCAATAAAGCTTAAGAAACTTAAACAATAAATACCTATCCTAAGTTAATAAAAATGTTTGACTGAGTATTTACTTTTAGAAACTCTCAAACTAGTAAATAAAACTGGCAAGATGCTATGAAAGCCTACCTAGCCTAAACTGATATAAATATTAAAGTCTGAATGAGTATTAGTTCTTAGAGACTCTCACTATTAAATCCAAAATAACACAATATCCAATGAAAATGTTTCTGCAGGCAGAGCCTTTTTTTACAAAGGTGAGAGAAAAGTTTTCTGAGACCATTGATGTCAAAGAAACTCAAGCAATAAATACCTAGCCTAAGCTGACAGAAATGTCCAACTGAGACTTTACTCTCAGACTAGTAAATTCAAAATAATGCAATATGTTATGAAAACCTCTCTAAAGTCAGGGGGAAACTGATAGCTCATCACAGCAATTGCAGGTGGGACCATAACCAATCTGTCCCTTTGCACCAGCATTATGTTTTGTGTTGGTTATGCTAGGAATCGAACCCAGTTACCTTCAAGGGCTGTGATTGGCTGTCAAAATTCGGTGTGCAGAAATCTTTCTGAAGCTAGGACAAATCAATTTTAAAAGTATAAAAACTTCAATGAACGCATGAAAATTCTTTTCTAAAACTGCTGAATTAAAACTAACACAGCAAAATTTAATTCCATACAAACCATCCCTAGCCTCAGCTTGAGAAAATAGCTAAGTCTAACGCTGTATTTGTTCTCAGAGAGTTTTTAATTCAGAATAACTAAGAAACTCTCAGACGTGTAAATTCAAAGCCAAAGCAAAGGATAAACGAGAGTTTTACCTGTTCTGCCTTCAACCAAAAATAGCCATAGGCTGGCTACAGCCAATCTGCTCAGCACAGTACAGGGGCGTACCTCTGGTAGCCCAAGCAGTGCACTGTCCAGAATAGTCTACCTCCTCCAGTACAGTGGCGTATCACCATGAAAGCCAAAGCAGTGGAGAAACTAGAGAGTTAGTTTTACTTGTTCCGCCTTCGACCAAAATAGCCATAGGCTGGCTACAGCCAATCTGCTCAGCACAGTACAGGGGCGTACCTCTGGTAGCCCAAGCAGTGCACTGTCCAGAATAGTCTACCTCCTCCAGTACAGTGGCGTATCACCATGAAAGCCAAAGCAGTGGAGAAACTAGAGAGTTAGTTTTACTTGTTCCGCCTTCGACCAAAATAGCCATAGGCTGGCTACAGCCAATCTGCTCAGCACAGTACAGGGGCGTACCTCTGGTAGCCCAAGCAGTGCACTGTCCAGAATAGTCTACCTCCTCCAGTACAGTGGCGTATCACCATGAAAGCCAAAGCAGTGGAGAAACTAGAGAGTTAGTTTTACCTGTTCTGCCTTCGACCAAAATAGCCATAGGCTGGCTACAGCCAATCTGCTCAGCACAGTACAGGGGCGTACCTCTGGTAGCCCAAGCAGTGCACTGTCCAGAATAGTCTACCTCCTCCAGTACAGTGGCGTATCACCATGAAAGCCAAAGCAGTGGAGAAACTAGAGAGTTAGTTTTACCTGTTCTGCCTTCGACCAAAATAGCCATAGGCTGGCTACAGCCAATCTGCTCAGCACAGTACAGGGGCGTACCTCTGGTAGCCCAAGCAGTGCACTGTCCAGAATAGTCTACCTCCTCCAGTACAGTGGCGTATCACCATGAAAGCCAAAGCAGTGGAGAAACTAGAGAGTTAGTTTTACCTGTTCCGCCTTCGACCAAAATAGCCATAGGCTGGCTACAGCCAATCTGCTCAGCACAGTACAGGGGCGTACCTCTGGTAGCCCAAGCAGTGCACTGTCCAGAATAGTCTACCTCCTCCAGTACAGTGGCGTATCACCATGAAAGCCAAAGCAGTGGAGAAACTAGAGAGTTAGTTTTACTTGTTCTGCCTTCGACCAAAATAGCCATAGGCTGGCTACAGCCAATCTGCTCAGCACAGTACAGGGGCGTACCTCTGGTAGCCCAAGCAGTGCACTGTCCAGAATAGTCTACCTCCTCCAGTACAGTGGCGTATCACCATGAAAGCCAAAGCAGTGGAGAAACTAGAGAGTTAGTTTTACCTGTTCTGCCTTCGACCAAAATAGCCATAGGCTGGCTACAGCCAATCTGCTCAGCACAGTACAGGGGCGTACCTCTGGTAGCCCAAGCAGTGCACTGTCCAGAATAGTCTACCTCCTCCAGTACAGTGGCGTATCACCATGAAAGCCAAAGCAGTGGAGAAACTAGAGAGTTAGTTTTACTTGTTCCGCCTTCGACCAAAATAGCCATAGGCTGGCTACAGCCAATCTGCTCAGCACAGTACAGGGGCGTACCTCTGGTAGCCCAAGCAGTGCACTGTCCAGAATAGTCTACCTCCTCCAGTACAGTGGCGTATCACCATGAAAGCCAAAGCAGTGGAGAAACTAGAGAGTTAGTTTTACTTGTTCCCCCTTCGACCAAAATAGCCATAGGCTGGCTACAGCCAATCTGCTCAGCACAGTACAGGGGCGTACCTCTGGTAGCCCAAGCAGTGCACTGTCCAGAATAGTCTACCTCCTCCAGTACAGTGGCGTATCACCATGAAAGCCAAAGCAGTGGAGAAACTAGAGAGTTAGTTTTACCTGTTCTGCCTTCAACCAAAATAGCCATAGGCTGGCTACAGCCAATCTGCTCAGCACAGTACAGGGGCGTACCTCTGGTAGCCCAAGCAGTGCACTGTCCAGAATAGTCTACCTCCTCCAGTACAGTGGCGTATCACCATGAAAGCCAAAGCAGTGGAGAAACTAGAGAGTTAGTTTTACTTGTTCCGCCTTCGACCAAAATAGCCATGGGCTGGCTACAGCCAATCTGCTCAGCACAGTACAGGAGCGTACCTCTGGTAGCCCAAGCAGTGCACTGTCCAGAATAGTCTACCTCCTCCAGTACAGTGGCGTATCACCATGAAAGCCAAAGCAGTGGAGAAACTAGAGAGTTAGTTTTACCTGTTCTGCCTTCAACCAAAATAGCCATGAGTGGCTACAGTCCATCTGCTCAGCACAGTACAGGAGGGTACCTCTGGTAGCCCAAGCAAAGCACTTTCCAGAAAAGTGACTTCAGCTTCAATGGCGTTATCCTGCTGACAAAAGACTTTATGTATTATCACACAATGCTCTCATTCATTATTATACACTATTCCTGTTTTAATCCAATCCCTCAATGACTAATCATATCAAACTCATAAGCTATTCAACTTTCCCATATTTCAGAGCCTCCCAGCCTCAGCTAGGAAAAACATTTAATTGCAACTCTGTATTCAATCTTAGAAACATTTTTGAAAGTTCTAAATTCAAAATAACTTAGTTGAGACCTTTGCTTCAGAAGGCCTTTCTTAGACTGCTAAATCCTAAACTAACACAACAATATTCAATAATATTAAGAGCCAACCTAGTCTAAGCTTATAGATGTAACAAAGTCCCACTGAGTACTTACCCTTAGAAACTTTGACATGATAGCACAGTATCCAATGAACACCTTTCTATTCTCAGAGGCATTTCTGTAAATGTGGCAGAAACCTAGCCTATGCTAAGAAAAATGCCCAATTGAGCATTTAGTATCGGAAACTTTCAAACTGTTAAATTCAAAGTAGCAAACATTTTTTGAAACTATCAAATCTAAAGAAAGTCATACAATAAATATCCAGCCTAAGCTTACAAAAATGCCCAACTGATTATTTACTCTCAAAACCTCTCAGGGCACTTAAATTAAAATAAAACAATATGGCATGAAAACTTCTCTAAGGCGAGAGAAATTTCTACAAAGGTGACAGAAACATTTTCTTAGATCATCAAATCCATGAAAAACTTAAGCAATAAATACCTAGCCTAAGCTTTCATAAATGTTCATGGAGTCCAACAGTTTAAAATCCAAAGTATCCAGACAGAAAACTTTCTAAGTCCAGCTTTGTATTTAACTCCAAGCCTCAAGCCTACAGTTAAGTCTAACTGAGAAAACCTTTCTAAGATATAAATTGTCCAAACAGAAACACTTCTAAAACTTCCTAAGTCAAAATATAGAAACAACTTTACCTTGCTGAAGTTTCCCTCTAGTGGTCAGGGTGAGACTGAGAGCCTGCGCCTTATATAGCTCTACTCAAAGTTCTAAAAATGAATTTTCACGAAATAAACATAATATGCTGTGGAGGACCAATGGCTGAGCAGAAGAGGTGGGACTCCTACCAAGAAAGACCAATCAAATTTCAGTCCAAAAATTTATAATCTAAAATCTTTCTCAGCTTATTCAAAGTAAATAAGTATCATAAAATAAATAGAAACTTTTCAAAGCAGAGAGAAAACCTCTCTGAGATTCAAAGTATCCAAACAAAAGCCTTTCTAAAACTTTCTAAGTCCAGCTCTGCATTTACACTTTTCTACACCCAGAGGCATTTTTGTAAAGGTGGCAGAAACCTAGCCTATGTTGAGAAAAATTTCCAAGTGAGCATTTACTATCGGAAACTTTCAAACTATTAAATTCAAAGTAGCAAACATTTTCTGAAACTATTAAATCTGAAGAAAGTCATACAATAAATACCCAGCCTAAGCTTACAAAAATGTCCAACTGATTATTTACTCTCAAAATCTCTCAGGGCACTTAAATTAAAATAAAACAATATGCCATGAAAACTTCTCTAAGGCGAGAGAAATGTCTACAAAGGTGACAGAAACATTTTCTTAGACCATCAAATCCATGAAAAACTTAAGCAATAAATACCTAGCCTAAGCTTTCATAAATGTTCATGGAGTCCAACAGTTTAAAATCCAAAGTATCCAGACAGAAAACTTTCTAAGTCCAGCTCTGCATTTACCTCCAAGCCCCAAGCCTACAGCTAAGTCTAACAGTTTGCTTTTACCTAACTTAATACCTATGCCTCAAACCTACAGCTAAGTCTAACAGAGAAAACTCCTCTGAGATCTAAAGCACCAAAAGCTTTTATCTATCAGAACATAGAAACAGACTCACTTTGCAAATGCTGCTCCCAAGTGCCTAATGCCCAAGTGCTCAGTGTCCATGTACCTTTTATAGGTCCAAAAGAGGAGGAGCCATATAATCTATGCAGAAGAGGCGGTGTCCATGTACCTTATATAGACCCAAAAGAGGAGGAGCCATGTAAGCTATGCAGAATAGGCGGGACTCCTTAGTACCCTTAACATAATATATGCATTACATCATGGAATTTTCCTGAAGCACACTTCCATCTGGTGAGATTCATAGGAACCATCCTGCAGCTCTCTGCACCTTTCAATGTAGCTTGTCTCTTTGAATGCTATAATAAAAAACTCGTGTGAGCAACTCATGAAACCAAAGCATACAGTGTACCATTATGCTACTCATCTTCCATCTGGTGGGATTCATAGGAACAATCCTGCAGCTCTCTGCACCTTTCCATAATACTTGTCTCTATAAGTATCATAATAAAAAACTCATGTGAGTTACTCATGAAAACAAAGCATACAGTGTATGCTATAACACTGTATAGTAATTTTTTATTACTATATTATAACTACGCAGTTCCTTTCAGCAATGGAATTTTCAATTACAAACTGCGCAATTTCTTTTCAGCTAGCTCATAGAGGTATAGGAAACATTGTTTTTGTTCCAAAATTTTCACTTTAGACCTTTATTCCATGCATCACAGTAGAATAGTCCCTATAGCTCTCTGTGCTGGATCATTGCTGAAGGGTTCCTACTCCACCCATCATCCCTGCTATATAAGCTATAGATGGCTACCATCTCCAATCTGTAATAATGTGTGCATGTATGTATTGTTAGAGTCTTTTAAAGTATCTCTACCTCTGTGTTATCCTATGTGCAAGACAGCATTGTTAGAGATATACAAACCTGTATGTGTGTCTATGTATCTCTGCTAGTCCTGTGTATTACTACTACTACATAGCCCTGCTCACACCAGTAACCTAGTTACACACGAGTGGCAGAGCTAGTGTTTACAGTAACAAAGTGAGTCCTCTGGCTGCAGCTGTCTGTGTTTCCCATTAGTACCAGGAGTATCCATACAGGAGGAGGAGGGACCTACCATGAAACCTCTGTCCTATCTATGATACTGCCCTCTTTGTAGGCATTATTAAAAAACTGTTATGAGTTACTCATGAGTTGCAATGCAGCTTATAGTGAGAAAAACGAGTGTAAACAAAATGCAGTCTTGGACTGCTTCTCACTTTGTCTATGGACCAATCAATGCAATTTCTTCTTGTACATGTTTAAGGGTATTAGACACACAATTCGTTTAATGTAATTGTGTGTCTATATCAAGCTTTTCTAGGAGAAAAGTTGAGTTTAGCTCCATTCACGTTTTGCATGATTCTGAGTTTGTTTACCAACCGATTTTCAAGCTGATTTTTTCTTCTTAAAGGACAACTCGGGGGCTACATTTTATTTTATATAGTCCAGCATCTATCTCTAGTCCTTGTATGTTAAAATGACTAAAACGGCAAAATACAAGTATCAAAATGCACTGCATTAATAGATTGAAGTAAATTTCAGTCCAAAAATTTATAATCTAAAATTTGTCTCAGCAAATTCAAAGTAATTAAGTATCATAAAAGAAAAAGAAACTTTCCAAAGCAGAGAGAAAACCTCTCTGAGATCCAAAGTATCCAAACAGAAGCCTTTCTAAAACTTTCTAAGTCCAGCTCTGCATCAACATAATATATTCTCTTCCTTATAAGGCGTAAAAAGTAAGACGTAGAAAACCATATACGGCATAACATATCAACATAATATATTCTCTTCCTTATAAGGCGTAAAAAGTAAGATGTAGAAAACCATATACGGCATAACATATCAACATAATATATTCTCTTCCTTATAAGGCGTAAAAAGTAAGACGTAGAAAACCATATACGGCATAACATATGCAGAACGTAACTCATGCTGCTCCTCTCCTTCTCACACAAACATACTAACACACATACACAGCAGGCTTGGAACCGTGTGACTCAGTGACATAGCCACCATGGAGCTACTATTTACAGTGCACCTTTTTACCACAGATAAAAAGTCAGGTTAAAAAATAACTACGCAGTGCCTTATTCTAACCTAACTGCGCAATAAGAATAAGATTTTCCCACCCTGTTTTTGTCAAGTATATTAGCATAATACATGCATTCTTACTGCGTAGTTCCTGTTTTTGTAAGGCATATTAACATAATACATGTATTTACACTGCGTATTTCCTGTTTTTGTCAGGTATATTAGCATAATACATGCATTCTTACTGCGTAGTTCCTGTTTTTGTCAGGCATATTAACATAATACATGTATTTACACTGCGTAGTTCCTATTTTTATAAGCTATATTAACATAATACATGTATTGTCTTTGCGTAGTAGATGGACATTTTACTTAAGACGTAAAAGCTAACTGGTTTCATCCAGATAACAAGTGGTCTAGTAAAAACACAGCTAGCTCGTTTTTAGCTCTACACAGTAAAAACTGGATAGTCTATCCCTTATGGTTGCAGGCTAAACAATGACGGTTACAATGTATCAAATCAAACGGACTAGCAAATCATATTTGAATGCTAATACATAAACAGCAAACTATAGCTAGCCTTTTACAGTGAGCAGCTAAAACTCTGTATAAGCTGCTCACTGCAACTATATAGCGAGCACTTCATTTTGATATGTGTATGGCCACAACCCATATCTAAAAAGTCAAGAGAGTAACTCATGCCGCTCCTCTCCTTCTCACACAAACATACTAACACCCCTACACAGCCAACATAGAAAGCTAGATGAGAAACATAAATGGGACCGTTATGTCAAATACTCATGTATAGGTCAGGCTCTGTATGTAAGCCTGTTCCATGCATAGGTCTGGGTGAAAAGGTTCTCAATGTTATATAAACCGATCAACCTTGAGTAAAAGCTCTACCCATCTCTCTCTTAGGCTTTACCTGACTCTCTTAGTCTTCGCAGGTCTCCCTCTCAAGCTTTGCCCTTAGGGGAAACAGCCTCCTCAGTGTGTATCAATATTTAATATAATTCACATTTTAGATTGTAACATGTACTTTTCCCTTTTGCCCATGGCTTTATTATAAGCTGCTCGCTATAGTTGCTCTAAACACTTCATTTTAAAACAGAGCATTGTGATAACACTATAATTACATAGTGAGCAGCTTAAATCCCTTCTGCTCATAACTTTATTATAAGCTGCTCACTGTGATGGGATTGTGATTGCACTTCATTTTAGAGCAGAGCATCATGATGATACTGGTACTGCATGTCATCCCATCTGGAGGGACATATAAGAACTATCTTAAATCCCTTTTGCCTATCATTTAAGAGCAAAGCATCATGATGACACTGCTGCTACACGTCCTCCCATCTGGAGGGATCTATAAGAACTATAACTACATAGATAGCTCTCCCATCTGGAGGCATTTAAAAGAACTAATTAAAAGCACAAGGAGATGTTAATCTAAATTATATATATATATATATATATATATATATATATGTGTATAAATATATATATCTATAAACGATCTCTTTTATAGATATATTTATAGATGACCTCTTTTATAAATAATCTAAATATATCTATAAACAACCTCTTTTATAAATAATCTAAATATATCTATAAACGACCTCTTTTATAGATAAATTAAATATATCTATAAACGACCTCTTTTATAAATAATCTAAATATATCTATAAACGACCTCTTTTATAGATAAATTAAATATATCTATAAACGACCTCTTTTATAAATAATCTAAAAATAGGAGGTCTTCTCTGGATAATCCAAATATGATGGTCTTTTCTGGATAATATTCAGAAAAGACCATCTATTATACTACTACTGTATCCAGAACCATCGCTCATGCAATTCAATACAAATAGACTTATACCCCCACCTTGGCTTTTGGCCCACAATGTGTGTTAATTACCTACATGTTATACAGGTTATTAACTCAGGTATTAAAAGTCTATACCATAAAATTTATGTTCAAGGAATAAATTTTATTATCCCAAATCTCATGTATAAGCATATAACATTTTATCAATACAATGTTTATAAATAAACCTTTTATTCAAACAATATACAGTTCTTCTTATCAGGTTATGTAGTAATGCGTTTCATATGCGTTGTATAGACGTATCTGAGGGCATTGCTGCCACCTGCCGGAAGCAACTCCCACTTCCGGTCGTGACACAACAAAATTCTACCTGTCACTTTCTCCATTCAACTGTAAGGGTTAGGATGTTTTTCCCACCCCCCACTCCATATGTTATACTATTAATTATTAGGTTATCTCATACTGTATCTGTGATACTATTTTAACTTATCATTTCATCTATTTATTTAACTTACTAGTCAGGCCATAAATAAAGGCCCACAATGTGTGTTAATTACCTACATGTTATACAGGTTATTAACTCAGGTATTAAAAGTCTATACCATAAAATTTATGTTCAAGGAATAAATTTTATTATCCCAAATCTCATGTATAAGCATATAACATTTTATCAATACAATGTTTATAAATAAACCTTTTATTCAAACAATATACAGTTCTTCTTATCAGGTTATGTAGTAATGCAACAAAATGGATGGCATGATGGGGTAATGGGAAGGGTATCTATTTGTAAGTAATGACTCAATTATATTGCAAGGGCTGCATCCTATGCCCCTACAGGGTCGATAGAGGGTTTTATGGTACCTAGCCTTAGCCTTCTGTGCTTCAATGCACAATTTTAGTAAGTCTAGGCGCAGAGGCATCATCTATTCTAGGAGGGAGAACTCCGGGGGAGAACTCTGAAGATGCCTAAAGAAGAAGGGACCAATGAATAATGGACAAGTTGTGGCGTTGATTGGATTAAGCATGTGATAATTTTTTAAACAAGTACTATAGTTTAAAGGGGTGCGTTCGCACACGATTTTCGCCTCCTATAGGGAGGGGGGGATGTAAAAAAAAATTGACCCTCGGAATTTGCGTGCAAACCCACCAACCACCCCATTAAAAAATGATCACTCCCTAAGTGAAATATAAAATCCAGTCCATTTGATTATTTGCAGAGCCATTTCTCCTTTTCGGGAATGGTTACTTTTTAAGTTTTTTGTTGTTGATAATAATAGCTTTTATTGACAACAAAAGTGAGGTCATTGCTGACCTTTGTTTAATAAGGTTGGGGGGGGGGGGCGAGAAAAAATGTCACTCCTTTTCAGCGAAAGAGCCGACACATTACTGTAGAATGAAATTGAAAAATTTGTCAGCAGGCAGTGCTTTCCCCAAATTATTTGGCAAATAGCTGTTGATTAAAAAAAAGGGGAAAAAATAACACCCCATAGATTTAAGTACCGGGTAGCTATCTTCACCATAGCCATTGGTCAGGTTGATTACTAGTAAGAGACCGGGGATTATAATATTTGGGTGAGATGAACAATTTCGAAAAAGGTACCGGGGTAAGTATCTGGCCATAGCCCAACAGCTAGGCCTACCTCTGTGGGGTCAAATGTGCGGATGATGTGGCAAGTGTCATTGTATGGGTTTTAAACATGCCACGCCCCCTTTTCTTTTACGATCACATGTCTCTCCTCTGACTCCAGCCTCTGTCACCTCCTCCCTACAGATGTATCTAGGAAACTTTTTTTTTTTTACTTTCTTTGAGAGACAATGTAGGTTAATAAATAATTCCAAGCCTATACGATGACATGACAACTCAAAAAAAAGTGAGACCCCTAGGATCACAGGCTGCCACATGGATCATGCCCGGCCTCTGCCCAGCGTTCACCTTTGACCTCACGTGGGTCGTGAAAGTTGAATTCATACGCCGATAGCTGTTTTTCCGGAAATGTGCTTTTTTCAAGTTAAGAGTGCAAATACATAAATGAATCATCGAATAGTGATTTGATGACTTCTTCCATTGATTTTTTGATGCATTCAAGAAAGATTTACAATTTATTTTGTCGACGGTGACAGAACTATATTTCTGTAGGTGCCGAGAGGAGATAGTAGAGGATCAGTCATTGGTCTAAATCTGTGGACGTCACAGATTTAGACCAATCATATAAGACGTAGGAAGGTCGGCGCAAGAATATAAACCAGGGTGTAAAGAGGCCGTCTTCTTGTTTTGTCCGAGGTAAGGAATGGACGCAAATCTCTGAATCCACTTCCATTTCATTTGGAATTTCTTTGATATATTAATATCCTATCATTTGTTTTGCAGAGAGAACAAAACACGTTGGAGCGAGAGGATCTCACGCTTCAATTTTAGGACGGACCTTACCGGATACAGTACTGTAAGTACGGATTGTTTTGACTACTTTGCCATGTGTTGTCGTGTCTTCAGAGGCCATTTTGAGCAATGGGGACCCTCCAGGGGGACCAACCCACAAGAAAATCTCAACTCCCAAACAACCCTATCCGATTATTATTTACCATCACATTAATTCGGGGTAGATATTTAGACAGGTAGTCATATGTAAGCGATCGTAGGTGGGCAGAGTAATCAATAAACAGTCAATGCGGCGACCATATGGACCAGCAACGCAGTTGAGTCTCGGTTCAGGGGCACTTGCTGGCAAGTTGTCGCCACGTCGACAGCTCTGTTGAGGCCGGGGTGACGGGTCCGAACCGGCCGGTGTGCCTTATTTGCCCAAGTGACAACACCTCACACCCTCCTCTCCAAAACACAGACTACATATACCAAGAAAGGCCTCACAGTCGTCTTCTGTATGCTATAAGATGTAACAATTATAAATAAACACAAGTTTTGTGGTCAGTTTTTTTTTTGGCCTCGCCAAACTCGCTTTGGCCAGTTTGGGTCTTTGGGGACTAGGCTCACTAGCCTAGTTGTTTACATCCGATTGGCCTTTGCCAGCTTTGGTTAGGTTTGACCTGTTCCATTTCAGGGCTGACTCACATGCTCGTTTCAGGCACATGACTGTTAGTATATACCATACTGAGTTGACATTTTAACGGAATGAGTACTCAGTTGGTTGGACCTGAGTTGTTTTTATTTATTAAATGTGAAAATGTGGGCGTTGTCATTGTACAATACACGTTGTCCTCAGGTATTATCCTCAGGGCCAGGTCAGACACACAGTTGAGTGGCTTCACTCAACACGTCGCCAAAGGGAAAGTTGGTCATGCCAGGATTCACAACTTGATATACATGTGTCTCCTCATGAAGGTGGACACAAAAAAGGGAATATAATTGCATAGTAATGATATTGGGCTTGGCTACAGTTACCGGTGTAGACGCATTACATTTTACTATCTACAGAGTCACCGGTACCGGGTATATCATTGATTAGAATTAAAGAGACAATTTAGAGCAACTTTATTATTATACCAGTCTGTGTGTACTGTAGGCACTTACCTATTTTACAACCTTTATTCTTTTAATTTTATCTATTGGCCAATAGAAAGAGCTAGTGAAAAGAAGGTGATTTGTCTTTTAAATGTAGTCTTTATGTCAATTTAAAGGGGAATTATGACTGGCCAAATTGAACCTATAATTCTGTCATAGTTAAGAGTTTAAATAGGGTCCAAATTTGTGGTCAAGCTTTTGAGAGGCTTATTTAGACTCCCCCCCCCCCCCCCCCCCCATTTTAGCGGTCAACGAGAACCACGGCAGAATTGTGGGGTCCTTTCTGAGAGTTTGAATGGTCATAATTTCCCTTTAAATTGACAAAGACTTCATTCAAAAAGCAGATCCCCTTCTTTTTATCATACCGGCCCATTGGAAAAACACATATAATACATAGGATATAGTATTGGAAAACAGGGAACTCCCTAACATTGGGAAGCTGGATTGAATCTCTGAGTGACCCACACATCACAATTTTGGGGCTGTCTGTCAAACATCTGGGGGCCCTTTAGAAAAAATAAATCTTAACATTTTCTAGACCATTTTTAACCAGAGAATGCATGCAACCCATTCTTTTTTATGTGCTATGCCATCTTCATATCATGAAAAGCATTTAAATTTTTGGTTCAACTTAGGTGTGGAGAATGGTTTTGTTCTCTGTTCCTGATCTTAAATTAAAAATATGCATCCAATAGATCTCTTCAAACCCTTTAGAGTGGTACCTTGGTTATACCGATACTCCTATGATTAGCTTCAAAATCAATTTGGAAAGACAAGTGAGGTTACAGCTGTGGCTGATCACAACTTTCACACCTGCACTACCAGACCCGCACACAGCAGATACCGTAATCTCCCGCCTATTAGGCGCGTCTTATACGTGAATCAAAAGTCTACTGCACCTTATAGAGCCTTCCAAAAGAGGGGGTGCGTCTTATAGGCGGGGTACTTTTACTATAGAAAAGTACTAAACCCTTGAAAATCAAGCCCCTGGGGGGGGTTATTATTTCTTCTGAACTCAGGGTACGCCTTATACGTGAGGTGCGCCTTATACGCGGGAGATTACGGTAGGTCAGTGTCTATGTACTGCTACCCCGTTAGCCTCGACCAGTGGCTATTGATACCAGTTCAATAGCCTGGGATCGCCTCTACATTTCACGAGATGTGTATTCCAGTTAATTGTTTTATTATCATCTTTGCTTTAGATAAGAATTTCTTTGTAGTGGGATGGGTATTGGGCTTGTCCTGGCTGAATAGTGTGCAATACACAAATTTGCACCACCAAGCTAGTGCAAATCTCAAGTTACGGTATGACTCCAGCCCGTAGTGTCTTGGGCTGGATGGGACAAGCTTGCTAACCCACAGGCTTAGGGCTACTACTCATGTATACTGCTCCTCATAGATAGGAGATACATATCTTATCTTGAACCTAAACCACTGGACTTTGTCTTTGGTTCACCCTTTGTGTTCATCTCAAATAGACCTTTGTTTTGCTTGGTGTAACTGTAAGTTTAAGTTGTAACTTTTATTACTCTGTACTGCACCTAGTTGCTGCTCTGTTGAATCAGGTCTTAGTTTGACACATAGTGGGCAGCTTAGTGCTTTGTACTATGTACCACGTTCTATGTACTATATCCTACCCTGGTAGCACACAAAAAAAAACGTATAGCTTATAAAAAACAAAACAATTGAAATATTTTACAAATGTACCATTTTAATTAATATTGCATATTTTTTTTTAAATTGCATATTTTTTTAAAAAATTAATATTGCTTCCTTGTGAGGCTGCCATTGTTTGATATGGTACCTGGCGACATGAACACTGATAACAGCCGGCATGGCATAATAGGGACCAGTTCTTATACAAGATACCGGTACCGAAAAATGTCTTCAGTGAAGAGAGGGAATTGTCAGATAATGGATGATATTTCATTCGGCTTGCTTCCTATAGATCAAGCGATGAAAGCGACTTTCATAAAGAAGGACGAATTAGACATAGATAAGAATAAATGTTGATACCGGTTAAGAACAAATCGAGGATAGTTTTGTAACACTAGAATGTGCAAGGTCAGTGTGTGTTAAATACGTGTGTGACATGGTGAGCACCACATGGTGCACACCCTTAAATCAATTCTGAGGCCCTCTGCCCACATGGACAGTTACATTTTGTGTCTATTAGCAGGTGTAGACCAAACCCAGACAGTGACACAATGTGGTCTGTGTCGATAAGCGACATGTTGACTTTTGTAAACCAGGTTTTGCATTTGTAGATGATGTAAAACCTGGTATTTAAACTGCAGTTGTATTTATAAGTAACACTGCGAGTGTGTGAGTAAGCTATAAGCGACACATGGGAACATGGCAATTGTAATGAAGAAAGTTTAGAAACCCCCCTCATATAAGCTGCACCCTCACTTTTGAGACATATAAGCCAAAGAAGGCATCATAGCAAGTAACTCAATTGCGCTGCATTGATGCATCATAAATTTGGTGAATGCGAACAGGTTAGGCCACACCAAAAAAGAAGTTGATCTACGGATTTTGGTTTTGAAATTTTTTTCAAAAAAAAAAAAAAATTTGTATTTCCGAAAATATGGAAAGGGCTACGTAGACCAGCTTATTTTTTGGTGTGGCCTTACACACAGGAGTTTTACAGTTCAGATACCAGGCTGTCGCACAGCAAAATGTGGTCCAGTACACAGGGTACAAAGAATGTTTCATGTGGCTTAATGGATAAATTTTTCGCAATTTTATGATCATGAGACTGGATAATACATGCCCCTATGTACTGTCATCTTCATCTGACATATCCCAATAACATACAAAGGTAGTGAAGATTTTATGCAATATACTGTGATGTCACATCGATATATATTTTGTATTTGATCTTGAATTTACAAATTATACTGTTGTATCTATCTCTCTTGTAAAAGCACCCAAACAATGCCATATTTGACTTAATAAGCACACTCTCTTATCCCACGGACTTTTATGAATGAAAAGTTAATTTATCATCAAACTATTTGAGTGAATCAAACTTCTAGCTAGTAAAAATGATTTTATGATTTTATTCCTTATAGATTCAGGGAGGTGAAATGAAAGAATTACCTTCCCCATACAAAAGTATCCACCTATATTTTCCCCATTGCTAAAATAATGTCTCCTTTGTTCCAGAAGTACTGTACGACTTGGACCCCAACACCGACTATGAGTTCGGAAATAGCGGCCAACAGCTCGGCACCAGCCGTGGCGGGGGAAGTGCCTGTTACCGTGGATGATGAGGCTTACGAGCCGACATACGCGGAGGCCTTCCCGCCGCTTCCCCTGTCTGAGGCTGACCCGCCCGCTGACCCGTCCCGTGCTGTCGCGTCTACGGTGTCCAACCACTGGGCCAACAACAAGTTTGCCATGCGAACCTCCACAGTCACACAGGTAAGGTATTCTAGAGTTAGTTTTCAAGATCAATTGTCAAATGTTGATTACTGCATCATGACATTTCATAATCTAACCTGCTATCAAAACATGTGATATACCAACATTATTCTTCCCTGCCATTGCAGGTCTTCTGTGTGCCAATGGAGGAGCGCCGGTTCAAGGAAATGAAGGAGGATGGGTTTGGGGAGGCAGGGCAGGACCAGGCAAAGACCTGCAGCGACATTATGGCAAAGACCCACGGTGTGTCCATTGAAATGAGCTCGGCTAAAGACAAGTCTCTAACCATTGTGCTGACTGGACGTGCTGATGCCGTCATGAGGGCCCGTAAACTGGTCACCCAACAACTTCAAACTCAGGTGAGTTATATCCTATAATTTAAAAAAATCTAATAGTCTTTGCCTGTTGTTGTCTTGATGGATGAATGCATTATACTTACTCAGCTGCATACATGCATTACAACGATAAATAGACGTAATATAGTAATGTAGCTGTTAAAGGGTTAATGGATATCTATTGGATTGTAAATATTCCAAATCTCCCATTATTAGTTAGGAGTTTAGCTAACAGTCACTATTATATCATATTAGATCATTTTTCCTTTGTCTCCGACAGAGGCGGGCCTCCCCAGCCCCAGGCCATCTTTAAAAGGGGTCTATGTCTTGCTTTTCTATCCTCTCTGAGTGTGGGTGGTGTCCATATGCGCGGGCACTGGCACATATTCGTTCCTTGAATCTCCTCTTTCCTGTCCCCTCTTTCTTACATATGTCTGTTGTCCATATGCACGGGCACAGGCACATGTATTCCTTTGTCACGTGATGTCTAATGTACTTTTTCCGCCATGAATATGACCTTAGCTGTCGGCTTGGCGTTAAACAACCATTACTCACTCACTCACTCTCCGACAGAGGAACTTAAAACTCAACGAGTTATAGCAAGTGAGTTTTCGCGGCTCTATCCTGGGCCAAAAATGTTCCAGTTGTGCTGGTTCGGATCGCATGCCCATCACGGCCATCGTCCGCGGGCGTGGTGGTACTAGATGCGTGTTCGGATCCCATGCCCACCACGGCCATCGTCCACGGCCGTGGTGGGCATGGTTGTACTAGATGCGGCTTCGAATCCCATGCCCACCAGGGCCGTTGTCCGCGGCCGTGGTGGGCATGGTGGTACATGATTGTCAGTCCCGTAGCCACTGGCACTAATTTATGAAGGTCTTGGGTATGTACTGGGTATATCATTTCCAGAATGCCACAAATAATGTGTGAACAGATGCAGATCTTTAACATTTTATTATTGTTATTTTTCTCTGTTTGAATATTCCCTCATGATTTTAGCATCTAAGAGAATGAAAACAAATCATCACATTATTCAAACAAAGTTTCAAACTCTTTCTTTTTAGTTATCTAAGTTCATGTCTGCATTGAATTATTAGACCCGAGGTTCGACCTCGGCTCTAATATAGGTTTAGTCACCTTTTCGCCTAACTTTTTTTTACTGAAAAGGGTAATGTGGTCCATGAATCGACCCTTGCAAAATGGTATGGAATAATTTGTAAATTGTATTGGTATCATATACATTGTAGGACTATTTATGGTAGGTCTACCCATGCCACAAGTGGATTGCCTGCACGCTCCCTACACTACAGTAGGGCCTAAGCTGTGTGTTTAGGAATAGCCGTGAAAGCTGGTTGGTGTCGCCTGCTCAGGGGGTGGATGGTGGTGGAACAACTGTGGGTGTGGGAGTGAGGGAGAGGGGGTGGGTGGTCCTAGTCCCACCTGTATGTCCCCCCCCCCCCCACACACCCACACCTCCCAATCACCTCGTAATAGGTGTGTAATGGTTCGAGTTTTTATATAACTTCGGTTGAGTTCGAGATATGTCAATATCAAGTAAAACCAGACAAGTAAGCTCGGGTTAGTGCAATCGGCACATGTTTATTCAGTATTTACATAGGTTCGAATCGTTGCTATAAACATAGCTCAGTGCTCAATAGGTGTTGCTCTGGCCGTAGCCAGAAGCCAACTGAACTCCTTACGCGGTCCCAGGTAGGAACTGGAACAGTGACAACCAGTGCTGCCATCACCCCATAGTGGCCAGAGATTGAAGCGACCTCTGGTCCTACCGGTGTTAACCGCACCGACTGACCTCGAATAAGGAGCTAAAACCATATAAGACACTCGACGAGCCTGTACAGGTGTATGTTAGTTCTCTAAGTCTACAATTGTGTTAGTATGAGTCTACACTGTCTCAGGTCGGCATGATGCATGAATGTAGCCCTATACTACTGCTCTGCACTGTACAGTATGAATTGACCATTGTCCATTGCTGTAGATTGGTTTGAATATATGATTGAAAATCGCATTGAAATTTACATTAACACCTCGGGTCTTTTAAGTCATAACCTACTCCATCTTATAAGAATTGCATAATGCCGCCACCTGGTGTAAATCATATAAACCATAAGAAGGTCTTATACCTGTAAATGATACTAAACCTGTAACTCTCTTTTAGATTACATTTTAATTGTTCCATTAGGCCCTACATACCTTAGGACGTTAAACAAGTCAATCAATCAATCAATGGAAATGCTCCACTTACATTTGGATGCAGAGACAAGGGCTAGAGCTTGCTCTACATCCTCGGACTTGTGTTGACATGTTCTTCTACCGGTTTGGATAAGCAACAACGAATTAAAGCAGTTTATATTTTGCCTGGTAGAGGACAGTGTGTGCTACACCACAGAAGGGCTACATAGTGCATTAATGTATGATGCTAACCTAAGGGGTTGATACAATGCTGACGAGCTGACATGACCCTCAAATGAGATTTAGATAGCAACATAATATAAATAAAATTTTGTTACTTTGGTCTCCAGGCACGTGTCCAGGTTAAGATTCCCAAGGAGCACCACCGTCACATTCTGGGTGCTAAGGGACAGCGCCTCGCTGCCCTGGAACTGGAAACTGCCACCAAGATCAGCATCCCTCGAACCGAGGAGGACTCTGACTACATCACCATCAGCGGCACCAAGGAAGGCATTGAGAAGTCACGGCACGAGATCCAACTCATCTCAGATGAGCAGGTGCGTATTGTTAGGCAACTTTAAAGGATGCAGCAATACTGTGATGGTGATGCTGCCTTGTCACCACATTATCTTGATGAATAGGCGTTGTATTGGTTTTGTACTGTTAGTGTGTTGAGTGAATATAGCCCTGAAGAGTTACTTGCTAAGGCTACTTTCATCCATGATGATGCAAAATCGGCATAACAACAAACCAAAAAAAAAAAAGAAAATTTACAAAAATGAATGATTTTCCTCAAGTACCATTGTTAACTTTCTGTTTTCAGGCTAAGCTGGCGTTTGTGCGTATGAACATCGAAAAGATCTACCATCCATTCATCTGTGGACCCAACAATGACAACACTAAGAACCTAATGAAGCAGACCGGTGTGCGCATCTCTGTGCCTCCACCCTCTGTCGACAAGGACGAGATCGTGGTTGCTGGCGAGAAGGAGGGTGTGCATGCTGCAACTCAAGCCATCGAGAAGATCTATGAGGAGAAGGTTCGTTCACTGACAGATTCTACCAGAGATCAAAATAAGTTGACTTGAAAGTATTTATATGTATGATATTTATGAGTATAAAAACTGTGTGAACAATGATTAACGCAGTTGTCAAAATAAAAAGTTGAAATAATTCAAAGTATGTTTATCTTCTCTTTTCTTGACCAACAGAAGAAGAAGTGTCAGACAGTGTCTGTGGAGGTGCACAAATCACAGCACAAGTACGTCATTGGACCCCGTGGTACCAACCTGAATGACATCCTAGAGAAGACGGGGGTGTCAGTAGAGGTCCCACCATCAGACAGTACGTCGGAAACCATCACACTTCGCGGCGAACAAGAGAAACTTGGATCAGCTCTCACCGAAGTCTACTCCAAGGCTAACAGCGTCGTTATCGGAAAAGTGGAGGCACCTGCCTGGCTACATCGTTTCATCATTGGCAAGAAGGGCACCCATATCAAAATGATAACCACCGAGTTCCCCAAGGTAAGGATAAGTCAATACTACATGTTCTTTACATTCAATCAGAAGATACAGTAGTATTTCATGATTTATCGAGTTTGTACTTCATGCTTGAATATAGACCTAGAATTGTGGAGATTGTCATTGCAATGAATACAAATGACATTGAACATTATTTCATGGGCAAATATTTTGGTTCTCGGGCCACCCAGACCTTCAGATATATAGCAATGAATGGTCAAATAGTCTACATGCCAAAGGGCTCATTTCAAGGGAAATCTGGGAGGGGGGGGGAACGCGGGTCCAAAATTGAGTCATTTGGCCAATATAAGTTTTTACTCGTGTTTCACTATGTTTACTATAAAACGTGGAATGTTATACAGGTGCACATTGAGTTCCGTGAAGGTCAAGAGAAGATTGAGTTGGAGGGACCCCCAGAGGATGTGGAAGCGGTACGTGAGCGGCTCGAGAAGACAACCCGTGAACTCCTCTCCCGTATGTCCTATGCTGAGCTGACTGTTGACCAAAAGTACCATAAACACGTTATTGGACGGGCGGGTGTGAACGGTAAGGTTCAGCATTGTACTTCTAGGTGTTAGGTTTTAATTTGTCTTTTAGACAGTAATATCAAGTTTTCAAAGGGATGATATCTATCTACTTTAGTACTTTGGATATAAAGGTTGTAGATGTGGTTAAGAGAAAAACTAAATTACAAAACTTTTGATCTTTAAGTCAAAGCTTGGAGGTTCCTGAATACTTTTGTTGAACATAGTAATATCATATTGAGCTTTATAAACCCGTGGTGCTCCTTGTGTTATTTCACAATTGCAATAGCGTTTTTGGTATGAATTTATGGTACCCCTGTAACCCCGTTGCATAATTACAGAGATGCCACTTTTCCTAACTTTTTAGCAATTCCGAATTTCTGGCGTTCATGCCTATAGGTATTTCCTATATTAAATTGAAAAAATTAGGAGGATTTCCGAATTTTTGGGGATCAGTGAGTGGCATCCCTGTAATTAAGACCGGCGCTTATTCAAGGCCCGGTGCTTATAGAAGCCAATATAATAGCTTTACTCTTTTAACCCCATAATGGTATTGTGAAGGCTCTCCTTGTACTGACCATATGATATATATTTACAGTGGCCCGCATAAAGGAAAGCACTGGAGTATCGATCAGGATTCCCCCGGACAACGAGAACAGTAATATTATCCGCATTGAGGGTAGCCCCGAAGGTGTGGCCCAGGCCAAACAGGAGCTCACCGATATGGTGCAGAAAATGGTGCGTACAAATATCACCTTTGATACATCAACATGATTCAGATTTCACCTCTGGTTACTAGGCCCTGCAAAGGCCACATGTTGCAATACTGCATCGTTGCGGCCCTTCAGGGCAGATTGCCGTAGGTTCTGAGAGGTTTTTGGATGATACATGAGGATAGCCTTGGATAATAATGTGCCAGGGCCCTTAAATGGTGTGACAGTAGCTCTCATCCCCTTGGGTTTCTGCCAGTCCTCTTGTGTAAATGTATGTATCATACCAACCTAACAGAATAAAAGTAATCAGATACTGTTACCTTGATCATTGCAAAAGAATACATTGCATAGATACACATGCTAACAAAACAAATTTTTTTTCACAACTAGGAAAATGAAAAGTCAAAGGATATCATAATCGAGCAGCGTTTCCACAAGACAATGATCGGTGCAAGTGGTGGTCGTATTAAGGAAGTACGGGACAAGTTCAACCAGGTGCAGATTAACTTCCCTGACCCATCCAAGAAGAGCGACATTGTCACACTCCGAGGCCCGAAAAATGATGTTGACAAGTGCTCACGGTACATGCAACAGATGAGGACTGAAATGGTAAGTACATATTTTTGTAATTTCATATCTTTGAGCATATCACATTGCCACAGACTTGCAAGCCCTGCATTTATACATCATCACAGCATGTGAAGTTTGAAGGCTTATGTGTCTCGTAAAGGTGTAAGAGTTTCACCTCCCGGGCATGAGTCCTAGTCTGACGTTTTGTTGGGCAGTGATGATTCTCTAATCAAGGGAGGAGAAAGTAAAATTGCTCGGTTTAATCCCAGTTGCTCCTTGATGGAGTATATTGTTTCATGCCAAGCAGACATTTATAGCATCAGAAAACTTGAAACAATTGGAGGTCTCCATTTAGCACAGGATATTCTCAAAAGCCTCAAATGAGGTATATTAAAGAGCATGGAGCGACAGTATTTGAAATGTCGAGTGCAGGCACACTTAAATGGGCAATATACTACCATTAGTTATTGGAGAATAAATTAAAGTTCTTGGAAACTTGTCGTACATTCAGTTTAGAATATTGTGTTTTATTCCCTGACAGATTGCCAACAACTATGTTTCCGAAGTACATATCTTCAAACAATTCCACAAGAACATCATCGGTAAAGGTGGTGCCAACATCCGTGCCATCCGTGATGAGACAGAGACCCGCATCGATCTACCCAGTGAAAACAGTGACAGTGATGTCATTACAATTACTGGAAAGAAACCCAATGTTGAACAGGCTGTCAAGCGTATTGAAGACATCCAGAAGGACTTGGTATGTGCTGTTGCTTATTGCTAGGGGTGGTTGATGTCTTAGATCTTGAGGGGAACTACGATACTTCATGAATTGCTTTGAGAACAGTATCAACATTAAAAAGTGTATTGTTAGTGGGTGTCAGAATGATCCTTGCTATCACCATGCCCATAATAGGATAAAGGTTTTTCAAAGAAAATCTGATAACTCTCCTGAATGTACTCTGTTCTATCTGACACTTTAGTGTGAACCTTTGTTTAAATCCCAATTCAGGCCAACATCAAGGAGGTTACCATTGAGATCCCGTACAAGTACCACAATGCCATCATCGGGGCCAAGGGCCACCTCATCCGGTCAGTGATGGAGGAATGCGGTGGAGTCATCATCCGTTTCCCACCAGAGGGCAGCACCAGCGACAAAGTGACCATCCGCGGACCCACAGACGATGTAGAGAAGGCACGTCAGCAGCTTATGGATCTTAGCATGGAAAGGGTAAGTGTAGTGCGATCTACCCATTGTAACTACATGTACCCCTAACTCACATGCACAAGCCGTGGCTCAAGGCCTATATGTGAACCAGAGGCCCCTGCATCTAGTCAAATATTCCCCTGTCAGGGTATGGTTTGCCGGTGAAGTTTTAATGATATCACAGTACTAAAGGCGCATTTCTGAGACCCCCAGATGCAGCTTCTAGGTTATCCACAAAGTGGTGGTGCATCCTATACATAAGTGCGACGTATACATGGGAAGTTATGGTATATCATGCTACGTATTGGTGACCAGATCCATGGCAACAAAAGGCTCCATGGACTCTGTTCCAAGAGTGAAGTGCTGTTTAACACACTTTTGGCATTGAAGACTCCTATATTTAAACCATATCTTGAAATCATTTCTGTTCACAGAAGGAGCAGAGCTTCACCGAGGAAGTCCGTGCCAAGCCAGAATACCACAAGTTCCTCATTGGGCGTGGTGGTGCAAATGTACGCAAGCTACGGGAGAACACGGGAGCACGAGTCATCTTCCCAACATCAAATGATGCCGACCAGGAGCTCATCACAGTTATTGGCACCAAGGAGTCCGCACTGAGTGCCAAACGTGAACTGGAAGAACTGGTTAAGAACCTCGTAAGTTGGAGACCTATTTTCCCTTTTTCTTCTGTCTTGAATTCTTACTTTGGTTGAATTATGATATAGTACCATACCCTTTGCTATTCTGATAATCAAATAAAGAGTCTTAAAATAGTGCAATCTGAGGGCCAGATTAATTTCTGTTATTAGGGAGAAGGAAGTGGTGGAGAGTAAACTTATTGTAATCAAATTTATTGTAATCACTCCTTTATATCCTGCAGGACAATGTTGTAGAAATGCAGATTCAAGTTGACCCTAAATATCATCGGCACTTTGTGGTGCGGCGTGGCGAGGTGCTGCGACACATCTCGGACGACTATGGTGGCGTCTCTGTCAGCTTCCCACGGTCTGGTGTAAAGAGTGACATTGTCACCCTGAAGGGTGCTAAGGACTGTGTTGAGTGTGCTAAGAAGCGCATCTTGGAAATAGTATCTGACCTTGTAAGTATTATCTGTATTATTACCAGGTCCACTCTTAAAGCTACCCAGCAATCTATAAAGAATCATTATGTGCTATCATTAGATGGATTTATGGGGTGTATTAAGCATAAGACTTAAGTGAGTGCATACGCTTTTAATTCAGGTATCACTATATAACCAGAAATCAACAAAGTCCCCTGCAATATTGATATTCAGGAGGGTCACTCTAGCACATGTCCTGTTGAACTATTGATCAGTAGAATATATTTTCATCAAGAATTTGCAAGCACAATAGTCACTTTCCTGTCTTTGTTCATAGGAATCGCAAGTTTCCGTGGAGTGTGAGATTGCCCAGAAGTACCACCGGACGGTGATGGGACAACGGGGTTGTAAGGTACAGGAGATAACACGGGACCATGATGTGGCCATCAAGTTCCCAGACCGGCCAACAAAGGAAGATGAAGGTAAGAAACTACCAGAAAACTATAGAGATATTAATTCCCTAAAATCTAGTGTAAATCTTGTTGTAAACCCAATATACACACCCTATCTCTTTCCTTCTCCAGCCCATTTTCAAGGGGCACATGCGTTCAGAGTTATGTTTATTGTAGATTTCTTGCCAAGATTTGACCATAGTTGTACAAAAAGCATTAAAGAACCTTTACTTTCCTTACATACAATACATCTACAACCGCTTTTTTGTGTGTTTTTTAAACAGCAGCGGCAGATGCTCCAGGTGAAGTTGTCACAAATGGAGACGGCGAAGGCTCAGAGTCATTGGAACATACAGATGCCGAGCCAAAGAAACTACCCCGCAAGTATGACATCATCCTTATTACAGGAAAGAAGGAGAACTGTGAGGCAGCTATCAAGGCTCTCCAGGTAAAATTACTTGCTATTAACAAATTGAATTTGACTTGGGTTTCAAAATTCTTCAAAGGTGAAACAGTGTGCCAAGCCGTCAACATTTTCTTGATGCATGTCTGTGAGCTGGGAGTGTCAACTGCAAGTCAGCATAATGCAGATATGCAATCCTGTCTGAGCTGCATTTTGTGCATAATGGAATTAAATGATGTTAGCCATTTTAGAATCTTGGAAGGGGTTACAACATTCGCCGTTGAACCTGTATGCTGTATTGGAGTGACTTGCCATTCTTAACAAGTGATGTATACTCTGCAGGCACTGGTACCAATCACGCGGGAGGTATCAGTCCCCTTGGACTACCATCGCTTCATTATTGGGCAGCGTGGTCGTGAGGTACGGTCAATGATGGACGAATATGATGTTAACATCTCCATCCCGTCTGCCAGCGACCAAAGCGACGTGATCCGAGTGACGGGTGCCCCGGTCAATGTGGACCGTGCTGAAGAAGCACTCAAGAACAAAGTATCGCAACTCGAGTCAGACAAGGAGGATCGGGTAAGAGGCATTATATCTCTATAGCTGGAATTAACTTTGTAGATGCAGTAAATTGAGTTTTGAATGGACACTGTCTTGTTAGTTGAACCCTGTGAAAGCTACAGTGCCTATAATGGCTAATGTAGTATTATATATACAGCTTCAAAATCAGCATTGACATCAATGGATATACTGTGTAAAAACCCAGATGAGGAAAGCATCATGTCTTACCTTGGCCATTCTCCTTTCAGGCTCTGCGTAACTTCAAGTTGGAAGTGCATGTGGACCCAAAACACCACCCCAAGATCATTGGCCGTAAAGGGGCAGTCATCTCTCAAATCCGTACCGACCACAACGTTCAGATCCAGTTCCCGGCACGTAATGCAGAGGCAGAGGACCTCATCATCATCACTGGCTACGAAAGTGACACACATGCTGCAGAGGAGGCTATCTTGGGCATTGTCCGTGAATTGGTAGGTCTTTGTATAATATGAATCTTTAATGAAGCTGGTGTTGGGCGTAACCCGCCTACACTGAGTTTGATGCATTGTGTTAACCTGCTAGGAGTCTTTTCAGTCCTGTGTGAATGCAGAGCTTGTGAGTTAAACGCTAGTGCTATAGTAGAATATCAAATTTCAATAGAAGAATACAGTTTGCTTTTTCTCTGTGCTCCAAATGATGTTCCGTAAACATACCATTACCAGCATTTGTGACTTCTGAAAAATCCTATAAACCACACCTTGAGCTTGATACTCTTCTTTAGGGTTGACTACCCACATATAAGCCGTATGGGAAGCCTTGGGAACATGTTATAAGTGGGAGGTTATGGTAACAGGATATTGCTACAACACAAATGCCATTTTTCCTGGTTTACCAGGAATTACAGGTTTTGTTTTGTCAAGATATTTGTACTAATGTTAATTTCCTGGGAATCGGTGTTCAAAATCCAGTTTTCCAGGTTTTTGACGGCCAGCTACAAATACAAAGCCAATGTATGGAAATCCAAATGTTTTAAAATAACGATATTTGGTTTTGCAGGAGGACCAGCAGTCTGAGGATGTCTACATTGACCACCGTGTCCACCCACGCATCATTGGCGCCAAGGGTCGCGGTATCCGTAAAATCATGGAGGACTACAAGGTAGACCTCAAGTTCCCAAGACCAGATGCAGAAGACCCTGATCTGGTTGTAATATCAGGTGCTGAGGAAGCCGTACTTGACTGCAAAGACTACCTGCTCAACTTGGAGGAAGAATATGTAAGTAATAGCATAACACGATTTTTTTTTTTATCATTTGAGATCAAGACCTAGAAATACTTATATAAAACCTAGATATATCTATACATGTACATGGTAAAAGTCAATGCTGCACAAATCATTTCATGGGTTTATTAAGAGCACGGACCTGAAAGTGTTTCAGGTCCATGTTAAGAGTGAATGCACAATTTCTATTTTATATTGCTGCTGGCTGTAATGATAGAAATTTTTGCCCTGCGTTCAACCCCTATGTTTTGAAAACTCATTTTGCCTTGAGGTAGTCCCGTACTTCCTAAATGCGACCTGCCCCCCCCCCCCCATGTAATTTCATCCCTGGATTCTGCCATTGTGTGTGAGGCAGCTGTTGTTAAACTAATGTATCTTCTTCCAGCTCCAAGACATCCATGACAAGGAAATGTTACAACAGTACTCACTGCCACCCCGCAGCGGAGGCGATCGTAACCACAACAACAAGTCAGACGACAAGGGCTTCACCGTTCGTAACGCGCCCTGGTCAGCCACTGCGCCCAACACCAGCAGCAATGACGACTTCCCCGAGTTTGGGGCCAGCATGCCAAAAGCCGCACCCACCATGGCTTGGGGGCCACGCAGGAAGTGAACTGGTCAATCTCAGCAGTGCTGATTTTACACAAATGTGTAAGATGTTAAAGGAGAAACTGTGTATAAAAAAAGTATTGTTGTACACCAATCACTACTCGATAACATTGCCCTGTATTATTACTGTTTCACTAAGCGCAGGTCATATACCATGTGTGTAATTGATTACTGTCGTTTTCCAGTGCAAAAGAAAGAAGAAAAATGAAAATACGTGAAAAAAAAATTGCAAAATTAAAAAAAAAAATCATAAAAAAATCTGGAAGGCAAATTATCAACAAAACTAAAATTGACGAAGCTTTTAAAAGTTACCTCGTGCTCAACTTTTAGTAACATTTACAAAAATCTATTTCCAGTCTTGCTGGAAGAATGCTATGAAACAGCTTCAGTGTATAAATGTCTCAGTTGCACAGATGTTAGTGTTGAAGCGTTTACAGATGAGGGGCTTCTCTTAATCCCTGTGTTGTTCATATCCTACTCAGAGTTAGGCCCCGTCTTGCAAGTTACTGTGTGTGTTCCAGAGTATTAACAAGATATGGAGTTTTTTAGTACCGTGAATTGAGCGAGTGATCGACTGACTCACTTTTCCATGGACACTCGTCCTTCCTGACTCATGAAGATATTTTTAGTAGTGGATGGATTCCCCCTGGTGGGTACATGGCAGGCTACCTCATCTTCGTTTTGTTTATTTTTGAGATGGGTCTTGGCTGGCTGCTTCACCGGTGCCCGACAGGTGTCCGCTGGGGGCCCGCAGGCAGTGTGACGACTGAGCTTGGATGCTTATAACACTTGAGTGAATGTTGACCAACTCTGTAACAAAACAGACCTATGTAGTGTGAATGACACACAAAAAAACAACTTCCCTTGGGACTGCCTCACTTGATGATGGAGTATCAGTTGCTTCCCCCCTCTTTGTACTTTTTTCCATTTCACAGTACCAGGTGGTTCTAAGGGGAATCTGTGTGTCCATCTCTTTCCACACGCAGCGGCGATGATTGAAACTTGCTGTGTGCTGTCTCTGTGAGTTGTAGTGAATCCATAGATGGAGGTGATTTGGACCTTCAGGATGTGTGCCGTTACATAACCTTCTTGTTAGTGGAGTGGTGAAAATTAGTTGCGTGATACCCTCTGAGCGTCTTTGTGCCTTCTGCAGAATGGCGGCAGTAGACTATTAGGCCTACATTAACAAACGCAGCCTGTGTATGTCGTCTCCTTACAGTGTATTATTACTACACTCTATCGCATACCATTCTGGACTGTGACCTGTCCATTTCCATTCAACCCTACACGACATACCCCTGGATGGTGATGGACCTTACCCTGTAAGGGCTGTGTCATGCTTTAAGGTCTATGTTCCTTTGTCATCGTGACTACCATTGTAGTGCTGGTGAGACTCTTCCCCAGCACTGCATTGTACCTCCTGCCGACCCTTCGGGGTGTACTGCTCCTGTAGGGTCCGTGTGATGTACGAATGCGTCCGTAACAGGCATTTATGCATCAGACTGACAAATGAGTAATATCCATTAAAGCATTATGTTGCTCTTAAAGGGTTAACAATGTTAGTGATGAGCCTTACTGGCTGTGTACCTTTCCTATCATGTGATCTTCTGACCCTGCCAAACCCCTGTACCCAGTGTGTGCTGTTTTTATCACCACTAAACTGGACGACGGCAGCGGCCATTTGTTGATGTTAAGTATGAAGCAACCATATGCAACATGCACCAAAACCTTTTTACGACAATGATAAATATAGCAGTGTCGATGAGTGATTTCTGAATTCTCTGAAATTGAAATCTAACAAAGATTTATTTTTTAAAATAGGGATCAGCCAAATGTAAGATGACTTAGCTGTTAGATAGGCCCTAAACAATGCTACCTTTATATATACACAGAGGGCAAAGGGGTGGGTGTGCTGACTCGAGTGGTGAACTTGTTAGCGTCCTTGAAGCCGAGTATAACTCCGAAAGGGACCGGGAGGGGAGAAGGGCTAGTAAACCGAGGTGTGGATGTGGGCAGTGCCCTCGGTGAGGGAGGGATGGGCTAAACCTGAGTTAACTCCACAAAATATCTGCCTACTAAAATACAAGGTGTATGGGTCTCCCATGGTTATGATCTTGTACCTGCATTATTATATTATAATATTAAGTTTGTTATGGTACCGGTTATCACCCAGTACAATGAATAATTGATTCCTGTTATTTTATCGGGCGCTGGGCCTGACCAGTGCTTATCTTATGAAGCCGGCGTTATGAAACATGGGCTGGCTTCACAGGCAGGGTGAGATACTTAAGTATACTGTTGTTTAAAAGGGAAAGCAAGAGAGGATGGATGTGTGAGAAACTTAAGAGATCCTGCTGATGAACCTGTGAGATTGATTCTTCAAAGAGAATCCTGTGAAAAGAATTCTGCTCCAAGAATGAAAATGTTATATATATATAAAAGAAAAAAAAAAGAAGAAAATGTAGCTGAGCGTGAAGACTAATAAAAAGTACTAGTCCCTGCTCTATGTTGTTTTAATCGTCTTTTGATTGAATATCACAAGTCAGGCTTCCCTAGCCCACTTAAAAGGGTCTATATCTCCTCTTTCCTATCCCCTCGGATGTGTGTGGTGCACATATGCGCGGGCACTGACACATTCTTCTGTGAAATAGTAATGTAGTTCTGGGCATGAATATGACCTTGATCGGGCTTCCCTAGCCCACTTAAAAGGGTCTTTCTCCTCTTTCCTATCCCCTCATGATGTGTGTGGTGCACATATGTGCGGGCACTGACACATTCCTCTGAAATTTTGTAATGTAGTTCTCGCCATGAATATGACCTAAGCTGTCAAAATGGCATTAAACATCTATCACTCACTCACTATGACCTTGAAATGGCGTTAAACATCTATTACTTACTCGAATATCACAAGTTGAATATCACACCCTTAACAAATGCAAGTCTGCTAATGGTGTAGCAACCCGGGAGGTATTTTTACGATGGAAATTACAGAATTTAGAACGGATTACTTGTTTCTGTAGTAGTACATAAATAATAGAATATTTAATAGAATATTTAATAGAACGAATAGGATATTGGTAGAAATAAGCTGAATTACTGTAAGACTACAGACTGCATCCCGAGACATTTATTGCTGGGAGGGGAGGGGGTTGTTAGATTTAGTTGGGGTGGGGCGGTGCATTTTGAAAAAAAAAAATCCGGGGGGGGGGGCAAAACCCCATAAACCGTCACAGCTGGGGGGGACGGTCAAAAATGAATCTTTTAATCATTATGCTGATGACCTATGTATAGTCCATGTGCCACTGGGGCTTTCCAAGCCCGAGTGGCCCGATCTAATCTTTTCCGCCCTCTCTCTCCGTCTAGTGCACATGATTTTTCACTGACACATTCAACCATTAAAATTATTTTTTCCGCTATCGAAATGACCTTAGTCTGTATATCGAAAAGATCATAAGCCTACTCACTGCCAAGCTTTGTACCACGGACTGTTTCCATGCTTGGTAACAGAGGTCAGCACTGAAGGAGGCATGTCCCAGTATTGTAAACGGTTGAATACTCTTGGTCCCCCAGGATTGCTATAGTTGGCTCAGGCCCCCGCCTGAGTCTATACCGCCTGGGCTTCCCTAGACCACTTAAAAGGGTCTGTATCTCCTCTTTCCCATCCCCTCGGATGTGTGTGGTGCACATATGCGTGAGCACTGACACATTCCTCTGAAATTGTGTAATGTAGTTCTCGCCATGAATATGACCTTAGCTGTCGAAATGGCATTTAATATCTATTACTCACTCACTCTATACCGCCAGGTAGGCAGTGGCTCATCAACTTTTTTTTTTCAATAATTATTTAAAATTATCAATGGTTATTTTTGAAAATCAAAACAGAAATAATGAATTATCCTATAAAAATGTGTATGTGAAATCTTTTTGAAAAAAAGTGGTTCCTTGACTTTGAAATTTAAGATTTAAAAAAAAAGATAACCCTGACATAAACTAACAATCACTACTCCACTTCCCCATAGGCCCAACTTCCTCTCTGGCTGGAAACCAGACATTTCTCTCTTTGTTCCTACAGTAGTTAGTCACAAGACTACAGTAGTCAGTGACAACCCTGAATTTCAGACGGTTGTCACTAACTCCAGTAGACTTCACAGTTGACTTGCTCAAGTCCATAGTTCAGTAAAATAAATATTATGATTATTGATTGAATATGATCACCATTTGAAGTATATTTGATATGCACAGTGTTTGGTGCAACAATCACGGTGGGTGGATGGATGGCATGATAAGGTCATGGGAAGGTCATGAGAAGGTATAGATAATAGTCTTTATTTTTTAGTATTGAGTCAATATATTGCAAGGGCTGCATCCTGTGACCCTACTGGGTCGATAGAGGGTTTTATGGTACCTAGCCTGAGCCTTCTGTGCTTCAATGCAAAACACCCAATTTTTTTCAGGTCGTCAACACCATTGATAGTTTCTTTGCCACACACCACAGGCCAGCACTGAATGTTGCTGAGTATTCATGGTGAGGGGTTGGTTTTATTAGGGTGTGCCTGTTCTATATATAGATATATCTATATATAGAGAAGGCACACCCTTATTGGTGTTGGGGTGGGTAGAATGGTCTAAAATGGAAGATTGCTTCTGCTCAGAAAAAAAAAAATCTATGTAGAGGTAAATTATCTCTCCAATCTATCTGCTATCTAATGCTTGACATAGTTCTAGATATCCTTCCTATCAGTTGCCAATTCTGTTTTCATTTTTGTCCAAAATATTCGACTAAATTGATTCTCTGTATGGCCCTAGATTGCCTGCAGGTTTCCAGCCTGGGGGGGGGGACACTCCGTATATGTTCAATAGTAACCATGTGCGTACATGGCCCTTGACTTGGTACCCCTTTTAGCAGGGGGAATTCAACCAAAATATAGCCTTTTTGATGGGAAGCAGCTTGGAAAAGTACCCCTTTTGCTGCTGTTAGAGTGCAAGAAGACAAACTCTCAATTTCAACACCCTTTCAACAGATTTTTCACATAAAATGTACCCCTTTCCCTGCCATATTTTGAGATTTTTCGGAAAAAGATACCCCTTTAACTGCCAAAAAATGTCAGAATTTCCTGGAAAAAGTACCCCTTTCCAGGCCATATTATGAGGATTTGCCTGAAAAAGATTTTAAGGAAAAAAATACACCTTTTGATATCAAACTAACATTTCTAATTGGAATATTTGAAAAATTCTTTTACCATTGAAAAGTCCTATAAAAATGTTCCTCTCTTTGCCCAAATTGGGCCCAAAAGGACCCCTTACAATGGGTCCGGGTGGGTCCGCTTCTAGGGTCCAAGTGTGGTGCACATATGCGCGGGCACCGACACATTCCTCTGTGAAATTGTGTAATGTCGTTCTCGCCATGAATATGACCTTAGATGTCGAAATGGCGTTAAACATCTATTACTCACTCACTCACTCACTCACTCACTCACTCACTCACTCACTCACTCACTCACTAGGGTCCAAAAAGTACCCCTTTCCTGCTCTTTGGGGATGGACATGGTTTCCACATATCCACAAATGCCCCCCCCCCTCGGGGGTTTCCTCTCTGCATGGTGGGGCTTCCCTAGCCCACTTAAAAGGGTCTATATCTCCTCTTTACTATCCCCTCAGGATGTGTGTGGTGCACATATGCACGGGCACTGACACATCCCTTTGAAATTGTGTAATGTAGCCATGAATATGACCTAAGCTGTCGAAATGGCGTTAAACATCTATTACTCACTCACTCTCTGCATGGTCCTGAGCTACCCCCTCCCCACTGCTTGTCCCAGTTACTAGTACCTGTTCTTAACCCTTTAAAGGCTGCTTATTCTTTGGAGCCCTCGAGGGAATACCACACTTTGCACCCCCCCCCCCATAATATAGCCATCAACCACTAATTTTAGATGCAGTACAATTTAGAATTACTTGGAATCAATATTAATGCCTCTTAGTATTGGCTTTCTGACATCAGCATCATGTATACATTAAAAAGAGAAAATGATTGTACATACCAATTAGGATGACATATCATAAGATATCAAGTACACAACAGAGAAAAATGGAACGGGAGGGGGTGGGGTGAAAGCCTAGCAGCATGTATACCAATTACATAGTTTGAGGAATGTTTCAAGGCTGGACAACCCTAATCATGGGCTCATAGAAATCTGTCTTCAAAAGCAGATCCATGTAATTTGATTCAGTCCCTTTCCAGCTTCTACAGGCAAAACAATCAATACAAATCAGGTTATGACCAAAAGCCCCGGTGTGTCAAACAATAGCTTTATTTGATCAGGGACACTTGTCTGTTTGCTGTCAGAACGTCCCATACTCAGTTCTTATCATTATTCCCGCGCATGGAGGGCTATAACTGAAATCACTTAATTCCCTCTTTATTGATTTATTTTCATGTATGAAAATAAATCATTTACATCTATAGCCAGGGGTTGAAATTTTGACCAATAGCTCATCTACTGAAATCCTAGGCATGGGCACTAACTTAATAGGTACTAATATCTGGGGCCAGCACACAGAACCCATAGACTTTAGCATAGGCAGTTTTCTGGCCTTACTACTTTATGCCCATGGATTATATCTGACCAAGACAAGTGGTACTGCCCTCCTTACCCCTGGCTTTCCCTAGGCACACTCCAAACTTGTGGACAGGTAGATGATTATAGCCTCTAGGCTTTGCAGTCCCTATACACCATGGCAATCTGTCACAAACACTCCAAACTTGTGGACAGGTAGATGATTATAGCCTTTAGGCTGTGCAGTCCCTATACACCATAACAATCCCTCCCAAACACTCCAAACTCACTGACAAGTATATGATTATAGCCTCTAGGCTGTGCAGTGATGCACTAAAACAGTGCTGGTGAGTAGAATCCTTACCACTGCATTGGTGCATCATGATACATTGTGCAGGGCCTCAGTTAGCTATTTAAGGGCATCATGATGTACTAAAACAGTGCTAGTGAGTAGAATCATTACCACTGCATTGGTGCATCATGATACATTGTGCAGGGCCTCAGTAAGCTATTTAAGGGCATCATGATGCACTAAAACAGTGCTGGTGAGTAGAATCATTACCACTGCATTGGTGCATCATGATACATTGTGCAGGGCCTCAGTAAGCTATTTAAGGGCATCATGATGCACTAAAACAGTGCTGGTGAGTAGAATCATTACCACTGCATTGGTGCATCATGATACATTGTGCAGGGCCTCAGTAAGCTATTTAAGGGCATCATGATGCACTAAAACAGTGCTGGTGAGTAGAATCATTACCACTGCATTGGTGCATCATGATACATTGTGCAGGGCCTCAGTTAGCTATTTAAGGGCATCATGATGCAGTAAAACAGTGCTGGTGAGTAGAATCATTAGCACTGCATTGGTGCATCATGATACATTGCGCAGTGCCCCAATTAGCTATTTAAGGGGGTCATGATGCATTAAAACAGTGCTGGTGAGTAGAATCATCAGCACTGCATTGGTGCATCATGATACATTGCGCAGTGACTCAATTAGCTATTTAAGGGGGTCATGATGCACGTCATGATGTCTCGCCAGCTCTTCATTGAAGCATCAAGACGAACATCTTCAAAAAAGCACAGTTAACCCTTTATGGATGGCATGATGAATTGATGCACATTTAAACCTTTATGGATGGCATGATGCATTGATGCACACTTAAACCTTTATGGATGGTATGATGCATTGATGCCCATTTAAACCTTTATGGATGGCATGATGCATTGATGCCCATTTAAACCTTTATGGATGGCATGATGCATACTTAAACATTTATGGATGGCATGATGCATTGATGCACATTTAAACCTTTATGGATGGCATGATGCACACTTAACCCTTTATGGATGTATTGATGCACACTTAACCCTTTGTAGATTGCATGATGCATTGATGCACACTTAACCCTTTATGGATGTATTGATGCACACTTAACCCTTTATAGATAACATGATGCATTGGTGCACACTTAGACCTTTATGGATAGCATGATGCATTGATGCACACTTAACCCTTTATAGATGGCATGATGCATTGATGCACACTTAACCCTTTAGGGATGTATTGATGCACACTTAACCCTTTATAGATGGCATGATGCATTGATGCACATTTAACCCTTCATGGATGCATTGATGCACACTTAACCCTTTATAGATGGCATGATGCATTGATGCACATTTAACCCTTCATGGATGCATTGATGCACTTAACCCTTTATAGATGGCATGATTCATTGATTTACACTTAACCCTTTAGGAATGGCATGATGCATTGATGCACACTTCACCCTTTATGGATGGCATGATGTTTTGATGCACAATTAACCCTTTATGGATGACCTGCTACATTGATGCACACTTTAAGCATTATCATTAACCATGACAAAATAAATCACCACGGCTATGCCGTGCTTAACTGATTTCCTTAATCCATCAGATACACGCCTCCTAGTATATAAATTCAAAAAATCTGCATCGGACCCAAAGATTTATCCCACTTTTTCACATCTCATGTCCCTAATATTGTTAAGATTACTGTTGTAATGGTTCGTATTGACTTATATGTTGGGTGGCTCTTTGGCTCGCTTACCACTAGAAATACCAACACAACACGAGTAGTTCGGGTTGGGCAAAGCCCCAGAAACCCCTACCTCTCGGGTAGGACTTTATTCCACTCTAGTCTACAGGTTAAGCAGCGCGTCTGGACTGGACTAGATCCAGTCACCTTCTGCCGCTCGTCCGGCTCCTTAGTAGGAGCTGGACGCGAGGCATGGTGCCGCCCCCTCTTGTACCAACGGGGTATCACAAAGCGACACCTAGCTGGCATAGAAGGAACAGGCACCACACGAACACGTCTCTCGGATGAACGGCACTAATATATATACGACGATACCGGCCCCTACACCACCCTCACTAGACTATACCTAGGGTTAGGTGTAATTAACAAATACCTATTGTTAGCTTTATACAGTAATATCATACACAAATAGGTAAGTCTATATATACAGTTCGTATAGGATATAGAACATCTAGGGGCATTATAAATAATATGTACATAATGAGGCATCGTCGCATATAACCCAAAGTAATGATAATTAATAATAACAAATAGGAAGTGGCACCTTATGCACCATCGACCTATGGTGATATATAGTAACAGTGTTACAATGATGTTATTATTATAAACGAGACGCATTAAAAAGTGGTAGACGAGTAATCAGGTGATATGAATAAAATTTTACAGTATTAACTAACCGACCCGAGGTGGGGTAGATAACCCGAGAAAAATTTTGTTTGTTTTAATTACAAGAATATAGATTTGGTATGAAAATATATTTATACAAAAATAATAATACTGATAAATATAGGTGTCCTACCAGGGTAGCAGGATCACCCTTACAATATACCGGACTTCCGGCGAATCTGGAACGACTGGTTTCTGCAGCTCCATCCGGCGACATATGTGTGGTGGCAAGCCACGTTGCTGTTGTGATGTGCCCTGATGAAGATGGGAAGATGGAGCCCCGGGTAGGTGTGGTAATCCTTTTTGGCGTGTCGGGTTTAGCGTCCATCTTCGCTGCAGGTTCCGTTCCAGATTTTAGGGGTCCAGCGTAAGGAACAGTGCCTCTGGCATATTAAATGCTTTTACCCTCGGGTACAAAGAAGACACCGTCAGATGGACACTTAAAGATCTTCCGGATCCGTGTCCATCTTCTCAGCCGACTCCACTGAGGCAGATGGAGCCGAGCTGCTACAGCTGCTCGCAGAGAGCGCCGCGGAAGCCTCGCTGGGCGTATCGCTCCCCAAGCTCAAGGCCCTCATCACCGCGGATGGACTGTCCATTGCCTCGGATGCTGGTGGAGCAACCGTGGCAGTTGGAACAGTCCGGGTGACAGTAGGGGGCGGGAGCAGGAGAGCTGCCGGAACTGGCGGAGCAGCCGAGACCGGTGGAGTGGCCAGAACCGGTGGAGTAGCCGGGACCGGTGGGGCATCCGGTGGGACATCCGGTACGAAGATAAGGGACGACGGTAAGCCGTCCCACTCCTCCAGATGTTTCCCGAATGCCAGGAAAAACTTGAGGTCAGCCTCCTTGAACCTGTGGATGTACCTGGCGTTCTCAGCTTGGTGGAACTCCTTAAGCTTTTCAGCTTCCATCTGCTGACGCCGGCAGGATTCGAGAGCCTCCTGGACTCTGTCCTTTTCCAGCTGCCTGATTTTATCTTCCTCCCTCTTCTGGATTTCGTATACCAGATTGAGGGTGGCTTCAGTCATCGCCCGCCAGTAGTCGACTGACTTCTGGCGGTGCAATGCCTGCCACTCCGCCATCAGTTCGTTCTGGATGTGAACCGTTTGGACATCCCGGTGGTCAACAAACGTGTTCGGATCCTGAAGACCTGACAGCGTATCCGAAATTAGCTCCATCAGGGGTACCCGAGGGCCCGTTGGTGGAGCTATGACTGGTGGAGGCGCGGTGGCTTCCACTGAGGCAGGCGGAGTACCTGCTGGAGGAGCAGACGGGCCCTCAACCGTTAACCCGCCCCGGCCGCGGCCACCACCCGGGGAAGCTCGGGTGGACTCCAGCCCACCACGGCCTCTACCACGGGGTTTGGTCCGGCCCAGGGAGGTAAGGACCTGCGACTCGGGTCCAGCTGGTCCCATAGCAGGGAACTTCGCCGCGTACTCACTATACGTGGGGCGCTTGCCGGAAGATCCCTCTCCAGCCCACCAAGATGAATACCCAGATGGGGGAGCGAAGATTTCGCCCCCATCATCCTGGCTGCCAGAGGCTTCGCCCGGGCGTTGTTCCGCGGGTGCAGGTGTAGAGGTGGTGGTTGGTGTAGCCGGTGTGGCTGCCTGGCTAACCGCCCTACGGGCCTGGTTGCTGGGCATATCCAGAGCCGAGACTTGTTGTCCCGACTCGCGACGATCAGCTGGGTTTGCTGGTCTTGACTGGCCTTTGCCTCCACAGCAGCCTGCTGGCGCGAGATGTCCTCTTCCGAGATCTCGCCAGGTGCCTCCGGGATGTTGGCAGCTGGGTCGGTCTCGGTTGTGGACCTCTCGACGGCGATGCGGACATCCTCAGCCTCCAGATCGCTCTCGGTGAGAGGACCCTTAGGCGCAGGTTTACGGGTCAATCGCTTGACCCGGTCGGTTTCCACCGACGACAAGGTGACTGTGGAGTCTGTATCCATGTCAGATTCAGACTCTCTTAACTCCGAGGCCTTTCGGGTGATGCCCTCGGAGATCAACACAGCTCGGGCCAGACTCTCGTTGACCGCCATCTTCTCCGCTAACTTCAGGTAGTTGCGAAGCCAACTCGTCACTGCACGAGTCCATTACCAGAGTCTTGAAATCATCTGGTATGGGCTCGGGCACGCCTTGCTCCACCGCCATCGGTCCGCATCCGAACATGGAGGCGTGCATGGGGATGTAGGTCCCCCAGGAGGTGTAGACTACACCGGCCTCGCGATCGACGTGTGCCATACGTTCGATCCGAGTCTTGAATCCCGGAGGATACATTGGAATGTCCAGGACATCCACTTTGCTACCCGAAGCGGCTGCTGCAGACGAGCGCTCCGGGTGTGGTGGTGGTGGAGGTGGCATCCTCTCCCGGTCGGTGGCCTCGGCCATAGCCGAGAGCGTCGGGGCGGCCTCCTCTGTCGAAGAATCCATAGATTCCTCGACCCGAGACGGGACCTTCGGGTCCTCGCCTAGTTCCAACAGAACGTTGGCAGTCTGACGCGCGGCGTCGATCGTCCCCTGTGCCATGGCACTGAGGACGACTTCCAAATGATTTGGCGTCTGTGTTGGACTCCTCCCGAAGGATTCGTCCAACAAAAGGTAGGCGTTAGGCAAGCTAACCGACAGCTAGGGGCCTGTAAACTGCCAACACTAACTAGAGCAAAAACGGGTGGCGTCTAACCACCACGAGTCCGCTCTAGTTATGACCAGTATGACGTCACGCATCTCGCCTTGCGAGATCCCGCCATGGCTATCCGGTGACCTAGTTCCGAGCTTTCCCGCCGCAACCGCGGCGTCACCTAGGGAACTAGATCCGAACTAACATTCGACTCGACATGCGAGACGCGGCCTACCACCCGAGTGCTATCTGCTGGAGTTTGGCGGTGTATACAACGCTTCAAAGCGAATGTACCGGTTAATCCGACCGCCGCTCACGGGATACAGCTACCCGGGGAGGGCACGTTCAGCATCTCCAGCCGTGGAACGTATGTTACCCGCCTATGGCGGACAACACGCAGCAGCTCGTTGTGTACTGAGTTAGGTTACGGCAGACCTCAACCGGGGACTGCGTCTAACGCCTTCGGTTAGCCTTTTATTTTTCCCGGCTTTACGTACGGCCTTTTCCGGATTCCGCTTAGCCACTGCGGGCACCTTCCCATACGTAATGCCTTCACTCAGCGAGACATTTTTCCTTTTCTTACGATTAGGTCGTTTCCTGGCCTTCGTCTTCTTTTTCACCATACCCTCGGCCGGCCTCTAGGGTATTAACCAGGGGCTTTAGCACTTGTATGAGGGTTCTGTTGAAACGCTCTACCTGCCCATCCGACTGTGGTCGGTATGGGTTTGTTCGGGTCTTGCAAATGGCTAGGTAATGGCACATTTCCTGCCATAGCTCCGACTCGAACTCCCTTCCTTGGTCGCTGTGCATCATAAGGGGAACACCCAAATGTAGCACCCAGCCTTTCACAAATGCCTCCGCACACGTGGCGGCTTTGTGGTTAGGAAGGGGGAACACCCGAGTGTACTTGGTATAATAGTCGGTTACGACCATCATGCAAGTATTGTCTCGGGGCGTCGTTTTAATTCCACTGATGATATCTATCGCCACTCGAGCGAATCTGATACCAAACAATTCCTGGGATAGGGGCTGCTTACCCAGGCCGGGTCCCGGCTTGTTTTTACAGCAATCCGGGCAAGTGGCGATCCACCGAAGCAAGTCGCCCCTCATACCGGGCCAGTAGTAACGCCTTTGTAGGCGCTCTATTGACCTTTTCTTACCGAAATGGCCACTTGTTTGATGGCCATGGCAATAATACATGATATCCCTCCTCATCGGGGTGGGTATCACTATTTGCAACAGCCTACCATTGGTGGGAGTTGTCTTCCACCTACACAGTATGCCGTCTCGGATCTCTAGCTCGGTCCATTGGGCTAGCAACCGCCTCGCCTCCCTGTCTTCTAGGGATACTAGCGGCCTTGCCGGTTTAATACCTGACCGTAGGTATTCCATTATGCGCGCAGTGGTGGGATCCGACTGTTGGAACTTCTTGATGGTCTCCGGGGACCAATCGAGATAGCTACACACAGCCTCCTCCCAGGGGATACGGGGGGTGGTATAATTAAATACCAACCCGGCTACCACAGCATTGTGGGCCCCGCAGTCATCACAAGTGGCATTTTGGCACCTTCGGATGGGTCGTCTCGACAAGGCATCCGCATTGATATGTTTAGTACCGGGTCGGTGCTCTATTTGCTTATGCTCTAATCCGAATTCGGATAAGTGAGCTAACCATCGTCCTATCATCCCCTCGGCGTCCTTAAAGTTAAGGAGCCACCTAAGAGATGAATGGTCGGTTCTTAAGGTAAAGTCACTTCCCCAAAGGAAATGCTTGAACTTCTTCGTATACACCACCACAGCGAGGAGTTCTCGCTTGGTGGTACAATAATTTCGCTGTGTCTTGCTTAACGTGTTGCTAGCAAATGCTATTGGCACTTCGACTCCCTCTTGGACCTGAGAGAGAGCTGCCCCAATTGCATCATTGCTCGCATCGGTGTCTAAGATGAAATGTCCCTCGGGAGTGGGATATTTCAACACGGGTGTATTCCTAAACAAATCTTTTATTTTATTAAAAGATTCTTCCTGATCGCTGGTCCATGGGAATGGGTCCCGTGCCCTACCCGGAGTCCAGTGAGCTAAACACTGCATGGGGAAGCTCACACGAGAGTAATTTGGTATGAAATCACGGTAATAGGAACAAAATCCTAAAAATGATCTCACCTCCTTAGCACTCGTAGGTCTTTCCCAATTTTCCACAGCTTCCAATTTTTCCGGATCTGCACTCACTCCGTTAGGAGTAATGATCCTTCCCAAGTATGTAATGGTTTTCTTAAACAAATTACACTTCTTGGGTTAAAGTTTAAGACCGTTTGATAGTATCCGGTCGAGGACTAATTGCAGATTCGCCAGGCATTGCTTGAACGACTTGCCGAACACGACCACATCGTCCAAGTAAACCAAGCATTTCTTCCACAAAAGATCACTCAGTAAGGATTCCATCATAGCCTCGAATGTAGCGGGGGCGTTACACAATCCGAAGGGTAAGACATTATACTCGAATAGCCCCATATGACTGGAGAATGCTGTCTTCTCCTTGTCATCGGGGTGCATCGGTATTTGCCAATACCCGGACTGTAAATCCAAGGTACAGAACCATTGGTTTCCGCCCAAGCTATCTAAAGTCTCGTCTATCCTTGGTAAAGGATACGAGTTCTTCTTTGTTATACCATTCAGTTTCCGGTAGTCGACACAAAAGCGGATTGTACCGTCTTTCTTAGTGGTCATACAAACAGGGCTGGACCAGGGACTCGAGCTAGGCACGATTACCCCTAGGTCCAACTGTTTTTGTATTTCCTCTTCGCAAATTAACTTCTTCTTTAGAGGAAGTCTATGATACGGGATTTTAAAAGGTTTCTCGTTGCCCACATCTATGGTGTGCAACACCTTATCGGATCTACCCACCGGTCCTCCCTCCCTACCAAAAGCACTCTCGTACTTTTGTAGGAGTTTCGCTAGGCAATCCTTATCCTCCGTATTCTCTATATCAGACTGATCAATCAGCTTTTGAAATTCTTCATCCAAAGGATGCTTACTAACAGGGTTCAGTGGTTTATTGAATTTGGCCTCGGCGACATGTTCTACCGAGCTCATCCTCCCAATACAGTCGCCTCGCCTCAAATAGACCACTGAACCACTTCGGTTAGTCATGGGTAATACAGTCCAAGCTGCATTAGCCACTAATGTATCCACTGAGTCTAACCCGACGCTCGATAAGTACACCGTATCGGGTTCATAGACTCCAGTTTCATTCCTTTGAGCCATGGACCCGCCACAAAGGACATCGCAAGTGGTACCCGGTGGGATCTTCACCGTATGTATCACTGATGCGACCGAAGACACCTGTCTCAATACGCATTGGACATGCAAGCCATACGGGTTCCGTATACTCATCATACCGTCCCTCGGGTCCAAGACGGCCCCGTATAAGCTTGCAAAATCCAGTCCGAGGATTCCGTCATCACTAACCTCTGCTATAGTCGGCGAAAGAACAAATTCTTTGCCTCCTATACGGATAGGCATAAACGTCCTACCAAATGTACGCATGCTGCTTCCGTCGGCCGTGCAAGCATTTACCCCCGTTTTGAGGTTCTCATGGCTGCTGGCCACCGAGTCGAAAAACCTTTTGGACACACAGGAGTGGCTAGCTCCGGTATCCACCAAGAATTCTCCTACCCGGCCTTCCACAGATATGGGTACATACCACCGTCTCCCCCCTAAGGGTGAGGGGTTACTGGTAAACTGGCGAAAGTCTCCCGAATCACCAAGATTCAATCCGAGTCCTCTCAGGAATTCCAGACACGGATGACTTGGGGGAAGGCGTGTCCCACACACTCGGATCAACTCTTTGATCCATCCTTCCTCTCCCCTAGTGCGGCCACTCGCCTCCATATGTTTACTCCCATACATACAGACACTAGGGTCCCTGGCCCCGGCCAAGGTGCAGGGGTGCGCACCCCCGGCCACCTGGCCTCCAGGTGTAATTGATTCGAAATCTTCCACCGGGTCACCCCCGGTAGCATTTTGGCATTCGTTCTTCCTTGGGGTCGTATCAGATGCCGTTGATACAACCCCCACTAGTTTTCCACGTCAGTGGAATCCGTAGTGTTCTCCCTTCCTTCGCCATTGTCTTCGGCTTCATAGAAGGCAGCCATTACCGGTTTAGCGGCGGTACACTCAGATGAATAGTGTCCCATGCGCTGGCACCTGAAACACTTTACAGTTCGGCGATCCACTCGGGGTCTTTGCCGACTGGCTTGGATGGCATCTGTAATTTTCTTACACATGTCCTCCATAAGTTTGGTCATGTCTGGGGACTGACCCTTCACTTTATCGGCGCTTACGAAAGGTTTGGATGCCTTCTCACTGGCCTTCGGGTCACTCTTGACCTCGGGTGGTGGTCTAGAGTCCCTTTGCTTATTGAGCGCTTTCCTTGGAATATACTTCCTGCCTGTAGTATTCTTCCTTAATTGAACCGAACAGAAGGTTCCGTCCTCCTGTTCGATTTCAATCAATTCGAAATCGTCTGAGGGAACTTGTGCCTCAGACTGCTGGACTACTGACACCAGGGGAGCCGAGCTGCTGGCATTCGGTATGTCTCCAGCTAACATCGTTCGCTTCTTCACGGCCATATCTATACCATTAAATATGTCGTGAAGCGTTACGCCTTCTTTCCAGGCATCCCTGGCAGCAATCTGCTCATCTCGGTCTCTCAGACCCTTGACGAATTGTGTAATCAAATCGTCCATATACCAGTCCTGATTTTCAGTACCGGGTCTAGCCTTACTTAGCAGGGCATGGAGCTCCATACCGTATGCTCGGAAAGCTTCGTGAGGCTTCTGAGTACGTTTCTTGAAACGGACCATCGGGTCCTCCTTGACCATGTTACATAACAGTCCACTAGCAGATTCTACCAACTGCTCAAAACTTCCAACGAGACCATACCAGGTCCGCCATTGCTCTACAGCCATGCGACCCGGGCCGCCTTTCAAACATCTTACCAGATGTGGCTTGGCCTCGTATGGGGTCCACCCATTACAATTCATCACATCGATGAAGTCTTCAAACCACTCTTTCCATGGTCGAGTACCGTCATATTCTTTTGGAATAACGGCTACCCTTCGGGCAGAATTATGAGCATACATCAATCTAGTGCATTGCTGTTTGCTCCATTCAACCGCCTTTGTTTCATTCAAGGTTCGGTTGCCCCCTATACCACTGAAGCTCGTATTGCCCGGTGGAGGTGGTGGTGGTGGCTGTGTGTACGTCCACTGTGGCCCACTGTGGTTCGTATAACCCGCGCCACCCTGGTTAGGGCCGGGACCCGAGGTACCACTGTAGCCTGTGGTACCCGGGGCACCGCCCCATCCTTGTGCGCTTTGATAACCGCCGCTGGAAGGTTGGTTACCCGCCGGATGACTGCCATCGTTTGATGGATTGGGTTGGTTGCTGTCATTACCAGCTCCCAACCCCGCACTGTCACTCTGATCCACATGTATGTGGAATCCGTTAGTCTCCGCACTACTGTCAGAGGCTTCCCGTGGTACATAATCCGGGTCCAAGTTGTGGACTATGGGGACTTCACTTATCCGGACTCTACTAGTTCGGCCATGTTTATCTTGGGTTCTGATATAAACTCCCCCTTGATCTACATTCCGCGTCGCATTATCATTGATAAAAGGATTATACGGCGGATGCTTCGGCGTGGAACAGGAGACTGGGTCACCCTGTTTAACGAAAGTCGAGTTCGGGTTTGTGTCCTTACTCGCCGGAGGGGCATTCCCTTGCTCCTGCTCCTGTAAATAACTCTCCATGGCAGACTTATTTATTGTGAGGGTAGCCAAATCTGTGGTCAGGTTTCGCTGTTCCTCCCTCAGCTGTGCGTTTTCTGCTAAGATTTCGGATCGAATCTTTTCATTTTCCGCCACAGCTCGGTTTCGTTCTTCCTGAGCGGCTAAAGCCTCTCGCTTAAAAGTATCCTTTAGTAAGCGGTACTTTTCACCTTTTTCTTTCTGAGACCTTTGGTACTCATTGGTCTCCTTCCTTATCTCGGCTTGTTCCGAGACCATTTTGGCCTCTGTCTCCGCCTTCCGGAGTTGAAGTTTCTTTAGCTTCTCCTCCATAGCATGCAACTCGGATTGTAATCTGTTTACATCCCGGGCCTTAGCAACCTCTTCGGCTCTAGCCTTTTCGATTGCTCTAAGTCTATTGGCTTCTTTGAGTTCTAACTCGGCCAATCTTTTCTCTTTCTCGCGTTTGTCTCTCTCCTTCCTTTCCAAACGATGGGTTACCGAAGTTAGACGATATTTTAGGTCAGATTCTTTTAGAATCGCCTCCTGCTCATCGGAACGTAATTTTCCGATCCGAGACTTAGTTTCCTCTTCTATTTTTAATTGGGCCGCCATGAATTGTTCATGTTGCCGCTTAGCCTGTAACTCTACCTGTTCTTTGGCTTTCAAATAGGCCGGGGTAGTTTTATACCCGGGGCCCATCCGACGTCCGTATATAGACCTGCGACTGCCTCCAGGATTAAACATGGAGTCAGACAAGCCTTCGTCTAGCGATCGGCCTAGGTGATGCCTTTCCGAGCTTTTCGGTTCAGTTCCCCTAGGCTTATTCTTCGCATTCACGTCTGGGACTATTGCGTCCCTTATGGCTTTACCATCGTCGCTGTCATGGTCCGACGATGTCATTAATGGGGGTACCTCGTTTGCACCATCTGGTACTGCTTCTGGGGGGGTCGCAGTATGTTTTCCAGGGCTTTGTGCTACTGGCATACCCAAGTTACTAGCCGAGCCTGCTGGTACAATAGGACACAGCTGGCGTCTGCTAGTTATAGATTGGGACCAATCACTCAGGTCTAAAGTTGGGGGTTTTATTATTCCCTTGAACAATCCCGTATCCGGTACTCCCATTTGAGGTGTACCCGGATACAAGTTTACGATACCATCACCCGTGGCACCGTCCATCAGACTCGGTGTCGAGAAAACAGTTTGGACAACCGCTGGATTATACATTTGCTGTTGACTGGGTTTCCAGTCTAACAACAGATGCTGGGATGTGAAGTCATCCTCTTCGAATCCCTCTAGCCCAGGGCTGGGGGGATCCGCTTCGGGTTTCCCGAGGCTTTCGGCCAATGTGGCCGCGCACCACCCCCGAACCAACTGGTCACGGCACCAGTGTAATGGTTCGTATTGACTTATATGTTGGGTGGCTCTTTGGCTCGCTTACCACTAGAAATACCAACACAACACGAGTAGTCCGGGTTGGGCAAAGCCCCAGAAACCCCTACCTCTCGGGTAGGACTTTATTCCACTCTAGTCTACAGGTTAAGCAGCGCGTCTGGACTGGACTAGATCCAGTCACCTTCTGCCGCTCGTCCGGCTCCTTAGTAGGAGCTGGACGCGAGGCATGGTGCCGCCCCCTCTTGTACCAACGGGGTATCACAAAGCGACACCTAGCTGGCATAGAAGGAACAGGCACCACACGAACACGTCTCTCGGATGAATGGCACTAATATATATATACGACGATACCGGCCCCTACACTGTTTTTTGTGTGGCTTTTATGATAGATGCACCTCTCACTTATTCAAAATATGTGTCATGTTACCTACATGCAGTTATTTAGCCCCACTCAATGGAGGAATTGGAATTTTTGAGCAGAGACTAACACGCAATAGGAAAATGTAATGTAATTTTTTCACAGAATATCCATCAAACTCCACATACTATTGTTTCATTTGCTTGTTATGGACACCCCCTAACCTATTTATGTAGGTTTGTGTACATAATTCATATTTTGTGCTATTTGGGCAGTGAAATTAATTTTGAGCAGGGAGTAACATGTTACTCCCTGGTCAAATTGCGGTCCAACTTGTGACCAGTTCTTTCACAAACTACTGCTAGGTATGGAACAGATAGTAGTTACATATTAAAGTATACATATTAAAGTTAATATAGATGGATTTTGGTGAATAATTGACAACTTTTGACAAAGCTAGATGAAGATTAGGGTTTTAGAAAAAATTTCTCAGAAAAGTCAGTCAATGACAAAAGTTCAATATGCGATATCTGGAAAAGTTTTTGAAGGAACATATTCATCTTTGGAATCATGATACATACTTACTAGTAGATGTTATGAATGGATTTAGGAGCCACTAGCATATAGTTAAGAGGTATATCCAGTGGGTCTCTGAATTTCAAGCAGGGAGTAACGCAAATTACAACAGATTATCTTTGAACGCATATAAAAAATGGACCAACTAGGAGTTGCTGCGTATGTCAGGTGTTTTTACGGAGCCAAGACATTGCCCTTTGAATGTAATTAAGTTGTTTTAACTTAATTTGAGTTTCACTGTTTTTGCTTTGTCAGGGTCAAAAGTACCACTTTCAAAAATTTGGCCCATATACTATATAGAATACTGTATGAAGAGATGGTTATAATGGCCCTGTGCATGTGAAATATTTACCGTGCAAGCTTTCCATACTAACTAATGATCCTCCCCAGTTGTTCAGGTCTGGCATTGAGGATCTGATATTACCAGATACTGTTACAGTACCCTTATGAAAAATGAGAATCTTGTCAATCTGAGACGGCGTGCTTGCTTGTTTTAATATCACAGTTCACCCTATTTCATTTCCACTGAGAGGATGAGAGGGATGAAGCAGAACAGAGACGATTTAGTACTGTCCCAGCAAATTGGTGTCAGTCTGAGCCAGCATATGCCACCAAGTGTGAGCAGGTTTCGCGTGATAACACGGAGCGTCTGCTCGAGCCACCATATGTCAATAGTCACAATGTGTGACATATTGTGACACATAGTGACTCATCTCCAAAAGTCATAGGATTATGCAGGGTGAGCATGTGCCAGTCTGTGTCAGTAGTCACATTGACTGACACATTTCACGATACATGTGAGGTGATCCTGTGTGAACATGCGGCAGACTGTGTCAGCAGTCACACAGTGACATTTGCTCACACATTTTGCTATCCGTGTGAGGTGACACTGCATGAGCAGGCACCAGTCCATACCAGTAGTCACACAGAGTGACTCATAGTGACACACACAGATATTCATGTGAGGTGATAACATGTGTCAGTATTCACTCAATGCCAGGCATATTGACACATTTATGAAGGCATGAAGTGACACATGTGTAAGAATGTGTAGGTCTGTGTCAGTAGTCACACTGGTTAGCACATGACAACATAGGCGTCAGGTCTGAGAGAACTTATATGGATTCACTCCATGTGTGTACTTTGGGGCAGGGGGAAATCAGATAAATGCTGAATCAACTAATATTGCCTAATGAATCAATGTGTTTATAGGTGATATGCATTGATATGTATATAGGGAACCAAATGTTACCTGAAAACATGAATTTAAATTTGGCTTTGGCATATTAACACTGAATTGGGGCTTAACACTGAATTGGAATCATCAGCATCTCATGTAGTATGGAGGCACAGATTTGTCTTGGTTTCATAAATGGTCAATAGTTTGATGCACCATCTTTCTTGAATACATGCCACCCTCTTGATCATGTATTCAAGAAAGATGTGTAAGAACTCTTGATATAAGGACAATTAAGATTGTGCACTGGGTGATGCAGTATGCTGCATTTGATCCAAACATGATAGATTCTGACACATGTGTGAATATGTGCCACTCTGTGTCAGTACTCACACATTATGACACAAGCTGACTTACAGTGACACAACCTGGTATTTCCTTTATGGTGCATGCATGACTATGCATCACTCGATGTCAGTTCTCACACATTGTGATGCACACTCACTCACAGTGACACATCCTACAAGTTCCATGAATTCTGATTGGTCAATTTCAGATTTCCTAGTTCCTTTGTTCTCAGCATTTGTAACTTGGGTTTCACAACACACAGGCACAGGAGGCAAGGATATCACATACAAAGTAGTCTTACAGTTTTAGTACAGATTCTTCTTGGAATTCCAGAAGACCTGCAGTTCTACAGAAGCAACATCATGATATTGTCTTTTTCTTAATCTATAAATTCCTGGTTGATAGCACATTTCATGTTGGTAATTTCCAGGCTGGATGGGTTGAGAATGCAGTACATTTTACTCCATGATATTTTTATAACAACAGGGAGGCTGGTGGGTTTTCAAAAAAATTTCAACCCTTCTAGGGAGGGCAAAGTTATTTTACTTCTTTTCAGTGAAAAAGCCTGTGTGTCTCTATAGGTTAAAAGGGCGCAATCGCACACAATTCTCAGATCCTAGGGGGGGGGGCAAAAAATGTTGACCCTCTCAAGGGGTGAGGAATTTTTTTCAACCCTTTGAGGGGGGAGACAAAATAATTTACTTCTTTTCAGGGAATAAGCTTGTGCATTACTACTGAGGTTAAAAAGGTGTGTTTGTGCATGATTTTCCAGATGTCGGGGAGTGGGGTGGGGGGAAATTCGACCCTCCTTGCTTCCACATGAAAATCCACCAACCCCTGTTGTTCTAGGGGAAATTCGGGTGTGTAGAGAAAAATGTGGTACTGAAAATGTGTTTATTATATACTATGCTTTATTGAATGTTAATGTCTGTTGTCTGTTTTATATTTTGACAGGTATATGAAGAGCACCTCAAAGAATCATCCATGGAGAAAGGTCATGCAAGATACCCTTACAAATCAAAAGGAAATGGAAACAGGATGAATTGATGATATTTGATTTTGAATAAAAGAATCCCCTCCCCCATTCTAAAGGGATTTTGAAATCAGTATGTGTGAGTGTGTGTTATGGCACATGTGTCATTATGTGTGAGAATGTGTCATAACTCATATGTCAGCTCTGGTGAGGTTGCGTTATAACACATGCGTCAACATGTGTGACACATGTGTGAGGCCGCGTCGCAACACATGCGTCAGTATGGGTGAGGCCATGAGTCATAACACATGTGTCAGTATGGATTAGTGTGCGTCATGGCACATGTGGCAGCATGGGTGGGGCTGCGTTATGACACATGTGTCATTATGTGCCAGTCGGTGTCATCAGTGACACAAGGTGGCTCAATTTTTTTCTGTAGAGCACACAAGTTAGCACTCACACACATTGACTCAGAGTGACACCAATTTGCTGGAGTACTCCAAACAGGCAAATAGAAAACACCCAGTAGAAAAGTCCCACATAAAACCACTATCCCTTTGGCTGTCTGGGATTTCAAATTCACAATTATTGCAATTGGTCTAATATTTGACAGATTCCTCATTCACAGAATGAATAATTCCAAACGATTTAATTTCACCCTTAGATTTCAAATTACATGTATAACCACTCTCCCTGAAATTGTCTTTAGCTCAGGAATTCAATTTGGCAGTGATGATAAGGTAATGAATGTAATTGGAATACAAAGTGGGTGGTTCTTATTACTCCAATCCTAAACACTCACATGATTTTAATTGTTTTCGATATGTATTTCGCTGTAATTACCGACTATGCTATAAAAGGAAAACATTTATTAATACCAAGTACGTATATCTGGCTATATGTGAGGTCGCTTTTCTGTTACAGAGCAATTACATGAAATAGATTTAGAACAAAGAATCAATCAAACAGACTGACTGAAGCTTCGCATATGCAGAGGTAGTTTGCTTGATAGATGAATATCCCATTTTGAATGAGGATTTATTTTGTACACAATGTACAAAGGACTTACAAAATAGTTTCATAACTGAGGAATATGAGATATTAAGTGTAGATGTGGAAATTGGGGTTATAAAATATGAGATCTTTGTTTGTTATCGACCTCCAGATGTATATATATAACAAGTTAGGGGAAATTAGGTAGAATGTGACTCGTAATAGGAAATTGATTTTTATGGGTGATTTTAATGTGAACCTTCTTTGTAAAAATGATGTAGAAGAGTCCAAAGTGGATGAATTCTGTACAGGCAATGAAGTTTTCCAGCTGATAAACTCTGTAACTAGACCTGTATCTGGAACCATTCTTGATCATATATTTACCAATGTGCACAATGTAGCTCACCAAGGATTGCTTGACTTCTATGCATCTGATCACACTCCCATTTATAAGGTTTTAAAATGTGAAAGAACAAAGATTAAGAAAAACAAGTTACGTCCAGGTCTTATAAAAGATATGCTTTCTTAACTTTCAAAAATATATTGGTCAGATACAACTGGGAGGATGTAGTTCGCCTACAGAATCCAAATGAAATGTGGTCCGCTATTCTAAATGTTGTTAATGATGCACTTGACACTATGTGTCCTGTTAAGATTATAATGATTCCAGAGTATACCCCCCATGGTTAACGGAAGACATCCTTGATTTAATGCGCGTTAGAGATGAATTGTGCAGAAAGATTCAAGATTCAAGATGGCTTTATTGACTAATGTACAGGTACACTTATGTCAGCACCAGGTTTTCATTTACAATGTTTTAGACAGATTTTATATATGAGTATATACAGTTTACAGCTCCTGGCATTTTAGATGACTTGCAATATGGGGCCACTGCTAGTATTTGAAAAAGTTTCCTAGTGTCATTGTGTCTTTTATAGTAATCAACGAACTTGAGGTAAACTTTGTGATCAGCTTTATAAATTGACCTGGTGTCCTCTGTATGTCAATGATGTTGCTACATGGTTTTGAACATCTGCATTGCTGTGCATAGGGCCAAAAAATGTCACCCGACCGACCTCAGCTAAAGAGGGCCGACCTCAGAATTCTTCGAAGATATTTTTTTTCCCAAATGTTCGAAGATTCCTTTCAAAAATTGTATTTGACATGGATGTACATGTTTTACTATCATTTTCTCATATCCCATGCAGCATTTCTAACACCCACCAGTGAAAACGAGCGAAGAATAACTATATGGGGCTTATGACATAAAAAAATCCGATTTATCGACCTCAACTTTTTGGACCACATTTTCATATTACATTTCTGATGCTGCCCTACATATATTGCAGGATTCTGAAGCCATCAAAGCTGGGCAACCAGACAGGTGGCAGTTTCAAATGCATTTTCATCTTTAGGCTATGACGCAAGAATCTTTTGGTCAATGTAATATTTTATCCAATAAAGTAGAGAGTTTAGCAGAAAGACATATTTTATATATTTTAGAAACCAAAACTATTACCCTTTTTGGAATACTCTATTTTTTTTAACCCACCCCCTCCCGCCATAAAAAAATTGGTCAGTCATGAATCCCTCCAAATCGTACAGGGTCATTGTAGGCAATGGCCGACTTGCGTTGTGGGGCCAATCGAACTCACTTTCTCTGGAGTGCATGGATATTAAGTGTTCACTCATGTAGGCTACTATAGACTTGACTACGTAGTCGTAGGGCCTACTTAATTACAGATGCCGACTCCATGTCTAGACACATTGATTGGGCAGTTCACTGCTTCAATCGGCTACTGACTACTTTTGATTGGGCACTCAACCATGAATTATTGGCTGTGATATATTTCCTGCTCTTTTGACGAAAAGTCGTCTGCGGGGCAACTTAGCTGCAGTACCCCTAGGGCCTTACGCTAAAATGGAGATTTTACAACGGCAAACTGAATGGATTTACTTGGATTGAACTGTCATAGGGAAGATAATATCCTTACGCCTTCCATGGAGTCCATCAGTATTGCAGACATTGGACGGGATTTGTTACTTGTCGGTAAAAAGCAACGCGAAGGTGTTCGAGGGTAAGCCCAAGAGCTTCACAATTTACGGCTGCTATTTAGGGATGGTTAACATGAAGACGTCCACATATCTTGAGACGTCCACCAAATAACCGTTGCCCAACAAGGCGAACCAAAAATAGAATCATTCCCCAAAAGAAGATAGGGCCGGGAGTTACCAAATTTGGGATTAGTTTGTGAGTCCCATGATTGAATCAGGTGCCAAGGACATTCCTGCCATTGCCAAGACCAGCGGCGGATTTAGAGGGGGGCGGGGCGCGCGCCCCCTTTTTCCAATACTTAAGAGTTTAACTACATATTTTGGACCCCAAAAATTACCCAAAAAATAGGGGGTGCGCCCCTCCTTTTGGGCTGCACCCCCTCCTTTTCCAAATCCTGGATCCGCCACTGAAGACTCATCCCAGTCTCACCCGGTCGGGATTCTAGGGAATACCTCTCTCGTGTATGGGGATGATGGTCTCCAGTTTCTGGGGAAGATTACTACGCGAGGTACCTGCCTACAAATAAGCACTACAGCAACCAGCGGAAAAAACTTCTTTACCGACAAACACTAGGTGCCAGAGACGACTCACACTAGTGGTCGAGCTGGGGCCAGATTGGACTCATCCTGCAACCATTGGAGTTTACATTGGATCTATCGTACTCGTAGCCATGTACCTTCAGCGTGTATAGTGATGGTGACCTACTGATCCCGAGGACATCATCCCTTTCCCAAATTGGGTGAGGTAAGTGCAGTGGCAGATATTTGTCACTTTCTCCACGTATATGGGTCTCACCCTATGTCTCTCCCCCCAACCCCCCAATCTGCTTACGATGTACTTCTATTTCAGCTTTATCGTTGAAACCATAGAGAGTAGAATATCTCTATATTCTATGTTGAAACCAATAGTCTCACTTAAGAAATCATGATGTTCTGTGAATATCTGGGTATATTTCTTTGGGTGGGATTGGGGGTTACATCGTAGCTAGTCATATTTAGGCAGGCATTCGTACCTTTATTTTTTTAATATGTTGCAGGTACCACTATAGGGTTCAATGAAAAGGAATGAAACCAAGCGGGGCCAAAGAAATCGATTATGATAAGCTTATCTCCAAATACATCACCATCACCATGTAATAACATTTCCCTCAATCTTAAAAGAAATGATATACAACCTTAAATAGCAACAATAATTCCGTCAAACCTATTATCAAGGGTAGGCCCTATACGAAGCCTGAGTTACGCGGCAGATGTTTTCTTCGAACACTACAACTTCTACGAGTATGACGCTTTACCATGACCACTGAAAGTTAGACTCAGAGCAACTCGTGTATGATACAGGTCTTATTTTCTGGAGACATCTACTACACCCAATTTATCACAGTGAGTATGCTTCTAAATCATTCTAAATTTCTCCTGAAAGAAAATCCGTGCCATAATTTATAAAATGTTCAGAAATGCGTCCAGGATGAAATCACTTATATCATATGTGATATCTTATTATTTTCCATGACTGTTGCGACCATTTGATCCAACCACTGGAAACTGGTCATAGCCATGCTCACTTGATACAAGTCTACAACGTGATGATATGTTTGCAACTACAAGATAGACAAATTTGCATCGATGTTATGCGTCTGGTTGAAATTCATGATGGTAAGTGCACTTCCAACATTATCATAGATAAAAAAAATCTTCACAAAATTCTGAAACCATATTCTTAGATGAAGTCTACATTGAATCTAGCCCTACCAAATATATGTCAAGTCATTTCTGCGATCGCTATGACTGCTACGACTGTCTCCATCACTTAATTACTGATGAAGACACATACTTTTGTCCAGCCTTAGGGCATCAGGCCTCACAGCCAACTGCATTAACTATATATAATTATGTGTCCATACCAGTGCCGTTCACGAAAGACCTGATTGCCAAAGAATGGGATCAGTTAGGTTCAGATTTCCCTATGCCTGGTAGATCAATCCCAGTGTTTTTATTGTTTTGTTTCAAATAAAAAAAAAGTTTCTTTAGTTTTAAGGTTAAAAAACAACAGATTCTTTTTATTCTGCCAAGTGGGTCTCTTTTTCGATATCCCACAGCTCCAGTACCAGGCACATGCTTGTTTGCATCATTTTGATATTTCTCCTTCGGCTACAACCAAACCTACAATAATCTAGTTAACACAATCAGACGAAATCAGTCATAATGTACGTCATGCAATGATCTTCATAATACACGCAATCGTTATTGAGAAAATAGAAACACATCTTCTAGATGCAATATTGTACAAATCCCTCGGAAAAAGCCAGTTACTATAGTGGTCCGTGTAAGCAGCAGTGCACTTATCAATTACAATGCCCCTGTGGCAAGGCCCTCATTAGAGACAGTTGCTCATTTGAATACTGTTTTTAGTGCCTAAGGCATAAAAAAGAAAAGTTGTGTTCAGGTATCCCGACCGACCATAATTTCTATTAGTAAATTTCCCCCAAAATGTGGTAGTTCTGCTAGAAAATATCTAAATCTAGACAGCAAGAAGACTACGTTGTATACAAGTAAGATTACCAGGTATTTGGGAATCTAGGATAATTATATTTGTCTGGTAAGTCGGTTTTTTTATTTGTCAAGCACATCTTATAGTGCCATCCGAGACTACCCAATAATAGCATTCCTACTCACTCTCAATACATTGAGGGCATTTTATATGCTGATGCTACTCCCGATAAATAAGAATAGGAACTTTCTCCTATGACGAACATCTATCAGATTACTTATGTACTCTATTAAGATTCAGTGCCAGACAGACCTTTATCATACTGCATGTCTAGCACCAATTGGCTATAGGCAGGCGATAGCAGGCGGTAACTAGTATTTGTAGTACGTTCCTGCCCATGTACATGTGTTCAAATCATCCTTTCATGTTACTATTTCAATAACGTTTGAGGCATCGGCCAAGCAGCAATAACGGTTAGGGCGATAATACATTTTCTCTTCATGACAATTATCCAAATCTAGAAAGAATCTCTTGATTTTGATATGATATTCTTTTTTTTTTTCATCAACCATATTACAAACATAAATTGTGTAGCTAATCCAGCTAGCTTCCACAATGAAACATGGACTGACGAATATAGGGAAAGGCAAGTCTCCAGACAAAATACCAGTAATTAACCAAGGATTCTAGACATCAGGTGTCCTAGGTTCAGGGATCCTTTCCTAAAATGTGTAGTACTGGATGACATTTCAATGATATTTGGATCTCTGACAGGTGGGATCATAGAATATAAAGACATGTATGTGGCAATCCACTCTAAAGATTCATTGTACTTTGTAATTCATGGCCATTGTTTCACTTTGATACCCTAGATAGACCTACACGATCTGCCACAATGATCTGTCCATTACTCTGAGCTGTAATTCTTTTATCTTTAAAAGGAGGAATAGCTGGAGGCTATATAATACATCTCTAGATTGTCTTGTAGAGTGGGTGGACACGTGTCCAGCTTTGTTGGATAACATTCTGTATAGGCAATACAACCTTATGAATGTGGGTGATGGCTGATTTGGCCCTTTCACATAGTCATCCAGATGACTTAAACAAACAGGCAACGGGATGTTGAAATAAGGAAAGTGTTGCTTCAGGATATTAGGATAGTGGTATCCATAGGTTATACATTTTAGGTTTAACCCTTTCGGAGCTGCATACTGTTTGAGTGCACTTTATCTTTTGTCATCATGCATGGATGTCCTGGTGTGTAAACCATTAAGGCTGCACTATCTGTGCATCATGCTGACCCTTCAGAGTTGAGCATTCTCGCAGGGTTGCTATATATCACCAATGCAGTGTTGGTGAGCACTCTAACCAACACTGCAATACTGTACCATGGTGACAATAAACACGAACCTAGGGGCATCATGAATGAGCGAGTAATGGATGTTTAACGCCATTTCAACAACTTAGGTCATATTCATGGCTAGTACTACACTACACAATATCAGAGAGGACTGTGTTGGTGTCAGTGCCCGCACATATGTGCACCACACACATCCGAAGTGATAGGGAAGAGGAGATATAGACCGTTTTAAGTGGGCTCTGGAAGCCCAGGGGCATCATGAAGTCTTTAAAGGGTCGAGGAGGTGGCCATGGGGATGTATGTGAAATGATGGGTTTCTTCCACTATTGTTATTGGCACACAACTGACACCCTCTCCATCACTTACTGACGCAGACACACAGACAGGGCATCAGGGATCACAGCCAACTGAATTAGCTATACCCCACCAGAGCCTTTTCCTGATGCTCCGAATGCCAACTGGTGATGATTCGCAGGCAGTAACTGCAGTGGAGGGGCATGGTCCTTGTAGTAGGAAATCTGACATTAACACCTCAAAAATGAACCAATATGTAGCCAGTCTTAATACTATATCTGTGGCCAGCCATTTGCTGAGCTGAATATGCTATGGGCCTGAGTCTAATATAAGATATTGAATTGAAAATGAATCGAGCTTTAGACTCAGGCCCATGATAAGTATAATTATGAACTTTTGAAACCCACACAAGGTGGACAGTCGCCTGATGTCCCAACAGGATCAAGTCGGACCCTTCATCAGTGGTCAGATTAACACAGGGCTCAAATTCACACAATTATTACAACAGCCACAATGCAGATAGCAATGTTGTTAAATGGTGAGTACCAAATTGTATAACATCCCTGGTTGATTTCTGAGGATTATATCTTTGAGCCACTACCTTCGGACTATGCCTGATCTGTAGAGGGCAATGAGCAGATTGATCACGCAGGTCAGCACTGTCATTGAAGGCTTGGGCATGGATTGGAACTCTGCCACCAACAGACACTATCAAAACAACCACATGTGAAAATTGGATCTCCGTTAGAATCCAATCTTCAATTTGATGTCCCATTCTTAAATCTCCTGAGGATACAGGAGAGAGGAACAAGATCAGAGAGTATAATAATTTCCCTACTCCCACTCCCACATGTCATCACACACATTAACTTTTAATGTTTCTGAATAAAACTCTGTTCCTTTCAAGCTTTTAGTAATTGCAGAAGGGATAATATTTCAAATGATCATCATCTATGTTCCTTGGCAACATGATCTGAAGGCTGAGTATAAAATCTGATATTTCAGTATATATGTATAACAATAATGTGCAGAAAAATACAGATATCAGACGAAAATACGTTATTTAGCTGTTTTATGGGAGGAGGGTGGCATTTGCAGACATTGAACCTATATTCACGGCACAATGAAAGAAATATCAGATGATCAAATGATGTATTCATACTAACCAAAACACAACGGGTAGGACATACAGCTAATGTGACCGAAAAGTGTTTTTTTTTTCATTCTACCTATAACAACAACAGTCACACTCCCAAGTATAAGGGGAGTATAAAAATGTAGATAGAGTGCCGATTGTTACCCAATTGAGTGCCGATAAACGCCATTTATGCCATGCTCATGCTCACTCAGTTGCACGAGCTTTCTTATTATTCTGCAACAGTTTTTCTTTTACATTTTGAAAGAGAGGATCTTTCAAATTTGCTACAATCATTTCTTTCTTGAACTTTGAAAGTTGGCCCATAGATAATCATTTTCGTGCTGAAATTATGGAGGAAATGTTGAATATGCTGCACTGGTGCTGTGATTTCTCTGATGCCAGTCATTTGTCAGTCGGTTTTGAAAGCTCCCGAGCTGGGAGGGAGATGCGGGCATGGACAGGGGGGCTCTAAACACCTGGGCCATAGAGTGTGAGAGAGAAATTTCTCAAAATCACAAAATCATTTAAAGGTTAAAAGAAAAATTAACAGAAACATCGAAAATAGACAGGAATTTTTAAAAGTGAGGATGTGTAGAAAAATACAGCCAATTTAGTAAAAGAAATAACTCCTTTTATAAAAATAGAGAGATTTGTACACCAGGGGTCAGAAGTAGGAGGCCTCAATTGGACCCTTATCTTATCTCTTATCTCCGATCTTCTCAAAACTACTTCCGACTGACCACTAACTGGATGCTATGTTGTTAGAGGAAGAATGAATATCTTTTTTTCCAAAAGCTCAAGACTATACATCTTTATAAATCGCAGGGGAGTGTTGCTTTTGATATAACTGGTCCGAAAAGGGTATTTGAAAATATGACCCAGACATATTTCTTAGGCATTTTGAATAAAGAAGTAATGAATAGTGTTCAGTGGTCTATGTGAACCTGCCTGGATGGTCTAGTGGTAAGCTGTTCAACATTTGACCTGAAGGTTGATTGTTCAAGACTTGGCAAGGCCCAGTCTCGGACGAGCCCAGACTGTACTGTATACAGTCTGGGAGATTTATTACAGATCCATTCATGTTGCAACAGGTTGAAGCAGGTGTCAAAAACTTACCTATGTTGTATCCTGACCCTAACCCTACACCAAGAGAATATGCTGTTCCCTTGGCTGCTGTTAAACTGATTGCCTGGCTAGCTCAGTTGGGAGAGCAGAGGTTTCCAAATCCAAGGGTCGTGAGTTCAATCCCAGCCTAAGCCCAAGTTTTGTAGTTGCATTGAGCATGCTGGTTCTAGTGATGAAGTTGCAACAGGTATGGTCACAGGGGAACAAGCTTCATTCATAAATATTCATTAGCACATAGGGGAATGCACCAATCAGTGAGGCCACTATCTTATGAGAAAATGATCCAGGATCCTGGATCATTTTAGAGGAGGCATTGCAGTGATTTGATAAGAAATCTTCCAGGCCCACTATAGGGCCTGGAAGATCGAGGCTGGGCAAGGCCCAGCTTTTGCCTATGTGGGGCTACTCACACCACTGGCGGCTCCTGGGGATTTGTGAATGAACTACAAAATGCATAATGGACGTGCATAATGCCCAGAAACCCGCGCAATTGTCCTACTTTGCAGGGGAGTGAGCCATCTTAGGGTATCTACACGTACATGTCTACTCAAGCTCTGATTGCATCATGCTGACCCAACGAGGTCCATAGACTCCCAAAGGATGCCCAATACGGTTGAGGCAACGAAATTGCTAGCATTACATTGGTGCCCCAAACTTTAGACACAGTTTGGTCTGTGTACATATTGCATTACACAGACACACAGATAGTACTACAAAACAGGTGAAACTCAGAATGAGGTATTCTCACCTACTGTTATTGTTAGTGCTACCTATCACTTGTTGCTATAATATTACCTATAATGTCAATGAAGTCCCAATACCTGTAATATCCAATATTTCCCTGCTGGATTGAAGACGTACTGGAATTCATTTGACCAACATGGGTGATTTATGACCTTTCTGTCACTTCCTGTCCTAATAACATGGGGTTACCTGATTGCCATGTATGACTGAGTACCAATGTGAACTGCAGGCTGCATGGTCCCTGGAACACCTTCACCTAATTGGTGATACCTGATTACCCCAAATTACCCAGCCGCTCCTGCAGGCTGTCCAGCCATGTTGTAAATAGGAGATTTGGTAAAGAAATATACTGCATGGGAGTAATTGTGGACAGGACACAACATAAATTGCATAGCTCAAAGACAAGACATACCTGCCAGGCATATTCATAAAGACAGTGGGTGGGTACATGCTTGTATTGCTGAGTGCAAGGCTTTTGGATATGTGTCACCTGCTCTAGTTACCATAACTTAATATCCAGCTCTGAACAAAGTATCATATTGCCCCCCCCCCCTTTTTTTGCCACCTTGGACGGTCCTTTGCTCACTTGCTCACAGATGGCCTCGTCTTGATCTATTCTCCCGTGTTTTTTTTATAAAGCCCACACATCTATGTAGCATGTCTGTACCCATGCAAATGGAGGAAAATAATGAAAATTTCAACCCTTGAAAAACCAATCTTGCCTAACTTTTGTCAGACAGTCCTAATGCAAGGTGGATGCTAACTGCTACATACACTGCTCATATCTAGGTCTCATGGGAGATGTCTTGATTTTAAGCAGAGTTGACTGGAATAACATCTGAACCAAATGATCCAACAAAGGAATTAGCCAATGTACTGTGAATAGAAACAAGTGAATAATAAAGCATAACTCCAGGTAACCTGTATGTTAAATAATTCAAATTAAGGAAAATAGAGGTGAAGTTTAGAAATCACACACACACGATAGGATATTTACTAAAAGAATCTATAGAAATCTATTCATTCTCAAGAGGCCAAGTCTGGAAAGACGTTTCATTTTGAAATAGAGAGTGTTCTGAAGGTACATTACGCATTTTATTATTATTCATTATACAAACAATTGTTGTAGAGAAAGTAGGAACACATCGTTTAAGTGCATTATTGCAATCGCCCCTTGAAAATGGCTGCTTTTTAAAATTAATTCAGAATGTCATTAGGATTTTGAGAAGGAGATATTTCCCTCTGAGACGCATCTTAAAGTACTGAATTTGCAAACCAAATGAGCAAGGCGTCTTCAGAAAATGGTGGCATAATTTTGAAGTTGTAGTGTTCTACCCCTCGATGTTCAATCGAATCTTTCGATAAACAACGAAGAACAACTATTCAGGTTCCAGTTAAAACTTTATTGTCTAATAACACATAGGCATCAGCCGTTCTCGATCACAGTTACAGGTGGCAGAGTTTGAACTCTATAACAGGTTCGACACTAGGCCTTCTAGTGTCTACAGTTGATATTCCACATACACCTCCTCTGTGCAGCAGCACAGAGGAGTATTAGAATATGGTAGCCGGGCAGCCGCCAACCATCGCTCACGATGGTCAGTCGGGGCTGGACTGACCCTGAGGAAGGCCGTACAATGGCCTTATATACACCGGAGTCGAGGGCCACGTGACCAAGTGGTGACGTGGCGCTGGACTCCAGCGCCCCCAGGCGTCGGGTAATAGAGGTGCTCTCGATGTCGCCCACGAGGACCACGAAGGTACCTCGAAGACGACGCGGGACCACCACACCACCCCCCACTAGACTGAAACGAGGTCTCTGAAAATTCAGAGATCCCGGATCAGTCTAAACAAATAGATAATAATATAAACTACTGGATCCGTCGACATGGTCGACAAAAACAGTAGAGGAATATAAAGAAATATAGTTTCTACTGTACTGTAGAAAAAAAATTATTATCACAGTTAATTATAAGGCGTTGCTCCATCCTACGTAGGAGACCAGTGTCGAAACACTGCTTCACGACCTGCTCCTGGTCGATCCAAGGGAGACACGACCGGGTATGGTAACCGGGGTCGTGTCGTTTCCTCCCTGTCTCGTTGAGAAGCTCCTTCCAGCGTAGGAAGCCCATCGATAGTGTATAGTACCACTATGATGGTCCTTCGACCGTGAGGCCGAGGATGTGTGGCACCACCGGGCCCTAAGACCGGGGTGGCGTCGGATCCACACAGCTTCGCAGGGAGGTCCGGGGACAGGAAAGGTACCCCCACTCGTGGAGGGTACACCGCCGTCCGGGAACGAGTTCCCGGGGGTTCCATGCTGACATCGAGACTCTGTTCGATGTCAGCGATCCAAGCTGAAGAGGAGGAGCAGTAGTATCATACTACTGATCCTCCGAGATGGACCCTGTAGCGGCGTCGATTTCAGCCTGCTCTCTGTCAGTGTGCTCATCCACATGTGAAGCACTGGTGGCTAGCTGGCCCGAAAACGTCGGCGACTCCAGCAATGGGGCCACACGGTCCATTGTCGTACTCCAAGCCTCGTTAGAGGTCTCGGGTGCATCCCGGGAGTCTCCCTCAGCATCTGAGTGGAGGACTGCCGAGTCTGCTGAGTCGCTTCCGTCATCGTCGTCGCTCTCCCGACCTTCAAGGTCGTCCTTGTCTCCCTGGTCAGGGGGAGCCGTTGGAGATTGACCGATGACATCGACGTCCCCGTCTATATCCATCGACTGTTCCGCCTCGGCAGGTTCTACTGCTTGGGCGGAAGCCGACGGGTCCGGGCAGACGGCTACACTCGCGGGGGCCAGAGGTGTGATGCCATGAAGATCCAGATGGATCTTCGGTGACACCACTCTCTGAACCGGTGGTGGTGTAGGCTCGGTGGCTCCCGAGAGGGTTATCAAGGGAGCCGATGAGGAAGACGTGGCTGCTGGTGGGTAGACGGAGGCACCGAGAGACCTACCCGGGGTGTCAGGCTTGTCCTGCACCACCTGCTCTCGGCCCAACATCGTCATAGCCGAGCTCAGACTGTCAATCCTTGGAGATAACTCTCTCAAAGGATTTGACTGAGCCGCCAGCGTCCTGACGTCAGGGACCACTCCACCCTCGACGAGGTACCTCTGCGCTTCGCGAGAGGGCTCAGTTCGAACGGGCTTCAGGGTTCGGACGCCATGGTGCTTGTCCTTCATCCATTCCGAGAGTTGGACCCGAAGACTCTAAAGAATTCGCGGTCGATTTCCTCCTAGCCTTCTATGATACCATCCCTCTTGGTGATATCATATTGGGCCTGTGACTCAAAGTTATTGAGACACATTCGGACATCGGTCAGACGAGAGTCCATCTCCATCTGAACGGTCTGGCGCGCCTCTTCCCTTAGAGCCGGAAGAAGCTCGTTACGGATGGCCATGTTTGTTCTATCAAACAGGCCGAACAAGTAGGCACTCGCTTCCTTGCGGAATGCCTCACCGAATTGGTCGATAGCAGAGCTACCCGTCATTTGTAGAAGTCCTTTTCAATGTTCCACGAACGTCTTGGGGACCCCACGCTCGACGCCATCGCCGTATGCAGGCTGTGCCAACTCCCAACGCAAGGTTGCTGTCGGGGTGTCGGCGCCTGTCACGACGTTGGAGAAGGTGGCTCCTGCTGCCGAGGTCAGTGTCGCGCCTCCCACGTGGACACGCGGCGTGGCAGCTGGGGTGCTGCCCTCTGCCGCTGTAGGGGGCTTGACAGGGGGAGACGAGTTGGTGGTCACCTTGGGTTGTCGATCACGACCACTCCGGGATTCCACCGTCTTGCCTCCAGTTTTAGCACCGCTGGTGCTAGGTTTGGCCGAACCAGTCGAAGCAGTCTTCGACTTTTTAGGAGCCGGGGCCGGTGCAGCTTTCGATGCCCTTTCGGGCTTCGAGGGAGCAGCCTGCGGCTTAGGCTTCTAAGGTTCAGTCGAACCGGCAGACTTTCCAGCATCTGTAGAGTGGGGCCTCTTGTTCCCACTCGTAGAGGCTGTCGGTCCTGAGTCTCGAGGACGACTGGCCTCCCGCTTCTTCCGCTGCTCTACCCTGAAATCGGGGTAGGCGCCGTAGAAAGCGGGCATCAGTTCCGGTCTGATATACAGGCGCTTCGTAGACGGGGGTGCGGGTGCCATCCGCATCCAGTGTCTAGTCGGCGCGCCTGTCTTCTCATTCCGTTCACACTTTCCAACCAGCGTCTCCACTAGTTGGATAGCGCCCTCGGCGTTGTACTTATGGGGCTGCTTGTACGACTTGAGATGACGCGCCGTCAAGCCCCTTCGTGTGGTCACGAAAGGAGGAGAGGTCGGGTCATCGGGGTCCTGATAACATGGAATGGTCTTTTCCACCTTAACACAACCGAACTGTGGACGGATGGCTCGATGCTCTTCCACCAAGTGTCGAGCATACCTGCCGTCTGTCGCGTATACGCTAGGGGGGAACCCCTTATGTGTGCAGTTCTCGAAAGCACACTGCTGCCCTGGATTGAAGATGCGCCATGCGAACCCAATCCGCTGTCGCTCGGGCAGCGACACCCCTGACGAGTCTGAGGCATTCGTGATATTCTCGATCATCGAGACATACCAGTCAATGGCATGAGTATCATCTGAATACCACTCCTCGTCGTCACTACCATCCTTCCCGACGAGACTAGGGAGTACCACTTGACCATTCTTGCGGTAGTCCTGAAGCTTGGTCAGTGGCCTGTCATCGACGTACTCAGTACGTCGCTTGGCAGTGATCGCTGACAGCCGCTTCCACTCGTCGACAGCCTTGGCCGTGTCTGGGGGAGAGGATACGGTGCTCTCCACGGCACCGGCATCGACTTCCGACGGCTCGGTTCCAGGTTCCGGGGGTGCAGTAGACTTGCTACTCCTTTCCCGGGCTGGAGCCTTCTTGGCTGCGGATTCCTTTTTGCTACTTTCCTTCTTGGGCACCTTAGGGATCTTGAAGTCTTTCAAGGTCCCCTTGGATGCCTTCGATTCAGTGGGCTTCTTGCCCTTAGAACCTGAAGGGGTAGCACTTTTCGATGGAGCAGGTGTCGATGGCTCGTCGACCTCCATCTCATCGGGGGAGGAGTCCCTCGAGGCGGCAGCAGCCGCGACTTTCAAGTCACGCTTCTGCTGCTTAGACGCCTCCTTCGCCTTCCGGCGGAGCTCCTTCTCCCGCTCCTGGGACTCGGCCAAGGCTTTCTGTGCATCCTCGATCTGCTTCAGAAGAGCTGCACTTTTAGCCGAGGTAGACTCGAGCTCTTGCTCGGGTCTGGTCCTCTTGGACTTCTTCTTCTTCTTCTTCTTCTTCTGCGACTTGTGGCTCGCCGAAGAGCTGTACCCTGACTGCTCATCGGACGAGGACCCCATGGTTCTTCCTGAACTGATGGGTTCCACTTGAAGAGAAGACTCCGGGTCTCGAACCGTTCTCAGACGGGATGAGACGGCGAAGAGGATCTTCGAGGTGTTTCGATCCGCACTCTGGCGGGTCGAAGCCTCGAAGGTGCCTTCGATGTACCTCGAACCGCACTCAGGCGGCTCGAGGGACCGAAGACTGGAGCCTCGAGAGAACACGAACCTGCGCTCACGCAGGTCGTGTCCCTCGACACTAGGCAGGGGAGACCTCCTACACTCAGGTAGGAAGTCCCCAGGCGGAGCGTACTAGCTGGAATAAGCTAGGCTTAGTCCAGCTTATCTGCGTCTGACTCTCACGAGAAGGGCGCAGATGTGACCTCTGTGGTGTGCGACGCGGCCTTTTATCCCTGTGGCGCACGCCTCTGATTAGAGGAAGGGCCTACGTGACCGAGGAGGGCGAACCCTATTGGTCCACAGTGCATCAGGCCATGACCAAATAAGGTAATGCTCAAAAAAATAGAACGACTCACTCTCCTCTCACCGTCACGCTCTGGTTCTCCAGTCGCAATATTTGCATATGCCGTTATTTCCTATGGGTTCCAACACTATCAACATGGATAATTAGGACACCCCCCCTCTATCAGACTACCGGGATTAAAAATGGTTCCAATATGGCTCTACCCTTCGGGCAGAATCCACCAGCCTATGCTGGGAACCCATCCTCACAGTCCAATAAAAAAATCAGAGGCCCCAAATTTCCATGTTTCCAGCATCAGGTTGTCTCAAACTAAGAGGCAATTGCATGACTTCTCGTTGTGTAATTTTTTATTCACCGTCGGCTTCACGTCCACAGACAGATTTACTCAAGAACGGCACCCGTTATTTTAAATCCTCATTAAAAAACAGGTTAGTAAAGCTGCTGCTTAGTATTGTGCGAATCATCGATTACTGAGTAGGGTTTAATCTAGGACTTTTCCTGATTCTAACCTGTACTGTTGGAACGAGTGTTGAGCCCTGGGCGGGTTACTATCACCCCCTCCTAGCCCGCCGTCCTTTGATGTGGCCGGGCCGACCGGGCTACTAACCCGTTTCCGTCGGCGTCTGCCTCCCATCACTTGTGACGGTGTGGATGTAGGAGCCAGAGTATTTGCTCTGGGTTTCCTTTCATCCTCGACACTCGCTGACCGTTCCTTTGATGAGCCTTGGCGCTTAAGCCTCGCTCGAGTCATAGGTCCGGACTGGAGTGACTGATCTTTGACCTCAATCGAAACGTTTCGATGTGAAGTTTGTTCAGTCGTTCGCACCTTCGAGGGGGGGTCGGGCTTCCGACATCCCTTCAAAGGCTGTTTAGATGCTTTCGACTTATCTCGACGAGCCGGTCGACCTCGGCGCCGCTTTGATGGTTTACTGGCATCCAACACCTCTACCTCGCTCGTTTTCGATGACCCTGCGTAGTTTGTTTTTTAGACTGAACTTCCGGTCGCGACCTTTCGATCTCTATTTCGACCTGTCCAGAAACAGACTTAGCCCTTTTCGTAGCCTTACGAGAAGGTGAATCATCATCAAGTTGTGGTTGCAACAACTCGACAGTTTGTGATAGTTCTATGCCCAACCACCGGCGCACTCTATCGACATTGCTCTTTTGCAACCGCCCGCGGGATGATCGAAGTAATAATGTCGACTCAGAGAGGACAGAATCCACTACGAACGGCCCATCCCAGTTGGGAGCAAGCTTCATAGCTACCTGGGGGGTGTGGTACCTCACCACCTGTTCCCCAACTGAGTACCTTCTCTGCTTCAGCCCATAGTCATACCCGACTTTCTGGCGTTCCGCAGATTTACCTAGATTTTCTCTTACCATGCTGTAACTCTCTCTCAATCGGTCACGAAGCTGTTCCACGAAAGTGACGGAACAAGGGACTTCGAGCGGGTTCTCGATTGAGCCGAAAATCACATCCGCTGGCATGAGAATTTCTTCCCCGAAGACCATCATATGTGGACTGCATCCAGAAGAACTATGTTCAGAGCTGTTATACGCGGACACCACATATTTAGCCTGTTCATCCCAGTCATCCATATGTTTGTCTACCAACATAGTCAGACTCTGAATCAATGTTCTATTGAACCTTTCCACCTGACCATCGCTCTGTGGCCTGTATGGATTGGTTCTCTGTTTTACAATCATCAAATATTCACACATCTCAGAGAAGAGTCGAGACTCGAATTCTCGACCTTGGTCGGAATGCAGAAGCAACGGGACACCAAAGGTCAAAACCCATTCGTCCACGAAAGCTTCTGCACAGGTCTCTGCTGTGTGATTTGGTAGGGGAATAGCGCGTACATACTTGGTGAAGTAATCCTGGATTACTAACATGCAAGTATTCTTGTTTGGCGTGGGTGTAAATCCCGAGATGATATCCATAGCTATCCTCCCGTATCTCACCCCGAACAACTCTTGGTGCAAAGGGGACTTACCCATGCCCTCACCGGGCTTTACCAGGCAACAGGTAGGACAATGTCGAACCCAAGGACCTATGTCCTTCCCCATTCCAGGCCAGTAATATCTCCTTTTCACCTTTTCGAGCGTTCGTTTTCGACCAAAATGTGCCGCTGTTCGGTGTCCATGGCAAAAGGAGAGTACCTCACCCCTCAGTTGGCGTGGTACCACTACTTGAATCGTGCGTCTCGCTCGACCCGCCTCGACTTTCCAACGACACAACAAGCCTTCACGGAAAGTTAATAGAGGCCATTGTCCTACTAATTTCCGTACCTCGGTGCTCTCGATTGATAGACCAGGCCTAGTGGGTTTAGCCCCCTTAACTAGCCATTCAGCAACTCGTTTGATGTCGGCGTCCGCTTTCTGAGCATCAATGAGTTCATCGAGAGACCAAAATGCAACACCCACTCGGCTGTCTACTAAACTACCTACAGCTGCCAAAACAGCATTATGACTGCCGCAGTCTGTGCAATCCGACCTCTGGCATAGCCGCACAGGGATACGACTAAGACCATCGGCGTTTAGATGCTTGGCCCCACTTCGATGTTCGATCTTAGAGTTTTCGAGACCGAACTCCGAAAGGTGGGCCAGCCACCTACCCATCATCCCTTCAGCTTCTTTGAAATTCAGGAGCCATTTCAAAGACGAATGATCGGTGCGGATAGTGAAGTTACCACCATAGAGGTAGTGCCTAAACTTCCTGGTGTACACGACAACTGCCAGCAGTTCCCTTTTGGTGGTGCAGTAGTTGTGTTTTACTTAGAGTGTTGCTAGCAAATGAGATCGGGACCTCTGTTCCATCCTGCTCTTGGGATAGAACAGCCCCGATCGCGGTATTGCTAGCGTCAGTGTCCAAGATAAAACGACCGTCGGGTGTGGGGAATCGAAGTACAGGTGTCTCCTTAAAACTTCGTTTTAACTCGACAAAAGCATGTTCGGCTCTCTCCGTCCACGCGAATGCCTCGTAACGACCTCTACTACCTTTAGGTTTTTGGATCACTAAGTCCTGCAAAGGACTTACGAGTTCCGCGAACCCCGGGATGAACTCTCGGTAGTAGGAACAAAAACCAATGAAGGATCGGATTTCCTTCACTGTAGTGGGCCTAGCCCAAGTCATTACATCGCTAATTTTCCCCGGGTTGGCTTCTATACCCTGTTCAGACACGATTCGGCCTAGGTACTCGACTGAAGTCCTAAAAAGCTGACACTTTTTAGGCTTCAACTTCAGCCCCCATGCTCGAATCCTGTTGAAAACTTCTGCCAGATTTGCCATTGCTTCATCCGTCGTTTTGCCGAAGACGATGATATCATCGAGGTAAACCAGGCAACTCTTACCCAGCAAACCTCCATCCATTCGCTCGAATGTGGCGGGGGCGTTACACAAACCAAACGCCATTCGATCGAACTCATAGAGCCCCCTCTGGTAGGAAAAAGCGGTTTTCTCGACGTCGTCGGGATTCATCCCGATCTGCCAATACCCAGATTGGAGATCGAGACAACTAAACCACTTATTTCCTCCTAGGGCATCCAAGGATTCGTCGATGCGCGGGAGAGGTTAGGCATTTTTCTTAGTCACTCCATTCAGACATCCATAATCGACGCAGAATCTCATGGTCCCATCCTTCTTCGTCACCATCTGGACGGGACTGGACCAGGGACTAGTACTTGGCCTAACCACCCCCGTATCCAACATCTCCTTAAGTTGTTCATCCGCCGCAGCTTTCTTGCTGAGCGGAATCCTTCTGTAAGGGACTCGGATAGGTTGTGCGTCACCAGTGTCGATGTTATGCAGACATCGATCGGTGCGCCCTAACGGTTCATCTGGGGATTTAAAGACATCCACATGCTTACGTAGTAAGGCGGACAGCTTCAGTCTTTCTTCTGGCTGGGTCAGGTGGGTGTCACCATACATGTCTAACAGCCAGGTAGGGAGCTCCCCCGTGTGGGTGCTCGCGATTTCTGCCGTCTCAATGTCTGCAGCTTCTTGCTCGAGACGCATCATCACAGATCCTACCTCCGGTGAAGAGAATTCACCGTTTCTGTCAGCGTACTGTATAGTACCGACCACCTGGCCTTTTTCCAGGACAATGTCTCGATTCAGTGGATTACAGACGGGAAACACTGTTCGGCGGACATTGCTGACAAGGGCAGCCTCACCAACCAACCCAAAACTTCTCAGAGTTTTCGGGTCGGGTTCGACTATGCCCTGTCTATCTTTTTCCAGACCTTCGGATTTTACCAGGACATCGCACCGATGTCTGGCGGGTATCCTCGTGGTCTGTGCTACTGAGGCTATCGATGACACTCTCTTCAGTTTACACTGATGGTGCTCTTCTACCGGCTTGGTCATGACCAATTGACCCGTCCTTGGGTTCAGGATCATACCGTATAATGCCGCGAAGTCGAGCCCCAGAATGCCATTGTCAGCCACATCGGCCACTATTGGGCTAAACACATAGTGGGTCGATGCGACCTTAAGAGGTAGAACCAATCGACCATAGGTCCGCATTTCGGCTCCAGACGCAGTGCACGCCGTTATTCCCTCTTAGAGATTATCTGACGGCACTACTAACGTTTTCGTGAGTTCCCGAGAGACAATGGTGTGGCTGGCACCAGTATCTATCAGGAAGTCTAGAGAACGCCCTCGAATCTCTGCAGACTGGTACCATCGTTTCCCCGACAAGGGGGCGGTTCCTGCTAGCATTCTCAACCCTACGTCAGTACTCAGATCGATCCCTCTCTTCTTCAGAAAAGAGAGACAGGGATCATCTGAGGGAAGCTCTGTTGCGCAGACTCTGGCCAGCTGCCGCATCAGGGCTTCTCTCCCGGCGTCGACTTTCACTTTCGATCCAGTCGAACCCTCGACCTCGGAGTTCGGGCTGCCAGCGCTCTGTTCCTTGGCCATTGAGGCTTTTTCTACACCGACATTTCCGGAACCCGACCAGTGATCAACCGGTGCCGCTGTGTCAGCCACATCGGCCACTATTGGGCTGGGACTCTCTGAGATGACTGGGACGGCCCTACCGGGACCTTACCTAGTTCCCTCGAATCTACTGTCATCTGGTCAGGAGTGCCAGAGGTGCTGATACCTTGGCTTTTCGATGGTCGGGCAGCTCGATTGCCACGTCGAGCCGCCCGCCTCACTTTTCCGTCGCGTCAGGTGGTAGTCCTTTAATAGGCTCGGGACAAGTTCGTGCGAAATGCCCCTGCTTCTTGCAGTTCCAACACTTGGCGTGGGACGGAGGGGTACTCGGCTTCTCCGAGTTAGTAACAGGGACATCCCCTCCCTCGATAACCCTTAAATTCTTTAATTGACTCAGCGAGAAGGTCTGTTCCTGTACCTTGGGTTTGGAGGCCTTGTTTGGCGGTTTCGATTTACCAGCGGATTTCTGACTTTTCTTAGTCTTACTCCCCGCCCCGGGCTTCGAGTATGAGGACACCTCCCCCTGTCCCTCTTTGATCAAAGCGGCGTCGGCCAACGCCGACAATGCATTTGTCAAGGTAGGATTCACCAACTTTGGCAGGAGTTGTTGTTTCGGCAACAACTCGTCTGGCAAGTCCATGAGATCCTTGAGAGACATGTAAGTGCGCCATTCCCGAAGCATGTCTTGTTGTAAATCAACGTCATACAATCCTCCTATGAACAACTGGTTGACTTTGGTTATGAGCCATTCAACCGAGAAGTCCACACCTGGATAGGCATCGCCGGCAAGACGTCTCAAAGCAAAGCCATAGGCTCTAATGCTTTCGTTCTTGCCCTGGCGTCTCTTCTCCATTGTGACAATGGGATCTTGCAGGCTAGAAGTCATGGCTTCTGTTACCATGTTGACCAGTCGTTCCTATCCACTAACGGGCCTGTAGTCACTTGATGTTGGTGATTGGGGTCATCACCTTCATCCAAGTGACCCTGCATGTCGAACTTAAGCTCGCAGTACCTATGCGGACTAAAGTTAACAACTGGTCACGGCACCAGTGTAGTGTTCTACCCCTCGATGTTCAATCGAATCTTTCGATAAACAATGAAGAACAACTATTCAGGTTCCAGTTAAAACTTTATTGTCTAATAACACATAGGCATCAGCCGTTCTCGATCACAGTTACAGGTGGCAGAGTTTGAACTCTATAACAGGTTTGACACTAGGCCGTCTAGTGTCTACAGTTGATATTCCACATACACCTCCTCTGTGCAGCAGCACAGAGGAGTATTAGAATATGGTAGCCGGGCAGCCGCCAACCATCGCTCACGATGGTCAGTCGGGGCTGGACTGACCCTGAGGAAGGCTGTACAACGGCCTTATATACACCGGAGTCGAGGGCCACGTGACCAAGTGGTGACGTGGCGCTGGACTCCAGCGCCCCCAGGCGTCGGGTAATAGAGGTGCTCTCGATGTCGCCCACGAGGACCACGAAGGTACCTCGAAGACGACGCGGGACCACCACAAAGTAAAACGATTAACTCAATATGAAAGATTATTAGTCAATCCTATCTAATGGCTAAACCATCAATTTGCTGATCCACTAGAAAATATTGCCTAACCAGTCAGTATGAAACCCACAATGTGCTAAACCTTATTATCCTAGTAGGAAAGGATTTTGGACACCTTAGTCTTATTTTTGTATTCGGAAAATGATTATTGTGTAATGCAAAATCTAACATTACAGAAAGTGTCCACCATTGCCATTACCTTACCAGCAGCCTAAGGGCCTACATAGATCTACAAATCTAAAATAAACTATAGTCACTAACTTTTCACTTTAATGCTTTGTTCTCAGTTGTCATTTTATATAATATGTTTACTTTTATGACTGATCGCTTGATATCTCATATACATTTAGTGACGATAATGTGTTTAGCTCCTTGATAGAAAATACTGCATAGACAACTGTATGAATTGGTGGCAATGGGTGATATTTGGCCTGGGGACTTCATGCATTCGTCCAGATAGATGATTTAAACAAACAGAGCAGGAAGCTGAAATAAGGTAGCTTGTGCTTGGGGCTATGTGCAAAGTGTGATGACGGTGTGGCAGCCGATTTGTATTTGTATTTTCCTAACCATCTAACCGCTGCATAATGCTTAAATAATTATACATGTCTTGTGTGCAGTTGAACGTTATAGACTCTGCCTGAAGTCAGGGTGCACCTTATAGCTGAGGATAGTATGTGACATAACACTACTAAACTGCTAATGAATTTAAGCCCAGTTGCTCTGTAAAGCACAAAAAAGAGGAGGGGACCAATTGGGAAAAAAGAAAGATATTAAGTATGTAAAGAGGATTATGTATCTATTCTATCAGGCCCATTCTCCACGTTGAGGTTTTAACCGTGGCCCCACCTGTGTCGTCCTATCTGTACAGCATGGCATCCTCTTACTGCCAGGGTAATGCTTCTCTGGTATCTGCAATGGAAAACCATCCTAAAGGGGGGACCCATCATTACATGGATGATGTTCCTTTGGTTAAATGGTACGTCTAAGCCTATAGGACATATAATGGCCTCCGTAGCCTATCTTGGAACGTTCCAAGATAGGCTTGGGAGGCCATTATATATGTCCTCACTATACAAAGGTTGTAAGTGAAAATTATCGATTTCTTTTTATTCTTGAATACTGTTCCTTGAAAAACATTTTTTTCATGCTAGTTTTGGAATTTTTCGAATCTGACTATTATTTAAGGGTCATATCAAACCTAGATTTTACTATGTAACCTCACTCATTCCACTGAATTTGATATCATATAAAAAGACAGCGTCTTTCACCAAAATGGGTCTGGGCCATATTGGTGCAGATTCATCATCCAATTTGAGGTGATATAACATACATGTGTGTAGAGAGAAAGAAACACTAAAAAAAAAACACCTTCATTTTTCTTATTTTGCCTATATCTCAAAACATGCTTTTTCTTTCACTTACGACCTTTGTATAGCGAGGTGACGATATATTATCTTTTTTCTTTCTGTTCCCTCTGGGTGTCACTCACATATGCTTGGTGATATTGAGGGTTTCTCACCATAGAGATGACCTGAGCTGTTGGTAACAGACATCTCAATTACATTGTGTATATACTCTTACATAGTCCTCGCACAGTACATGTCATGTATCTAAATCCTCATTCATTTGAACCATAATTAAGGGGATTAAAAGAAATGGAAGATGACAGACATAGAAATGTCTTTAGACTGATTCTAAGAAGAGAGCCCCTGGATCTGGCATTCGAAGACTGGTTACATGTCATATCGCATGACATCTCAATATTGAAATAAAATGTCTTTTCTCCCCACATTAGATACCCAAATTCTAGTTAGACCATATACTAGCCACTTCATTGTAACTTCTCCGAGGCACTGTTTGGGAGGTTGATTAGCATCATCCTAATGGATCAGAATGGGAGACAATTTTTGATCCACTGCTCTTGTTCAATGGTGGCTCACTGCATGATTAGATCGAATCAGTGTTCAGGAAAAAATAATTATGATAACTCGAGCGGGCTATATCTGGGAAGATCGACTATAGGTACCTGCTCGTTTTTGTTTTTGTTTTAAACGCACTGAATGGCATATAACGAGCTGAGTAGCTGTCCTAGGGGGGTGGACAGAAGTTATGGATATGTATATACAATAAGCAATATGATCAAACCAGTAATTCCCTTTCGAAATTTTCCTTTTTCCCCCATTGATATTTTTTAAGCACTATCTTGTATTCCAGTATTGTTGCAGCATTTTAACGTTAGCCCTTATTATGTGTACAAAACCGGAGGATTGTATTTCAGCCCAGCCCAACTGCTTATCCATAGGATGTCCATCCAGTGAAAAAAAAGCAACAACAAAAATAAAAAATGCGTTCAAGTCAGCAGTTATCAGAACTCACCCTGAGTTCAAGAACATCAATCACAAGGCACACATAGGGTCTGATTTTTGACAGTTTTATATTTAATTTGGTGCACATTAGTACCTCATGATACTATATTAACGCACATCCATATAGACATAAGGCACACCATGAGTTTATATCACACCTATAAGGCACATCTTTGATGAAATTTTGGACACTTTGGTACAGTTCTCTAGTGAAAAAACAAACAAACTGTGAGCTTAGGAATATCCCCTAAATCGCCTACAAAATGTCTTATATGCAAGGCTTTAGCCATGTCCTGAGTTTAGGGGCATCATCATATACCGTATATTGGCATGTCTAAGTGCCGGATCTTAAATAAGCGCTGGTCTTGAATAAGTGCCAGGGGTAGAGCCTGCTTCAAATAAATGAGCGCCCTGACGCTTATTCAAAGTAATATGGTTAGGGACATAGTATTTCACATGCATAAGGTGTGGCTTATACATGAGAACTGACGATATCAAAAATACCAATGTTAAAACGTATATGACTGACCTGCCCATCGTTCCTTCGCCTATGCACCCATATTTTCCATTGAATCCAAAAATGTAACAGGGCATTTTCACAACAACTGTGAAGTGCTGTACAGTTAGGTAATTAGTGACTGAAGGATGATGGGTGATCATGATGGCAATTAGTCACTCCTCAGCCACGGCTCAAATGGCCATGGCATTTCAGTGTGGTATGAGGTGAAGGGGCAATAGGGTTGGGCTGTGGGTAATTACTGCTGTCAAAAGTGACACAAGGGAGAGGAAAGCATTATCTGAAAATGACAGCTGTTTCATCCTATTCGGGCCGCATAGTACATTAATGGATCATGTCCATTGTTATATATAGAAGTTATTAGTTATATATAGAAGTTATTACACTTATATTGGTGTGATGACAAGAAGTGGACTTGTTGTGTTCATTGTTTATTCCAAGAGAGTTTGACACCAGATGGCAGTATGCAGATAATGATACACAGTTACTACGCTAGATGGCAGCAGCCATACCAAACTAGTTGGATACACAACACAACACCCATTGTTCAACATAATGCATGAATATACCATGAATGTTGACCCTACAGGGTTGGTATAGCCCCAAAGGAAGAATTGGCAAGGCACTGCTTTGGTCCATCCCTAAGAGAAAGATAATGCAACTTAAGTCATCATACAGCCTTTGAAGGTAGGGTTATCATCAATTATCCCACGATTCTGGCCTGGATGGTGCTTTTTTGGTCATCACTGTAATGTCAAGCCATGTGTCGTGCGAAGTCGGAAGTGAAGTTTATTCGTGATTGACCCCGTAGCCCGAGCATTGGTCCCCGACCCGAGGGTCGAGCAATATCATAACATCACAATCACCCTGTTCGGTTGTCAGGGTATAACCGCACTCTGAGAACTTTATTTCTAGACCAAGAGGCATTTGGTTGGAATCTTGACATGTTAATAAATGTGAGAAGTATACAAAGTCAACCTCTCCATAAATTCCCAGTTAAAACCGTTCAGGAATCGTACCCCAGCCGCTGTGGCAATAGACAAACTTGCTATCCATTACACCTGGCCGAGTGGTACAGTGACAGCAATGTTAAAACGTACATGACTGACCTACCCATCGTTCCTTCGCCTATGCACCCATATTTTCCATTGAATCCAAGAATGGCATGTCGAGTTATTAAAATGTAGACATCCTTAGATATCATACATGGTCCTACTGGTGTTCTAGTCTCCCTAACATTCAAAATATAGAAGGATTACATGAATTTTCATAGTGGTACGTCTCGCCACCCGTCTGCGTCTTGCTCGCATTGCTGACCTAATTCTGGCCAGGAGCTTGACATACTTTTACATCCGGGCCATTCTCGCAGTGTCAACATGAAGCCATGGCTTGTGTTGTGACATATCGCTATGAAAAATAATTTAATTCTCTTTTATAGCGCATGTTATGGAGCCAAAAAGTAGGTGAACATCAACTATGGATCGTATATATGCTTCAGTGTACTTTACATTACTTGTCATCCATGGATTCTATGTTAAATATGGGTGGAAAGTCGGGCACCCGCAGAGGAACAACAATAACATGGCCACTGGCATGGTAAACTGGGGAGGATCGGTTGGCTTCAGAACTTCTCTTCTCCTGCATTTATTCTTGGGTTATAAGGTAAGAAGTTAATACAAAATGGAGGATTTTTTTTGTGATAAACGCATTAATCAATGCATAACCTAGAACTCATTGGGTTATTCTCAGCAAAACCTAACTCGTTCTGGGTTATGCAATGATTAATAGCTTATTACATCTGGACCTTGGGGAAGATATCAAGCTATAAATTGTTTGGTCAACTTAAGTAGGATGAGTCTATTTAGTCAAATTAATGACATAAATATGACTACATCTCGAAAATATGCTACTCATCAAGAGAAACAATAATCCGGGCTTTGCTGCTTATTTTGGGCAATCTAACACCAAGAAATTACCCATCCAATGTTAAAAAGTTCAGTTCGGAACATTAATTAATCTGATTCATTTAATTCTACATTGTTATACATCAATATCCTAGCCATTCTAAAGCAACCTGTGGTATACTCAATGTCAACAACAACAAACAAAACTCAAGAAAATGATTTTTCATTTCTGAGAAAAATCCAGTATGACTACAAGAAGCCAAAGAAATTGTTATTTTAAGCATATGTGCACCCCTAAATACTTGCAATATGTGTATAATGAGTATAGTAAGAGAGTTTACTATATTACTCAACGAGACTCATGGAATAGTTTTTTTTGACAGCTTGTAGAACCACCTACTTTGGCATTATCAACACGAAACTGCAAAGCATATATATGTGTCATGAAAATTGTTCATTTTGATATAAAAACATGAAATCTTTAAGACATACTAGGATCATTATAAGAGGCACACTCATTCTGGAAAATTTCACTCCATGGATACGGTTGCCATGGAAACCTATTTGAGTGAATTTTATTCATAATGCAAGGGGTTTATTCTTTGTATCATGGCACCAAATTTACCAATGAATCTAATTTTGATACAGTAAGTAATTTCTGCTTGAAATGTACATCCTATGCCATGCTCTTGCCTAGCAACATTCAACAAATATCTTGATTTCCCTAGCAACCACCCAAGAAATGGCATCTGTGACATTTCTAGGCCTGCCAATCACCACTATGTTGACTCCTTGGGCTGCCTTAGGGCTATTTATTTTATTCCTGAGTCAATGCCTCCCTAGCAACAGATATTCTATTTGTCTTTTTCCCAACAACACAGGCTACAAGTGGGGGTTAGTTAGGTCACAGACTTGAAACAGGTCCGTGGTTATGTGTAGCAAAGGTGGGGTCTGATCTGTGCACATCAGATGTTGATTTTTTCCAACATCAAAAAATATGTTTATATGATATATTAGAATAAAAAAAAACACTTGTTGCAAATTTATCCTACACGTTTGGTTGCCATTGCAACTATTTTCCTTAGCAACATGCAAAAGGCGCTTCATAATGGCCACATAAATTGACAAAGTTAAAAGAGTCTAACCATTCCTAGACCAAAATCAATTATTAATGCTAGACAATCTGTATTTTCAAGTATCTTTTTTAAATGAAGGTTGCTTGCTTAGCAAAAGGAGTTCATGATTTGTTTACTTTTGCTAGGCAACAGCACAACAAAGGGTGTATACATAATTATTTCAAGCAGAAATTAATTACTGTATAAAAATTAGACTCATTGGTAAATTTGGTGCCGTACAAAGAACCTTTGGACCAAATAAACCCCTTGAATTATGGAAAAAAAAAACACTCATATAGGTATCTATGGCACCCGTATCCAAGGAGTGAAATTTTCAAAATGGTTCTACCTTTAAAATTGATCAGTATATCTTAAAGTACGTCTGGGCCAAATTTCATGCTTTCATACCAAAATACACAATTTTTTAGAAGAATCTACTGGATTAACTGGAGGATATTGAGACCTATAATAGGCCCCTTATAATCTTAGACCCTTTTTGACCGAGATTGCTACTTCAACGCTCATGTTCCTTTGTTGTCATGTTTCACCAATGCATTGCTGGTAAGTCCACTACATAGGGCGGCATGATGCATGAATGCAGCATTGGCTTGTTAACTTAAATTCTGTGTAGAATATCTCTTGTGGCTCTCAGCGAATGGAATTTGGAAATGGTGCTTATTTTTCCATTTTTGTGTAAAACTGGTTCCCCTGCTCATCAAGTTAGTGCTTGTTTTGCCATAGTGAGATCACTTTTCTATTGCGCAACATCCCCCCCCCTGAGTCAGCCCCGAGTGCATTAGTCAGCTCAGTAGAATGTCAACCTGATTGCAGTAGCAGGCTATTGAGGGAAGGCTGAATGCCCTTGGAAATGTATTGATTGTTCTACAGAGGCTGCTTCAGTCACTTAAAGCAGAATCATGGTGCTACTCTGCAGAGCACATTGGGATATCAGACCTATAGTTGTCACTTTGTCACTTTATGATAAACAGGAAATGTACACTACAGACCTATAAAGGTGATCAGTATAAATGTGATAATGTGGCTCTTAACTTCTTTTAGCTGTCATAATATTATTTCACTAACATGAAATCTCTTCTTGAGATTTGAAATTTGATGTTATTTCAAGCTGGTTTAATTACCCAATGACCACCTCCATTTTCTATCATATAAATTGATCCTAGTGGAGGTGAAGACCGGCAACCCCCAACTAGGAATTAATTGTTCATATTTTTAGATTGGTACTGAGGCACTTAGACACAATGAGGTCCGTGTCCACATGGAGATGGTAAGGTTTTGTCAGATATATAAGGGCAGCCATGCTGTTCCAGTTTCCCGCTTGACGGATGTCCTCCAGGGTGAGACCAAGACTATACATATAGAGTGCTCCTGCTCGTATCAGGGAGTGCATGCCTGTCCTTTCCGAGTTCATGCCTGCTGAGGTCATAAGTTTCCTGAGGTACCCCAACAGCATAGAGTAGGTCACGGGATGAGGCGATTTCCTCTTGGAACCACAAAAGCTGGGGACATGGGATCAGAGGATGGGAATTCCTCCAGGTGATCCCGTACCAAGGAAGCAGCACAAAGAGGGGAACCCCGACTAAAAGTTATTGGAATCTTGTGAAGTGTCTGACCATATTGCACTGTCTTAGATGAGGAGATACTGAGTTCTATGCCCCAATCTGTGAGACCTATTGCTCCGCACTGAAGATAGTGACCCCCTGGGTTTGATGCCGAATCGGGGACGATGTTTGATTTCCGTAGCAGGCCCCGAAATGAGATGGCTATACAAGTCCACAAGAATCTGTCCTCCACCCGATTCCAGTAAACACAGTCTGATAGCACCAACAAGTCCCGAAGGGTAAAGGAAGGATGAGTCGGTTCCGGGTCCCCGAGTTTACGGTGTATATCCGCCAGGGTGGTGATCAGTTCGAACTATGATCTAACATATTAAATGTTATAACCCGAATAACTGTTCAGAGATATCACTGCACTGATAGTTTTGGATTGATATATATTTCAGATCCAGAACCAAACTGACTGCGTAGCGACACATGAAAGTCGTGTCTGTGGGTACTGCTGGGCATCAGATTGATGCACAGAACTTGTTGCCGTTCATTCTTAAGAATGAACGGCTATAGGAGGGGACCCATTCTTAAATACAAGCTCTCATAGTGGTGCTTCCTCGCTCTCCATGTATAATCCTGTCATAGGTACAGTATTGAGTATGCCTATACCTGGATTAAAATCTGCAAATCAGTCAAGCATAGAAGTGGTGGCAGTGGTGGTGTTGGTGGACCTGTTATTGTAGACCCTGGGGACAGTGGTGGTAGCCCTGGACACCAGGCAGAGCCATGGTATATAGTATATAGAGCCCCCCCCCCACCCACCTCTGAATGGTGGTGGTGGCTGTGCTCCTGGGGTGGCCCCATACCTGCCTGCCACCACCTCCCCCAGCACCATGTGGTTCTCTTCTGCTGGTGGTGCGTTTCTCAGCACCACTGACTATTAACCCACTAAAGGCCACCTACATGTATATTTATGTATACATGTACACATAAGTATGATTTTTTAGGAGTTTTAAGTGGCATGATGAATTGATGCACATTTAAACCTTTATAGATGGCATGATGCATTGATGCACACTTAGACCTTTATGGATAGCATGATGTATTGATGCACACTTAACCCCTTAGGGATGTATTGATGCACACTTAACCCTTTATAGATGGCATGATGCATTGATGCACACTTAACCCTTTAGGGATAGCATAATACATTGATGCACACTTAACCCCTTAGGGATGTATTGATGCACACTTAACCCTTTATAGATGGCATGATGCATTGATGCACAATTAAACCTTTATGGATGGCATGATGCATTGGTGCACACTTAGACCTTTATGGATAGTATGATGCATTGATTCACACTTAACCCTTTATAGATGGCATGATGCATTGATGCACACTTAACCCTTTATGAATGGCATGATGCATTGATGCACACTTAACCCTTTATAGATGTATTGATGCACACTTAACCCTTTGTAGATTGCATGATGCATCGATGCACTCTTAACCCTTTATGGATGTATTGATGCACACTTAACCCTTTGTAGATTGCATGATGCATTGATGCACACTTAACCTTTAGGGATAGCATGATGCATTGATGCACAATTAAACCTTTATGGATGGCATGATGCATTGGTGCACACCTAGACCTTTATGGATAGCATGATGCATTGATTCACACTTAACCCTTTATAGATGGCATGATGCATTGATGCACACTTAACCGTTTATGAATGGCATGATGCATTAATGCACACTTAACCCTTTATAGATGTATTGATGCACACTTAACCCTTTGTAGATTACATGATGCATCGATGCACTCTTAACCCTTTATGGATGTATTGATGCACACTTAACCCTTTGTAGATTGCATGATGCATTGATGCACACTTAACCCTTTATGGATATCATGATGCATTGGTGCACACTTAGACCTTCATGGATAGCATGATGTATTGATGCACACTTAACCCCGTTAGGGATAGCATGATGCATTGATGCACACTTAACCCTTTATAGATGGCATGATGCATTGATGCACACTTAACCCTTCATGGATAGCATGATGCATTGATGCACACTTAACCCTTTAGGGATGTATTGATGCACACTTAACCCTTTATAGATGGCATGATGCATTGATGCACACTTAACCCTTGAGGGATGGCATGATGCATTGATGCACACTTAACCCTTGAGGGATGGCATGATGCATTGATGCACATTTAACCCTTCATGGGTGGCATGATGCATTGATGTACACTTAACGCTTTCGGGATGGCATGATGCATTGATGCACACTTAACCCTTTATAGATGGCATGATACATTGATTTACACTTAACCCTTTAGGGATGGCATGATGCATTGGTGCACGCTTAACCCTTTATGGATGGCATGATGCATTGATGCACAATTAACCCTTTATGGGTGACCTGCTACATTGATGCACACTTTAAGCATTATAATTAACCATGACAAAATAAATCACCACGGCTATGCCGTGCTTAACTGATTTCCTTAATCCATCAAATACACGCCTCCTAGTTGTTTTCCATGTGTGTCGGCCATCTTTGTTTTAGGAAACACAGGGATCCAGCTCATATATTGTCAATTTTAATCTTCAAAAGTTATCAGATGGATGTTAGTGACCATTGGGACACCTCAACTAGCTAATTTTATTGTTCTCACTATATATCGGCCATCTTTGTTTTAGGAAACACAGGGATCCAGGCCATATATGGTCAACTTCGATCTTCAAAAGTTATCAGATGGATGTTAGTGACCATTGGGACACCTCAAGTACCTAATTTTATTGTTTTCCATGTGTATCGGCCATCTTTGTTTTAGGAAACACAGGGATCCAGGTCATATGTGGTCAATTTTGATCTTCAAAAGTTATCAGATGGATGTTAGTGACCATTGGGAGACCTCAACTACCCAATTTTGTTGTTTTCCATGTGTGTCGGCCATCTTTGTTTTAGGAAACACAGGGATCCAGGTCATACATGGTCAATTTTGATCTTAAAAAAAAGTTATAGATGGATGTTAGTGACCATTTGGACACCTCCACTACCCAATTTTATTGTTTTCCATGTGTGTCGGCCATCTTTGTTTTAGGAAACACAGGGATCCAGGTCATATGTGGTCAATTTTGATCTTCAAAAGTTATCAGATGGATGTTAGTGACCATTGAAAGACCTCAACTACCTAATTCTATTTTTTTTCAATATGTGTCAGCCATCTTTGTTTTAGAAAACACAGGGATCCAGGCCATATATGGTCAACTTTGATCTTCAAAAATTATCAGATGGATGTTAGTGACCATTGGGAGACCTCAACTACCCAATTTTATTGTTTTCCATGTGTGTCGGCCATCTTGGTTTTAGGAAACACAGGGATCTAGGTCATATGTGGTCAATTTTGATCTTCAAAAGATATCAGATGGATGTTAGTGGCCATTGGGACACCTCAACTACCTAATTCTATTGTTTTCCTTGTGTGTCTGCCATCTTGGTTTTAGGAAACACAGGGATCCAGCTCAAATATGGTCAATTTTGATCTTTCGAAGTTATGAGGTGGATGTTAGTAGTCATTGGGAGACCTCAACTACCCAATTTTATTGTTTTCCATGTGTGTCGGCCATCTTGGTTTTAGGAAACACAGGGATCCAGGTCATATGTGGTCAATTTTGATCTTCAAAAGTTATCAGATGGATGTTAGTGACCATTGGGACACCTCAACTACCTAATTCTTTTGTTTTCCTTGTGTGTCGGCCATCTTTGTTTCAGGAATCACAGGGAGCCAGGTCATATGTGGTCAATTTTGATCTTCAAAAGTTATCAGATGGATGTAAGTGACCATTGGGACACCTCAACTACCTAATTCTTTTGTTTTCCTTGTGTGTCGGCCATCTTGGTTTCAGGAATCACAGGGATCCAGGTCATATGTGGTCAATTTTGATCTTCAAAAGTTATCAGATGGATGTTAGTGACCATTGTGACACCTCCACCACCAATACCACCACCACACTACTCCCAACCCTCACACACATTCCTTATTTGCATATTTTAATCCAGGCATAGGTTTACTCAATACTATAGCAATGGGACAGGATTTTACATGGAGAGCGAGGAAGCACCACAATCAGAGCATATATTTAAGTATAGGTCCATTCCAAAGGCCATAGAGTTCATATATAATGATCTTTTTTCCTTGGATCATAATAGGAATATGCACGGCATTACAGCATTGCTGTGTTTACTTTCCTGAAAATATGTTATAGATTAATAAATTGCAAAACACACAACATATGAAGGGCTTTTATATTCCGTATTAAAATAATATTTGTTCTGAAAATTTTGATCTAAGATCATATTAAAAATGTTGTAAATCAATTCTATACTTCTTAGAACATGATATGAATATGCACGGCATTACAGCTTTGCTGTGTTTACTTTGCCGAAAATATGGGATAAATTTCTAATCCGAGAAACGCACTGCAATTTAACTGCTTTTAGAATTGATATTAAACTCAGAATTGATCGTCAAATTTAAATATGAAATCCTAATATCTTGATCATAGATGACAGATCCTAAATTCAATCCTCTCAATTGCATCCTTAACACGGGCCTCTTGATCATAGATCTTAGATCCTAAATTTTCAATTGAATCCTTAACATAATCTCCTAACCATTGACCCCTTGTATATTTGCGCCACTGAGACGCTTTAGTCTTCCAGGAACCCGGTGCCTACGCCTGGCTGCGAAGGCACTGGGTCCAATTCCCGAATCCGCTGACTGGCCTCTGGAACATAAAAATACCGGTAATTCGTTGATATGGGTAGCCCTGGAGAGAGTATCCGCTACAAAGTTGTCCTTGCCCGGCAGATACACTCCCACCAGGTGGCAGTTGAACATCACTGTCAGCCAGAATATTGAGCGAAGGAGATGCATTGAAGCTGAGTTCCCACTCCTACTGGTGTTTATAGCTGCCACCACTTGTGTATTGTCCGTAACGCATTCCACCCGACGGTCCACCCACATGTGGCCCCATCTGGTGAGGGCCTTAAGAATTGGGTAGAGTTCTCTAACATTAATATTACAGGATACATCCCGAACTGGTTGGGGGACACAGTGGTTGTGGTGGTCTCCTTTCATCTCAAAGTCCTCCTGCCACCTACCTCACAACCAATCCATGCCCGAGTATGCCCCGAATCCAGTACCAGACGCATCAGTGCACACAATAGATGGGAGGTTGAATTATTTTCGCTGTGCCGTTAAACCAGGCAGCGAATTCCCCCCACCAGGCTAGGTCTAGGTGAAAGGACTTTGACAATGTGATGTACCTTTTACTTGGTGTGAAACAACTCAACTTTGGGATCACACGATGGGAGAAAGTGTGACACTCTTGAACTAAAGTTGCGCAATGTGCCAGAACACCGCACAATTTTTGATGTTGCTTTTTCGTCGTCCTGCGACAACCACTGAAAAAGTCCAACTCCATCTGTAGTTTGCACAATTTCTCTGCGGGTAGTCTCAGCTGCATTTTAATTGAATCAATTTCCACTCCCAGATAAGTCTGAATCTGACTGGGGGAGTGCACTTTATTGTAGGAAATGTAAAACCCTAAGGAGCGCAATGTTTTGTGGAGAAAGAGCTGTGCTTCACGACAGGCTTCAAAGCTATCCGCCATAACCAACATGTCGTCCAGATAGTTGACACAGAAAATACAGTGTGCCATAAGGTACCGTGCTACTGAGTCTGTAATGCTGTTGAACACGTAGGATGCAACGTGGGTACCGAATGACAAAAAGTTGTCCTGAATAAATCTAGACTCCCAAGACAGACCTTGTCTAGCTTTGTCGTACTCCCGGACCATGATTAAGGGGTACACTGCCATAACATCAGTCACTTTATAACTAAATGACTTGAATGTTTAACTCATGTAGCAGTTAATTGAGCACAAGTCAGGGTGGCTCACGTCGGTGATTGGCCTGATGCCTCCTGAGGGTTTTTTAACTGCATTTATAGTGTGAATGCACTGAGGCTGAACACTCACTTCCGTTAGCTCACCCGAGGCTAACTCTTCTGAAACGATCTCACTTATTTCCTGGTAGGCTGTAACAGTGGCTGAGTCATAGTTATTGCACCAGTAACCTTCTATATGCACACCTGGGTCTGTTAGCTTAAACCTATGACAGATACCATCTAGGAGGAAGTGAGCGTTAGGGTCCCAGCTGCCCTTGCCGTACACTTGCCTATGGCCCCCTGACAGCATGATTCTCCAGCCTGCCAAGTTCATTTGAGATCTGAGTCAACTGTTTGGCTGAAAAAGAGCTCCACTGTGCCTTCAGTTTTATAAATCTCATGTGCTCGAGATAAGCTGATGCTGTAAGCTCAGGCAAATTCTTTTGTACAAGGTTTTGTTTTGAAAAACACAGAACTGAACTGAACTGTCTCTGCACCGGTGGGATGACTGAATGACTGCTGTGGGTCTGCCTGTGCAGGTGAGTGGAGAGTGAGGTGACAGGTAGAACTGGGTCACCCTGGTTGGACACAGGTGGGTGGCCTTACAGGACCAATACCCCCGAACGGTGAGTATGATTACTGTTCGATACCCTTTATAAAACAATAAAGGAAGAGGAACTTTACACCACTATAAGGTGCCATCTAAATGTTATGTAATACAATTTATTTGATCCCAACCCTTTCATTCATCAAACTTTTGTATTGTAACAACAAAAAAAGGAAGAAAGAGTCACTCCTTAATTCTACAAAGATGAAGTATTTGTAACGTCAGGGTGATTTCAATGGTTGCAAATCGTCTGCTGATTTAATCCTTAATGGTTTTAATTCTATCCTTGAAGAGCCCCTATTGGGCCCTGTTTGAGATGAGGAACAATGGTAGATACCTGGTATAAACTATGTATATTATAAACCAAAAAAAAAAAAAATATGAATGTACTTTATTCAATTGAACAAAAAAAATTATTGAAACTTGAAAACTTGAACTTGAACTTACCTAGACCACGTTCTGTGCAAAAGTAGAAAACAGACAGGGTTAAATTCAGCCTCCTTCATTTCTTCCTTCTCATGAGACGATCTTCAGTGCACAGCTGCCATACATTATATTCAAGCTGAGACGTTATGTTCTGGTATATTGGACTGAATGTATCCAGAATCCATCTAGTACTTCGGAAAAATAGAAATGATCCAACCACATTAAAATTCACAAAACTATACTTTCCAAACTAGAAATAGATTCTATTCATCTCAAATGATATGGATATTGCATTTCTTATGCTTGATTGTTTGCCTCCCTCAAAGGAATGTTTCTCCGCATCTGGAATATTGATAGTGGAGGTATCTCTTTTTTCATATATTAGGGTCTGTGTTAATAAATATGGAGTCGATAACAGATTGCCACCTGTCCCAGCCCTAAAAGTCAAACATCGACCCTCCATATAATTTATACTTCAAAAATGAAGAAACGCACCACTGCTGCTGTCACCCCTGAAAATTGATTTAGATTCAAGAAATTGTATCACTTATGTAAATCATATCTGACTGTCAACCAAAACATGCATGACCAGGCCTTCATGAATGTGGCAGTTCCAATGCCAATACCCAATTTGAGAAGTAGCCCATTCAAATTTAGTTACAGCAGCACTGACAGCAAGTGACAGAAGCTATACATTAAATCAACATATATATGCCCTGAAGAAACTGAACCCAGGGCAAAATAGTACAGGTCTGTGCATGGGTCATATTTGACAATTAATTATAGGAAATAATCATGATGGTGGTGCTCGTGGTGGTGGTGGTGGGGGGGGGGGCAAATTGAAACGACATAGACAATGAAAACAATGACATCAGAAATCTGGAAGGCCCCTCACAGAGGTCCTTTTGGGGTTTATATATAGGTGTCGATCTACATTATCCCCAACTTCAGCTGAAAGATTTCATCGTATTGAGAAAATCTGAAGAAGATAATCATACAATAGACTGCTTAAATAACAGATGATTATACAACAAAGAATCACCATTTAATCCAACGTGTATAACAGTTATCGTCCATCACAGGAACAGAAATAACAGCTTGTTGGAAGTTCCATCAATCTGTCCGATTACCTCTGGAAAGGGGACTATCAAATGCTTCTTGTCTTTTGAGAAAGTGAGGAATGCGTGTTTGAGAATTGATGGTGCTTCATGATTTTTATTTGGTCCTGATTAATGACAGGGGAGAAAATTGTACATTTGTAGACGGGTGGGTTAAAATTCGTGCTCCATGTATTTTGACAGAGTTCTTAAGCACAAAATTTTACCTGCTATCATGCTTTGTAGTTATTTTTCCCTTTGGCTCCCATGATCATATCTTGAGCAGTTTGATACTGTTATAGAGTACAAAAGCTCACCCATAGACGGCAAATTAAATTACAACACTTGGTAGCACATTCATCAATGTTGTGACATCAGCATGTTGAGATGTAAATCATAAATCAATAGCAATATAGATTTATTACCTTTGTTATGCCAATTGCCTTAGAGGCTGGATACAGAATTGTATGTGTGTGTGTGTGTGTGTGTGTGTGTGTGTGTGTGTGTTAATGACAGATATAAGGGACAGGAAGATGGATTCTAGACATGGTATTGGGAACTATTAAAAAAAAGGGAAGTACCGTAATCTCCCGCGTATAAGGCGCAGCCCGCGTATAAGGCACACCTAGAGTTTTGGAAAATTCTCAAAAAAATTAAAAAATTCATAACTTTGGTTCTACTGAATGAATTTTCAAATTCAAAAACCTATGGGTAGCGTGGGCCACATTGGGCCCTCCTGGGTCCCATTTTGTCCCATTTTGACCAAGGGGGCATGTAAGATATCAAAAGAAAGGTCTTGGTGTCCCCCTTGTGGATCCAATGAGAACTAAAACCCCCGTATAAGACGTGCCTTATACGCGGGAGATTACGGTATTAATTAAAACCTCAACAAATCACATGTGTCTTGATGCACACCAATGTTGGGTTTGGTCATCATTGCGGGTGTTGAGATTGTATTCCGTATACCGGCCAGGTCAACCAAAACTGTTGACCTGGTGCCCCGTTATATAGTAACTGCTGAGCGGCAATGCCATCCTCTTCGTGTACAGTTTCTTTTTATTTTACCCTGAGAGGCATTTCTGACCACCACATCCCTTCCCCTGTCTCCATCACATGTACCATTCGATGTCAGGCCTTCACAGCAAAATTTAGTCTGAGCTTACTTCCAACTTGATATTTTTAAGAAAAGGCCATGTGTAATGGTCTTATCAGATAAGATATTATCAAAATAACAAGTGATAAAGTCATAATCGATTAATTGGAACCTTTCCTTTAAAGCATATCATGAGTAATGTATGGGGTATTGACAATATAGAGCAACTTGTCGGAATGAAGGCCCTTCACCAGCAACAACATACTCCCCCAGCTTTACAATCATAGGCTTACCAACCTTGCTCAACCACTCCTGTTAATCGAAGGTAGCGACAATGTAACTGCTCCTTTTTCATCTAGTGTCCTTTATCTTGGGGGGGGGGGGTGCTGGACCATACTGTGAAATTTGGGAAAGGCACTTGAAGGGAACCCTGAAGATAAGTCACAGCAGATGTAAGGGAAAAGTTGGTGCAAATGTGAAAGCCCAGATAATGAGGCACACTCTATAACCTTACCCTACAGGCACTTCATATCAAGTGACAGCCAGCCCTTCATGTTCTGGTGTAGCACTGAGAAATGGCATTAACAGATACTATTACAGCAGCCACAATAAAAATGGTTGAGTTGTAGATATCAAATGTCAATACTTTAACATAATTTCAGTAAAGTATCAGTTGTCATATTGTTGGACCACATTAACCTTTGTAGTACATTTCCAATGATACAATACACATTGGTCTGAAGACTTGTTTCAGGACAGCACTGTACTTGTGCATCTTCTCATTATCACAGGCAATGGAGGCAACAGAGTGAAAGTGAAGCCCTGTCATGGTATTACGAGGAGAGGAACATAGTCATATCTTTCTGGCATTCTCATTGTTGCGGATCCATTTATAAGGTCATGCTAAACAAAAGCTTTGATCATGATAGATGACTGCATCGTTAAAATATAGCAAAAAAGGATTGCACCCCTTTTGAGAGAAAATGTCTTGTGTGCTATTAAAGAACAAAAAGAGTGGGGGTGGGGGTGGAAAGATTTCAGACACCTCTGGGGGAATTTACTAACCTCCCTGTTGTTAAAAAATGACCACTCCCATAAGTATTATCTTGTATTCCACCTAATAAATGCCCATCCAGTGAAATAGAAATGACATCCAGGTTATCAGATATCAGAATTCATCTGGCCGCTGCAATACAAATCAAAGCATTGCTGCAAAATTAGCCACCTCACCTTCAGACAACATCAAATGTTTCAGGAAAGGAAGACACATTGACAGCTGTTGCTGTGGGAAAAAGTACAGATTCACTTTCTCAAGCTTCATGTTGAACTGCTGCTTTTTACTGCTGCAGCATGGATGCCCCCAAGCGGTGTGCAACCATTATACACCATACACCATTGGAAAGCTCTAAACTTGTAGATTTCAGATATGGTAGGTGTAATAAAAAAAAAACAAAAAAAACGTATTTTTGGTGAATTAGACCCAAAGAAAAAAAGTTTTTAATCATTTTTAATTCAAATTAAACTATTATAATTTCAGAAAAACTTTTACTACAAAATAATGCCTCTACCTATGTATCCTATGAGTAATTTAAAGTACAACAGGCATCATAATCATTAATGTGACATCTCAGTCTAATTAGGTCAGTAGGTCAAAGGTCAACGATGCAAATATCTGTATAATACCTTATTCAACTTAAAGACAAACGCTACAGACTGACCAATGTTAGATCTTCTATTGATAATCACAAATTACTCTCGATAGTATTAGTTTGATATATAAAGAATAGGAAAATATAAAAAAAAATCCTTATGTCACCATGCTTATTTTCATTTTATGACCATTTAATTGAAAATGCCTTAACTATGGAGAAAATATTTTTTTCATATTTTGCATCACAGTGAATGACCTTCTATTGATTCACCTACAAGACTCTCTGAATATATAAAAGACATCTTTAAAAAAAATGAGGGGGACACCATTGAAATGAAAAAGTTGTGAATTTTTCAAAAATATTAATTTTCCCTTAACTATAGGGTCCTATGAAAATTCAAATGGCACATTAACATCTGAATCTTGTCTATAGTGATCAGAAATGAACTGGAAAAATATTTACAGGTAATAAACATTGACATGAATAATGGACATTCTTAATATATAGTTTGAAAAAAAAGAGAAAAATGCATTATCGTATGACAGTCATAGTCATTGTGTCAACGAATCCATGTATGACATGACGATGAACAGAGACAAATCAGGAACCCAGTTTGATATCCACTTTATTCAGTTAAGTCTACGGAGCCTTTGTGATGTGATACAGCTATATGGTTGCCACTAGTGTCCAAGCCTAACCTTGAGCTGGGAGCCCTATCCCACTTGGGTATGTGAGGTGGTGAATGGATGAAAGATGAATGAGCTGCTCCACTAAGGAGTATTTATAGTAGGAGCTGCTCATCCAGCTCATGCTGAAATAGCATCAGGTGAGCTAAATATAGTAACTGGGGACTTCCAGTGTGATGGTGTAGGTGGGTCTAAACAGTCATAGCCACTGGGAGTTCCCAATCTGGGGTGATTCTAAATATAGCTGCTGGGAGATTCCCAGCAGGCACCAGTGGAGCTGGTAGGTCTAAATATAGCCACTGGGATTTCCCAGTGTGATGAGAGCTGCTCATGATTAATGGGCATGTCCTCCAGCACTGGGCAGGGCTCAGTGCTGGAGGAGGCGGGGTCACTGAGTGCAGTTAACCCCACCAACCTTGGGTCTGTAGGTGTGGCTGGCTTGTGGGTAGACTCGGACACTGTGTTACATGGTAGAAACATGGTGAAAAATAAATATGATAAATATAATACCCATGGTCTACTGACAATTGCAAGTTTTCTTTTCCTTTATATAAAAAGAAAGAATAAAAATGTATTCCCATTGTACTCTTGCTGTAGTTAGTGGATGACGATGGTGTGAGGTATCAAATACATTCCCATTGTAACCATAAACACCCAGGAATGTCAGGGTTCGAATCCCAAGAATGGCACCTGTAAAAACGATTTTTTAAAACTAAGGTCCATATATGACTTTTACACTCTGTTGTGACTAAGGAACGGAGTATGAGTGAGAAAACCTTGGAGGTGTAGATTATGGTAGACAACCTCCTTGGTTAATTCCTCGGAGGTTATCTACCATAATCTACACCTCTGTGGAGGTTTTTCATCACATAGACCATGCCCCTCACTCCTTATAAAATTCAACAGAAGGTGACCTATTTTCGGGATCTGACCTTTGACCTACTGACCTAATTAATCTCAAAATATGAGCTTCATGTTAACCACAGGATTCTACACTGGTTTAATTGCAGTTAGTTGCATTATTCAATGGAAATGTTGTTAATACTAGGATTTGATGAATTAATTTGAATTAAAAATGATTTAATCACTTTTTTTCTTCAAACTCATATTCTGAAAAATAAGGTTCTTGGATTTTTTTTACACCTGGCATATCTGTAATCCTGAGGTTCTAAGCTTTGTTTTGGCATATAGCATATTTTGTTTTTCTTTGGAGATGGGTACAACCTGAAAAACAGCTCCTAGCTCAGCCATGCTGCAGGAGTATTTGTAAGTTTAACTGAATCATGTACATTTTTTTTAGAGGGGAAATTACCAAATTCATTAAACACTGGAGAAAATGAAAGTTTTTCTCCATTTATAAAAATAGACTGAACACCCTACTACATTCCCCAAACTTAAGGCACAGTCTGGTCTGTGTATACTGCATTACACAGACAGGTCTGCAAAAACAGGTGAGACTCAGAAAACTGAAAACGTTTTTCCACCAGGGGGCCCCACTATGCTGTAGTGTAATCTATATTTCATACTCTAGGTCATCCTATAGATAATACTGTTAGTTGATAATGTACTTATCTACATCACAAATGTTGCAATAGACATTTATATTTATGCTGGTTTGGAAATACAGCAAGAAATTTTGCTCAAGTATTTTGAAGGGGGTTATGGGGGTCTCTATATGCTTGAACATCTTTTATGTGTCTGAAGACTTAATTAGAATTGCAAGGACTGGCTAGAAACTGTTGTTTACATATAAAACCAGTCACTTGGCCTACCAGAAGGACAATACATCTAACAAAGGTCTGGCTATGGTGGGGGTAGGGGTATTCTAAAGTTAATCTACTTATTATTTCATAATGAATGAAAATTAAAAATGAATGTCATTGAATTGACTACCCACACCCATCGTATTGATGGCATAGCTTCATCATAAAAGGTCCTCAAATTGAGGACATTAGGTCCTTGAACTGAGGGCTTTAGTGAGGATCCGGTAATCAATTTGAGGGCCCAAAGTCCTGAAATTGAGGACCCAAAGTCCTCTGCACAGAGGACCTATTTCACCAATAGGTTTTCAGTGAATGAGGTGTTCTCACCTACTGCCCTTTCCCTAATCACTCAGAGTGGATGTATTATTGTTGCTATAATGTCAGTGGAGGTCCAATACCTGTAATTTTCCCTTGCTGAATTGAAGACATACATGGATCCATTTGACCAACATGGCCGATTTATGACCTTTCTGTCACTTCCAATGTGAACTGCAGGCTGCATGGTCCCTGGAACACCTTCACCTACTTGTTGAGAACTGATTACCCTAAATTACCCAGCAGCTCCTGCAGGCCAACCAGCCATGTTGTAAATAGGAGATTTGGTCTTTCCATTTGGCAAAGAAATACACTGCATGGGAGTAATTGTGGACAGGACACAACATAAATTGCATAGTTCAAGGACAAGACATACCTGCCAGGCATATTCATAAAAAACACTGGGTGGGTACATGCTTCTATTGCTGAGTGCAATGCTTTTGAATATGTGTCACCTGTCCTTACTATAACCAGCTGAACAAAGTATCAGAGCTGGATACTCAGGCTATCCTAAACTTCCATTCATTTTACATTCTAAATTTGGAAGGTTTGAAATATAATTTTACCTTTGTGATACGGAAAAAGTAGTATTTTTGCTGACGGTAACCGCAAAATGTAGCAAATTTCCAAGGTAATGTGTCACATTTTCCTTAGGGGGACAGATTGGTATGGTTCAGTGCTGTGTGAACCACTCAAAGTCCAAATTCTCCAAATAAACACAAAAGTAACGTTTATGATATTATCATTGAGCTAATACGATCTAATGGGAGGGAGGATGATTCAGTATTTATAGATAAGAGATTGGTGCAGTAATATGGCCATAATATACATTTGAAATATGTGCAGGCCACCAGTGTAGCATTTTTATTATGCCACAAAGCAGGGAGCACTGAGCGAAGAGCACCAGTTTATCACCGTCAGCACAGACACCGAAGCATTGCCGTGGTAACAGGGTTTTTTCGTCTCAATGTATACAGCAAATTTTGGTCTATTTTTCATTATATGTCATAGTGGTACCCCCTTATGCCAAAAATTGGTATGAACCTCCTATGGGCGCTCTTTTTTTGGCTTACCTGATCTCAATCTCTGGAGACACATCTTAAAGTACTGAATTCAGAAAATATTGGCATAATTTTGGAATAAAACTATTTACTCAATTAAAAGGATTATTAGCCAATCCTCTTTATGGCTAAAGCAACAATTAACGGATCCACTAGAAAATATTGCCTAACCATGCAGTGAGTATCAAACACACGATGTGCTAAACTTTATTATCTAGTAGGAGAGGATGTTGGACACCATAGTCCTATTTTCCATCAGTAGCTTGTTTTTGTATTCGGAGAATTATTATTGTGCAATGCAAAATCTAACATAATAGAAAAGTATCCACCATTGCCATTGCCTTTCCAGCAGCCAAATGGCCTACATAGATCTACAATATCTACAATAAACCATGGTCACCGTCTTTCCACTATAATGCTGTGTTCTTAGTTGTTACTATTATATTATGTTCACTATTATTGTTATGCCTGGTGGCTTAAGGGCAAGGGCTCCAGGTGACCCAAAAATTAATTAATAAAGGATTTTCTTGTAACTTGAAATATTTGTTCCTCACATGATGTGTAACTGAAATGGGGAATAAAAAGTTGGGGTAGCAATGCTACTTTCTTCAGTAATAGCCATCCTTTGTAGGATGCTTTAGCATTGCGTCCAATGGGCTGACAGCTAGACATTTGGGATTTTGCAGAAACTTTGGTGAATAATTCCCAAACTGGACAAACAGTTTTTTTCTCTCAAAAACTACAAATATGTCCATTGACATGTGTCAAGATAGAAATGTAAAATCATATGGTTTCAATGCTACTTTTTGCACAAGATGAGTGTGTATGAAAAGGGGTGGAACCCGAATGCATAAGCCTATGGACCACAGCCAGGAGGCCATTTCACCGCATTTATTACAATAAATGCGGACGTCCGTATATTAAATACGGACGTCCGTGTTTCACATTTATGCCCATATCTGAACACCTACTGCCCCTACCCCCCTCCGCATTTGAAATATGCTTCATATTTCAAATGCGGAGGGGGGTAGGGGCAGTAGGTATTCAAATATTGACATAAACTTGAAATACGGACGTCCGTATTTAATATACGGACGTCCGCATTTATTGTAATAAATGCGGTGAAATGGCCTCCTGAGGGGGGGTAGAGGGGGGTTTGTAGTCTTTTGACAAAGTTTCTTCAAACTTGATAAAAATGCACATTTATATTATTAGGCAGAACGTTTGAACTAATAATGATAGGAACTTGCTTCAAAAACTGATAGATTCCTCTTATTGAGCAGAATGCACTAGTTTGTCCTTAATATCTCATAACGATAGCGACAATGATGTGTCAAGCTCCTTGATAGAAAATACTGCATAGACAACTGTATGAATTGGTGGTGATGGGTGAGGTCTGGCCTGGGGACTTTATGCATTCGTCATGATGATTTAAACAAACAGAGCAGGAAGCTGAAATAAGGTAGCCGCTGCTTCGAATTGTATTTATATTTTCCTAACCGGCTGTATAATACTTAAATAAATGAGAGCAAGGCGCAGATGGGTGGCGAGACATATCACTATGAAAATTCATGTACTCCTTCTATATTTGGAATGATATGGAGATTAGAACACCAGTAGGACCATGTATGATATCTAAGAATGTCTACATTTTAATAACTCGACATGCCATTCTTGGATTCAATGGAAAATATGTTGTTTTTCTCAGTAGACTTATGTGATATAATTGATGTACCTATCATTATCTTTTGACCTATAGTATGTATGACCATATATAGATAAAGATAAATAGGTACTAACTTGCTTGACCTATAGACTAGTAAACAGTATGATAACAGTCATATCGATATCTATTACAAGGCTGTCTACACCTCACTCTGTCCTGTGACACCTTTATCCTCACTGTGTATGTTTAATGTGTACCTGACTCTCTGCCAATTGCTCTGTGTTTCTCTGACACGCTCGCTCTCTCTCTCTCTCTCTCTCTCTCTCTCTCTCTCTCTCTCTCTCTCTCTCTCTCTCTCTCTCTCTCTCACTGTCCCTCTTTCTAACTCTTTGACACATATTTGTGTTCTCATGTTTTTGGATTAACTGTGAAATATATCCTAAGGAATGGCCTCAACAGTTGATGCTAGGAACCTGGTTACCTCCTTTGCCAAAGACCATGAGGATACTCCAGAATTGGGGGTAAGATCACAGAATAACCTAAGACTGTCTTCTAAATATATGTCTGTCTATGCTCAAACTATTACCTGATCAAACATAACCAACGGATCTCTTTCTTATTTCTTGAATTTGTTTCTGAATTATTGTTTGCAGTGTTTACGGTTTACATAACTATGTTGAACAATTGAATGATAGTCTTCCACATTTTGCATCGTGGGACATACTATACTTAAGGTGAAATTATGTGTGTTGTGTATTCCAGAAATCCAAAATCAGTATTAGGTATTATGTTCATGAAGTAATCGTATATATGTCCTTTTCAGTTCATTAATGCAGACCCAGAGGGTGTAGATATCAATGAAATCAGTGGTAGTGGTGGTTTGGTGAACTACATCTATCATGTCAGGTCACGAGATAAGAAGCACTCTGTGATACTGAAGTATGGGGAGGATACTATAAGGGTAAGATTTATGTTGTGAACCAATACAGACCTATTGTTCGGATGCTGAACCTGGAAACCTCTCTTATCAATAGTTATCAATACAAAACGCATTTCCTTTTGTCTGTTAATACCTTGCAGTTCAGAAATGCCAGTATTCTAAATCAAAGTAAGTAACAGTAGAAAAAAGGATCCATACAATTGTCTTGGGTATATTGTCACCTGAACCCATATCCACGCAGGCTAGATTCATTAGGAAAATGTGTCCTATACATAGAAATCCAAGGCGAGTAGCACTATCCCCCCTTATAAATATTGATAATCTTTAATGACTGCTCCTAAATTCAACACCTTTTTAACTGATTCAAAGATGATGCCAAATACTGAAATAACGCTGACAAGGCAAAAACTCGAGTACGACAGTTTGGTGCTGATGGATGACATAGAACCTGGCTGTGTACCTAAACCATATTGCTATGACAGCAAATATAATATAAGTAAGCTTGACCTTTGTACGTTGCAAAAGCAGATGATTACTGATAGCTTATATCCTCCACAGTGAAACTGTAATGACCAGAATCCAAAATATTTCCAGACTGAGAAAGAAAGGCCATCAATGGGACAAGTACATCAGAGTAATTGCAAAGTTAAATTGTTATAGAAATAACTGCTTCTAAAATTACACTCCCAGACCAACTCAGATTTAATGTTTCAGAAATAGACATGCAACTAACTTCACTCATATTTAACTTGAAAAATAAATAACACTGTAAAGCAAAATTTCACTTTTCGAAAAAAAAAAACGGAGCTGAAACCCACCAATTCCTATGTATTTTGACCTGGGGAATTCAAAAATAACATCCATTTTTTGCTGGCTGCTCTAAATTTTGAGATACCAATAATACCTAGAATTCCCCATTTTCATCCTCGTAGCCAAATCTATATTAGTGCATACTGTACAAACACTAGATTTCACATCAATCCTGGTTTATTTATTTTTGATTACCATTTACAAACCCATAACTAATGAATTATTCATCCTTTGAATAATATGCAGTAAAAGTAGTAAATATGCTCGAAACATTAGCTACACGACACTTGTTCGGGATGCATTGCCTGTCTCTTGTACACAGTGTTTGGGCTCATGCCACATCAGAACCCATTACAAGCCTGCTAAAAGAAAAAGGTAATCACCTTCTTTGGTAGCATTTTTCCATCTCTGAGAGGTCCCGTTAGAATCTCTCCCCATGTATGCCACTTACCGAGCCACAGGGTTTCTTTAAAAGATGGGGGCCCAGATGCAGAAAATGGATCTTCAAGGACATCTTGCATTTGAGTTTCTGATATGTGGCAGCAATGTACACACACACTCTACAAAGTCCTCAGCCCTCTTATTTCCCAGAAATCCTGTTTTGGCTGCCTTACTCACCATAAATCATGCTCTAAATGATCCAGAAGTCAAGGTTTCAAGGAAGTAAACATGGAAATTTGGCTTTCTTTTTAGGATGACTGCCCTTGTACCAAAATGAAGCAATATATCCCCGAAACAAGTGGTTATATAATGCAATGTGCATGTAATTGAACCTATTTGCTCCAGCCATGCATATGGAGTGTGCTAACACCAAACACATAATATTCCATAAAACTGGTTGCAACACTCGGAATGATAGAGGCCTAGGCACCACTTTTGGGTGAAAGATGATTTGCACAAGTGTCAAAGCTATTGATATTACCCAGACAAATGCCAGGAATGACATGAGAAAGTTCTTGTACATGCTTGGACTACACTATATAGGTGAACATAGGGAAATCATTGCCCTTGGAGGTGATTTTTAGCATAAATGGCAACGTATATCTCAATATTGAGAGACAATAGGCATTTTTTAACCTCATTTTCAAATTCAGCAGCCTCATATTAGGTATAATTGGTATGTTTGCTCTCCGTTTTTTTTGGCCGTTGTACAGTGTAATCGGTTATTATATCAAATATTCCCTTCTAAATCTCCAGTTGCGATGGCAGATATGTCGGGATGGGAGGTGCTGGCTGACCAGTTGGCGGCTGGTGTGGTAGATATGGGGGTACCAGTGTACCTGGGACACTTGTTAGCCAAGGTGCACAAAGCCACCTCTAGGTCTGCAGTGAGTGCTGAGAGATGGGAGCAACTCACTGAAACCTTCAGGTACAGAATCTTTAGTCCTGAAATTTCAAGTCCATAGTGTTAAGTGCTTATACATTGGGCATTTCAGCATTTAGCACCAATAGACAAGTCAATGTAGGACATAGCATATCATTCTCACTATTTAGCTTTTCAGCCAATAGCACTGATGGATTTCGGTACCAATTACTAGTGTTGATAATTCATGTATGACTTGTTACGACATTAATCCTGAAACCTAAGTATGGAAACTGATTTATTGCAACAATGGAATAACTATTTGAAACCTACCTGCACACTTTATAATTTCTTTTGGAATCATTGCAGTAAATGTGAAGTCTTTCCTGAAAGAAAGATCAATCAGGCACCATGTGCCTGCACAGATGAATACGGCTTGAGATTTTGTGAATGGTGAATGCAACTGGGCCACTGACCAGGGCTCACCATAATCTTTGTCACTATTGTAACTTTACAGGAATGATATTATGCAAAAGGACTGCAATGATTTCACCTATGACATGCCATATAAAGAAACAGGCCGAGACACTAAAATACCTGCTGGAGGTCTGGAAAGCTACCGACAGTATATCCAAAAAGCAAAGGAACTTGGACTTCATGAAAAACAATCAAAGTTGTTTTACACCAGGCTCTGCTTTATACATGCTGACCTACATTGGAAGTCAATGTTTGCAAAGGATGGGAAGGCTGTAGTGAGTAAAGCTATTTTGTGTCCTCATGTCTAGTAAAGCAGGTTAGCTGCAATTGTTACTCTCTCTGTTGATTGCTACTGGAGGTTATTTCTATTTGGCTTATCATCAGCCTCCACCTCCCCAAGCAATGTAAGTCTTGGAGAAATTTGTGTCATTAATAAAGACTACTATTATTGCACTCTGTGGTTAATGGTGTTAGTACTCTCAAAATACCAACCACTGCATTACCCATACTATTGCAGTTGTATGACAGTTCCTTGCTAAAATTGTCCTTATAAAAGGGATCCTATGTTATGATTTGTTGAAGCTAATTGATCTAAATACCATTTCCTGAATGTATATATTATACTTATTCAGCTATTTGACTGGGAGTTTGCCTTCATGAGTCACCCTGGGCAGAATGTGGGCTTTGTAGTGGAATCATACCTTATATATCACATCATCACCCAAAACCAAGATCGGGATGCAGCATCTAAAGCGAGTCTACATAATAAGTTTGAACAAGCCATTAAGCTCTTCTGTATGTATGTCTATCTGTTGTGTGAATTCTTCTATATGTCCATTAATCATATTGATTCTGTCAATTGCAAGCTCTACCATTCATCTTTCCACTTCAATTGTTGACAATGACTCTCAACTGCTCGTACTTCACAGAATGTTCACAGTTTGATTTCGGCATGGGCTGTGGGAGTGAACTGAGCTCTCCTCGACCATATATATGCCCTCATGGTGTTTTGTGAAATGACCTCCAAAGGAAATTTCATTCTCTTTGTTTAGTGTGTTGTTCATCTTGGGTGCAACAACTTTTTTTTCCAGTGGAGACTTATATGAAGGACTTACATGAAGGTGATACAGGGTTGCAACTGACCCTCAGTGAGATTGCCCTATTTGCTGGAGGTTCAACATTTGCATCGTAAGTGATAATTCAGGAAAATGACCATCATTGTTGTATCAACTTTTATCAATGCCTTAATCAAATCATAGTATATAATATATCGCATTTCAGAACAGGCATTACTGTTTGGGATATATCTCCAATATTATCATTCTCATGGTTCTGTTGAGTAAAATATGGTTTTTCAACATCTTCATAAAAACAATTTGTTGAGGTGGATGATGACATACATGAGATGTTCTCCTGATTTGCAGGTCAGTTTATTGTGGTACAGAGATGTTCACCAACATCACACCTGGAGGTCTCCTCACTCTAATGCACACTGGATTTAGACTCATGGAAAAACATGAAGCCCTCAGCTCAGTTGATGACATCATTTCAGCTATATTCATCATATAGCTTTCATATCTCTGACAACCGATCCACTATACAGTGAAAAAATGTCAAAATAACAGCAAAATCCTTGTCCCAAAGTTGCCAGAGGTATGGCGTTATTTTCACATAGATTCCTTGTACAACTGTACTGCCATTTGGGGTTTCATTGTAGAAACTACACTATTTCACTGCAATATGACTATGGTTGTTCACTGTTCAGTTAAATTACGATGATTCATGGGAGATTCAAGAGTTATGTTTCACATGTGTAAAGACAATGATTAACTAGTGTTTCATGTTCATTGGTCAATGGTGTTAGTAAAGTGAGCATTTTGTAATTCAAGTTAGCATATTATATCCAAACATTGAATTTCAAATGCATGTTCTAGATACTCTTGCAGTGACAGGGTGAAAGGATAAGAGGGCAATTCATTAAAATGACCATTGGAATGTTGTACACCATTCTAGGTAGTTGATCATTTGAAATCATTTCAACCATTGTACAATTGGCCTCGAGCCGACAGGCCTAGATGCAAGAGCTTTAATAGCCTCTAGCATAGGATGGAGGGGGGGGGCATGAGAGTAATATGAGTGTTTCTCACTAGATGGCATAGCGGAGCAGATGAGATGCTTTCAGTGTAAGAACCATACACTAGTCCCCAGCCCCATAGGATGGCACTAGCATCTACCACTATGACACCGAACTTGCCACTCTGCTAGTATTTCTTAATAAAATATGCTTGTATATAGTGTTTGCTCCCTATTCAAGAGGGCAGGTCGATCGGTGCGGTTGCCACCGGTGGGACCAGAGGTCGCTTCGATCTCTGGCCACTGCGGGGTGGTGGCAGCACTAGTCTTCGCTGCTCCAGTCCCTACCTGGGACCACGTAGGGAGCTCAGTTGGTCTCTGGCTGTGGCCAGGACAACACCTGGAGAGAACCGAGCTATCTTTATAGAGCCACTTCAAACTTATGTAATCCTGAAATAAACATGTGCCGGTTGCACTAACCTGAGCTAACTTGTCTGGTTTTACTTGATATTGACATATCTCGAACTGAACCGAAGTTATATAACAACTCGAACCATTACACTGGTGCCAAGACCAGGATTGGTTTTAGTGCATGACCCTGGAGGTCGTACCGAACCATGACGGAGCGACCCAAGGAGACTTGGGGTCCGACAGTGGTGACTCCACTGAATCTGACTTCAGCAACTTAGTTTCTGAAGCGAAGGTGCCACCATTTATGGTTGATACAGGCCGAAGCCTTACTATCAAAACCGAGGATGGCTACACAACATTCGCTGATTCCCTGACAGAAAAGGTAGTTTGAACTCCTAAGTTGACAACTACCCATGTAATTGACTTTGAATCCGAAGAAATTAGATCTAACAGAACAGACCACTGCAGATCAAAGAACTCGAAGCCCAATCATGATGATGAACACTTCGCTTCGAAGACATTTAGCTACTACCACTAGTACTGCTACAGCTACACCGATCACAGACAGGAAGTCCCTAGAAGGGTTAAGTACATCTATATTTGATGTAGGTGGAAGCCAAAGCCAAGGATTGACTGCAAAAGAGTACTTGCGACAGCAAGCAATCAACCGAGAGGAGATGATGAAACGTGACCAACAAAAGAAGTGGGAAAATTCCGAACACAAAGTATTGCGCCTACGAAATCTCGAAAAGACAATGCAAGAAATACGAAAATGAACAAAAGCTTCTATTTTTTACTCTGAACAATCTGGAACAGAATGTAGAAAATAAAGAAGCTAGAAACAGATCTCTGGAAAAAGAGCATCTAGTTATCCAAAAGAAGCTCGAATTGACTAAAGCTGAATTGGAGAACGAGAAACTCAAACTTGAGATCGAATACGAACAATGGGAAGCTGATCAAGAAGATAAACGCAACCAATTGTTAATCGAAGAAGGAAGGATCCGAGAAAACATCGATCTTCGGAAGACTAAAAATGAAAAATTAGTACAGATCCGAAACGCAATGATTGAAGACAACGAGCAACTAATGCTGGAAATAAAGGATAACAATGAGGACTTGTTAACCCAAAAGCAAGAACTGTGTCTACAGATAACCCAGCTAACAAAGAAAAAGAATGCTCTAGACTGTTATCTAACAGGTTTGGAGAATACAGTGCCACCACCGAAGATGACCACAACATGTCAACTAACAACTGACGACATTTCAAACAGTGATAATATCCATGGCGAGAAAAATTCTTTCCATACTGATACCACTCCAACTACATGTTGTGACATCGCTGACAATTTAGATTCAGATGAATTCGAGGAACAGAATGTAATGCCTTCCGATTAAACTTTTGTCAAAGGCATGGCACCAATGACAACTTCGACACCTGCGGAAGCCCTGGTGAGACAAAGATTACCAGACTACGACCCATTCATCAATGAATATGCTAGGGTGAACGTTACCGGTGATGGTATCTATCAACCTGGACATAAATCTAATGGGGGTGGAGATAATAAACTGAGATTTAGTGTCGGAGATGTTCTTTTGGGAACCTACACTGATGATAATGGTGAATCCTATCAGGGTTCGGATGCAGTTCGTACCAATGAGGACGGATCTTTCAACATCTCGTATGAAGACGACTTCTCTCCTCGAGATCTAGGAGCAGGCAATGATCAGAGTCAGGGTGCCACAGGAGGTACTTCAGGTAACACCGGAGGGGCTCCGAGGCCCAACAGCGGAGTGACAGGTGCTGCTGGAGGATCTTCTGGAAACAGGAGGTGATCTCGAGCTGCTCGAAGAGTTGCCATCATTCCCAAGTCCTTGGACGGGACTACAACATGGAAGGAATGGTTTTTGAACTTCACTGATGACATGCGCTGTAACGCATGGTCCCCTGAGGAAGCACTGCCACACCTGGTCAGATGTTTAAAGGCCGGGACCAGGGAAAATAGCAGTAGTTAAATGAAATGAAGTCTACAATGAACGTGGCACATTCACCGATTTAGTAGAATTTGCAAGCGTACTTCTGTACAACTTGGTGACCGAGGACCCTATGATGGTTTTCAAGAAACGAACCCAAAAGCCTCATGAGACTTTTAGGGCTTTTGGATTCGAACTACAGACCTTATTACATAAGGCCTGTCCCAATGTTGGTCTGAATGAGGAATACTTCATTAACAACGTACTACCTCAGTTCATACAAGGACTCAGGGACGAGGAACAGCAGCAGGCCGCCCTCGCTGCTTGGAAAGGGAAAAATGCAGGGCTGACCGACCTCTTTGAAGGAATAGATGATTTTAACAAGGTTCAAACCTTGATGGCGGGTAAAATCCCCATGAAGGCAGCTGCCACTGCAATGGCCTCGACAGCTGTGGTCTCCTCCATGCATCAGGCTGATGGGGGTGACTCCGATATCAAGGTGATCAAGATTGAAAAGGAAGATGGAAGCATCTCTGCTGTCCAAGTGAAACGAGACATGAAGAGGAAATATATACCTCTTCGCTACCTACTCTGACAACATCCAACACTACTACTTCTGTAGCCACTCCGACGCCGATGGATGTTACCAAAATGATGGAAGAAATGATCAAAACTTTTACTGAAGCTATGACCATGAGATGGCCTCGTCAGAGGGTGGACCGGTCTCGGTTAAGATGCTATAGATGTCAGGAAATGGGCCACTATGCCCACGAATATACTGCTCCAAAGCCCGTATTCGCCTGTATTACGGCTGTCCAGGAAAGTGAGGGCGGAACAGGGAATGAGGAAAACTAAAGGGGGTCACATTAACGGCAAACGATGTGATCCCTGAAAGGAACTGCCAAAATACCGGAAACGGCAAGATCGAACTATCCAACGAGCCAATATCTCCTGGGAGTCTGGTAAGTGAGAAGGATCCTCTCACTCCAGGCGGGGCCAGGAGCTTTGATGTGATGGCGGGTCAGGGGATCCAAAGCCAAAGGGAGGAATCCTGCATCAAAGACAAGGAAGGATGGGTCAGAGAGCTGGCCCGGGTGAGTGCGACACACCGTCCCCCAGACTATCCATGTGTAGCCTTTTTGACTTTGGATGGGAGCATGGTGACTTGGAGGAGCAGGTTCGATTTTCTGAGAATCCTTCCCCACTGGGAGGGAAAAGATGGTGCGTTACTGTACCGGTGAAGGAACAGGTCGGGGAATTCTTGATAGATACTGGTGCCAGCCATTCATGTATCTCCAAGAAGTCCTTCGAACTGATGTCGGGCAAGCCTCATGCACTCCCTGTGGGTGTAAATGCTTGCACGGCGGACGGTAGCCGGATGCAGACTTTTGGTAAAATCTTCATACAGATTCGTCATGTCCCCCACCATTGCCGAAATAAGCGACGATGGGATAATTGGACTGGACTTCGCTAGTCTGTATGGCGCGGTGTTGGATCCCCGCCATGGGTTGTTGAAGATTAGGCATCCATACAACTGCAAAATCCGTTGTGTATTAAGACACCTGTCCTCTGTAGCAAGCGTGGTACAGACTGTGAAGATTCCTCCGGGAACTACCTGCGACATGTTGTGTTCCTCAAACTCCAAGTTCAGGGGGGCCAATGCGGTGTTCGAACCTGGAAAGGTTGAGTTCCCTAAGATTGGAATCTGTCGACACTCTCATTGGCAATGGAGCTTGGGCGGTCATTCCCATGACCAACCGAGGTCACGATCTTATTTATTTACATAAAGATGAACAGGTAGGGCAAACGTCCCTCGCCAAGTGTACATCAGAAGTCCACTTTGAAAGTGATGTTGACCAATGCTGATGAGAAAAGAAGGCTTCGAAACCTGTTAACAACCTACTCCCTCACATTTGGGGAGGATGGACACCAGGGATGCTAAACCCTTCAAGATTCCGTATAGGAGGTTACCTCTGAAAAAGAAACTCGAAGCGGAAAAGCAGATTCTTAACCAATTGAAGCAGGGGGTTATTGTACCTAGTACTACCCTTGGTCTAGTCCAGTTTGTATGACTACGAAGAAAGATAGAACCATAAGGTTCTGTGTGGACTACCGAAAACTCAACGGGGTAACTAAGAAGAATTCTTATCCTTTACCTCGGATTGAGACATTGGACTCCCTTGTGGGGAACCAGTATTTTTGCACTCTGGACTTGCAGTCCGGATATTGGCAGATTGGAATGAAACCCGAAGATATGGAAAAGACAGCTTTTTCGAGCCATATGGGATCATTCCAGTATAATGTATTACCCTTTGGGTTATGCAATGCGCCGGCTACGTTCGAAGCCATGTTGAACAACCTATTATGGGAACGTTGCCTGGTGTATCTTGACGATGTTGTCGTGTTTGGAAAAACGTTCGAGGATTGAAGCTTAAACCTAAGAAGTGTAATTTATTCAAAACATCCATTATCTACTTAGGTAGAATAATAACACCTGACAGCATTCATGCCGACCCCGAGAAACTTCAATCAGTTTCAGAATGAGCTAAGCCTGAGAATGCCAGGGAGACACATTCTTTTCTGGGCTTCTGTTCGTACTATAGAGACTTTATCCCGAACAACTCCAGAGTGAGCTATCAGTTTCAGAATGAGCTAAGCCTGAGAATGCCAGGGAGACACGTTCTTTTCTGGGCTTCTGTTCGTACTATAGAGACTTTATCCCGAACTACTCCAGAGTGAGCTATCCTTTGCAAATACTTGCGCATTGGACTCCAGGACGGGTTAAAGAACGTTTCCCATGGGGCAACGAGACAAGTCTTTTCAAGCTATAAAAGACTTGTTTGCAAATATGCCAGTGTTGAAATACCCAACTTCGGATGGGCATTTCATCCTTGATACAGATGCAAGCAATGATAGCATAGGGGTGGCCCTGTCTCAGGTCCAAGACGGAGTCAAAGTTCCTCTTGCTTTTGCAAGCAATACTTTGAATAAAGCGCAGAGAAACTACTGCACCACCAAACGTGAGTTATTGGCACTTTCTATGGGGTTCCAACTTTACTTTGAGAACAGATCACTCATCCTTGAAGTGGCTCCTGAACTTCAAGGACGCGGAAGGGATGTTTGGGCGCTGGTTAGCTCATTTATCTGAGTTTGGTTTGGAACACAGTCAAATCCAACATCGAGCAGGTTCGAAGCATGTAAATGCCGGAGCCCTGTCCAGAAGACCGATACGAAAGTGTCAGAAAGCTGATTGTAATGATTGTGGGGCACACAATGCTGTGCTAGCGGGGTTCAAACCCGAGGTAAAACTTGGAAGATCGAACCATTGCCCGATCTCTGTGTGGAAAACGTTGTTGAATGGTCCCCGGAGACCATCAAACAGTTCCAACAGAGTGACCCTGCAATAAAACGAGTTATTCAACTACTTAAGAATGGTAAGAGGCCAGAAAGGCCAGCCATCTCTATTGAAGATCGAGAAACCCGTAAGTTTCTAGCTCAGTGGACCGAGCATTGGAAGATAGTGATCCCTATGGCAATGAGAAGCGACATAATGTACTTCTGTCATGGCCACAAAACTAGAGGACATTTCAGAAAGAAGAGGTCGCTCAAACGCCTCGCGAGACGCTATTACTGGCTTGGAATGAGCAGTGATATCACCAGATGGGTTATGACTTGCCCCGAACGGTGACTTGCCCCGAGGGACCAAGTCACTGTTCTGAAGTTCTTTTGAACGTAGGAATAGACTCCCGAGTGGAGGTTGTCATGCCTGAACCGGCTGATGCCATCCTCGTAGTGCCAGTCACTGTCCCCGGACTAGACACAGCACTGAGGGGATGGATAAATGTTACGAAGGGGTACACCCGTATCGCTTTGGGAAAGGACCGTTGGATTTCTCCACGGGTGCTCGGAGGCAAAGGTTTGCCACCTTACTGCATAGCCATGGACTTGCAGATGCGATTGTTTAAAGGTGTCTCCGATAACCAAATCGACGACATCAGGAGGGATACCTACTGGTGTGACTACTTCAGCCTAGCTGAGGCCATGTGCGGGTCGGACGCACTGACCCAAGTAGTCAATGAGATTGCAGAGGACGAGCGGATTCGAATGTCCCTCGACACTCCTCTACTCTACGGGCTGATGCCAATAGACGAGCGACTGCCCAGCATTTACCACTGGGGACAGAAACAACCCCCGATTCAAAATCGAGAGCGCACCTATGCGTATCAAATGGCCAGCTCGCCAGTTTGACCATCTGAAAACAGACTGTTGGAGGATGAAGAACTGGTGAAGGAGGACACTCAAATGGTGAAGGAGTCTACTCGAGAAGAAGCTGACGCCAAAGCTTTGCCCGATGCTGCCGAAGAAACCCTGGAGGACCTCGAAAAGAAGCAGGCTGAGATGGAGAAAGAGAGGAAAGCACTCCTCAAGAAGAAGACAGACTTGAGGAAAAACATTGAAAAACTCAAGAAGGAGAAAGATCAGAAAAAAGGTTTCGAAGAGATCAAACCTCGACGGAACAGGAAACGACTCTCTAAGAAAGAGGTAAAAGATGACTCCGACAGTGAAGACTCTGGTGCGTCCACCAGGTCTTCTCGAGCTCGGAATCGATAGGGTTCGAAACCGACCAAAACGACCTCACCCGAACCAGAGGCAGCCAGTGCCTCTTCGAAGTCCACAACTCCGAAGAAGGTACAGGCTCCACCACCAGTTCCTGCCTTCGAAGTCACGGAGGAAGGTGAAATCTCCGATATGGAAGTAGACGGGAATGGAAATGGCGACAAGGACAAGTCCTTGGATGAGATGAACTGACAACTGTTGGAGCATATCGATCAGAACGATGAGCCCCTCGAGCACGCTATGACAAGAGAACAGGAGATCTGGTCTAACACCAGGTCTTTCTTTAAGACGTTCACCCCGAGGTTCTTTGGCCATTGTGAACGATATGCTGATTCGTACTCGATCCTGCCTGCCAGAAATCGTCATGACGATAGTGATGACGAGGACTGGATGAGGTTGAGTACAGATGATCCGGTGCCATCGAAGTTCTACCGAGTATGGGTAGCTAGCCTAAGCGACACCTTGAAAACCACGAGGACATACTACGGCTACGAACATAGGACGAAGCTCGAATATGCGGCTTCGAACTATAGTAGCCGACGGAGAACGTGCCCATTCGAGGTATGTGTGAACTTGCACGAGACTGAGAAGAAATGGTCCACTAAGGATCGCTTCTACCAACATCTTGTGGAGGCCCACATGCATCATGCGCCCATCTACTGATGCACAAACGAAAAGAACGAAAGCAAGAAGTGCAATGGCTATGTCACTCGCTGGCGTGGATGTTTGACGGAGCACATTGTGAAGAAGCATGGACTGAAAGCTGAGGAGGCCATGGCTCGAGTCCAGAAGCTGCATACCAAGCTCATGTCAGCTTGGTATGAAAGAGCGCAATGAACTCCTCATGACCACGGAGTATTTCTGCCAGGTCTCCGAAGGCAAACAAGACGCCTATTTTACAAGGAACGTGAAGTCCCATAGATTCGACATGACACTTGAAACCCATTGGGAAGTAAAGGTCATGAGGAAAGACCAGGATACCCTGGACAAGCATGGCAAGGTGAAGCCCCACCCCGGGGTTGACCCTCGCCATAAAGACAAGAAGAGGTCGAGATCTGAATCGCAGTCACCTGCGCCACCAGAGGCATCGGAGAGGAAACATTCCCCCACCCTCGAAGAGATCATGTTTTAGACTGGTCCTCGAGGTATGGAACAAGTTTCCCCACTGATGCGACAGTTGAATGCTGGGGATTTCTTGACCTGGCTTCGATCAGGAAGTGAATACAGCTACGACGATTGGATCCGAGGTCAGGTAGACCAACCCCAGGTCCACCCGACACCAATCACCGTAGGCTTGAACGTGCACAATATCGCACAGATAGTGAAAGGAGACAAGAAGAAAGACGAATTCCTTACCCTTCAGACCGTCATGACCCCTGGTAAGGAGTCTCAGGTACCGACTGCAGGAGGGAAGGTTCGAGGTTCGATGGGCCCACCTTCGAACCCAGTACCGACCGCTAAATCCAAGCGTCCCGGTCCTGGAAGGGAGGTGGCCATGAAGAACCTGAACCAGCCACTGTCTATCCCAGGTGTGACTGGTACTGTGCCAGCTGCCACATCGGCAAGCCAAGCTTCGAGTACTGCAGCCGGTAGCGCAGTGCAGTTCAGCGATGTCAGTGGTGAAGAAGGTGCTCTTACACCTCCATCACCTTCATCCGCTGGAATGGCAACCAATTCTGCACAGAGTGTGAACCTCAACTGACCTGCATGTTAAAGACCCAGATGAATACATAAAAGAGCGATGCACCCAGTCCATCAGCATACAGAAGGAGGTGTTCGAAGCTTGGGAAGAACGCCACCTCAGCCAGAGCGTGACATATCTTCGCAGCATGAATAAAGGTTTTTTCGAATGCTTTCACGAAATCCAGCGGAGAGAGACTGAACGGATCACAACCGAGGCTACTGCCAAAGTTGATGAAGACCGTAAAACTGCAGAAAGGAACCTGAAAGACGCTGCCAATACAAAAAGCATGTGTGACCTGAAGCTCTGGAAGCTGAGAGAGGAGATGGACTCCATGGACGCTAAGTTCATGGGGGCTTTCGGGTGCCTATTCTCTAAATGGGATGGTACCCCCGAGGCTGCCTTCGAGTTACTGATAAAGCAGCAGTCGAGAAGCAGACCATCTCCATCTAGAGGTCCGAGTGCAGCAGCCGGTTCCTCCGCCTCTGCCACACCCGACATACCTGAAAGTTTGAAGTCCGACCAAGCTTGTGCTATGGAGACTTCGGAAAAGTAAATGTTTCACCACCGATCCAACTTAGAGATCCGACCCTTTTCTCTATGTTGGAAGTTCGTCACACACTAACCTAAGCAGTGATGGCCTTGATGACCGGACGGATGCAGACTCAAACCGCCTTCGATGATCTACATAATCCCATCTTCATCAGGGCACAACATAACAGCGACGCGGCTTGCCACCGCCAAGTTCGACCTACCCGCCGAGTGGATCTGCATTGTACGGATAGACCCAAGTGCTACACTAGTGGGCTATCTTTAATTGCAATATCACTGTATATCTATTGTTTAATAAGTGGGTTCGTACTTTCCCCACATCTTGTATCTATTTTTTTATGTTTAGTCAACTCCTAAAAAAAGTGACTACTACCGTATAACTATGTGTATATGAGTTGATCTCATAATGTAAAATATATGTATAATTTCAAACTACAGTATTAGGTACCTTATGATCTGTAAAACCATCTCGAAGAGTTGGTATCTAATAACGGTACTCTTACATTATTTAAACTTAGACCGTCCGTGTTCAAAAACTAGACATAGCCATATCATAGTGTATATAGATACTTCTCTCTTTATATAAAATTAAAATCAGTTCGACGAACTGACCAAAAAAATTATATAATGTTAACTCATACGTGAGTTCAAAATTCTTTTTTTTCCTGGTAATTGTGCTTATATGTTCTTGTTAAAATACAAACTCCTCATGTATAATCAGGTATTTGTAACATGTATATTATAACAATTGTTCTTCAAACTACTGTTGTATAATTTAACTTTACCTAACCTCGAAGATGAAAAAAAAACTATTTTCACTTCGAAGTAGTATATAATATTTACTACCTTAGGTCTGTTAATTTAATGTTACATACTTTGTATATACTTCGCTCCACACTATCATTGTGTAAATAATCACCTCGAGCCCTATTATAGTTTTTAGACTATTTCCTCCGTATTTTCTACCCTAGTCATAGCCGATGGGGGTAGTGTAGGGGCTCGTGGAGCGTTGTATATAGTGTTTGCTCCCTATTCGAGAGGGCAGGTCAATCGGTGCTGTTGCCACCGGTGGGACCAGAGGTCGCTTCGATCTCTGGCCACTGCGGGCTGGCGGCAACACTAGTCTTCGCTGCTCCAGTCCCTACCTGGGACCGCGTAGGGAGCTCAGTTGGTCTCTGGCTGTGGCCAGGACAACACCTGAAGAGAACCGAGCTATCTTCATAGCGCCACTTCAAAGTTATGTAATCCTGAAATAAACATGTGCCGGTTGCACTAACCCGAGCTAACTTGTCTGGTTTTACTTGATATTGACATATCTCGAACTGAACCGAAGTTATATAAGAACTCAAACCATTACACTACCATTAAACATCTCTCAGGGGCTTTTGATGAAGGTTTATGGCAATAATTGAGCAATAGACTTTGTTATTTTCATGGTTTTCCAAAAGAAGGGGGTGGGCTTATGTCCCAAAAATACGGGGGGCGCTTATTGGAGCAGGTGCCCTTGTTAGAATAAGCGTTGCATCACTGGGGCTGTACTGAAATCAGTGGATAGTGCCCAGCTGCCATCAAACAACACTCATAATATCTTAGTGAACAGAAAAATCAAACACTGATCAGAAATTGATAGCAGGTGATACTAGTTTCCAGATTAAATTAAATTGAGAGACATTTGTAATTCATCAATTCAATTGAAAGGCACTGTGTACCAAAACCACCCCAATAAAGAAAGGTTTTGGATATCAATCATAGAAGGATCTCCAGGTGGCAAAAGGGCTCTGTTTGCTTATTGTGAAAAGGTTAAATGTCATACCCATTCATTATGAACTGTAAATGGTATTGAATGCCTGCCTGGTGGATGGATGAGTGGGTTTTTAAGTGGTTATTTACTGGTTTCGGGTTATTTCCCAGGGCTCTATTCTTTGTATGCAAAAATAAATGTATACCATGCATTCACTTTGAGCATGAGCCAAACTCTCTCCCCTATCTATCATAAAATGTGTACATATTGTATCATCACTGCAACTGTAGCAGGAAGGCATTTCTCAAGATGGTACGACTAAACAACTTCCTAATGAATCAGCTTCGCCGGTGCACCCACTCTATTATAATCCTGCATGACCTTTATCTCATCTGACTGTTATTTCTAGGGAAATAGAATCCGGCAAGTCTTTTGGTCACCACAGAGAGGATATTCCATATCACACGATATTTCATATCACACAACCTGAGCAAAACAAATTCGAATTCATGGGATTATAGTCACATTTACAGACTGATTTAAGGAAACTAAGCTTATCAAGAGCTCTGCCCACAAACCTACAACCAACCCCCACCTTTACTCAATTATAAGCAGAGACTGCTCATTAGTGAACAATAACAAACCTTGTCTCCCCCAGTGGGACACATGGACTACCCCATGTGACAATACTGGAGTATACAAACAATCTTGTTCCTAATCACCATCTCATTAAAGGTATTGCAACATACCAGTGAATGCTATTTTGGGATCAGGGGATATTTCGCAATATGCCTTCATCCCTCATTAGTCCACCTGTTGAGCTGCTCTCTGCCTGGTATTGCAACATCCAATGTTGCATCAGACAGAGAGCAGATTTCATCATACCGCGAGCTGCTCAGCTGAGTATATAATATGCTGCATGAGCAGCTCCCAGTATCTATCACTGGCTTTCTCTCCATGGCTCCTCACACCTAGAATCTACATCACCTTATACCAGGGTATAGGCTCTGCTCAGGCCCCACTACTGTGGGCTGGATTGGCTTGGTGACTGATCATCTTGTAACACCTATGATCACTCTGTACTACCAAACTGGAATAAAGCTGAATCATCAACTGAACTTCTCTGACTCAGTGGTTATCACTTCACCCACATGTTACGGTTCGTTGACAAAAATACAGAGGACCAGAAATTCGCATAAATGCACGATCAGTAAAGTAAGAGTTTTTAAATGCTGCAATGGTAGTGCATGACAGTGCATGCACCATCTGATTTTATGATTTGACACTTCTTTCTTTAGCATATTGTCACTATCTATGCTGATCATTAATCTGAAGGTCAGTTTTTATTTCTCTTTTGTTGTTCATTCTCCATTCATCTCCGTTGGTTCACTGACCCGGTCCCTGTGCACATGTGTACTTTATAGCATAGTATGGCATTTGGTTTATTTGTCAGGAATGCATTGGAATTCAGAGGTGAATCACGTGCTATTCTGGTGAGTATCACATTAGTGTATCATGGTGACAAAGATTAGTAAGACTTTGAGACATGAAACAGCCCTATATAGAGGGTAACTAATAGGTGTAACTTGATCACCTTCATTGTATCTCTACATTGGACCTAATAGTTAACAGAATAGCAGGATCGAGTTGCAATAGAAATCTATGTTTGACATCATATTTACTTCATGCAGCTCATTGTACAAGTGAACTTACTATGAATAGTGACAAATAGTGGGTATAGGGAATGCCTCTGGTCGATAAACACGTCCATCCATCTGTAAATTGCATCAGCCCATTCACACAGTCACTAACACAAATATGCATGCATGATTGTAAAAGCGTTTCCTCCATACATACTGCTGGCTTTGGTTGCAAGCCTTAATCAACCACTAACCCATTCACGTGCCCACTCACTAGCTACGTATCCCACTCACTACATCTCACTCACTTTTCATCCACTCATTCATGTGAAGACAAAAAGAAGGAAACACACGTACATAATGGACAAAATTCCCTGCTTTACAATCCAATCTTAAAGGCTGGGATAATAGCATTATATAATTTCATAAAAAAACAAAAAAACAAACATAAAAGTCTTTTTCACCATAAAGATCAAGAGCAAAATGTCAATAGTTATTACAAGCTTCAACTAGTAGAGCAACCTTAGAAATATGAGAATAGCTGTGATTAGAAAAAAAAAAAAAATACATGGTTTGTGGTGTTTGTCTGTCTGTGTGCTCAGGAAGTTGGTTATGATGATGAATTGATAGGTGGGAGGCTAAAATTATTTCTGTTAATGACAGGTATTAGAGAGTGGTCTATGGACATTACATTCTAGCAACTCACGAAGGTGATTCTAATGCACCATACCAAGCCTAGGGGGTCGGCATGATGGAACAATGAAGTGATGGTGAGCAGCAGAGCAGACTCACCAGCACGGCAGACTCACCAGCACGGCAGTTCATTGATGCATAGGTTTGATGAGCCAATTCATACCCATCACTTAGAGGGTCAAGTAATAGATGATGGTGATTAAAAGAACAATAGTCATTTGTGTCATTCAGCCATATGCGTGTCAAATCAATACAATACATTTAATCAACCAATGTATTTTACAGTGGTATTACTATTAAATAAATAGCAGTGGGGTGCAAGGTGTGACCGCTGATATCTGCAATTATGACTGGCGAAGTGGCTTATGCAACAATTGATTATAATTATCAGCAGCATGACACTTGCAGCGAGGTATGATTTCCTATGCACAGTATAGAAATCAGTACTGGGCATTCTAATTGTCCTAGAATGGTTAATTATACAGTATCCTAGTATGAACCTCTACCTGGAAATTAGTCAAAAATAAAAACATATGGTTATAATTGTATGCAGATATGCAAATATGTCTCTACAGGCTGGACCAAAATTCTTCAGAACCTGAATTCATATTTTGAGAAATAATGTGTCCAGATTGAAAAAAAAAGTCATGTAAATATACCAGAAGCAGTCCTAGGATAATGTTAACCACTCCGATCGATATTATGGTCAGAGGAAGGACTTGTTGGTTTAGAAGAATAAATTGCTGCTGATGAAACAGACTTCAATGCATTATGACCAACGGTGTAATCTCTGTCCGCCACAATGGCTATATAACATAACCCTCTCTATAGTCATTCAGGAAGACATCATGGATGGGGAGAGGTCCACAAGTTGCCATCTACTGATAGTAATACTTCTGCTACTGCCAGGTATATAATCCTATTCATAATTTTTAACAGTTTTTAATTGAAAGTAACATTCTCGTAATGCATATGAACACCTTCAACTGTTAACATAATTATAAGCGTGATCTGGTAATATCCTCTCTTTAGCCCCCACTGAGTGGCTAAGGTCCGAGCTGGCTGCACAGTAGGCATTGAGTGGTCAGAAAGTCATGTCTTAACATACTACGATCGCACACAGCATTATGGATTTGGTCCTACTTGTCGTTAGCAGTATGTACAGAAATTGTCCGCACAATGCATGCTCAACGCAGTATTCAATGGAGAGGGGGGAGGGGCTGTGGGCATGTTCCTCCGCAGCTGACTGGCCATGGGCTATGAAGAAATGGAAATCTTGACTTCAGCTTTGAACTAAAAGTGACCGAACACCACTTTTTTTTTTATACAAAGCCACACATGAAGATCAGCTTTCACCTGTCATTGATTTGAGACACCCAAACATGAAAGAAACCATTTACCATATTGCCACGGTGCATTTTGAATAAGCATTGTCGTATAAGCACCACGGTATGGAGTTCATGTTACTATGCCTTAAGGGCTTCTAATGGCCAGATTCCACAAAAAAATTAAACATATGTAGTGGTCAGCGGAAAATGTCATGGAGATACCGGGAGTCAAACCCGGGACCCTCCAACTTGCAAGCGGAAGCTCTATCGCTGAGGTACATCGGCCTGACATTCACCACCTTCCAACTACCCCTGGATCGGTGTGATATACATAAGGGGAGTGACACCACCAAGTGAACAGTCCTCTGTCCAGGAGGCATCTGCGCACCCAAGGGGGGGGGGGTCGAACCCCTACACATATAAAAAACGTGAAAAATGTATCATATCTGTACATATCATACATGGTTGGGAGCGTATTAATTGTTTTAACTGATTTCCTTCTGTTTTTAATATTTTGTTCCAGATGGAATCTGAATGGGACAAAAACGTTCTTATTTTAGCTGTTTTCACTTTGAACAACATTTTGGGATGGACTTATGGCATAATTTCAGTTTTTATGGCTGGAGAACAAGTTTGGAGTGATTTCTGAGGGCCCCTTTTTGCCGTTCATTCTTAGGAATGAACGGCTAAAGGAGGGGACCCATTCTTAAATACAAGCTCTCATAGTGGTGCTTCCTCGCTCTCCATGTATAATCCTGTCATAGGTACAGTATTGAGTATGCCTATACCTGGATTAAAATCTGCAAATCAGTCAAGCATAGAAGTGGTGGCAGTGGTGGTGTTGGTGGACCTGTTATTGTAGACCCTGGGGACAGAGTGGTGGTAGCCCTGGACACCTCAGGCAGAGCCATGGTATATAGTATATATACCCCCCCCCCCACCCACCTCTGAATAGTGGTGGTGGCTGTGCTCCTGTGGTGGCCCCATACCTGCCTGCCACCACCTCCCCCAGCACCATGTGGTTCTCTTCTGCTGGTGGTGCGTTTCTCAGCACCACTGACTATTAACCCACTAAAGGCCACCTACATGTATATTTATGTATACATGTACACATAAGTATGATGCACTTTTTTAGGAGTTTTAAGTAGCGTGGCATTGGATTATTTGGAGTCTTGGGACCGTTTTCCATGTGTGTCGGCCATCTTGGTTTTTTTGGGAAACACAGGGATCCAGGCCATATATGGTCAATTTTGATCTTAAAAAGTTATCAGATGGATGTTAGTGACCATTGGGACACCTCAACTACCCAATTTTATTGTTTGCCATGTGTGTCAGCCATCTAGGTTTTAGGAAACACAGGGATCCAGGTCATTTGTGGTCAATTTTGATCTTCAAATGTTATCAGATGGATATTAGTGACCATTGAAAGACCTCAACTACCTAATTCTATTGTTTTCCATATGTGTCGGCCATCTTTGTTTTAGGATACACAGGGATCCAGGCCATATATGGTCAATTTTGATCTTCAAAAATTATCAGATGGGTGTTAGTGACTATTGGGAGACCTCAACTAGCCTATTTTATTGTTTTCCATGTGTGTCGGCCATCTTTGTTTTAGGAAACACCGGGATCCAGGCCATATATGGTCAATTTCAATCTTCAAAAGTTATGAGATGGATGTTAGTGACCATTGGGGGACCTCAACTACCCAATTTTGTTGTTTTCCATGTGTGTCGGCCATCTTGGTTTCAGGAATCACAGGGATCCAGGTTATATATGGTCAATTTTGATCTTCAAAAGTTATGAATGGATGTTAGTGACCATTGAAAGACCTCAACTACCTAATTCTTTTTTTTTTTTCAATATGTGTCGGCCATCTTGGTTTCAGGAATCACAGGGATCCAGCTCATATATGGTCAATTTTGATCTTCAAAAGTTATGAGATGGATGTTAGTGACCATTGAAAGACCTCAACTACCTAATTCTATTTTTTTCAATATGTGTCGGCCATCTTTGTTTTAGAAAACACAGGGATCCAGGCCATATATGGTCAACTTTGATTTTCAAAAATTATCAGATGGATGTTAGTGACCATTGGGAGACCTCAACTAGCCTATTTTATTGTTTTCCATGTGTGTCGGCCATCTTTGTTTTAGGAAACACAGGGATCCAGCTCATATATTGTCAATTTTAATCTTCAAAAGTTATCAGATGGATGTTAGTGACCATTGGGACACCTCAACTAGCTAATTCTATTGTTCTCCATATATGTCGGCCATCTTTGTTTTAGGAAACACAGGGATCCAGGCCATATATGGTCAACTTCGATCTTCAAAAGTTATCAGATGGATGTTAGTGACCATTGGGACACCTCAAGTACCTAATTTTATTGTTTTCCATGTGTGTCGGCCATCTTGGTTTTCGGAAACACAGGGATCCAGCTCATATATGGTCAATTTTGATCTTCAAAAGTTATGAGATGGATATTAGTGACCTTTGAAAGACCTCAACTACCTAATTCTATTGTTTTCCATATGTGTCGGCCATCTTTGTTTTAGAAAACACAGGGATCCTGGCCATATATGGTCAACTTTGATCTTCAAAAATTATCAGATGGATGTTAGTGACCATTGGGAGACCTAAACTAGCCTATTTTATTGTTTTCCATGTGTGTCGGCCATCTTTATTTTAGGAAACACAGGGATCCAGGCCATATATGGTCAATTTCGATCTTCAAAAGTTATCAGATGGATGTTAGTGACCATTGGAGGACCTCAACTAGCCAATTTTGTTGTTTTCCATGTGTGTCGGCCATCTTGGTTTCAGGAATCACAGGGATCCAGGTCATATATGGTCAATTTTGATCTTCAAAAGTTATGAGATGGATGTTAGTGACCATTGAAAGACCTCAACTACCTAATTCTTTTTTTTTTTTTTTTCAATATGTGTCGGCCATCTTTGTTTTAGAAAACACAGGGATCCAGGCCATATATGGTCAACTTTGATCTTCAAAAATTATCAGATGGATGTTAGTGACCATTGGGAGACCTCAACTAGCCTATTTTATTGTTTTCCATGTGTGTCGGCCATCTTTGTTTTAGGAAACACAGGGATCCAGCTCATATATGTGGATCAACACGGTAAAAGGTATGCCCATGAGGGGGTGCGCGGCCATACCTTTTACCATGTTGATCCACATATTGTCAATTTTAATCTTCAAAAGTTATCAGATGGATGTTAGTGACCATTGGGACACCTAAACTAGCTAATTTTATTGTTCTCCATATATGTCGGCCATTTTTGTTTCAGGAAACACAGGGATCCAGGCCATATATGGTCAACTTCGATCTTCAAAAGTTATCAGATGGATGTTAGTGACCATTGGGACACCTCAAGTACCTAATTTTATTGTTTTCCATGTGTGTCGGCCATCTTGGTTTTCGGAAACACAGGGATCCAGGTCATATGTGGTCAATTTTGATCTTCAAAAGTTATCAGATGGCTGTTAGTGACCATTGGGACCCCTCAACTAGCTAATTTTATTGTTCTCCATATATGTCGGCCATCTTTGTTTTAGGAAACACAGGGATCCAGGCCATATAGCTCACATAGTCATTATCAGCTGGGGGCCGCCATTAGATCCCGACGGCACTATGACTAACACCTTCAGCCCCCGACTCCGCAGTATATGCCAGGGATGCCTCCCATTGGTCAATAATACAATAGCCATGTGCCGTATATGGTCAACTTCGATCTTCAAAAGTTATCAGATGGATGTTAGTGACCATTGGGGGACCTCAACCACCCAATTTTGTTGTTTTCCATGTGTGTCGGCCATCTTTGTTTTAGAAAACACAGGGATCCAGGTCATATATGGTCAATTTTGATCTTCAAAAGTTATGGTTAGTGACCATTGGGACACCTCAACTACCCAATTTTATTGTTTTCCATGTGTGTCGGCCATCTTGGTTTTAGGAAACACAGGGATCCAGGTCATATGTGGTCAATTTTGATCTTCAAAAGTTATCAGATGGATGTTAGTGACCATTGTGACACCACCACACCAATACCACCACCACACTACTCCCAACCCTCACACACATTCCTTATTTGCATATTTTAATCCAGGCATAGGTTTACTCCATACTATAGCAATGGGGCAGGATTTTACATGGAGAGCGAGGAAGCACCACAATCAGAGCATATATTTAAGTATAGGTCCATTCCAAAGGCCATAGAGTTCATATATAACGATCTTTTTTCCTTGGATTATCATAGGAATATGCACGGCATTACAGCATTGCTGTGTTTACTTTCCTGAAAGTATGTTATAGATTAATAAATTGCAAAACACACAACATATGAAGGGCTTTTAGATTCCGTATTAAAATAATATTTGTTCTGAAAATTTTGATCTACTATCATATTAAAAATGTTGTAAATCAATTCTATACTTCTTAGAACATGATATGAATATGCACGGCATTACAGCTTTGCTGTGTTTACTTTGCCGAAAATATGGGATAAATTTCTAATCCGGGAAACGCACTGCAATTTAACTGCTTTTAGAATTGATATTAAACTCAGAATTGATCGTCAAATTTAAATATGAAACCCTAATATCTTGATCATAGATGACAGATCCTAAATTGAATCCTTTCAATTGCATCCTTAACACGGGCCTCTTGATCATAGGTCTTAGATTCTAAATTTTCAATTGAATCCTTAACATAATCTCCTAACCATGGACCCCTTGTTTTACGTTGTGTGATATTATGACTATTCAGGCCTACGGAGCTGTTCAAATTTGGGTTGTCACTAAAAAAATGTAATTCTCACCTATTTTCGCCCAATTTCCCTTTAAATTACACTGTTTTAGTGACAACTTTAAACAGCTCTGTACACACGTACACATTAAAATATCAACAATAGAAAAGAGTGCCCTCGGAAATCACTCCAAAATTGATAGAAAGCAAATTTATGACAATATACACAACAAAATGTTACAAAATGGAAGACAGTCAATTTTGGGGATTATGATATGCGCTTCCAGGGCCCTGTCTTTCCTTATCTTATGGACAGATACGTCCGTATGTCAAATACGGACCTCCCTATGTTGGTAAATCAAATACGGCTAGAGGGTTACCAGGTGGTATCCTAAAAGTGACATATGGACATCCGTATGTGACATACGGATGTCCACATGTGATATATGGACGTCCATATGTGACATATGGACGTCCGTATGTGTGGTCCGTATCTGATATTATTTTAATACATTCTAAGGCAAGACAGGCCCCAGCCATGTATGATATGTACAGGTTTGACATGGTTTTTTTTATGGTGGCTCATGAGGGCCAACAAAAAAAAAATCAAACTTAAAAAAAATTTGTCAAAAATTTTTTTTGTCTCCAAAGAAAATTTATAAAAGAATTTTAAAGGTGAGGAACACTACCCCCACCCTTGCCCCACCCATGCCCCACCCATCCATGCTTACCCCTACCCCACCCCTGCCCCACCTCCACCCTTGCCCCACCCCCACCCCAACCATGCCCCACCTATACCCCTGAGTTAGGGGGGATTTTGAAAATATGGGAATGGGGGAAATGAAAGAATATAAAAAGTAAGACAAGATAATAGTAAGGATATTTTATTTAAGACAGTGAATCGTATTAAAAGTATGAGTAACATTGATATAGGGAGCTAAAACATGGGAGTCTGATATTTGTATGTAAGGATCAAGTTCTAACCAGATCCAGTAAAAGAGAATCGAAAAGTAATTAAAAACAAGTAGGAAATAACATGTAGAAGTTAGGGGATCAGAGTCCACGGGTGATTCATAGAGAGTCAATGTGTATAAAGAAGATCATGTCTCAGGGTGGAGTCCAAAATACAATCCGATGTTTACCACCATGGGGGTGATCAAATATAAACAAGCAGAATACACTCCTATAAGGTATCCCATATCATGGGGGAAGCAAAGTCTAGAAGGTGTTGGGTGAAAACAGCCGGTGCAAGGGGAGTATATAAGGCAGGTGCAGGGGCAGGCAGGGCGTGAATTGTCGATGGGAAGCTAGAAGCACAGTTCATCCTTGAATCAAGGGGAACATTGTATAGTCATCAGCTCACAGGGAGAAATTATATTCATATATATATATATATATATATATATATATATATATATATATTATATATATTGGAAAAGGCAGTATTAGCCAAAACACAGTAAATGGATATAGTCTCTGGGTCTCAAGAATTTTAAAGGACACAGTTCTACCTGATCTTTACCTGTCCTCTACCTAGCCTCTACCTAACCAGTACCACCACAATTGAAATATAAATACCAACTTTGTCTTGGATATTAAAAGATTGGCTCTTTCTAGCTCATCTATGAATATTCATTGGAAGCTCTTGTTTGGATTATTTGAAAGAATTGTTTGTCACAGTTTGTCACACAATATGGTTAATGTTTGAAGATCTGATGAGGAATTATTCTTGAGTGCAAATGTCAAAGTGAAGTGGCTAAAGGGTGATTAGTGAAAACTCAACAAAAGTCATCGCTGATGAAAATTATGTTTGTTTATTACGATTGGAGGTCTTATGTTACACCAAAATACCAATGAAATGATACCATCAGACTTGTTTGATAAGTATCTACTTACCTGCAGGTGTCAATAAACCCTCAAAGCTTAATTACCCATTGTGTCTTCCTTTCGTAGTGGGCTTGAGATTTAGACACAAGACTCTACCTCTTGATGCTAGTGAATTCCCCATATGACATAGTTAATTAGTTAGAACACGGTGGATAACTCGAAGATGTTATTAACTTATTAACTTATGGTGGAGATTAATACCAGTTCAAATAACTACAGCAAGGCAATACCCCTCAAATCCCTCCACCCTCCTATAGCCCACCCTGACCCTATACCCCAGCCCTGCCCCACCCCATGCTCCACCCTACCCCACCCACACTCACTTGATAGTCTTCTATTCACTATGCTAAAAGATACTTGTCACAATTCAGTGGAGATCATATTGACAGATCACAGTGACAGTGAGTTTTTTTATTTTTCAGTTGAAACTTTCTCTTAGTTGACAGTGACAGGACAAAAAAATAGATTTGTAGACAAAATCTTTTGTAGAAAAAAAAATAATTTCAGTCAATTTTTTGGGTTGGCCCTCATGGGCCACCATAGTTTTTCACTTATTTTACATGTAAAAGTGTTTTTTTGTGGAGTCTCCTTATTGCGACCCCTAAACACAAGAAAAGTAAACCCTGAAAAAACTCCTTCCTTGTACATAACTAAACATGCTCGGATGGGTTTATTCAGGATGACATAGTATATTGGACAATTGTATAAACTCGAGCACCAGAATCTAAAATTCCTTGGTTGTGATGCTAGAAACAGATATGTAGGGGTTCGTTCCCTCCCCGCGTGCGTTGAGCCTCCAGAGGCCAGCTCACTTGGTGGTCACTCCCCCTATGTATACCATACTGATCCAGAGGTAGGTGGAAGGTGGAAATGTCAGTGGGGCCGTGTTGGTGACAGGGTATGTCAGGCCAGGGGAAGTAGCTCAGAGGAAGAGCTTCCGCTTTGAAGTTGGAGGGTCCCAGGTTTGAGTCCCGGTTTCTCCAAGAGACGTTTTCGCCGCCCTCTACACTGGTGGAGAAACCGAGTGGTCCTGCCCTGCAAGGGGGACTAAGATACTCGGGACTTGGGCCGGTATGGTATAGACAAGTGCTTCAACTTGCTAGTACTGGGGGACTTGGAAACAGGTGGCACCCAGAGAAAGTCCTGGGAACAGGAGAAAGAGTGAACTGTGTGTGACTCAGTACTGGTACCGTTCAGAGCTGAACTGGAGGATCGGGTCTGGCGGGATACGGTTGAAGCTGGTTGGGACGAGTGTAGGGGTTCGTTTCCCTCCCCGGCTGCGTTGAGCCTCCAGAGGCCAGCTCACTTGGTGGTCACTCCCCCTATGTATACCATACCGATCCAGAGGTAGGTGGAAGGTGGAAATGTCAGTGGGGCCGTGTTGGTGACAGGGTATGTCAGGCCAGGGGAAGTAGCTCAGAGGAAGAGCTTCCGCTTCGAAGTTGGAGGGTCCCGGGTTCGAGCCCTGGTTTCTCCAAGAGACGTTTTCGCGACCTCTACAGATATATGCATCTATTGGTCAGATATGAAATATAAAATGCATAATCTTTATCATACATGTGCCTATTGTGTGTCTTTACAGTCCGTTTGCCAAGGGTAGCAGGGCAGGATGAAGCACTTGGTAGAAGAAAAGCTAATCCCTCGGAGACTGATAACAAAGATCCTAGGCAATCAAGCCCTAGTGGTCCTCACTTTCAAACACTCGCAACAGCAGGATCTGCTTTCTCAGATCCTCCAGCTACTGAGGCTACAACTGATGAACCTATTACTGTGATTACAACTGATGAAATAATAACTGAGGCTCCAACTGATGAGCATGGCACTGAGGCTACAACTGATGAACATATTACTGAGGGTCCAACTGATGAAAATATTACTGAGGCTACAACTGATGAAAATATTATTGAGGCTACAACTTATGAACATCTAACTGATGCTTCAACTGGTGTATTTGTACCTACAGCTACAACTGATAAAGATATTGCTGAGGCTACAACTGATAAAAATATTATTGAGGCTACAACTGATGGACATGGTACTGAGGTTATAACTGATGAACATATTACTGAGGCTACAAATGATGAACATATTACTGAGAAGACAAATGATGAACATATTACTGAGGCTATAACTGATGAACATATTACTGAGGCTATAACTGATGAACATATTACTGAGGCTATAACTGATGAACATATTACTGAGACAACAACTGATGAACATATTACTGAGGCTATAACTGATAAACATATTACTGAGGCTATAACTGATGAACATATTACTGAGACGACAACTGATGAACATATTACTGAGGCTATAACTGATGAACATATTACTGAGGCTATAACTGATGAACATATTACTGAGACGACAACTGATGGACATGGTACTGAGGCTATAACTGATAAACATATTACTGAGGCTATAACTGATGAACATATTACTGAGGCTATAACTGATGAACATATTACTGAGGCTACAACTGATGAACATATTACTGAGGCTATAACTGATGAACATATTACTGAGACGACAACTGATGAACATATTACTGAGACAACAACTGATGATCATGTAACTAGGGCAAATACTGATAGTCACATCACTGAGGCTACACCAGATGAACATGTTACTGAGGCTGCAACTGCTGAAGCTAGTTTTTTGATAGGCAAATATGCATCCATCAATGAGGGTATGCCTAAAGAAAGATCATCGGTCACCGATGATTCAACGACAGAAGGGGACCCAGCAATGGATTCTGCAACTGACCTGAAGACCACCACTGTCACACACACTTTCATTGGCAACTCTACAATAACCGTACCATTCTTTACATCACAGGAATCCACTTCAGACCTTTCACAAATCACAGACCCTTCTACAAATATTGATGTGGCCAATCTAGTAAATGAAGTTCAGATACGATTGTTTGGAGAATCGGTTGTTGCTTGCTCCAGGCACAGTTGCCAAGATCGTTGTGGTCGGCACCGCCTATCAAACAGTAGTGTTGACTGTAGCTGTTACATAAACTGCCTTAAATATGGCAACTGTTGTTATGATTTTGAGACTGAATGTCGAGCTAAACTTGGTAATGTTTTAGAAAAGAATATCACAGCACGTATTATGGACTTAATTGAACAGGTTCCACAATCTGGTGCAAAGATTGAACGGATTCGACTCTGGAATGGATATAGCACTTTCTGGGTGGAAGCTATGGTGGGATGTCCCAATGATGTATCAGGACATTCTGAATCACAAGAATGTGCATCTGCTCAAAACTCCAGCTACAGTACTGTAGGAATAGCTTTTCTCTATGGCAATGCTCACTTTTTTAAAAACATAAATTGTCTAAAATGTAAAGGCCTAACAACTGGTTTTTCGATGGTTCACATGATCAAATGCCCTTATAAAGAAAGAGTAAGGTTGCTTTTCATCCTTGGTAGCTATGGGCTGAAAGAATTCAAAGAATATACGGCCAAGGTTTGTGAAATCTACATTGAATCGGATATACTTCTAGAGTACTTAACCACACCCAACTTTGTAAACTCTTGTAACGAAGTCTTACGCCAGAGGTTAGACAACTATGACAAAGTTGAAAAAGGTTGCAGGGCCTTTCAATCGCCGATTACATTGATGCAAAAAGGTAAAACAGTCATATTCAAAAACTCATTTTGTGCTATTTGCAATGGCTACAAATTGAATGACAATTTTACATGTGACCACAAGCAGACCTACTACATGGAACGACCAGAGGCAGTGTCAAAGATAAGGGAGCTGACAATGAGATTGATCACCTTCAAACATTATGGTAAGACTGAAGAAACTGTTGTGCACAATGGTGACTACGTAGTTTGTCCTTTTGGTACACTACATGATCTGGTTGTGGGGAAATGCATTAAAAGGGCATTACTTATGAACTATCCTATGAAAACACCTTCTTGGGAAACCCCATTTCCAATTGCGGCTAATGGCACTGCAGTGTTTCTCATTGTGTTTTCTATTCAGGAGGACATTGAAGTGTTTGACGTTGATGCTGCGATTGAAGATCTGATGGTGGCTATGCACACATTTTTCAAAACTATGCCCACAGATATCAAATTCATCCCAGGTCCACTATCAAAATTTGAGACATATGATACTCTATTATCTATAGAATCTGCAAGATTGTCTACCAATGTTCATGCATTCCATATATTGATCCCAAAATATCCCATTATCACAGCATACATCGATAAAATAGCATCAATGATGTGGTTTTCCCAAGGTCTTCTGAATCAAGAGGGTCTTTCTGTGAGTATTAAAATGGCACTGCTGCTGAATCGGTTTCCAAACCAACAGAATTTCCAATGCCAGAAATCGCCAGAGAGCCTTTTGTTCAACCTTTATCCAGAGCCTAAGACTGTGGTTGAAGATGATGTTGTCATTTATGATGATCAGAGGCATAGCCTTACACCTTACAAACACGGTATGGTGGGCCTATTGCTGAATGGACCAAACTGGTTACTTGAAAGAAAGCCATTTCTGATAATCTGTGGTATATCCAAAAGAATGGCTGTGGCTACATCATCATGTACTTCTCCAGGTGATATAGCATTAGTTTGTTTGTTGTTGTATGTCTTAGTTTCTGAATTCTAATAGTCGACTAAGTGCCTGTCTCAAAATTTAATGAACATCTGTAGTAGAGGAATTTAAAAAATAGCCAGGATCTCATAAGGAACTTTGCTGAGTATAAGTACCATAAGTAGCATTTCATATAAGCTACTTTTACTAAATTGTACATTGATTAAGTACACAGCAGAACTTGCATTGTGGCATTTTGCCCATATTTTACCTATGTACATGAGTTATGCATTGAGGAGAAAATGTCAAAATGGTAACTGTGCAGTATTTCCTAGTAAATTATTTTGACAAAATCTAATGCAAATCTAATGCATGTATTCAAAATATGCATTTGAAACCAATAAGGTGTCATCGCATAAAAAGGTGAATTTAAATGTTTCTATTTGGTCATGACTTATATTCATGTTTTGGATGATATGATATGAAATTGTGACTATAGATGTTAAATTCTTGGTATCATTTCATCCAACTCATAGAGTGATGATTAGGAACACACTCGAACAGCAGTTAGCATCATTGAGAGATATTTACCTGAGAGTGCTCATAGTTCACAGGTAAAATTTACCTGTGAACTACGAGTATCCAATACATTTAGCCTGAGGACGACTGAGATGTCATGATTTTAGGTTCAGGATTTATGAGGATGTGCATCTCTCTTAAAATTGCTTAAATGCTGAAGCTAGAAATAAAGTAAATTAAACCCTCAGGGGGATGTATATGGACGATTTTTATCAAGTTACAATGAAGACTGCAACAGGTTGGAGACCTATGTTCAATGTTTATATTTTGGTACCACCTAAGGGTCATTGGAACATGAGAAAGGAACCTCAGGATAGGTGAATTTTGTACTTGGGCTAAATGTGTAATGCACCATTTATTTCTGTGTATAATGGGAAGGCAGATTGAAGCCTCAGAGGCTATATTGCATTAAAAGTAGTTATTATTTTGAGTTCTTTGCTTTAGTGTTGGTCATTTGAGGATGTAGGTATGTGCTGTTATGCTTAATCAGCATAGTGTTGCATATTGTAGGCTGCACAGGCGATAAAAGTCATGCTATCGTGCAGGCACAGGGTGATTGCAGAACGGGTATCATCGCAGAGAGTTTGGAATTGAGATGTAGATCATTATCATTATGCAAGGATTTTGGTTACAGATTTGTATGATGTTGACAACACTTAACATTATATTTTTCATTAATTCCAATTGTGTATTAGTCTTAGCTGGAGAAGTTTTATTCAGAGAAAAGTTTTATAATATTGCATCCAATGGGTTAACATGAGCTACATTGCGAACAGGTCAACCGGTAACTTCCATACAGTTAATTTCGATGGGATCGACTTAGATTAAGCCAGTTCTGATTCCTGCTGTGTTGATATTAATCAAAATAAAAATTTTCTTGCATTTTACCAATAGTAGTCGTGACTTTCTCCTACTTTCTTATAATTCTGATTTTCACAGAGGGTGAAATTCTGATATGTGCACCAAATGATTTAATGGCGTTTAATGTTTACCACATGAACCAGGTTAAATTAAGGAGACCTCATGATATTTGTTGTAAACATCAATACATAACTATGAATGTACATTCTGTCATATTTATTCTTATTAAAGGAATTAAAGGAATATTGCTGATTAATTGAATATAAAAAATGGCCAAAATAGATACATGTGTCTTTTTGAAGAAAATTGATGTAAATATTTAGGAAAAATATAATGGAGATTGGGTCACTTGTAATTACCATATCTCGTGGAAAATTAAGTTTATAAACATTGTCAGGCTTAGCTATAAACATTGCAATGTAGATTAACTGATAGAAACAAATTTCGGCAGAGTGCACTCATAACACAAAGAGGTCCATACATATATGGATGGATCTTGAATCACTGGATAGAGGGTTCCTGTATTAGTCATTAGGTGGCATACCTGTGCAGTATTTGGAGCATGTGGAGCCTGATTTGTAAATTATATGGAGATCTTAAATTGTTTGAAGGTTAGGCGGTCATGAACAGTTGAATGTGGGGTATAGATAGTCTGTCGCCTTGACATGATATGCTTCACAAAAAAGATTTTAAAGGATGGTCCGACCAATATAAGAAGAAGATATCAGTTCCAATCATCAGTTATCTGGGTATAAACAAACTTCTCTTTAACTTTAAGACCTGTCATTCTGTAGTCAAACCATCAGGCCAGTCCAATGATTTTTTGTTGCACAAGAGCCAGCAAAATATTCAAAAGGTAGCAAAATTAATCGTTGTTTGTTCTGAAATTGCTCCCAGGCTAGTAGAATCACACTTTGTAAGGTGCTTGGGCATTCTGACAAGAAATACCCCCAACAAAATGGCAGTCATATGCAGGAGGTTCCACGTGGTGCTCCCCAAACAAGCAAGGCTTCGATTACTGAGCTGAACAGAGTGGTGGCCAGGGCAAGGTTTGTACAGGGCTGAGTCCAACCTGTGTCCACCATTACCATGTTTACTGAGGACTTGCTTTTGACCACGAGTGTGGGGGTAAGCAAGGGCTTTATAGTTGAAATACCCAGCTTTTTACAGGGAAATGGGCTCTTATATTCATATATAATGATTATTGAACTGTTGGAGAAATAGTTTTTGAATAATTGTTATTCAATATTCTACGAGCCTCCAAACTGACAAAAAATCCCACAGCTTTATGCAAGGAATTTTGCCAGTCCTGCGGGCTTCAATGCTATTACAAAATGTTCATAAGGGACAATTCTGACCACTTTCCACTCTCAATCTAAATGACGAAATCCTCTATATTCCTATATATATAAGTTATATATAAGATAATCTCAAAAATAAGCCCGTGAACCCCATATTTTTATTGGCTTTGCTTAAAGTATACATTATAATTTCAGTGCTCTGATGAAAATCTAATAAAAATCAAATCATTTTTAGCCTACCCAAGCCATTCACCTTGACGTCCTAATCCCATAGAGCAAAACCAAAAGTACACCATAGGTATTATGTTGTGTTATACACTGCAAAAGCCCGAGAGCAGTGCTGCCACCACACGCCCGGCATAGCCGACCCTAGACCCGAATGTCCGCCCCGCTCGGGAACTGACCAACTCTTACCGACATTATCCTGAAACCGTGCCCCTACACTACCCCCACCAAGACTATGACAAGGTGCTACACAATTAGGGTAGTAACTAAGTTCTAGTATTAACACAAAATATACAATCTAGGGCACACGGCTAGTGTACAAGTTGCCTGGCTCAAAACCTGGTAATAACTCTATAAGGTGTGTACTGAGTACCATACTAACAAAATATCGTAAGTGTCACACCAGACCAGGTATAAAATACACACGTACCGAACCCATACATAGTTTGATTATAGAACTCAATAATTTGACTGATATCATACAGTAGTACATAGAGTTTGATTATTATGTATAACAACCTGAAACACTTTGAAGTCTACCTTAATATCAGATAACATGTCAATCAGTATGTATCACTTACTCTGAATAGTTATACTTGAAGTTATAATGTTTTACCTCTAGACCCCCTTTTTTTTTTGCAAAAATAATTTACTGTACATATTTTATACTTATTTACATGAACACCTGTAGGGTCTTATAATATCGAATATACCGGAAAAACACATACATATTCATAACCAAATGCACCAGTCTGGTCTTAACAATTGCCAGATTCAGATTAGTTATATAGGGTAAACTACCAGGATAGTAGAGTACCTGACAATTATATTCAGAACAGTAACCTTAATGCAAAAATATAAATGATATGATGGGACAATTAATATATTGTCCATGAAAGTCTCTGAATGTAGTGTTGTCCTGACTCATGTAGAACTTCTCACCCCGCAGGTAGTGGTAGATCCTGTGGTTCCGAATCATATAATCCTATAATAGTTCATAATCGGGAACTGTAGCCGTATTGTTCATGGAGATAAGCATAGCACCAAGTTCTTGGTAATCCTATATGGAGTGTTTGAATATATATATATATATATATATATATATATATATAACTGGAATCGATAGGATGCACTCGTATCCTGTGCTGAGTGAGTGAGTAATAGATGTTTAACGCCATTTCGACAGCTAAGGTCATATTCATGGCGAGAACTACATTACACAATTTCACAGAGGAATGTGTCAGTGCCCGTGCATATGTGCACCACACACATCCTGAGGGGATAGGAAAGAGGAGAAATAGACCCTTTTAAGTGGGCTAGGGAAGCCCCGTATCCTGTGCTGTCCTTATAGTCCTGTATGTATAGAAGAACTGGTACAGCATAAGGTCGAAAATCATAGAAGGTTTGCATATGACGAATTTGGAGGTATTCCAGCCCCTACTCTTCGAATTTTAGTTTCCCCCTCTATTTTTTTGGCTCAAAGTGTCAGGCTGGATGAGATCTTTGTGTTACATATGGGTTTTGATGGTCCCATATGAATATTTTGGGCTCCAGGGGGGTAAAATGGGCCCAAAATTGTCTGGGCGAAATTGTGTCTGGGCGAATGACATTTAGGGGCCTAAGTTACAAGCCATGTTGGGGGCTTCATTTCCTACAGAAACAATCATCATACCTCCATGAAAATCTCAGGTCCAGACTATTTTGACCTGTAGATTAAGAAAATCACATTATCATTTATGTCAGATGTGTCCTTGCTATCATAAAAGAAGCATACTTATAAGAATTATTTTTCATGATTCTGGGCACATGTCTGGGCGAATGACATGTGAGGCCCCATATGCACACTTTCTATGATTTGTGACCATAAATCAGAGTCAAATAACACTGCATTCCTAACAGCTACCACAGATCCAGATAGTCCCTTGGGTGGATGTCCATAGTCAGGACCTCCTTCATCCCGGATTGTTGATTCCTGATATCAGCACGGCTCGGCTGCACGTCTCATCATTCCAGGTACTTCCTACTTCCAATAGTCATTACTCTTATTAGCGTGGCGACTAGTGAGTACTACTCGTGAGATGAGTAGACTAGTGTATGGTTCACAGTCGCCATGGTGTAAGGGATAGTGAGGCCTTGCAATCTATTTTTGTTTGTGGCTCCTCTGCTATGGACTATTCCTGCTCACTATTCTAATGTAATAACAACAGTGTGTGTACTTTACTTATCAGTGAAGGAATTTTCAGAATATATCTCATACTTTTGATTTTATTCACAGATAAGACATTTCATCATTTGGAGTCCTATGGCAGAATAGCATTAGAGCATTTTAAGATTCAGAAATGCATCCCTGTAGCCTTTGTTTTAGAATTGTTCGTTTTGAAACTACTGTATATATGTAATACAGGTTTTATCTCAGTGGGTTATAGTACAATTGGATCATATTTTCTGTATTTGAAGTATTCACTGTCAAAGATCTCTATGGAGAAATCAGTGCTAAAGTGTGTGTTGCCATATGTGCATTTTTGTAAATCAGAGGAGGTTGAAGTGTAAGGCCACCTTGTGGAACTTCTACATTCTTTTCTGTGTAAAATTCTTAGTTTACATTGAAATAATGCTTTCTCAGAATATGTATCTACTATTGGTGGTGAAAGATTAATTTAATTACTCCTTTCATTATATAAACGATTTTGTGGAACACTGAAAACATGTATTTACACCGAGGTACTTACACTGTGCTCCCCCTCTACAGAGAGGTGGAGTGATCTGGCCGGTTTGCTGACCACTGGCCCATGACGAGGTACAGACTATTACAAGTGATTGGCAGTTGGGTGTGTGTGTGTGTGGGGGGGGGGGGGAGGCAGAGCAGGCTCCTGGCAATCTGAGACAGTGTACACTCATAATGACACACCTGTTGACTATGGCATTGAACATTGAATAAGACAGGTCCCTGTGGCAGCTGAGTGAGGTGCATGCAGAATGGACAGTCTATGGACTATTAGTACTTAGCTGCAGTGGGTAGTTTGGGTTGAATTTGTGCTATATACTACCAAAAGCCTAGATGATAGTATGCCCTATCTGTCTCACCAACTGAAACTAGACACAAGATTACAAGTCGCCGCACCATGTCTCACAGGACTATTCTCTACTATTGTATTAAAATCTACAACACTATGGTTTTATTTATCTTCTTTTCCTTACTTGCCAACTCCTTCATCTTAAGCTCATGTTTCTCATCCTTCTCTTTCTCCAACCTAGACAACTCCAGATTCTGAACATGTTGGGTCAGCTGCACCACTGAAGATACTACATTGTTCAGATATGCGACCAACCTCTCTGGTCCAATACCTGACTTTCCTTACCAGGTGTTCCGAGTGATGGAAAGTCCTTTTTAGTCGACTCATCAAACTTGGGAGGAGCCGCACCCTTCAAATTACCCAACGGAGAACGATGCTCCATACCAGACGTGGACGGAGCAGGTGAGGGACTCTCACTGCGGATCCTTTCCAAAACCGAACTTACACCCGAGAACCGTGCAGGACTGGGTCTCTGGATGCCTCGGAAACTGAACTTCCCAACAGACTTCCTACAGGATTGCTTAGCAGCAGTGGCTCCCTTCGCGTCACAGTAAGCTACATCCCCTCTGTACTTTCTCATCTCTGCAAACTGTTCACCATCTATATTCAACTGACCCGACCACATCTTAAACTCAAATGCTGCCTCAAATTTCGAATTTGAATGCTTAGTCACCTGACAGAATTTGGTGACTTTAGCAGTCAGACTTCCGAAGTTCTCAATCTTCCAACTATCCCACTTGGCTATCAACATTTGATGTAGTTCCAACACCTTCTCAAGTGCTGAGAATACTCCCATCTGATGATCTCCCTTTTTTTTTGAACAGATTTTAACTTTATTTGGTCTAGAGATAATTCATCATGTTGTCATAGGCGCAGTGTGTACATATCTTAGTCCGCTGGATATAATATCAATGCTGTAAAATAACCTATGCACATACAGTGGTGTATTACATAATTACCCATGTTATAAGGTAATTTATCACGATAATAACATGACCAAACAGTTAATTACCAGATCGTCATTTAGAAAATGTTGTTATGATCTGGCCATCTAAACTCTTACCAGTATTCATAGAATTGTAAAAGTATAATAACAATATTTTGAACAATTTGGGACACTCTGATCTACTTTAAGTACGATAATTATTGTTTCCCTCCCCCTAACTTTTACAATAGATTTTTACAACATGCTTTGGTACTGTTAGATTTGAATTAAGTTATACATTGATAGAGTTGATGTAGATTTCATTAGATATAGTCTTGAATTTATCTATTTATCTTACATATTCTAATATCGGTTTCTAGATATTATTCAGGTTCACAACATGCATAGGTGTTATACAATATAAATTATACATTGATAGAATCATTAAAAATTTTCTTAGATATAGCCTTGAATTTTTCTATTCCTCTTATATTTCTGATATCAATTTCTAGATTATTCCAGGTTTGGGCGCATAGACACTCAGGCGACTTTATATAATATTATGCTGTACAATTAATTTTCCTATAATTTAATACAGGAGCACTGGAAAATCTAGTATTTCTTACAGTCAGTTTAATATATTCCTCCATTGTTGATCTTTTAAAGGCAAGCATTTTAATATGATAAAGTCTTCTAGCTTCTAACATGGGAGTATCAGTTTCTCTATTTACAAAGTTGGTAGGAGTCAATAAATGAACGTCTAGACAGGTCTTTAAACACTTGTTTTGCAGTCGCTGTAATTCTAGTAGTAGTTCAGCTTTAGCTCCATTGTATAGTATATCACAGTAATCGATAATTGGTATAATATGCATTTTATACATTCTTATTCTAGCTGTGGTTGACAGATATTTTCTAGTTTTATACAAAATTAATGATTTGAAACGAGCATTTTTTATAACATTTCTCACATACATATTAAAATTCAGTTCTTGGTCCAAGGTAACCCCTAGGTATTTGTATGATGAGACGTTCATTAGAGTTTTCCCATTCAGAACAATTTTTGGCTTCTGTATTCTTTTCAACTTAATTGCAGAAGCATAGGTCATAATTTTTGTTTTAGATTCATTCATTGTAAGTTTGTTAGCCGAGGACCAAGGAGAGAAGGTATTTAATGCAGTTGTGAGTGTAGTGTAGAGGTACGTTAATATAAACCATAGTGGTGGGTACCGTCTGGCGTGGCGGGTGAGTCCAGTCGTTGGATGTTCCTCAGGTTCCGGATAGGTGGCAGCACCGATCCGGGTCTGTGGGGACATCTGACGACGAACACCTAGGTCTGTATATAAGGGCCGGGGCTCAGCTGCTACGTCAGAGGCCCTCCTGGCCTCTGATCATGTAACATCTATTCATATTCGCTGCCGGGGCTCAGCTGCTACGTCAGAGGCCCTCCTGGCCTATGATCATGTAACATCTATTCATATTCGCTGCCTTCTACCATCTTCCGGGTAGCCGTAAGTGTCTAATGTAAATAAACCATCCGTTGGCATACACTTGAATTACCGCCTTACTCCTTCTTTCCTGATCAGTAAGGCCCGAACCAACCAAACCGTAATACTAAACCATTACAGTTCATTTGATAAAACATCCATGTTTTTCCCTGATACGTATAGGACTGAGTCATCAGCATATAGCAAGGTTTTATGGACATCGTTTTCAGAGATACAGCCATTAATATATAATAAAAAGAACAATGGACCCAAAATTGAACCCTGTGGTACTCCACATGATAAATTTACCTTTTCAGAGCGTATGTGGTTAGCTATAGAACATTGTTGCCTCCTTGACAGGTAATTTTCAATTACTCACAATTTGTCAGCAATCGGTCAATATATGTCAGTACTTAGTCACTCTATATCAGCAATTATCAATACATGTCAGTAATTACTCACTATTTGTCAGCAATTATTCAATATAATCTATATTAGTAATTACTCACTATTTGTTAGCAATTAATCAATATACGTCAGTATTTACTCACTATTTGTCAGCACTCAGTCAATGTATGCCAGTTCTTAGTCATTATATAACAACACTTAGTCCACATATGTCAGTAATTACTCACAATTTGTCAGATATTAGTCAATATATGTCAGTGATTACTTGCCATTTATCAGCAATTAGTCAATATAATTATATTAGTAATTACTCACTGTTTGTCAGTAATTAATCAATATACGTCAGTACTTGGTCACTCTATGTCAGCAATTATCAATACATGTCAGTATTTACTCACAATCTGTCAACAATTAGTCAATATATAACAGATCAATAGCCATTGATTCCTCCTCCTGTGCACCCTGCCTTGACTGGTATTTGTCAAAATATGTCGGTATCCATGGACTATTTGTCAGCAATAAGTTAATATATGCTAGTTATTATTCACTATTAATTTTGTCAGCAATTAGTCAATACATGATAGTAGTTACTTACATTTTATCAGCATTTAGTCAATATATGTTAGTAATTGCTCACTATTGACAAATATATTACAAATTGTGAGTAATAACTACTGACATATATGGACTAAGTGTTGTTTTATAATGATTAAGTACTGGCATATATTGACTGATTGCTGACAAATAGTGAGTAATTACTGACATATACTGACTAATTGCTGACAAAGAATGAGGAATTACTGACATATTGTCTAATTGCTGTTATATAGTGACTAAATACTCATATATATTGACTAATTGTTGACAAATAGTGAGCAATTACTAACATATATTGACCAATTGCTACTGAGTAATTACTAACATTTATTCATTAAAATCCAAGTAAATACTGGAAAGGTTTCAATATTTTATCTTCAAGAGGTCATCTGCCACTACACCAATAGTGTACCTATCAGTTACTTTTTTAAAAAAAAAGTATCTTAAACCTCCTTAAGCATTCATAATATCCTTTACCTTTGTTTGTTTGTTTAGTTTTACGTCCGGGGGCCATCGAGGAACTCAGACATTCAATTTACCTTTGTACCCCACTTTGCATCCTTGCATATTGACTATTTGCTGACAGATTGTGAGTAAATACTGACATATATTGACTAATTGCTGACAAATTGCGAGTAAATACTGTCATGTATTTACTCACAATTTGTCAGAAATTAGTCAATATATGCCAGTATTTACCCACAATTTGTCAGAAAATAGTCAATATATGTCAGTAATTCCTCACAATTTGTCAGCAATCAGTCAGTATATGTCAGTATTTAATCACTATATATCAGCAATTAGTCAACACATGTCAGTATCTACTCCCAATATGTCAGCAATTAGTCAATATATGTCAGGAGTTACTCACTATTTGTCAGCAATTAACCAGAATGATGCAATAACTGATAATAGAATTATATTAATCTAGAGAATACGACCTAGCAGCTATTACAGCAATGCTGTATTTCTAACTGATAGTAGAATACATAACCACAAGTAAATGAATTCAGAATATACAACCGAGCAGCTATTACAGCAATGCTGTATTTCCAACAGATATATGGAGGCCTCACTTTGATAAATCTAGAAACCTGATAATGATCATAGTCATGAAAATGATCCTAGGATCATAAGAGTCCTCATGTTGAATTTTTATGGATAATTGAGTTATGAATAATCGATTTCTCTATCACACCAGTCAAACTTTAAAAACTTGGGCAGAACTAAGGGAGTGATCATTTTTAACTACAGGGGGTTGTTCGGTTTAAGGGGGGGTCAGAATATTTTTTTTTACCCCTTGACCAGGGGGGTAAGAATTTTTTCGACCCCTGACCTCAGGGGTCAAAATAATTTCACCTGTTTTCAGTGAAAAAGCCCATGCGTTACTATAGGTTAAAAGGGCATGTTCACGCCCGATTCTCAGTCCTTCGGGGGAGGGGGTAAAAAAAATTCTGACCCTAGAGAGGGGGGGGGCCAGAATTTATTTTCCTGCCCCGTGCACCAACCCAGCAGCACCCCTCCCCCAGTTGTTAAAACATGATCACTCCCTTGATGCACAATAATAGTGATCAGATTTAGGATCTTAAATTATCCATCTATGGAAAGAAACAAAATGTCATATATATTTATATTTACCAGGTGAGGGGAAAGGGTCCTCCGAGGTTAAATATGAAATTGAAAATTGATGTTATTAGCTTTAAAATGAGATATAACACTTGTAGATAGCCCGTCTAGTCGTGGAGATATTGCTTCACGAAAATGGAATGACATGACTGTATCTAAACAGCAAATAAGCTCTATCATTCATTGTTTTAATCAAATCAGGCATCTAATTAGCATAATAATTTAAATAATCAATTAAAAAATGACCATCCCTGTCCATACATTTGGGTATAACTTTGGATCTAGAAATTGTATCTTTATGCTTTTTTCAGTGTATGAATCTCCATAAATCATTCTATCAGTTGACATAATTTTCCTTCTATTTGGAATATAATTTCGGCTCTGAAAACCCTTATTTAGGCCTTGTTTTGTATTCAAAACGTTCCATTTACATTCCAAATATACAGGAAGTGCCAGGAAATAGAACGGTTTTGAGAAAACCACCTTTTTCTGTGTAAAAAAGTACATAAAAGCTATTTTTGGTCTATTTTTCACATTTTTTTTCTTTCTAGCTCCCCTAGCCCATTGAGGGCTAGCATCGACTATAGTCAACACCATGGCAGGCCTAGCATCGACTATAGTCGACACCATGGTAGGCCTAGCGTCGACTATAGTCGATGCCCATTATATAGGATTTGTATAGGAATTGAAAATAGGCTCGTCCTTTAGGAACTATACTTTTTTCAGAGGCCGTCCCCATGGCCAGGGCAACCAATTTTGCTCTGCCCTCAAAGGGCTAGTGGCCAAACCCAGTACTAAAAATCCCGCAGGGAGGGCCCTTTCCCCTCATCTGCCCAGGTTGATTATTATATTTCACTGTAAGTCAATGCACTTTTCTATGGTGTCAAAAACCCCTCCTATAAGCCTCACCCTGAGTACAGGAGGATCTCAGAAGCTGTACATTTAACTGGGTTCTTGGTTCTTGTACAGGAGAATTTATAGTACTTTTATTGAGTTAGTTTATTATCAAAAACGTTTGCCACCCTCCCTCTTCTGAGGGTCAAGATTGTCAAAATTCCCCTGTGTTGCTGGTACTAAAAGATAAAAAGAAATAAAAATATCGGCCCTGTGTTGCTATTGGTCGGGTTACTGGAAACACACCTTTTTTTTCTTGGCCTAAGTACAAATTATACATAGAAACATGCTCAACCTATAACAAGCCCTTCAGGGCTGAATTCCATCCAAAGTCCTGTTCACCTGCTTTAGCCAAATGAGCTCCACTCAGCCTTGTATTTTTATTCTCTGGCACTCTCCCCCTAAAAGCCTTTTAGATTGAATGCACCAATCAGAGAGAACACCGTTCACAACGCCTACCACTAGCAAAATCTAACACGGCCACTGATTGGCAACCCCTCTAAAACTGAAATGTATTTTTAAAGCTGCCACTGATTCGTTGAGAGGTGGGTGCCTTCCTGTTCCCTGATTGCCCTGGCACCTGCTGGGAAGGGCAAAAACTAGGCTCCATCAAGAGGATTGTACAGTATTAAAGGCATACTACTGCTCTCAACTAGGCCTATATATGTTTATACTAATTCTGCTTAATAAACATTGGATTCCTAGGGACTTGATCAATAGATAAGACTCTCTTTATTCAAGGATCCAGTGTAGAAATAGTTTCTTTCTTTCCCCTTTGCAGAAGATCTACCATCAGTGGGAAATCTACAGTGCACAGAGAGTTCTGTAGTGTCAAAGCCCTCTCCATGCTACTTGCATGGGGTGATGTTTGATCAGAAAAAGAAGCTTTAGTTGGAGTGTACACCTTTAGGAGTTCTTTCTCATCTAAACTTTGTATCAAATTGACCATCCTCTGTTACTTAAATTGTAATAAGCCTTCAGTAAAACTATCCAATATGGTTGAAACAGGCGAATCAAGCTGGTTGAAGCCAACACAATTAGATAAACTATGCCAATCCCTTGCAAAAGGGACCTTTCTTAGGCGTCAAGGTGTGGTCTATCTAGCCCCAATTCTCTACTATAAAGAAAAGTGAATCAGTAGCAGAGGAACAGAAAAAGTGCAGGGAAAGAGTTGGGGTAAATTCGGGTATTTCTAAATACAACTTGTAGGTTAAGCTTAAACAGGTGTCTGGGAAGCATCCCCTCCCCCAACACATTGTCCACGGCAGCTCGCCTTAGTAGATAAGCAAACCAAAATGCTTGTCTCTCTCGTCACCCCAACCCCCCAACCCTCCAAGCACCCACATCTAAGATAGAAAAGTCAAAGTTAAGTGAACATAGGCTGACATCCATGGACACTGTGTATGTATCCTGAAACCTTTATAGCCTCATGGTACTTGTTTCTATCAGGTACACCTCATGAAAGCTGAGTTGCCTAAAAAGGGAGATCAGCACCCAGCTCCATGTGCGAAAAGCACGACCACTATTCCAAGGGCAGGAGTAAAAACATACTTACTTTTTTATCACTGTAACAAATAAATTGACACTGCAGGAGGGAAGAGTTGATAGCAAAAATGATAACGGTAAAATTGTAGAGAATTTCTCTGGAAATAAAGTTGACTGAAGACAAACATGGTCCCATTGGTGCACTGAATCACTGCTGTTTTGACATTATCTCTAAATTACTTCGGCCTATTCATAGAACACATATTAGCAATAAGGGCTATCCATGACTGCCACTTGGGAGTGATATGCGATAACTACAAGCTCTTTTATCGTTATTAGGGTCTAACAAAACAGCTTTACCTGTGTCAATATAGACAATCTTATTTCAACGGATTAATCAGAAACACTGGCTAATTCTGACACCAGAATGCTAAACTATTATAAGACCCATACAGAAAGCTTTCCATGGAAACATCATCCAGTGACCGGAATTTCCAGGATTTCTACATTACCTGCCATTCCTGGTCTTTGTGGATAATTAGCTTGTCAGTCTAAAATAACTGCTCAATCACCTTTCCTTTACAAGATGGTAACCAGTCCTTTGCCATTTTATGCCACAGTTGCAGGAGGGATTATTGATGCAGTGAATTTGTTACATAGAATTAAAATAGGAGTTTTCAAGATTGCTGACCTTCATGCCCTTATAGAAAGACCAATTCCTATCCTCACCCTCATTGATGAAGCAATACCTCTGTATGGAAAATCACCATAACCATAGAACAATAGATTTCCATATGTCTCATATCATGCCTATACCAAAGATATAATAGGATGCTGCATTGTGGATCACAGTCCAGTTCTAGCCCTTTGTGATACACTTCTAAATCAACTCTAACACATGGTGATCTCTCATTTCCTTAGATGGTAATAGGGAATTGCTGATACAAGTGAAGTCTACTGGAAAACTTGCTGACTCATAGTGCAACAACGGAAAGGATGCTAAACAAGTAATGGTGGTTTTAGGCTTGGTGTGACTGATCAATTGCTTATGATGTCATATAAGCACATGCAATGCTTTATTTTGTAGCGCATCCCAACACGAGGATCTGGGAAAAGAGTTAATAGTTTCCCCAAAAATTATGGGTGCGCCCCTCTTTTTTTTGTCAGGCCCCATCTTCTTGGGGCATTATGGTACATTTATTTCTGTAATGGGCTGGTTCTACTTCTGTTGGATGGGTGAATATTTGCTACTCAAAATTTATATAATTTCTATATAAAATATCATAGGATTATCAAAATGAATCGCCCGACTGACTACAGAGAAACCAGCCCATCTCTCATCAGGAACGTATGACTAATAAACTTGTGATCAAGCTCATCATTTCCGGTTTTAAGTCTGTTCTAATTATGCACTTATAGGACCTTCATGCTCAATCAAAGTGCTCCCTCTCCTCTCATACCTAGCACCTATAAATGAGGGCAATACAAAATGACAGCGCTCTTCTTCAAAGTCAATTTTTCTTCCTAAGCTTAGGGTGGATTGGTGGTTTGAATCCATTTGGCCTAAGTGACCGAGTTGACAGCCCTACGAGTTTATTTCGTGACTAAACCCCATTGGCAGATAGCCCATATGATGCCCCTAAGGCCCTGTGGGTAGGTCCTGTCAGGGGAGCACCGAGGGCCAGTGTGTTACCCAAATACAATGCTGGTAAATACTTGTCAGCATTATATAGGCACATTATACCCACTAAACAGCCCTTAGAATGCATGATATTAAAGTGAAAGCTGGCAAAAGAATACCCTTTATGGTACAACGATGTAGACAGCCAACACTTGAGATGATAATAGATTGCCAATGAGGCTTGTAATAGTTTTGTTTTACTTTTTCCATCTGCTAGCCAATAATGCTAATTATGTGAAACTCCCCTTCCTTGCTGCATCGGTCCATATAATCTGATCATTATCACCATCGTTCTGCTTACTTAGCTTCATCATTAAATTAATACCATAGCATCCCTCAGCTCCATCTCCTAGAAGGTGGCTGAGACATGTCAGGTGCAAACTGGATTCTATAAAGGTATATGAAGAGTTTGGTTCCAAAATGCAATAAATCCATTCCAGATTTTCATCACATACCCATTTTTGTATTGCTCCCCTAAAGTTAGTTTTCGTGCTAACCTGTGAATTTTACTAAACACAATCTGGGCACCCAAAAATTATATTTTTCAAAGAAAATAGTTTTTGTATTACACTCAAGTATCTCTGATCTGTAGGCTTTTGCAATATTGGCCTCTTTTTTTCAAAATGGCGTTTATTGCGTTTTGGAACCAAACTCTTCATATGGTCCATTACCCAACCCTCTTAGGGCCACATAGTGCAATATTGCATTCTGCCCATGTGGCATTTTGTCTGAATACAGCCCTGTTTAATCTACTTGCCAGGGCTGCCTCCACGGTTGATGCCATCCCTACAAGGTTCATACACTGCCAGAGGGTATCATGATGCTTCGAAGCAATGCCGTGTCTGGGAGTATATCAGCCAGTACTGCATTACCTGCCAGCAACAATGGCAGTTTTTAAATGCAATTAAAAACTGCTTTAAAAAAGTTCTATATTTGGGCCTCAGGAAATAAATTAACTATGAATGAAAATAAAACAAAAATCATGACCTTTGCTTCTGCCATAAAATTGAAAAAAAAATGAGAAAACCAAATATTGTTATTAACAACAAAATGCTCATGAATGTTGCCTCATATAAACATCTTGGTGTTACTGTTGACCTAAAGTTGAAGTTTAATATGAACCTATGTACCGTCATTAATAATTTGAGATATAAATCCTTAATATTATATAAGACACGTAAATATATGACCCAAGAAGCAAGACTGAGAATGTATAAGATGCATATTTTGCCAATTATAGATTATTGTGATATATTGTAAAGCACGGAAAAAGCAGAGTACTTGCTGGAGCTACAGCGTTTACAAAGTAAATGTCTTAAAACATGATTTCCACATACTAACACCTACTGACTTTGTACATGATAATGCTAAACTACCCAAATTAATATCAAGGAAAGACTATCATTCATATCAAGCTTTTTGCCCATAAAAGATCTTGCAATGATGATTTTATCAAACCTAAGGTAAGAGAAACTCGTTTTGCTGCTGCACCGGTATTGAAATATCCAAAAATTAATTGCACAGCATACAGATTGTCACTAGAAGTCAAATATGCTCAAACTTGGAACAATTTAACGACTGATATCAGAAATATTAGAGACTGAGACAAATTTAAACTTAATGGTAAAAATGAGCTTTAACCAATCAATTAAGATTAGTCAAAAACGTACTGCCAATATTGGGCTAACCACCATTGTATGTTATACATGTAATCTTGTGAATGTGCTACTGGTTTATTTCAGAGATGGGGTACGTTATTACTAACACACTTAAAGTAGAGAATAATGCTGCTGTTCATATTATGCGCGGTCGTGGAATATTTAGCGTTTAATGTATGTTATGGGAACGCACAAGTGGGTTTATGGGTTAATAATCCACGACCCCGAAGGAGGAGTGGATTATTAACCCATAAACCCTGCCAAGTGTAGCCATTGTTTTCACTTCACCCGTCATACCCTCATCTTTCCAACGATTTTTCAGGTATAATCCAAGCCCTGTTATTCTAGCAGAGCCAAATATACGATCTCTAGTTGGTGTTCGCTTACATTTTGTCTCCATTTTCTTCGAAATAAATAAGAATCCATTGATTTTCCATACCGATCCAATGTACACGGCCTGGTACACGGCCATTGGGTCTTGTTGACAAAGCGGGGAGGTCACCAGATGTAAGAACTAGGTCAACCACAGTCGAACAAGGAATGGCTGGACGGGGCGGGTCCCGACCCGTATCGCTATGGAAAATCAATGGATTCTTATTTATTTCAAGGAAAATGGAGAAATTAGGCATGGCATGTTCATATAGGATATCTAACGAAGTTTCTCTCTTAATAACTCCACCTGGCACCATTGAAATCTATGCTAACGAGCTCTGTAAACTTCAGGTATGTCGGAAAACTTTTTCAAATCCTTGATGTAGATTGACTTGGTATAATGGACAGCGAGCTCGCCTCCTGCCCCAGCGGCCGGGGATCGATTCCCTGTTGAACCCTAAATGGTTTTAACTGGAAATGTATGGAGGAGTTGACTTTGTATGCTTCACCAATTTATCAACATGTCTGGATTGAAACTAGTAGCCTCTTGAAGATGAACAAAAGGTCTGAGAGTGCGTTATGGCTGGATAAGGAACTGGGGTTATGAGCAAAAAAGCACTGTCCAGGCCAGAATCGTGATATAATAACTTATAATGTTACTATTATTTAGAACTGTATGAATGGTATATGTAATTTTCTTTTATGGCTTGGTTATGACAACATTTTCAGAACGACGGCCAGTCATTAACTTGTTAGCCATTAAGCCTACCCTTTTTTCCCCATATTGACTATCTCTGACATATCAATTATATAAATTGATATTTAAACCTATGTTCTAACGTCAACTTGCAAATATGAGGAACATTTTTGTTATCACATCAGATGTAATGGACAAATTTATGGCTGATAGAAGTTTAAATTGAAAGGGTTGATTACCGGCAGCAATGGGACATTTGCCAGTTAGTGCATACTTACCCTGGAGTATGGTGGAAGAAGGCAATAAATATAACCTTGTAAAGGCCTGTGTTCTGGCCTGTGTGTATGCAAATAATTATAACAACTGTAATCCAGGCTTCCTTCAGTGAGAGTCGCATTCATGAGGGAAACCAGGGTAACCAGAATTTTAGATGGTATTCGCCATTGCAGACTTACCGACCTGTCCTCAAATGTCACTCTAAAAGATTGAGTGTCTCAAAAGGCTAAATAGCAATATATATGAGTACTCAACTTAAATATGAAATAGGAAATAAAAAGGACACAACTGGGACTTGGAACCCTGGCTCCCCTGCTTACCCAACAGACAATTTGCCTCCAGATAATTTATAAAGACTTTCTTGATAGACCAAAAATGGTAACATATGAGCATGCAGCACAGATTCTTATGTAGGTAGAGAGGAGGCATAGGGCCAGAAGTATTAAGAGCAAGACTAGACATGACATGTTTTGCAGTATGGGAACGGTGTGTTGTGGTTTATACCACGATTTCGGCACTTCCGGTGGGTTTATATGCAGTTTAGCCGTGCATTATTCTGCATATACCACCCTTGTGCTTTTTTGAAATTTTTGGTATATACTTTTTCGAGGTCACGTTGGACTTAGAATATTTTTGGAGCGCTGGCGGACATAGAAATTTTGTCTCGCCATTGTTTCAATGTGAAAAATCGTCCCAACTGGTATGAGGATCGAACCCCGGCCGCAGTGGTGGTAGGCGAAGGCCTTAGCCATAGCGCCACACTGAACGGTGATGAAACACAATGCGAAAATAAATAAATTCTAACCTGAGGTCCTAGTGGTAAGGTTGCAGTCAGATTTCGTACTGATTCCAAGCTTGTCATGTTATAATATCGAAAACCCAAGAAGTTTTCGATCCATAGAAGAGGAATGCGTGCTAATTGTCTCCATTTTCTTCGATATAAATAAGAATCCATTGATTTTCCCGTGGCCGCTCTGCGCGAAGCCATTGTTTCGGCGTCTTTCTTGTACGACGAGCAGTTGACCTATATCTACATCCGGGCCACTGACACACTTTCGCCGAACAAGGAGGCGGGTGGGAATGGCCGGACCGCGACTCGCATACGTTGGGAAAATCAATGGATTCTCCTTTATTTTGAATATATTGGACATAATACGTATGGAGGGATCATCTAGACTATCTAAGGATATGTATGTATTAATTTGAAGACGTGTCATGGTTGGATTCCATACGAAAAGTGACTGTATACACAGCGGTACCTCTCCCAGCAAGGAACAAAAACAATGGCTTCGCGCAGAGCGGACACGGGCCGTGTCGCTTGCACTTACAAAATGCCTTCTCGTGGCTATATTCTGTGGATATCAGGTAAGAAATTAATACAAAATGGAGGAAATGGTGGTATAAACCTATTAGGTCATGGATATGGGGGCCCCACGGGCTGTATATGCTGTATATACCCTCGCCGCTTCGCGGCTCAGGTATATACAGCATATACAGCCCTAGGGCCCCCATATCCATGATCTATTAGCTTAGTATGCTAATCATGATTCAGCACTGTTTGAAATTTCAGTGCTTTGGGCTATCAAATCCAATACATGATGCAATCCACCTGCTACAGAATGAGTAGCCTTATCTTCATTATCTGCTCACAGCCAGAGTCCTACTTCTTTGGCAACACTGAAGATCTCCTCATTAAGTTTAGAGAGTTTTCTCATATGGAGCAGGCACAGTGTCCTGTGACAGACTTATAGAGTCTCACACATGGCAGCCTATCAATCTCACACCACACCAGCCACAAGACCTTGTATGAATTATATAAGGTCTCTTAGAAAGTTTCATAACAGGACATAACAGGTGAGTAGTATATAGTGTATTGAGCGGGACCATAGCTAACTACAGGATATTATTCACCCAAGATGCAGCCAATCAGAGGCCTCCATTTGGTCACGTGACCTGGACTCCCTGTGGTGAGCTCCATATTTGGAAAATAGGCCACGCCCCCTTAGCCAATCAGGGGCCTCAATTTGGTCATGTGACCTGGACCCCCAATGGTAAGCTCCTTATTTGAATGATGGTCCATACCCCTGTAGGGGTTCGTTCCCCTGTGGGGTGCGCAGAGCCTTCAGAGGGACTGTTCACTTGGTTGTGTCACTCCCCCTATGTATACCATACCGATCCAGGGTAGTTGGAAGGTGGAAATGTCAGTGGGGCCGTGTTGGTGACAGGGTATGTCAGGCCAGGGGATGTAGCTCAGTGGTAGAGCACTCGACTTGCAAGCGTGAGACCCGGGTTTGAATCCCGGTGTCTCCAGAGACATTTTCACTGACCACTACAGTGGTGGAGACACCGAGTGGTCCTGCCTCGCATGGGGGACCTTTAGAGAGCTCGGTACCTGGGCCGGTATGGTATAGACAAGCGCTTCAACTTGCTAGTGCTGAGGGACTTGGAAACAGATGGGCTGTGTGTGACTCAGTACTGGTACCGTTCAGACTGGAATGGAGGACCCGTTCTGGCGGGATACGGTTGAAGCTGGTTGGGAGGAGTGTAGGGGTTTGTTCCCCCGTGGGGTGCGCAGAGCCTTCAGAGGGACTGTTCACTTGGTTGTGTCACTCCCCCTATGTATACCATACCGATCCAGGGTAGTTGGAAGGTGGAAATGTCAGTGGGGCCGTGTTGGTGACAGGGTATGTCAGGCCAGGGGATGTAGCTCAGTGGTAGAGCGCTCGACTTGCAAGCGAGAGACCCGGGTTTGAATCCCGGTGTCTCCAGAGACATTTTCACTGACCACTAAACCCCCTTAGCCAATCAGAGCCCTCCATATGGTCACATGACCCCTCATTTGCATAATAGGCCACGCCCTGCATAATAGGCCACGTTTCTTTATGCTAATGAGTCCTCATATGCATAATAGGCCACGCCCCTTGATCATGTGACCTAGACCCCTTGTGGAGTGATTTCCAAATGAAGGTCTCTGATTGGCTAATGGTCTAGGTCACGTGACCTGTTTATGTAAATGGGGGTTGGTAAACCACGTGACCTTCTTGTTTGTAAGGTGTCAGCAGTTTATCTTTTGTGAAGATTGTGACATCACATTTGACAACGCAAGGGAGACACTACTACCACGAACACCCACTACCTCCCCTATGTTAGACTCTTTATATAGTGATGCATGAGGGAGTAATCACATAAAAGGTGTGTAAAGCGAAGAGGTGGAGTGAAACGAATGGAACGTCGGAGTAACATAATGAGTGGGTGGCGCCACCTGTTGTTTCTTTTTCTTTACTTTTTATTTGTACTTATTCATTCAGATATTGTGGTCGTGACATTTGTACTCATAAAAACATTCATCCTGAGAAATCACTAGGTAACTGATGAGGGAGTAGCGTATATTGAACTATTTGTCTACCTATGAATGTGTTGAAACAGAGACTTGGATAAAGGTATCAAGGGTCACATGACCACTTAGGGGTGGTTTATTATGTAAATGAGAATTTTCATAAATAAAAAATTACATCTTATTTTATTTTACCCTTATGTTTTTAAATAAAAAAATTAAAAGGATGAGTGTGGTGATGATGTTGGATGAAAGAGGGTGAAGCAAGCAAGTGGTGCCTCATCTGAAGGTTGGTCTGTGATAAAGATAACAGAACAGAGACCGTCTGTTAGCAGTGGAAACAGCTGATTGGGTTCACAAGGTTTACCTCGGTCAATACAGAAAAGACAGCAAGGTTGAATTTGTATCTGATCAACTTGACAAACACAATACATAGAGCTCTATAGACCTAGGCAAGGCGGGGGTTTGGTTTCCAGGGACGCTTTGGTTAGTTCATGGGTAACACACCAGGTGGCGACACTGCGCTGGCGCTGCGCCGTCATGGCAAGATCATGTATCAATTTATGGTTTATAAGTTTGAGTAATTGCTCAGAATTGCTCCCACCTTTGTTTTTGGGTGTATATGGGTGCATAACTGGATTTGGGTAATGTATGGTCATTGATGATTGAAACTGTGGGTCGAAACGCTTGGATGTATATGGGTGCATAACTGGATTTGGGTAATGTATGGTCATTGATGATTGAAACTGTGGGTCAAAAAGTTTGGATTTTGAAAAGGTCGAAAAATGTGCCAGAAGTTCGGAGCACGAAGCTCAGGTCAGTGCACTTAAAAGAGCAAGCCGGTGTTTTTTTTTTATCTTAGACGTTATGTAATCGATGCCACCATGGAGGTAAACCAGCTTGACCTCATCTTCCCCAACGGTGTCACCCTTCACCTTACGGTGATGATGTCGGGCTGAAGGTGGGTAATTTATCAAGATTGTGTCTCAAATTCAGAATTTTGAAATAATTTTGTGTTTGGTTTGCCATTCTAAAGAGAAAGATTCATTTTTTTCTCAGCATTATGCAAATCGAGTTCACGGTGGTGGAGCTGGGGGCGCAGAATGGCTACTAAGGTAGGTGAAAGTTTATTGAGCAAAAAGTCATGTTAACACGTGTCAATGTTGTTGTTATGGCACATGCAACAGTTTAGGGCGTCACCAAATGGATGGTTACCATGGTGACGGCCGTGACGGACATCAATTTCGATACATCGATGCATATTCAAGATGTTGCCGGGCTGACACCACTGGAGGGAAAAGATCCAACCAGGCACTCTGGCTGGCGTTGTTTGGATAAGCAACGGTGCATAACGTGTTAGCTAAACTTATCCACTGTTGTCAGTTGAAAGTCCGGCATGAGCTTTAGCTCGATTACTAAGGTCAGTGTATGGGGTCTTGACTTCAGGATCAAAACTAGTGGGGTACCGAGGATACGTCTCCAGGTGGATAGTTTTCAGCTGACCAGCAATTATCATCGTGACCTCATTTCTCCATTGAGCGTCAAAATGGCGGCCGAAAAGGTGTGGTCAACCGTGGAGAAGTCAACTTTGGAGCTATGGTAAAGGTGGGCCAGAGATTCCTGCCGTACAGTATGTTAACCAGGGGGAAGCTAAAGGTGCTCCCGCCAGAGTGGATCTTAGGATAAGCACGAAGTGCACCATAGCATCGTAACTTCCAGGTAACTGGATCCATTGTTTTGTCTCCATCGGATCTGTGGGTACTGGAGACGATGGCCAGCCATGGTTGGCGTTCTTAATCATCTCCTTTAGCTTAGTACAAGATTGTAGTTCTGCCATGGTCGGTGTACTGTGAAGAGTGATGAGCTGTGCCAGGTGTGTCACACACATACGCATACAGCATGTGAGCACACAGCAATGATTGGTGATAACAAGTGTAACCATGGTGAAAACTCAAGGTGATATTCAAGATGTGTTATTAAGTCTGTGGACAATTTTGAAGATCACAAAGGTAGGGACCCCAGACAAAAATGGAATCTGTTAGACACCACAGTTGACTAGTTCTTTTGGATAGAGCCTGGGCAGGGAAATCTAAATCTTTTGGAATTTTGTTTCTATCTATCATAGAACCGGAGATATGATGATATATATGTCGGTAAATCCAAGGATTTGCTACCCACACATTTCTATTATGATAGAGCTTAAAGGTTGTGACCAAAGAGATCCAAAATCTAGGGTTTTCCAAAACACCCTGAAAAATCTACTTCTAGTAGGAGTTTTTAAAAAATTCCAAAAATTCTAGATGGATATGTATATGACCTATTTAATCAAGTAGTCAAATGATCTTTTGACCTTTGACCTAGATTTTACTCTCGGAGGTCACCGAGCTTCCTATTCAATCAACAAAATCCTTTGAGAGCATGAGAGAGCATAGTCCGATTGTTCTGAAATTTTTTACAGTGCATATTGAGGTAAAGTCCAACCCAACTACTCAGTAGCAACCAGTAGCATTAATTAGTTCATGGTTTGGGCATATTTTGAAAATACTATGTTTTTGACAATATCCAAATGTAATTTTTTCTCACATGGAAATACTTGTGTCACATATAATTAGATAACACTTTTTTTCTCTATACATATGACTATTAACCTGTAAAGGTTGCTAAAGAGCACTACCTGACAGAAGAGCTTCTACAGCCGTGTCTGGGGAGTCTGCCTAGGCCCCCTGCACAGCTTTCACTGCAACTCCCTAAGGGGCGCCCCTAGTGGATTCTTGGGTCCCTAACAAAGGAAGTCTGAGGTATAAAAAGGGAGTCGATGCTTCCCTGACTCCCTTCTTAGGTTATCTGACTCCCTTTTAGTTCAGAGTCACAAGATCCTGACTCCCTTTTGACAAAGTCTGAGAGAGTCAGTGGTAAATAAGGGAGTCATGGGTGAGCTGGACTCCCGAAGACAGTCAGGTATGCCAGGGTCAAGCAAATGATTTCCACTAGGCAGAGGCACTATCTACATAGATGATTTATCTGGATGCACTAATCTTTGTTTTGATTGGAAATAAGACAATGGAATTTATATTGAAAAAAAAAAATCAATTATCACAGGAACAATACATACCCTCAAAATGAGATACAGTAGAATAGTACAAACTACTTGATGCATGGGTAATTTAATCACATTCAAAAGCCTTAGACACCCATTCTGTACCGATATCAGATAGCTAAAGCCATAATGAGTCAACTGCTTTGTCATGCCAACTGATGTACCTTGAGGGAAGTTCAGTATCCCTTCTTTTTTTGTGTTTCCTCATGGAAGCACAAGTGTACAAGATGAAGTATGACTGGCATTACACTTGATATCTAAGGACTATGGGTCTAGATATTTAGAATAATTGGATCTTCCCAAAAGGGAGTCAATGGTTGGCCAGACTCCCCTTTGGAAGGGAGTCAAAGGTGGCCTGGACTCTCCTTTGGAGTAAAGGGGGAGTCAATATGAAGGCAAAACCTGGACTTTCATCAGAAAGGGGAGTCAATCTAAAGGTAAGCTTTGACTACCTTTATTTTCTCTGTGTATGGTTACACCAGAAACATTAACCAGTGGGTTTCCAAAATACCACCACAGTGGTAGGTTAATGAAAACTCTGGCAATGGGGTCAAGTGTAAAGTTTTTGGACACAGGACAAATTAGAATTTACCAATATCATGCCGTGATTTTTTAGTGTACACAGACATGGTACTGATATCATAGAGTAGGCTGCTTTTTTGATTTGTACTTGGCCTGAGTTAAAACATTGCATGGATAGCATCTGGTATGTCTAAAAATAGAGACAATGGGCAAGAGGGGTGTCTGGGTGATAACATGGGCAAGGGCAGGTTGCAACTTATAAAAACACCAGTGTCACACATATCCATGTCTGTGTGGTCCATCTCAATGTAGTGTGAGTGGAATTTGGACATTTGAATTTTCTATATATGAAAGTCAAGACATTAGACGTGTGATGTTAGGTCGTACAGTGCGGTTGTACTATGTATTAAAGCTCAGTTAGAGGAATACTCAGAGATGACAGACCCTCAAAGGTATATGTATTTTCAGAGATAATTCAAAATTTCATTTGCTGAAATATCCCTCCACTTGTGAAGAGTTCAGAACAAAAATGTTTCAGGGTTGGACATGCACCATATCCTTGTCATAGGTATTTTTTTGATATCGTCAAACAGATCTACACCAGGAATATTCAAGCCCAAGCTCTTCTCAAAGGTTGAGATGAAGCTTTGTCTTAAAGCATTTCCTCAGCAATGAAAGACATATTGCCCATGTTAGTTACACATAACTCCCTCCGCAAGCATAAACAAATCAAGTATACTTTGCTCCTAGATCCGAAGACAGATGGAGGTCCTTTATTAACACTACCATGAAAATAGACTTGAAAACAATGTAGCACAGGGGAAAAAAGAATATTTACCCACAGGCATCTTCGAAATGAAGCACTAAAGTCAATTACCTAATTATCAATCAAGTCCCTTCAAGTGTTCTTCATTTCTCTCTCTATATGTGGATGATGTTTATCCTGGTAGATATCAATACACAATAAGAAAGATCAATTGTGACATGTACTGGGAATAGGGACCTTATTGCACACTGCACTAAGGGCCCTTTTTGCAGATCGTGTCACAATTGTGAGCCAGCAAGCAGAAAGGACAGTTACTGCGGGATTTAGTACCAGATTTAGCCACCAGGGGACACCACTATGGACTAGAATATGAAAAATATGACTAAAACTGTTATAGGCTACTTTTTTATGGAGAATTCAATAGTTTTTGATAAAATGTTCTATTTTGGGTGGAAAGGTTCCAAATTTGGCATGTAAAAAGAATGTTTTTGGGCCAAAATAAGCCTTTTTGTTGATGTATGTTGCCATGGAAACAGGATTTTTATTCTAAATAGGAAAATCAATGACCCCCTGTGAAGGAACATCCCACAAAGTTTACTATGGCGAAAACAGAATTAAAATACCATTTCTAGATCAAAAGTTATGGGCAAAAGAAAAAGAAATATGCTAATTTAGCTAATTAGCATATATACATAGAGCTTATTAACATGAAATGGTCACACCTACCCATATCTAGCAAGCCATTCCTCGAAAACTAACAGGAGTATCTTCTCATGCTATGTATCACTGTAAAGCTATTGATTTGAATTTTAAAGTTGACTTTTAGCATGGAGCACCCTTTCTCCTTGCCTCTACACAATTGATTTATTCACATCATTCGAAACTTTCTTAGACAAAAGCCATCACATGAGTTAAAAAACTGCTTAAAACTGCTCTCATTAAAAGGGCCATGTTTGGAAGGGAGTCTTTATAAATCTATATAGCGTTGTCTAAGCAAAGGACTGGCATTATCAATTGTGGGTGATGTGTTTGAAAAAATATATAAAGAAAATTTGTCGCTGCAACGGCCAGAGGAGGAGTGGAGAGAGTGTCCAGTGCAGTTACAGTCAGTGACTGTTGTAGCACAGTCTGCTTCACTCAAAGGCTGATGCTTCTCCCCTGTGATGTTGTCTGCACTAGACTGCATGCTACACTGCAATAAAGGTGTTTGATGATACACACCAAATAATCTATATGGTGTTTGATTCCTACATGCCTATGATATTGCAGCTAAATGCCATCAGTGTCCAAACACATGTGAGGAGGCAAGTTAAAAGGACCGTAGGAGGGGGATTAGTACCAATTCTGGCTACTAGGGGGACACCACTAGGGCCTAAAAGGGGGAAAATATACCAAAAATAGTTATATACTACTTTTTTTTGTAGATTACAATCGTCGTAAAGGGAAATTCCCATTTTTAAGGAAAACCTTCCACATTTGGAATGTAAATAGAACGTTTTTGGGTATTTTGGGCAGGAATCAGTGCTTTTGTTGATATTGGTTGCCATGGAAACACTATTTTCACTCAAAATTGAGGAATCAAAAAAGCCTATTTGTAGCCACACCCAAAGGATCAGTGTTTGGAAAAGATGGTAAAAATCTGATGATCAGATCAAATTTTAGGAGAGAAAGAATGTGAAGAATATGACAATTTCCCTAATTTGCAGAATTATGCTTAATTATACATATCTGATATATCTCGTGAAATATACAAGGTAGACCATATTTGGGATTTGAATAGGTAGGTAACCATCTAAGTTAATTAAGCCGTAACTCTAAAACTAGCAGACATATTTTCTCATGTGATATATCATTGAAGAGTTCATGGCCTGAATTTAAAAATTGACGTTTCCCCTGGGGGGACCCTTTTTGCTTGGCTATACACACATATTCTCAAAGTTGCACCAACTGCTTACACACCTAAACAAATTCAGTTTGCATGTATTTAATCTAAAACCTGTATTCAAAAGATAATCATTACAGGTGTATAGCCATCAATTTGGAATGATTGCAGAAGTGTGTGTATTGAATGAGCGTATGGGAGGATAGAACTTTGGCCAATCAACCATAAACATTTGTGTGAAACACTTTCAACTTGGAATCGGAATGTTAAATCTGGGGATAATCGTACCTATATATTGAATTGGTATTCCTAACAGTTAAGTCACAGATATTCATCATACCATACCAAACATAAAAGCTTGGGAAGAAAAGTTAGTCTATACTTGAAGATGAGGCAAATTCTCAAGAAATGTGATATTAATGAGAAAAGACTTTGGAAAAATATGAAATATTTTCAAAGATAATAAGAAAATTTCTTGAAAATATTTGAGAAATAGAGGATGTGCATTTCCTCCTCTGTTTCTACACCAAACATATATTTCAAAATCTTCCCTCTGATAGCCAATAGAGCGCGTCTGTTACACTGATAAATGTAACTATCCTTAATCAGATTAGTTAATAGGTCAATTTTGTGTTTATCATGTTCAATTTGTCAGCGAGAGTGCTGGTGGGATTTTGATTACAGCTACAATTAGGCGGCTTTAGTTTCACTCGTGTTGTGACGTTAAAATTTATAGACTGTGCTAGGGTAGGTGAAATTTTAGATTGGGGATAGAATACAACACCAAAGTTGTGCCGTAGCACTGGTTGGGGTACAGATAATTATACTCATCTGTATGAGACAGACCACAAGACATAGCCTGTAATAAAAAAAAATTATACAAGAAAAAATATAGAACAATGTAGTGCCTGTTTCTGTCCTCCTTTGTAGGCGTGCAATGTCTGAAAATTCAAAATGACATGGTGTATCTTCAGCCTAATGGCAGACAGAAAAATCAGGGTTCCCTTACCAGATTGCCGACAGAACGCCGTGGACCATGGTGTACTGCTCGATAAACACAAGAGTCTCCAGAGTAACTACGTCTAGAGAGTGAGCAGCGCGTGTGGATGAGTGAGTGTGTGTGTCTAAAGAGTGTAGGGCGCTTATATGGAGCCCTTGAGGGAGTGGTCAAGCGTGCGTGTCGTATGCATGCATGGCATGACGACACACCCATGCGCAGTGTGAGCCAATAGGTTGAGTAGAACCAAGTGAACCGTATCAACCATGTGGGTTATTTGCATAACTTTGTGTTGGGAGGGGCGTGTTGTACACACACACACCCCTCCCAACACAGGATTAAATTCTGGTGTTCCCTGCTCAGAATAATGAAAAGAACACACTTATCACAGGCTTTAAACAGAACTAGAATGGCTAATACTGGTTTTATGTCCCTAGTGCATAGGTTAAGAGGATACATCATTTTTCTTTACCATTCAGCATTGATTGTTGTAATCATGTGAAAAACATATGTAAAAATATAAAATAATAAAAAAAAAGAAATTTGAAATAAATTGAAAGAAATTCATTGTGTACAAGGTTTCAGCATTTGCATGGGGAAAAATAGATACAATGAATTATTATTCATTGTTGGTCATGAGTTGATTTTAGTTTTGTGAACGATTATAAAATAGATGTGGATGTCTATTGCAATCTGTTCAATTTGGGTGTAGCGTCCCCATGAAGGTCAAGGGCGGCATCACATCTTGATGCTGCTTATGTGATAGCTGGTGGGATTAACATGTTAAGCATGTAATATATAATTGGATAAATGTACATTGCACTAGTGCACGTCTCCCAGACTGATACAAATCGGTCACAGGTGGCGCTGTGAAGTGGCTTCATTGAAGCTACAAACTATCTCAAGTGATGCTGCGTGCATTAGCGGTTGTTTTATTGTCTGCTACATGTAATCTACTCTACCACTGCCACTTAAGGTCTGTACAACATGTGGTGTACATAACAATCTAACAATAGGACGCTTCACACATCTGATTGCACTTGGCACATTGTAGCCAGCGCGTCTCTACAGGTGTTAAGTGGTAACATGGTGTTTTTACAATAGAGTGGGCCATGGAGTGGCTATAAACACTTAAGTAGGGGTGCTATCATGGTGTCAGATGCTCACTTGAGTGGGGTATATTGTCTGTGAAGTGGTTTTAATATGAGGTGTGCCTTATCAAATATGCACACCTGTATAGCTTGTAGTGTGTGCACACTACACTTAATCCCTCTCTCTGATGTTCTAGGGGGCATAGGGGGTGTAAAAATACCATAAAGCACTGGTGCTATATGGACGCATCCCCATGCTATACAACACAGGTCAATGAGTGTTTAATTATTTACAGCCTCAAGGATGAATTTGGCTTTTTGAAAGTCACCTTTTTCAACCTTTTCACATGTACAGTTTGTTGTATTGTTTTACCAGATTCTAAAACCCTTAATTTGGCAGGGGATTTTAATGATAATTCAACGATCATATATGGACCTGGGTATAAAGGCTGCAATTTTCTTCTGGTATTTTTAGCTAGTCTCTATCTATTTTTTACATAAACTAACTGTCCCACTGCAAATGTGTGGTACTTTTTTCCTTTATCCCATCTTTCTTTCATTTTTCTTCGAGTGGAATCAAAATTTTTATTTATTTCTTCGATCAAGCTGTCCTGTTGTTTTATAATTTTCATTAAATGATCTTGTACAGGCTTAGCTTCAGAGTCTAGTTCAGCAAATATTTTGGCTGGTGGTAGTTGCGCATTTCTGCCATAAATGAGCAGATATGGACTGTAGCCAAGGCTATATAATGAATTGGAGCGATATCCTATCTTTTTCAGCACCATTTAAACCATAGATTTGACCTGAGAAATTTCCATAAACACAAAATTCTTACGGAATTACTCTTGCTCCTCTACTATGTGGAGGAATGCGCTCTTTATCCATAAGTCTACGCAAATCTGTGGCAAAGCTTGTCACATCTTCATTCTCTCCCTGTCTTCTGTGTATGAAACCCTTCTTCATCTCGTCTACAGTCAAACTCATCAAGGAAAGTGGTGGTTTATTCTTCAATATCTACTGGAGCCTTATGTGAGGCCTCATAGGCATCATAGAAAATGTTAGCTTTACCTTTCAGGAATTTACCAAGCCTGTGAACCAATAGCTCTTGTCACTATTGATGGAATTAGCATACACACAAAACTCCTTCATGAATACCAGAGCTGATCTCAAGATAGTAGTACATTCAAATGGTATAGGCTCTCTTCCTAACATATTCAAAGTGACTCTGTGTCTACTGTAGTCACTACCTGCTAGGCCATTCAACGCTGAATTTGCTATTATGGTGTTTAAATCATTTGCACTATACCACTCTCTCTTCAGTTTATTTAGCTCCTTTTGAAGCTGGTCGAATTTGGGCTCGAGTTTAGGTTCTACCTTTCCCTCATCACCAGGCTGTTTAGCCAAAACAGCTTTACTATGCAACATGTTCATTTCCTGTTCAGACTCTTGCTTATGCTTATTAAAATGCCTCCCTCTCTTGTCCTAAGAGCTTATTAAACTCTGCCGCATCAGCTGCTGCCTTTTCATAATTAGCTTTAACAATATTAAGCTCTGCTAGAGCCTGCTCTAATGTTACTTCATCACCCATCTTGTCAGTTGAGGGTTAAAACTAACAATCGATGATGCTGCACTCTGATCACTGCCAACTAAAGTATTATCTACAGAGCAATCAGATAATTGAGTGTCACTTAGCTGTAATGGGTTTAAAGATGTCTGGTGTGAAGGCAGGATGAAACCTCCTGGTGGAAGCTCGGTTTTTTTGTGGATTGGTGTGGATGTGACCAAGTCGTGTAGATTCCTCAACCCACTAGCTGGTTCCTTTGGAAGCTTTTTGGTGTATCGCCAGAGCCTTCTCTTCAAAGGGGTGTCTTCTGCGCTGTGCTCTGTTCATAGGATATATGCGCGAGAGCTGATGTTACAAAGTGAGGTGGTGACATTGCCTGGGCCGCAGGTAGTTGAAAATTGGTCAAGCTACCAAGAAATGCATATCAAGTATACATGACTAAAAGGCAAGACCTTCTGTCAGTTGATAATGCAGTTGTATTTATTCAAGCATATTGTACAGAGTCTTAATGGATACTAGTGTATAGGTAGGTGGCATATGCTGGTCTGAGCTTACAGTTAGGACAAAGCAGGTAGGTAAGGTGGCGCTTGGGGCGACCCCTATGAGTGGTATGTGTAACTAAGGGGTGTGTGTGTACCGTGTACATGTAGCACTATGATATACAATGTATAGCGATAGAAATATGTATAGAGTTATCATGTATATAAAGATAAAGGATTTCCATATAACACTACTGGGAAACTTGCTGACTCATAGTGTAACATAGGAAAACATGCTAATCAAGTAATGGTGGTCTTAGGCTTGGCGCGACTGATCAACTGCTTATGATGTCATATAAGCACAGGCAATACTTCATTTTGTAGCAGGGTAGGTTCTGAGTCTCGGCAGAGCATATGTATGTTTCTCATTGCCACCCCGCTGTGAGCCAGCCAGTGTTATCCGGACAAGGATCTTGTTCCAAGGTGCATCAGAGAGATCTGGGAAAAGAGTACATCCCCTCCTTTTTTTCAGTTCTATCAACACCGGCCTCATAAGACAAGGCTAGCTCCCAGGGTGTCCTAGAGACTCAGGATGCCTGTTTTTGTTGCATCCCCTGCTTTTCAAAATCCTTCTCTTTGCTTCTCAAATTTTATATAATTGTTATATAAAAGAGAAATCCTAGGATTAGAAAAAAATGCTGCCCAACTGATGGTTATAAGTCAGTTCTAATTATGCACTTATAGGACCATCATACTTTATCATTTAAGTGCTCCCTCTCCTCTCATACCTACCACTTATAAATGAGGGTAATACAAAATGACAGAACCAGTATTTCTTTCTAAGGGTGGGATAGTGTTATGTCTCATGACTAAATATACTCTTCAGACATGTAATCTTGGTCCCTGTCATCGTCCAGATCATTATCTGGGTCGTCCTTTTCTTCTGACAAGACATATCGGTCTTTCTCCTGAAGAAAGGACAGAAAAATGAAAGAAATAAGTTTTCTATGTTAGAAAGAGCAAAGGGTTAACATAGGGTTCTGAGCAGGAAGTATGTTAGTCTAGACTGAAGAACATATAAAACCTGCTTTGTTGTACTATTTTAACATCAGAGAAAGGCTGGAAGATATTATTTTTGGCCCTGTTTACTTACAAATGCACCTAAAGGACCAGAAATGGGAGAAAAATGTAAATAGTTGACTGAATTGCCACAATGAGAAGCCTTTTCCCCTATTATTGCCCGCGGACCCGGGAAGAAAATAGTTCAAGAAGGGCAGATGCACAATGTCAGCATAAAACTGCGACTACATAAGGAGAACAAGGTCATGGGACATTGTATTATAGAAGAAAGAAACACATATTTACCAGACATTTTTGGCATGATTGAAGATGGTGCCAACGGCTTTGGTGAACGATGGCGGAGACTCAAACCGGAAGTGATATCGTAACATGACTGGGTCAAGATACACTGGCTGTCTTTGGTGTTTGAGAATCGTTAGGGGCAGGTAATTTGATAACGACACAAAACCATTGTTACCACAATGACTCTCGTTACGTGTGTTAGCTATTGTGTAACGGTAATTGAAAATGAACTATTATAGTCGTCCTTGCAGCGATGAAATGATGTAACAATGAATCTTTGTTTCTGTAACGCCCCCCAGGAGTAGACAGATCAAGACTAGAAATGATATGTTTTGCAGCCTGGGAACGGTGTGTTCTTGTGTATGTTAATCATGATGCACCACTCTGTGAAATTGCAGTGCTTTGGGCTATTAAATCAAATACATTACTCAATCCACCTGCTACTTATTAGAACAGAATGAGTAGCCTTATATTCATTATCTGCTCACAGGCAGAGTCCTACTACTTTGGCCACACTGAAGATTTTCATTATCTCCTCATTAAGTTTAGAGAGTCTTCTCATTTGCAGCAGGTGCAATGTCCTGTGATAGACTTAAAGGATCTCACACATGGCAGCCTATCAATGTTACACAACACCAGCCACCAGAGATTACCATGTATGAATTGTATAAGGTATCTGAGAGAAATTCATTACAGGTCATAACAGGCAAATAGTCGGAAATCAAGAAAGCTAGAAAAGCATGATATGTCACAACATTTAAGCTTAACATCTAAGTTTAGTTTGAGAATAAGCATATTGTCCATGGTGGCATTAGAGAAGCTAATTCAAATTTGTGTATTCAAGCTGAGGATTAGCAACAATACAGCTAAGCAGATACACCTGGTCCTGCCTGTGTTTATGTATACACAATGCATAGGTGTGACATCTCATTCTCCATTATGATCGTATCTGGTGTGACTCACCGCCCATGGGGATTGCCCCCCCCCCAAACATAAGACAAGATTTTTAAATAAAGTATGTGTGGCCATGGCCGTGCATATATCATTATGGGCACAATGCACCCAGAGGATACAGAAAATGGAGATAATTCTAGGGATGCATCTCTTGAAAGGAAGGAAGCAACTGAACTAAAAGGCATGTCCCCTATATATATATATATATATATATATATATATATATATATATATATATATATATATATATATATATATATATATATATGTCTCAATGCTGTCTTTCATAGGCTATTTCCCATTGGGATGCCACGAGATATCTCCTTGGCACCAGCTGGATGCTCTTTTCATCGGAGCTGTGCCATTGAGAGTGGTTCTGATGAAAAGAATTTGAGGCAGCCTTTTGGACACTGTTGGAGGAAACACCTGATCCCTGTGATGATCAGCTATACACTAGCCACCTACCATGGTGCATAATGAGTAGGTAATGATGTCACCCACCAATTCTCCTAGTACCACTGAGTAAAGTGCTAGAGCTTATTTAAGTAATGCTTAAACATTTGCAAATCCTGGCATCAATCAATGTTCAAAATATAATTTTTCTGGAATGTCTGAGTCAATTGAAATGATTTAAAAGGTATTTGAGCCTTCATATCATGATCTTTCGAAATGATGATAGGAAAATGCCAATTAGAATTATTCTTTAATGTTATCATGGCGACAAGAATCAACAAAATCACGTTTTTTCAGCTTATTGTTGACATTCTGTTGCCATGGAAACCACATTTTTCGTGCTAAAAACATTTCTTTTGCCTCCACCAGATACAACTTAAAGGAACTACTATAAGTCGTTTTTCATTTAAAAAATGTCAATTACTTTTGTGTTTTCTGCCTTCGAAATCCATTAAAAGGTGCTGGGCCTTTGGTAAATAATTGTAATCTCACATCTACGACCACTTAACAAATTAATCATCCATTAGTAAAACATAGTTTTCTTTGGGGAGGATAGATGTCAGAGAGCAAGCCCTGAAAGAATTATGCCTCTAACCCTTATATTTTAGTGTCTCATCACATCCGTTAGGTGTTCATATTTTGTGAATTGATTTGATACTACAGTAACTTTCTCCTTCATCATGTGCATTGTCTTATATCATCAGAAAATGTACTGTAAACTAGTCAATGGATATGTGTACTAGAGGGCATCCTTTTTTTAACTTTTGCACTAGAATGTCCATGTCATCTAGCAATTTATGTATTTTAATGAATTACGAGCATATCTGCCCATGAGAAACAAACAGAGGTGATGATCAACACTTAAATGTCAAGCATAATAATTATTAGGACGCCCCTACAGCTTGAAGATGTAGACCAAATCTGCGAGCCAATGCCTTTTGTGATTTCATTGCTATTGGGTCTTGAGATTCAGTCTCCATTATTAATTTTGTTAAACCTAAGGTCGATATAGAATTAATATCTGTTTGTCTTTTCATGGACTGCATAGTGCACTATGCCCTATGTTCACAAGGGGTTAGTGCACAAACTTCTACATGCCAATGTTGCATTCATGCATCTTAACAAAAAGAAATGAGCAAATGCATTCGAACGCAATGCAAGATTTAGGGGTGAATCCCTCTGGCTTCAAACCAGATCTATACCACTGCATTGCATTACAACCACACCCATACATCTGTACAGGGACCTTAGCTCAGGCTCAGAGCCCATGCACAGGGGGGAATTAATAAATTCTGGGACAATTATAGAAATCCTCAAGTTTTGTGGATTAGGGGATGGTTTTTAGACCATGACTGATTTTAACTATTGTCATTTACAATATACAATCCCTGTGGCCTAAATTATGGTACCTACAACACCGAACCATAAACCAAAGTATTTCCAATGCATCGAATTAGGCCAAAAAAATCTTTTCAGTAACATGGTTCAAAGAGCTAGGGTCGGTAGTCAGTTTTTTTTTTAAATTCCTTAAGTTTGTTTAACAATGTATGGGTAGATATGCCATATTCTTTGATTTTACGGTAGGAATACCAGAGGTTAAGAAGATAATATGAAAAATATGGAAAAGATATGCCTATTGAAGCTATTAACTCGAGACCCATAGAAAAATGGAAAGGGATGAAAAATAGGGGGAAAATAATGAAAAACGGATGGAAGTTCGTGAAAAATTGGAAGAAATCTTAAAAATTCTCAAAATTAAAAGAGAAAAAGTTTGGACCATTTTTGATAGGGATGGTCAGATGACTCGAAACAAAAACCTTTTTTAGGCCTTTTATATGGAAGCCGTGGAGGGCCACACCTTGAAAAGATTCAACTTGAACTTTTTTATCTCCAATATGGAAACAACGTAAAATGGAACATAAAAAACTACTGTCAAACCTGAAATTTCACCTGTCAACTGTTAAAGTAGAAAAAAAAATCTGCTGTCAATATGATATTTTTCCCTGTCAACTGTCAAGTTGACAGTTGACGGCAGATTTTTCCCTAACTTGACAGTTGACAGTGGAAAATTCATGTTTTCTTATCGGGTGTCAACATGATTTTTTTTTGCTGTCAACTGTCAACTTGACAGTTGACGGCAGATTTCTTTCTAACTTGACAGTTGACAGGGGAAAATATCATGTTGACAGCCAGATTTTTTTTAAAAACTTCATCTTGGTGGTTGTAAGAAAATCGTGCTGATTTTGAAGTGCATGTTTTTTTTTGGTGTGGCCCTTCATGGCTTTCATACTTTTAAGTATGATAAGGCAGATTGAATATATGTTAAAGTCACAGGAAAAAAGCAAATATGACTATTGCAGATTCACTCAGATATGACCTTGTCCTATAACTAGTTCAGTGATGGGTATTGTGGTAATGGACCACACATTTCGCAATCCATTCATACTTAGCCATTAACTACAGACATAGTTATAGGTACTCAAAAATTATTGTTACGAATAATCCCTCTAGATGGCACCTTTCCCAGCTCTGGCCCATGGACTATCAAGGGGGTGGATTATTTAAACACCTCAAATTAGTATAGAGCAGAGGTGTCAACCACAAACATCATAGCCGCTCCACAGGGGCCAGCAAAAACATTTAATCCCTCCAAAGGGGTATAAATTGGGTGATAATCCATGACCCCTACCTGACTGATCCCTGCCCTACCCCTCCTTATCTCTCTCTAACTCTACCTCATTATATTTTTGTGGGTGTGTGATTTTCTCTACCCCTCATCAAACCCTCTCTCTCCCTCGCTCTCTCTCTCAGTCACCTATCGCCTCCCCTTTCTAAATGCCCTGTCATGCATATTCTCATTAGCACACTTACACAGTCATGAATGGTCAGGTAGCAGGCATTCAGCATAATTCCAGCTGAGGCTGCACATGTATTATTTCCAACTATAAATGGTTCCTGACATTCTATGTAGCCCCGGGGTGAGCAGGCGAGTGGTGATGAGTGTTGTGCATGCAGTGAATGCTAGCACTGGAAGGAAGATAGCAAGAGAGGTCGGAATTGATGGAGGTGGCATGGGACAGGCAGCAATGGAGACAGAGTGAATTATGAAGAGGATATAGAATGCTGGCAAGCAAAGTGTAGTGACAGGGCTATATATATATGTGTTGATTAGCTGAGGAGAGGTTAGTGTGAGGGATAATGTTGATATTAGGGGAAGGGAGTTGAAAGTAAAAGGTTATTACATTCAAGGAAAGTAGGTGGAGATTAACAGTGGGTACAGTTTATGTCAGCAAAGGGAAAAGTGAAATAAGGTGAGATGATAAGATGATGGGATTGAATGGGTTGGGTAGGGCTGTTGACATGTCTGAGTCTCATAACACAATGTCATATAGATATGAGAAGGTATTACCCTGATACATATTACCTGAGAATGTCTGGATGCTTATGTTTATGGATCTGTGGTGGCTACTGTTTTTATGGTCAATGCCATGTTATCAGGTTAGGTACCCTATTGATATTCCCTACATACTGAATACCTAGAACACTCTTATGGAGATTCAACAAGGAATGAAAGTGGTTAATGTCCTGAAATAGGGCAATGGAATAAGCAAGGCAGAGGCCCATTCAGTTGCTACAATTAATGAGAGTTTGAGTGGCCAAATCACACCCAAAATGCTGGGAATGAGAAAGCAAATGAACAACGTTGTTTCTTGGAATCATTATGCTCTTCAGTATTTGTTATCATTTCTCCTTTTCGACATTTTTATCATAAGGAGAGGATATCAATTAAACATGTTTATTTTTTCTCTACTGCATAGTTTCCAATAATCTTTAATTCTCAGGTAATTGTCCGGGATAATTAAACAGATCCATGAGCATGGAAACAGGGTTTTCGGAAATCATTTCCTGAACCACTTTCCTGGACTCCAAAAAAAAAAGATGTCATCAAAATAATGGTACAATCCTCGTCCCAAAGTTGCGAGAGATCCATCGTTACTTTCTGGAATTCCTTGTATATTTGTGTACCACTGTACTGCCACCTGTGGCTTCTTGTAAAAACTACACTGGTGCAATGCTTTTCAATTATGGTGGTACACTGTTCAGTTTTACGAGGATCCCTGGTAGATTCAACACTTGTTTTTTACAGTGTGAAAACAATGACCACTTTTGGGTGGCAGCTGATTGAGCCTGGGGAGAGGGCCCTGTCCTCATTGTGAGGACCTTGAAGTTGTCATATTGACAACCTTATGTCCTCAAATTGATCAACCTTTTGAGGATACTGGGTTGTCAATATGACAAGTTTGGGTACTCTATTTGTTAACTGTCAAATCATGGCTGATCTTTATTTATTATGTAACAGTAGTTAGATTCATTTCAGATTTCTCAGGGCTACCATTGTGAGGGCTTTATTTCAGGTGTTGTCCTTATGCTAAGCCCTATAAGGCAGAGGTTGTTGCATGACAGTCAATTGTCAATCCATAGACTTCTAATTGTGCCTTCAGTTACAAAAACGGTGTCCATGAATACAGGTAGCCCATAGTTATCTGAACACCATGTGAGTAAAGAGCAATATTTTTATTCAGGTTCTACATGCTCATAAGTGGCTATTGCAACATCATTGATGTAGATAAGAAATGAATGAAATATGGATGTGATAATCTACGGTTTGTAAAATCTTTAACATAGTAGGACCCCTCTAGTGGTGAAATGTATTGTATCTGAAATGATGGCCAGGTCTTCAAATTGATGGCTTAAGGTCGTCACATCTCAAAGAATACCTAAGGTAGTCTGCACAGACTACTTTCCTGCAGGTTTGGTTTATAGTGAAGGGTAGAAGGGTTTCCAGAGGGTAAAATGTGTCATATGAAGAAGAACAGGGTTTCAGATAGTACCGAGGCCTTTTGAAGAGGGGTCATAATATTATGTGGTATTTAGATTAGTGTTATCATTATGGCATACAAAATGAACTGGTTTAGTACTTACTAGAGAAAGAGTTAATGGATGAAAATAACAAGAGGAAGCCTTCATTTAAGATAGTGCACCAAACTTAAATGGCACTGTGATAAGAGACAGACGCAGGCAGTATAGTGGGGCAAATTCACATGGCCGATTTAAAGGAAGTAGGGCTATTGGTAGGAAACAGTGGCCTTAGATAGACTTTACCACTGGATGTTAGGCACTGTGATGCATCAAAGTCGGATTAAAAAGTAACATGCTGGTGCATCATATTAGTCCCTAGCTCAGATTGTTACCAACACACCAACATGGCCATCATGTGACTTGTTAGTTTCGGTTGCATTCATGCATTCAAAAGCGAATGTGATTTGATGCACTGTGTAGCCCATAAACAGATAAAAGCACTATAAATCATACACAGCTTCATCATGGTACAAGAACCCCATCATCCATTAGGCCTTCATCCTGGCCCCTGCACTCACTGAACAAACTGACACCATGCTAATTACGGTTTTTCGAATACACCCCCATTCCACGGATAGGGGGTGAAAAAGGGTGAAAAAACACCCCTTTTACATGAAAAACACTGACTTTCCGGCACTATAAAGACCCCCTTTTCCTCAAAATGCTGACTTTTGGGCCACCAAGATAACCCTATTTCAACAAAAAGGGCACAGGATTATATACATTATCTTCACTGGGAGGTAAATATGCCCCCCTTTTTTATTTTTATGGATTCTCCTGATAAAAATACACCCTCTTTTTCTCAAATCCACAGACATGCGAATTTAGAGAAAATACCCCCCTTTCCCCTTGCTTTTGGTAACACGCATGGTGTATGTATTGGGGTAGAGTTCAGGGACCAGGGCCTTCATATCCTCAACCGGCCATGTAAGTATCCCTCCTGAGAGGAATACACTAAAGCAAAGGATATGGAGGGAAAGGGCTTAAGGTTTTGGAATGGTGTGGGGAAGCAGGGAGGAACTAACAGTCTTACACATTGCATGTTAACATTGAGAGTAGTTAACTAAAGTGAGGAAATAAGAGCATGATAGTGCACTTATGTCCAAGATCTTTAATGGACTGCCTCAAACTATTTGCATGTCTGGGTATCATAACATATAGGTCTGTCTGATGGGATATTGATCTTGTTCTATGTCTTGCCTGCAGAGTGCATAATTTATGCATAAGTCTCCAGATATGTGAGGGCCTCAAAATATTGAAAGAGTGAGATGGCTCAGAGTGCCCTAAGAAAGATAATACTTTACAGTCGAGAGCGATACTACTTTCTCAGAGTGAGTCTGCATGACTATATATAAAGCTTAAACCTAGACTCAACCTTGTACACATAAACTGTTAAAAAAGTTACATGTGACTGACCTCACCTGGTCATGGTGTACAAAATACCTATATCTAAATCCGTGAACGTTGGCTGAAACTCCCCTGTCACATCCCTGCCCATGGTCATATTATTCAGTATATGATATGTATAGACCTAGGTGTGTGTGTTGAAAGCAAAAAGAACAATTTTCTCCCATTCAGATTCCACAAGCAGGAAATCCTCATAAAATGGAATGAATATGAAGGAGGCATTCATTACAATCACATTGATCTATGATCTGGAGAAAACGTGCATTGGGGGGGGGGGGTTTAGTTCTGCATTTGGCCACCAGGAGGCAGTGTATGAGTAAAACACTGAAACATTTATCAAAATTTAGATCAAATTTTGATGGGGAATCCAGTGGTATGGTTAGAAATCTTCCATCTCTGCTGAAAACATTCCATTTATGGATTGCATCTGTTGCCATGGAAGCATAGAAAATTGGTGTATATGACAATTTCTGGTTGCCATGGAAACCACTCTATTATTCTAAATGGGAGCTTTTGTCACAATTGTGTTGGACATTTACATAAGGAACTCAGAACCGAAAACAGACCCCAAAAATCCCTCTAGAACCGATTTTATGATAAAATCATCACACTTCTTTGTTTATTTTTCCATAAAACTGTATTCTTGGCATAATCAGTATTTAAGCTAGTTCATTTGCATGCATACATGCATTTGTAAAATTATACATAGAAATATTGCTCAACCTATAACAAGACCTTCAGGGCTGAATTCCATTCAAAGTCCTGTTCACCTGCTTTAGCCAAATAAGCTCCACTCAGCCTTGTATTTGTAATTCTCTGGCATACCCTCCCCCTAAAAGCCTTTTAGATTGAATGCGCCAATCAGATAGAGCACCTTTCACAATACCTACCACTAGCAAAATCTAACACAGCCGCTTATTGGCAACCCCTCTAAAACTGAAATGTAAAGCTGCCACTGATTGACTGAGAAGTGGGTGGCTTCCTGTTTCCTGATTGCCTTGGCACCTGGTGGGTAGGGCAAAAACTAGGCTCCATCACGAGGGATGTACAGTATTAAAGGCATATACTATTGCATTCAACTGGGCTTATATTTTTGTTTACACTGATTCTGCTGAGTAAACATTGGATTCCTAGGGATTTGATCAATAGATTAGACTCTCTTTATTTAAGGATCCAGCATAGAAATCATTTCTTTCTTTCAGTACACTGATAGTACTTTAGTGTCAAAACCCTCCCCATGATACCTGGTGTGATCCTCTTTCAGAAATAGAAGATGTAGTTGGAATGTATACCTATAAGGTCCTTTCTCATTTAAACCTTGTAGATGAGACACACTTTGACCACATCGATTCTTTGGTAATAATCAATTATCATTGAAAATGAGTAGGAATAAACTTCTTTGATGATACATAATACCTTTTCATAGACATATGGCCTTTATAGACTTAAAACTGTTGTTATATAGTGAACCCATACCAAGCATCTTAAAATGTGAATTTGGAACACTACTCCCACTGACATTTATAAACATACACCTCGACCAGTCCATAATCAGTTAACCAAGGATTCAGACAGTGCAGTCCTTAAATGTTGTACAGTGTCTAGTACTGGACACTCCAATGTATGAGGGAATGGGTGTGGTGTATTAAGGTGCTAATGTTTTAACTCTACAGCAATATCTGAAATGTAGAGAACTGTTGTGAAATTTTAACATCTCACTTGAATCATGGATCAGATCTTTACTGTGGAATGATACAAGGATTTGTGAGAGTTTGCCTAAACAGGCTTTACATCACACTAAAGAAACAGTGAACCACCCTAAAAATATGGTGCATCCCCTTTGAGAAACTGATGAGAATCTTGTTTCACTGTAGAGGAATCTGGGAGCAATGGTGAACACCAAGAAAAAACAAAAAAACAGGGAACCCCTGGCACCCCCAATTGCCAGTGATTTGCCGTCATTAAGTGAACTATTTTTAACTGTGTACTCCAAGCTCTAACAGAACTAGAATAAACAACAACCCTAAGGATATATGGCTACACTAACTTATCTAGGCCATGAAACCTACAACTGACTTGTGAGAAATCTTTATGGCCATAATGCAGTGATGCTTTAATTGTTTACAGACAGTCTAACATAGCCAAACCTCAGCAGGTGCTTCTTTGCGATAACCACAGGGCCCAATCATGGAGGTAGACCCTAAAGAATCTGACATAGCATGGATTATGATTATGGACGTGATATAAACATGAAACACCGAAAAAGACATGGAAATGGATAGAGAGAATAACTTACAAAGATAATTACTAGAAAATAAGGTGATTAATAATGATGTAGGCTACTATCACTGTAACAAATAAATTGGCACTTCAGGGGAAAGAGATGATAGCAAAAATAATTATGGTAAAATTGTACAGAGATTTTTTGACATGGAAATAAAGTTGAAGACAAACATGGCCTCATTAGTAGCACTTAATCAGTGCTGTTTGGACATTAATTACACATGCGGTAATAGCCCGTATAAGCACCCGGGCACTCATTGATTTCAATCCCACTATACCCCCAGCACTAATATGAGACAGGCGCTTATTTGCATACTGTTTTTAGTGGTTAAGATCAATTTCAGTACGCTTACACCCCTAACGCTTATTTGAGACCAGTGCTTATTTGAGACCCCGCCATTTATACGGCCCATTACAGTATTAACAATAAGGGCCACTGTAAACGTATACATTTTCACGAATTTGTTGAAAAAGACGAATTCGTGTGTATTTAAATTCACAAATTTAAAAAAACGAAAACAACAACAGATTTTCAATACAGTCCAATGAAAATGAGTTGAGAGGAAGCATGAAATCTAACATGGAGCTACCTCAAACTCCAAAGCCATTAATGTAAATGCTACCAGTAGGTGAGCAATAGGGTGAAAACTTCAGCAGACAAAACAAAACAAAACATGTGTTTGCTATTACTTTAAGAAACTGATAGCTATTCTTTATGATGATGTTATAGGTATGGGGTTAAACTGATCATGATTAAATATCCATTGGTCTGACCAACAATCGACACCCCCCCCCTTCCACACACACACACACACACACACACACACACACACACACACATATTTTTATATGGATAAATTTTCATGCCAGACATAAATTCACGATTTTTTAATTTCTGCAATATTCACAATATTTACAGGGCGAAATAAATTAGGATTACAATATTCATGACTGCCACTTGGAAATGATATGCAATAGCTACAAGTTCTTATATCGTTATTAGGGTCCAACTGTGTCATGTATGCAGGAAACCTGACAGAAGGAAATTGGGATGCCATGTTCTTTCAGTGGAAATTGGTTGATATAATATTCCACTCAATCAAAGAATGATTATTTCTGAGTTGTGTGTGTGCTATCCCACTTCTCGCACATCCCAATTCCCTTATCATAAAATGGACAATCTTGGCCCAATAGATTACTATGAAACTCTGGCAAATTATGGAACTAGAATGCTGAACTATATCATAGAACCCATACAGAAATCTTTTCACGCCAATCCCATCTAGTCGAAGACATTTCTAAGATGGGTCATTCTTAAATAACCGGTATTTTGCAAGATACTCTCAATTTGTATGCTGCATATCATTTATAAAATGAGCATTCCTTTAACAAAGAAAGATATACAAGCATGGAACTATATACGTCCACGAACAAATTAAATCTAAAGCCTTCTTATTCCTATAGGTCAGAAGTATTAAAGTTAGTATATATATATATCCGATAATTGGGTCTCAAAAATAAATCTTCTCCAAAATGTGACAGGATGTTCAAATAGATTATTAATACTCAACTGTACACTTTAATTATGCTTATTCTCAGTAATTCAATTAAAATATTAATGTTACTGATAGATTTAAGCCTAGGGTGCACATTTTGGAGGGCACAAATTAGGTTGCACCCATTAGAACTGCACTGGAGGAAGCCTGAGGCTGAATATTATGGTTCCTCAGGCCTGATCCCCTTGTGCCCATGGATCCCATTTTATCAGTACTTAAACTCTTAATATTAAATTAATACAGTGTTTGGAACATATTTAAGCAGGAATTAGAAAATCCCATTTTCGGATGTACTAACTTGAAATGTTTCACTCTTGTGGTAATTGTACCAATTTTACATTACCTCTCATTCCTGTTCTCTGTGGATAATTATCTTGTCAGTCAAGAATGACTGCTCAATTATCTTTCCTTTACAAGATAGTGTGCATTGGTTTGCCATTTTGTGCCACAGTTGCAGGAGTGATGGCTGATGCAGTCACTTCGTTACATAGAATTAAAAGAGGAGTTTTCAAGATTGCTGTCAAAATTAGCGGTCAAAGCTGGATGTCATTTCAGATTCACAACCAATACGAATGTAATCACACCTTTGTTGTCATTGTGATATGCCTCCCTTGCTTGTAGATGTTGGCAATTAATGGCGTAAAGCTTCTGTGTGTTGCAGGGCCATATGCGGATATCAAATATTATTAGGTTATCTATAGTTGTGGAAGAACAACAAGTACAGTATTGACTCAGCTTTGTACCCTCTTGATATCATGATGCTAATACCTTCGTCTCCTTTTTTAAAGACAAACGCTACAGGCTGACCAACGTTGGATCTTCTATTGATAATCTCAAATAACTCTGGATAGTATTAGTTTGATATGTAAAGAATAGAAAAATGCAAAAATATCCCTATGTCAAGGTGCTTATTTTCATTTTATGACCAATTAAAAATGCCTTAACTATAGAAATGAATGGGAAAAACATTTTTTTTTCATATTTTGCATCATAGTGAATGACCTACTACTGATTCATCTACGAGATTCTCTGAATATATAAAGGACATCTTAACAAACATTTTAAAAGAAGAAAAATGGGTGGTCACAATTGAAATGAGAAAGTTGTGAATTTTTAAAAAAAATATTAATTTTCCCTTGACTATAGGCTCCTATGGTAATTCAAATGTCATATAAATATCTCTATTGTCTCTATAGTAATAGAAAATGAACTTAAAAAACATATGTACAGGTAAAGTGGTCCAGTTGGTATGAGAAAACTCTTTCTGTGTGCCAAGTGGCATTTGTCTTTAAATGCCGTAGCATTGTGAGTCATGAAAATAGCCTAGATAACGAAAATCCATTCATTATTATCACATACAACAATAGGTTTCCATGTGTTTCATATCATGTTTATAGCAAAGACATACATTGTAATAGGATGCTGCATCGTGGATCACAGCCCTGTGAAGTTAGCCCTGTGATACACTTCTAAATCTACTCTCATACATGGTGACCCTCAGTTCCCCAGATGGTCACAGGAAATTTGCTGATACAAGTGAAGTCTACTGGAAAACTTGCTGACTCATAGTGTAACACAGGAAAACATGTTAATCAAGTAATGGTGTTCATAGGCTTGACTGATTAATTGCTTATGATGTCATACAAGCACACGCAATACTTCCTTTTGCAGCAGGGTAGGTTCTGAGTCTCGCTATGAGCCAGCCAGTGCTTTCTGGACAAAGATCTTGTCCCAAGGCGCATCCCAATACGAGGATCTGGGAAAAGAGTTTCCCCAAAGATTCGGAGTACGCCCCCTCCTTTTTTTAGGTCCCGTCAACACCGGCCTCATAGGACAAGGCTAGCTCCCAGGGCATCCTCAAGACTCAGGATGCCTGTTTTTGTCGCATCCCCTGCTTTTCAAAATCCTGGCTCCATTACTTACTGAATCATGGGGCATTATGGTATATTTTCTTTAATAGGCTGGTTCCACTGCTGTTGGCCAAGTCAATATTTGCTACTAAAACTTTATATAACTAAAGAATCATAGGATTAGAAAAAAGAATAGTCCAACTGATGACAGTGAAACCAGCCCTGAAGTGGGCCAATAAAATTCTGATTGAGCTCATAATTCTTTGTTTAAAGTCAGTTCTAATGATGCACTTATAGGACCTTCATCCCTAATCAAAGTGCTTCCTCTCCTGTCATCCGTAGCACCTATAAATGAGGGTAATACAAAATGATAGCGCCCTTCTTCAAAGTCAATATTTCGTCCTAAGGGTGGAAAAGTGCTGTAAATGTATTTGGCCTAAAACCCATAATCCACTTGGTCTGTCACGCAATTGAGCCATACATTCCTATATAAATTTCTGCGAGAGAGGCCCAGTGGTCTATTGATGTAAGTTGACAGTCCTATGAGTATGTTGTGACTATATCCCATAGGCAGAGAGTCCTTATGATGCCCCTAAGGCCCACAAGGTTGCTCCATAAGCTACTTAAACCTTTTCCAGTTTGTATAATGTGATACACCTCGCGTCATCGTGATGTATGAATACAGCTCTGGGGAGGCAATCACTGAGGCTATATTCCACATGTATCATGCACACCCTACAGGGTAGGTGATGTCCGTGGAGGGCCTGTGTGTTACTCAAATACAGCTCTGCCAAATACTTGTCAGCATTACATTGGTACATTATACCCACTAAACAAACCTTAACATTTGCCTGTTAGGGCATACTCAGCCTGGAGTATGGTGGAAGAGGGTCATGGTTATAAGTTTGTACAGGCCTGTGCATATGTATATATCATGACAACTGTAAACCAGGCTACCTTTAGTGAGAGTCACATGAGAGAAACTGGGGGAACTACTATTTTGCATGGTATTAACTGCTGCAGACTTACAGACAGACCTGTCCTCAAATGTTACTCTAAAAGATTGAGTGCCTCAAAAGTCTACACAGCAATATGAATAAGTACCCACCTTAAAAATGAAATATGAAATAAAAAGGACCCAAATGGACCGAATACTCAACAGGCAATTTGCCTCCAGATATTTCATGGAGACCTTGTACATCAGCAATTTGTTTTAAGCTAGTATTAAGCATCATCCTATCGTAGCCAACATCCCTCAAAGGTCCCTGTCATAACAGGTCATCTTGGAGAATATGGCGTTGTCATATGCCTGGCATAGCTTGCCTTATTGGAACCCCAGAGGGCCAATTTACTGGAACCTCAGAGGGCCAATTTACTGGAACCTCAGAGGGCCAATTTACCCAACACTCTTCAGACAGAATTTCCATAGTGGTGAGACATGTACCACTGTCAGTCTTCACCGAAGCTTACTGATAATACTCTATAGAGATTTTTTTAGATATAACCTCATGTACATACTTATGTTTATAGGAATAGGACAGGACATTGTAACATTATCTGATAGAGGAATCAGGAATCATAATTGCTCCACTGTTCAAAAGTATACTAAGTGATTCGAATTTCATACCTCCAGCCCACATGTATAATGTTCTTACTGATATTAACCATTTAAGTGGCACATGATGCCTTGATGCATTCAGAATTGTGATGGATTAATGCAGCCGTGGCAATGCCTACTCACTATGGCTAACTTACTACATCATACCGACTTTCAATATAGTCAGCAATAATCCCATAGATTCAGCATGATGGATGGATGCAGTCCTGGTAAAATAATCTTGTCAGGCTTGCATTAATACATCTTGACAGCAAATGGGTATGGTGTGCTATTCAGCACTCAAATTGTTAATGCAGGTGCAGTCAGCAGATTTTCATATTACCAAATCTGGTGTCAAGAGAGTAGGTGGAATAGCAGTGAGGGGATGAAGCTACACTCTTAAAAATTACTGTCAAATCTAATGATCGTCCCTGTAGCTGTACGGTGAATCACCATACGAGTATAATAATGTGATGCGATGAAGCAATATAATTTCTACATTGAAGCCCAGAAATAGTACTGTAGAACACTGAGTTCTGTGAAATCTCAGTGAAAATAGAGTTGAAAGCTTTGTCCCTGAAGTTTCCATAGAACCCTCATCATTTTGAAAGTGTAGATCAATATCAGTCTCCAGTGTTATCCATGGATAACCCGCACCTGCACGCCTCTCATGTCCTTACATGTCATATGTTACATGTTAAAACCCACGAAATTTTCAAGGCCAGGGCAGGGCTCGGACCTGCAGTCTCAGATCCCTATTATAAATCCAACTCCCTATGCATTGCGCCACAGGGACTGATGAGAAGTGGTTGGCTAGAACTAAACCAAACAAAGGAAGCCTAGCTGGGCGCCGAGGTGTGTGTACCGGTCGTGTATACATAACCGCGGGACGCATTCAAATATAGCCAAGCCGAGACGGCCGCTGGAGGAGGAGACGCTGTGGCCTAGTGGTTAGCACATCGCGCTCAGCCGTCAGAGGTAGGCCAGTCGAGTCCCGGTCCGGGCGCGTCTTTTTTTTGCCGTGTGTGCTATATTATACAAAAACATAACCGCGAGACGCATTCAAAGCTTTAGCTGTCCGCTGCCGGGCGACGAGGTGTATTATACACAAACATAACCGTGAGAAGCATCTTTTTTTCGCCGTGTGTGCTGTCGCTGTCCGCCGACAAGGTGTATTCTACACAAACGTAACCGCGAGACCCATTCAAAGCTTTAGCTGTCCGCTGCCGGGCAGCGAGGTGTGTGTACACTATTTTTCGCCGTGTGCTGCTGCCAAGCCGAGCCGTAACGGGGGCTGTCGCTGTCCGCTGCCAGGCATCGAGGTGTATGTACCTGTGTACACACACTATGGCTGGCTTCGAGTCCCGGGGAGGGGGAATAATTTTTGTTTTCAACTTGAATTTATTGGTATTCTATTGATTATTTATTGGTTTTGTGGTATAAAATAAGTAGACCATGGATAAGTCATGACTCGTGTGTGTTAGCAAAGGCTAATTACACTCGGCCTACGGCCTTGTGTAATTATCCTTCACTAACACACACTCGTCATGAATTATCCATTGATTACTTGTTCAATAACCCTTCATTTACCAACTGCATCTGTTACTTCCTCATCAAGAAAGAGGATTCTTAACTACTCAGAATAGAAGCTATTCAAATGAGATACACCTTGGACTGCACTGCATTGGAAATTATCATAGAGGCTCCAGAGGTTGTATTTCTCGGGCCAAATCTCGCACTCTACTACGAGGATCCCTGGCAGTTTCTCTCTTTGTCATGTTTATTTTACACATGGCTATATCACTCAAGGAATGAGATTTTATTATTCCTGATGAAATATAACAGAGACATGGCCTTAAACTTTTAAAAGATTTCCTTATAATAAAGTGAACTAATTGAATAATCTGCAATTGAAGTAAACATTACAAAGAGAGAAATTCCTTGGGAGCCTTGTACTGGAGGCTCTCACACTGCGAGATTTGCTCCGAGATATGGAACCTCTGGAGCCTCTCTACTGTGAGTCGATGTCTTATATGTGACATCACAGCTATTGGTTCTTGAGATTCATTCTACATTATTGTTAGACTTCAGGACGATGTAGAACTAATGCCCTATGCTATGGTCATTATGATGCATGTATGTAATCCTCTAGACCCACTCAATATAATTGCATTCAAGCACAAAGCCAACCCTACAGGGTTGATAGTTACAAGGGGTTATCATGTGAAACTGACTATGCCTATTGCATGCCAGTGTTACATTCATGCATCATAGCAAAAAGGAAATGAGCAAATGCATTCGAGCAGATGCAACATTTAGGGGTAAATCCCTCTGGCTTCATACCAGATCTCCTATACCACTGCATTACTGCAACAACACCCATACATTAACAAATACAGAGAGCTTAGCCTAGGCTCAGAACACATACACCAATGAAAAATAACTCTTTCTGGGATAATAATAATATAATACCTCATTTCTGGCCAGACCTCTGTTAATTACAATGAGGATTGTTGCTGGATGGCCTTCCTATCTCACACAAATGTCATTATGTTAAATATAGACTGTGAGAAATCAAGTTGCCAATCAGTTATAGATGTTGTCCCTTTCAGTTGAATGGCCTATTCAATACCATGGTCTACTCACTTTTAAGATCAGTATACTACTTTTATGTCAAGGTGAATATCGATGCTCCATTGACAATGCACTAAACCCCCGTATTGCACCCCTGCGTTAAATAACCAGCGCCAAATCCACACGATGACGTCATAGGTCTATCGCGCATACACAGCATTTTTGAAACGTAAACATTCAAAATGGCGGCGGTCAGGATTTCGCGATGAAGACGGGTAAATAAGGGTTTAATTTCAATCTTATTGATGAAATATCAATTAATTATCAACCCAAACACCTTGACATAAATGTAAAGATGAACTCTGACCAGTTTAAGCTTCCTGTTTCTTCACTCGCGTGTCCTGCCCGCTCCGCCTCATGTGGAACGGGCAGGACACGCTCGTGAAGAAATGGTCAGCTCAAACTGGTCATCGTTCACCTTTACCATTGTATTGGCTCATCACAGTGTGGACTATGACACTAGTGTATACCCATTTAAGGGTGATCATGATCACAAGAGGGCATTAGAGACCTAGTGCATTAATTAATAACAAGGGGTGGGTGGGCTGGAAGGGGCCAAAATTATTCACCCCTCATTCTAGGCCCTGCGGCCTTCGGGGGTAGAGAGTAGAGATAATTAGTCTTATTGTAATGGCACAGCATGTCTGACATTATTATTGTGCAGCAGCTTTGTAGATTCAGGGATATTAATTTTTTTAGGAGTCTGGAGACGGCGTGGGCCTAGCTAGCTAGAGGGACGCAGGAGGCTGGGCAGGCTAGGGGGAGGGTGGTAGGAGGGTCTCCCCGAGCTCAAGAAAAATGTGGCTTGGAACCTACATTATTAAATTATGGAACACCTTTTCATACACCTATTACTGTACTCCAAATGCGTCTAAGTCTTATTCTAAAGTACAATAAGACAGATTGAATAGATCATAGAGTCACAGGAAAAAAGCAATTTTTGCAATTTTATTCACTTAGAATGACCTTGTCCTATAACTAGGTTATGGACAGTTATTGTGGTAATGATCCATCACTACGGTAATTAATGCTCTGTGAGAATTTCAAGCATCTGCCATTAATGTTTAGGTTGTATTGGGAAAAGTAGGTTTTTTAGGAAGATTTTCAAAATTAACCATCCACAGTTCATTAAACATGTGATTTCCAACACTAAGCTATCATCTGGCAAACCCATCATACCTAGCCATGAACTACAGACATGATTATAGGTATTCGATATGGTACCTTTCTTCACTCTACCTCACTATAATTTGTCTGGGTGTGTGAATTTTTCCACCCCTCACCACTTCCCCCCCCTCTCTCTCTCACCCATCCCCTCCCCTGTCTCAATGTCCTGTCATGCATGTTCTTATTAGCACACTTACACAGTCATAACTTGCCAGGTAGCAGGCTTTCATCATAATTCCAGTTAAGGCTGCACATGTATAATTTCCAACTATAAATGGTACCTGACTGTCTCTGTAGCCCCAGTGTGAGAGGGGAGTGGTGATGGGTGTTGTATGTGCATTGAGTGCTAGAGCTGGATGGAAGACATTAAGAGAGTTTGGCATTGATGGAGGTGGCATGGGACAGGCTGCAATGGCGACAGAGTGGAATATGAAGCGGATATAGAATGCTGACAAGTAAAGTGTAGTGATAGGGTTACATGTTGATTGGCTAAGGAGAGGTGAGCGTGTGGGAAAATGTTGATATTAGGGGAAGGGAGTTGAAAGTAAAAGGTTGTTACATTCAAGGAAAGTAGGCGGAGACTAACAGTGGGTACAGTTTTATGTCAGCAAAGGGAAAAGTGAAATAAGGTGAGATGATAAGAGGATGGTCCCGAGGGTAATAGTTGGGTCTCAATGGGTTGGGTAGGGCTGTTGACATGTCTGAGTCTCATAACACAATGTAATATAGATATGAGAGGGTATTACCCTGATACAATTACCTGGAAATGCCTGGATGCATATGTTTATGGATCTGTGGTGGCTACTGTTTTTATGGTAAGTGCCATGTTATTGGGTTAGGTACCCTATTAATATTCCCTACAAAATAAATACCTAGAACACTCTTATAGGAATTAAACATAGAATCAAAAGGTGCAATGAAATAAGCAAGGCAGAGGCCCATTCAGTCTCTACAAGAAATGATAGTGTGAGTGGCCAAATCAAACCCAAAATGCTGGGAATGAGAAAGCAAAATCTGTTTGAACAATGTTGTTTCTTGAAATCATTCTGCTCTTCAGTACTTGTTATCATTTCTCCTTTTCGACATTTTTATCATAAGGAAAGGATATCAATTAAACATGTTTATTTTCTCTTTATTGCATAGTTTCCAATAATCTTTAATTCTGAGGTAATGAAGTTGAAGTTGAAAATTCGTTTATTTATCCTGGACCAAAATTAGCCCATGGCATGTTTTGGTATGTGTCCAGCCATAACGTTCACAAACATACATATGGTATTACAGTTTGATAAACACAGGAACCCTTAAAACTAACTTTGTTATATTTAAGGAAGAGATCGAAAAAGTTGGCATTGGTTGGTAAAATGCTGAGAGAGATTAAATTAAATACTGTTTAATTCTTACTAAACAAATAAACATTAGTTGGAGTGAAATGGAATGAGATGTAAGTAGCTAATATAGGTATGCGTCAGTGGGAGAGGGAGGGAGGAAGGGTCAGCCCTACCAGCATAGGTAGGCATTCAATGTCCAGTTTCCAGAAGAAATATTATAGGTTACTGTTTTAGGTAGAACTCACTGATATCCGTTTTGAAACTATCAAGGGACTCTCTATCCCTATATTTATTGTCTAAAAGGGTCTATTTCTCTTTCCTATCCCCTCGGGATGTGTGTGGTGCACATATGCGCGGGCACTGACACATTCCCCTGTGAAATAGTGTAATGTAGTTCTTGCCATGAATATGACCTAAGCTGTCGAAATGGCGTTAAACATCTATTACTCACTCACTCACTCCAAAATATGGATTGCCTGTAGCTGGGATAATTAAACAGATCCAGGAGCATGGAAACAGGGTTTTTGGAAATTATTTCCTGAACCGCTTTCCTGGTCTGTAAAATAAATGTCGTTGAAATAATGGTGCATTCCTCATCCCAAAGTTGCCAGAGATGCATTGTTACTTTCACAGAGATACCATATTATATTTGGGTACCACAGTACTGCCACCTGGGGCTTCTTGGAAAAACTACACTAGTGCAATGCTTTTCAATTATGGTGGTCCAATGTTCAGTTTTACGAGGATCCCGGGTAAATTCAACACTTATCTTTGACAGTGTGAAAACAATGACTTTGCATAATGCAGACAAACACTGAAAACCTGGTGGTTGAAAAAGGTAGTTTGTGCAGGCAACTTGAAGTCCTCAATTTGGACATTTTTGGTGGGCAACTGATTGAGCCTGGGAGAGGGCCCTGTCCTTAATTTAAGGATCTTAGAGTCATCATATTGACAACCTTATGTCCTCAAATTGATCACCTTTTTGAGGAAGCTGGGTTGTCAATATGACAAGTTTGGGTACTCTATTTGTTAACTGTCAAATCATGTCTGATCTTTATTTATTATGTAACAGTAGTTAGATTCATTTCAGATTCCCCAGGGCTACCATTGTGAGGGCCTTATTTCAGGTGTTGACCTTATGCTAAGCCCTATAAGGCAGAGGTTGTTGCATGACAGTCAATAACCAATCCATAGACTTCTAATTGTGCCTTCAGTTACAAAAATGGTGTCCATGAATACAGGTAGCACATAGTTATCTGAACACCATGTGAGTAAATAGCAACACATTTTTTCATGTCCTACATGCTCATTAGTGGCTATTGCAACATCATTGGTGTAGATTATAACACGGTTAGAGAGTTTTCAGTGCCGAAAATAGATAATATCAATTCCTATATCTGGCGATAGAGCACCCAAAATTCACGGTGAGCGGACAGCGGGGCGGACATGTTGAAACCTACCGCGAGACGAAAGTAAATTCTCCATTTTCGAAGCTTATAGACCAAATATAGCGAAATCCTTTGGACATAACATAGTTAAAATCATATTCTACCTCTCTGTCGGGTAGATTACTTGATATTATAGCTGAATTTAACATAAAAAATGACTACAGGTGCCGCTGCCTGGTGTGTACAGAATGGATTATATTTTAGACTGGCGCAGCCCTGTCTCGACGTGTTCGCAGTAGTAGGTCTATGAGAGTTGGAGTTTGAGGAGTTCGCCAGCCTAAGCATACGACAACGTGAAACCAAGATGGCGGAGGGCCGTCTTGTCGACTCGCATAAGAAATGAATGGATTATATCATTTTTTAAGGTAAATACTTAGAATTAATGGTGGAAACCGTGTTATAAATGCAATATAAAATGGATAGACTTGCACGAGTTGGCTTCAGGGGGTGATAGAAGATTCCTATCCATTATATATTACATTCTAAGAATGATCTAAATGAATAAAGTATGGATGTAGGAACCTATAATTTGCGAAATCTTCAGCATGGTAGGACCCCCTTAGTGGTGAAATGTATTGTATCTGAAATGATGGCCCGGTCTTCAAATTGATGGCTTAGGGTCGTAACTTCTCAAAGATTGCCTCAGATAGTCTGCGCAGACTACTTTCCTGCAGGCTTGGTTTGTAGTGAAGGGTAGAACGGTTTCCAGAGGTAAATGTGTCATATGGTGAAGATATTACGTGGAAGTTCCATCAACTATTCGTTTATTTGTAACACTATTTGCCAATTATTTATAAGGCACTGGTACTCATAATACTATTTTCCATGCATTTCTGATACAAAATACATTTTCTGAGCTTCAGCTGAGGATTTTGTAATTCATTTCACTTGCATGCAGACAGCTTGATGCATTGACACTATTACTTTCCTGTACACCTTATTGCTGTGGGTGTGATTAGGCTATACATAATGAATATAGCAACATTAGGTTCCATGACAAACTTACCAACACTGATGCTACTTTGTTCCTCTACGGTAGTGGAGGCACGTAGTGAGTGCTGTATTTACCAGAACAGGAAATCTAATTCGGTGCAGTGGATAACGTTGCTCACCTCCCTTTACAGAGTCTTGATAGTCTTTGTGAATATTGAAAAGTGTGACTGGCTTTAAGAAAAAAATATTATTAAGAGTGTTCATCCTTTCACCAGAGCTCATCAGATATTTATAACAGAGCACATACAGATTCTTCAGTCATGCAATATACCCCCAGTAGCTTCTTTTTCGCATCATGATAGTTGTGTAAGTACTATAATATTATTAGTACACACAATTAGTGTTATGATCCATCAGGCTTGTTTAGAAGACACAGTATGGTCAGAGCTAAACAGGGCTGTCTCTACTTCATTTTAATGTAGGACACCAAAGCTCAGAATGGCCAATTATTTGTTTCATTTATCATTTGACCTGTGAGTTAAGAGGAAAGTAACGTGTTGGTGCATCACATTAGTCCCTATAGCCATGTATTATTACCAACACACCAATATGTCCAGCATGCGACTTGCTAGTTTCGGTTGCATCCATGCATCATAACCAAAGTTGATTTGATGCACTGTGTAGCCCATCAAAACACTATAAATCATACACAGCTTCATCATGGTACAAGGACTCCATCATCCATTAGGCCTTCATGTCCTAACAATAATATGAAGAGAATGGTGGTCAAGTGGTATTATAGCTGATACCAGGTCAAGCCTCCCCTGTGGTAGCCTTAATGGGGCATGTACACAACCCTCCTCAGAAGAATATCCTGAAGCCAAGGATATGGAGGAAAAGGGCTCTAGGTTTTGGAGTGGTGTGGGGTAGCAGGAGGAACTAACGGTGAATACACCTTACATGCCAAAATTGAGAGGAGTTAACTAAGGTGAGGAAATAAGAGCATGATAGGGCACTTATGTCCAACATGGACTGCCTCGAGCTGTTTCATGAGTGGGTGAGTAATAGATGTTTAATACCATTTCGACAGCTAAGGTAATTTTTATGGCGAGAACTAATTATACGATTTCACAGGGGGATGTGTCAGTGCCCACGCATATGTGCACCACACACATCTGAGGGGATAGGAAATAAAGATATAGACCCTTTTAAGTGGGCTAGGGAAGCCCGGCTGTTTGCATGTCTAGGTATCATAGCATAAAGGCCTGTCTGATGGGATATTGATCTTATATTATGTCTTACCTGGTTCGGGCATATACATAAGCCTCTGGATATATGAGTGCCTCAATATATTGAAACAGTGAGAAGGTTCAGAGTTCCCCAAGCAAGATAATATGTTACAGTGTAGGGAGATATCATACTACTTTCTAAGAGTGAGTCTGACTATAGAAAGCCTAAACCTAGACTCAACCTTGTGCACATAAATTGTTAGAAAAGTTACATGTGCCCCAGCCCATTTGATCATGGTGCACAATATACCATTACCTCAATCCGTAAGCCTTGGCTGAATCTCACATGTCACTTCCCTACTCATTATCATGTTAATCTCTGATATATGTAGGCCTAGGTGTGCGTAATTGTACTGAAGATGGTTTACCAGATGTATGGCACAACTAAATTTGCCTCTTAATGCAAGATAGTGTTTAGCACTGTCTTAACCTACAAAATTGCATCAAATGCCCTAGGGGAGGCAGGTGGTCATCTTTTCCACGGGACAATTGATTCAGGGTAGGAGCAGTTCTGTGTCAGGATGACACAGGTCCCTCAGGACAGCACACTGCTTTGATACGCAATACAATTTGGTATCATCATTAAGAGTTGCGTCATGCTTCCCTGCTCGTGTTCCTTTTTCATTGTGATCCCCTAATGAGTCCCTGTATGTACCTTTCATTAAACATCGATTTACCATGGTACCTTTAGGACTGTCGAACCCAGTAGGTTCAGCACGATGCATGAATCCTTGGTTACTTGGTTAAAATGTAGCATAAATGCATCATCATGCGATCTAGGGGGTTAGTCAACTAATGCACAATGCAGGTTTTTACGAGTCACATATATAACAACATAACTCAGGATTCCACACTGCAAAATGATATTGTCCTATGCGAAAGATATCAGGTGACTATGGAAATCTATTTAATCACCATAACTGCAGCATGACCCCTGTTGTCAGCCAAATATGCAATATACATTATATCGCTGTGTGAGAGTACCTTTTTATAGACATAGTATCATGATGACAGAGGTAATTTATAACAGATTCGGTCCATGATTAGCAGGATGAATAGAGAGCTTAATGTCACATGTAACGTGAGACCAAGACTCACTCCCTTTAGCCCTTCTTCTAAGGCCCTCAATGGTAGGGGTGGGTGAAAGTGGCTATCTGCACTTCTTCAGTGTGTCTTTTTGCAGAACAAGATTGAAATAAAAATAATTTGGTTTCAAAAGGGTTAATTCCCCATTTTCTACACCAGCTAGTTGGCTTGTAGGTTGAGACTTTTGTTGGTAGCGTCTCCTAATAGTGGCATGTGAGGGCTGCATCTGTCTCCTTTCCCAGTAACGAACATGTCTCATTCCCATCCTAATGCCCATTTCCCTCACCTGCCCAGGCTAAATGGTCTCCATAGATTGTGCCCACCTCCGACAGCAAGTGCACTTAAGAAGGTAAAGAATTGGTAGTGGACAGCAAAATAGCAAGTCACGAGGAGGTTTCAGGCAGGGACTTGTGTAAGAGGTGTCATTGTTTAGCCACCTTTCATGAATAGAACTTTATATAGGGGACAGTATTACGACTCATGGCTTAGGGGACACACCTTGGGTCAACACTTTATCAACAGATACAGTGGGTTGGTACGCTACTTTTCAACATTGATTCACAGTTTTTGCGAGGAATGAAGGAGGTCCATATAGACTGACTCTATAGTATGTAAGTAATGTATAGATATCGGGCACTGAGTTGGTTTCAGGGGGTGATAGAAGCATGAGCCGGAGGCGAATGCTTATATCAAACCCATGAAGCCAACGAGTGCAAGTCTATCCATTACATATTGCATTATAACACGGTTTCCACCATTAATTCTAAGTATTTACCTAAAAAAATGATATAATCCATTCATTTCTTATGCAAGTCGACAAGACGGCCCTCCGCCATCTTGGTTTCATGTTGTCGTATGGTTAGACTGGCGAGCTCCTCCAACTCCCCTTCTCGTAGGTTTACTACTGCAAACACGTCGAGACAGAGCTGCGCCAGTCTAAAATATAATCCATTCTGTACACACCAGGCGGCGGCACCTGTAGTGTTGACAGAACGGGGAAGACGCATGGCAAGTCGCTCAATTCGAAAGTTTAATAATTTTGTATGTTAAATTCAGCCATAATATCAAGTAATCTACCCGACAGGGAGTTAGAATGAGGTTTCAACTATGTTATGTCCAAAGCATTTCGCTATATTTGGTCTATAAGCTTCAAAAATGGAGAATTTACTTTCGTGTCAAGGTAGGTTTCAACATGTCCGCCCCGCTGTCCGCTCGCCGTGAATTTTGGGTGCTCTATAGCCAGATATAGGAACCGATATTATCCATTTTCGGCACTGAAAACTCTCTAACCGTGTTATAATACACGATTAATCAATAAATAATCAATAGAATATCAATATAATATTAATAAAACAAATTCGTTCACCTCCATGCCATGACCAGGACCGCGAAAAAGATGAACCAGGCCGGGGCTTGAATGCCTACACCTGGGGTTTGCAGCACGACTCGCTAACAAATATACTATTGGCACCCGGCACCTGCTGGCTTGGTTTGAACGCATCCAGCAGTACCGTATATCCACTTGTGAAGAAGATGGGTGTATGCGTCCAGCAGTATAGAGCTGTGATAGACTTATAACCATAATGCCATTCTCACCTTGCACATGTGACAAAGCTAGGGGTCGCTACTAACCATGCCAAACCTATGACATTGTATATTAAGCTAATAGATCATGGATATTGCAGCCCTAGGGCCGTACATGCTGGATATACCCGAGCCGCGCAGCTGGATATACCCTGGCTGCTTGGCTCGGGTATATCAAGCATGTACGGCCCTAGGGCTGCAATATCCATGACCTAATAGGTTTATACCACAATTTCCTCCATTTTGTATTAATTTCTTACCTGATATCCACAGAATATAGCCAGGAGAAGATATTTTGTAAGTGCAAGCAATACTGCCCGTGTCCGCTCTGCGCGAAGCCATTGTTTTTGTTCCTTGCCAGGAGAGATACTGCCGTGTTTACACACACATTTCGTATTGAATCCAACCATGACAAATCGGGAAATAAACAGGTTCATACCCTAAGAGAGTCTAGATGATCCCTCCATACGTATTATGTCCAATATATTCAAAATAAATAAGAATCCATTGATTTTCAAAAACGGTCCAAAATTTTCGGCGTCTTCCTCGTACGGCGAGCGGATGACCTATATCTACATCTGGGCCACTGACACACTTTCGCCGGACAAGGAGGTAGGTGGGAATAGCCGGACCGCGACTCGCGTACGTTGGGAAAATCAATGGTTTCTTATTCATATCCAAGAAAATGGAGAAAATTAGCACGCATTCCTCTTCTATGGATCGAAAACTTTTTGGGATTTCGATATTATAACATGACAAGCTTGGAATCAAGACGAAAACTGAGTGTAAACATAGGACAAGGACCCCAGGTTAGAAGTTATTTACTTTCGCATTGGGTTTCATCACCGTACAGTGTGGTGCTATGGCTAAGGCCTTCGCCTACTTCCACTGCGGCCGGGGTTCAATTCTCCTACGAGTTGGCACGATTTTTCACAATGGAAAATTGCTAGATTAACTTTGTATAGCTGCCATAATTTCCAATTTGACCCTGAAAAAGTATAAACCAAAAATTTCAAAAATGCACATGTGTGGTATATGCAGAATAATGCACGGCTAAACTGCATATAAACCCACCAGAAGTGCCAGAATCGTGGTATAAACAGGCAAACACACTCTCTTTCTCGTCAGTCCCTGTGGCACACTGCACACTGCCCTTGGCAATAGAATTCTCGTAGGTTTTAGCATGTGACATATGACATGTAAGGTGTGCTGATGTCCATGGATATCAGCACACCTTACAAAGGTCATGATGCCTGCATCATGGTGTGCAATATCGACAGGTATCAGAATGGGAATATCCAGGAAAAGCACCCTGAGTCACAGAAATCGTGTAATAATTATAGATACCACATGTAGGTGGCAGCAGCAATGGCTTCGAACGAGGCAATGTACCCATGCTGGGTGGTGCTGTGTGTAGAGATGGGCGCACCCCTCTAAGACGACATTCACAGAGCGGGTGAGAAGGAGGGAGGTTGCCTGTTGGGTCTGAAACCACATCTTTAACAGGATCATCATTATCTCTACTGATAATCATTGGTATAGGTGCAGCTGTTCAAACTTCTTCAGGAGGATGGAATAGCTTGATATAAACATGGGCCCACTTGGAACAATAGGACATTTACCATCTTGAGAAAAGGGTACTGTGTTTCGATTTTCAAAAGGATATATATTGGATTAACTTAGTACTACTACTATACAATATCTTTCCTAGAACTCATGGCTCAGGGTGTAGTTATCTTTACAATTGGAAAAGAGGAGTTATTTAAGAGAGATTCACCTAATGCGCCACTAATTTGATATTATATAATAACGTAGACGATACCTACTTTATGATCTACGGATGTCTCTTGATAGTTCTACAAGGACAGGTAAATACCACATGACACCTTGATACATTTGTCTTCATGGTGCATGAAGAGTGGAAAGTCTGCTCACAAGGGCTGTATTTTCATATCGCTTTGACTCTATTCGGCTGATACCCCTCACTGGTCTGCATGATGCATGAGTGTAACCCTTGTATACATAATCTATAGGATCAATGTGTCCATACATATTCTTTTGACAACTTTTCATATCTATTTGAATCATATTCCTATCTTATAAAGATCCAGAAAGATCCACAGCTGTCCAAAGTTGAGCTGGATCAGCCACTGTGATCACAGCCTACTACACAGACATGCAGTGCAGTAAATGTTTACCCTCCCAGTGGCCGACTCATGTGCATTCACCAGCAGAATACATAATATTTCAGGTCTCTACAGGGAATATTCCTGCTTGACCTACAGTTTAGCCCTTCCAATGGTTAATCAAGACAATATTATTCAGTATCCAGAGGTGTCCAACTTTCTCCAACTCACATTATTTCATATATATCCTATTATTGAGTGCTCATACCATCAACAAGTGGATAGTTCATATCTCTCCTTGAGTATGATTATATACCAGATTGACCACTGTTCTCTTGTGGTGTAAACAAGACCCCAACCACCCCTTCAATCCAAATATTAAGGACAGGAGGGCCCTCAGAGTGAGAAAGGGTATCTGGAGGCTCTGGGACCTACGTGAGAGAGCGGCGCTGAGTACTTAGCATAAGTCCAAGTACTTAACATAAGCCCAATATCATACATATCTAGTTTCCTCATAGATTATAAAGCATCACCTCTCTGCACTGTACTTCCCCTCAGGGAATGAAACATGCCTGCAGGTTGATATCCATTGCGATGGATCAATGAAATATGTATACCGATGCTGCAATGGTGAGTCTCAAGGTCAAATCCCATGATGCAATCTCCTACTAAGTAGACCTTGTAATTATGGTCTATTGCAAATTGTAATCCTTGCTTATAGTTAAAGTTGCAAGTTTTATTGCAGGAACCAAGATTGTCTCAAATCCCACTGTGAGTTATAACATGCCGTGAATCTCTGCAATTTGGACTACACTGCTGTGATTTCTCAACCTTCAGATTTTTATATTGGTGTGTTACTTCACATGATTATCACTAGGAACCTATCATCATTGATATCAATTTTCATTACATTGTGACAATAAATCAAATAAACCTGTTTAGTGTTGATTCTCAGTGACAGACACACATTTCACAGGGTGGCACGTTAATGGTCTATGAAATTGTATGCTCATTATCTAAAAGATATCTGGATATCCTCCATTTTGACTTCTGTCAGTAATGCTGTGAATTGCAGAAACCTCTCAGCTTAGCAGAAAAAAAATATCCAATTATCTTCATCATTATTTGTCACCCAATTTGCAAGAGTCTCCTTTCCTTTATACCTCCCTGTAGTAGTTATACCTCATGCAATATACAAACAGAACCCCCAATTGCAACAGGTTGCTAAATTGCAGAACTTTTCTGTGAAAATTGCATCGTGGAATTCGACCTTCATCGACTCTTTGGGGGTGTATCAACCCTCTGAGGCACCACTGTAACATCCATGCATCAATGTGTTAGGCAGCCCTTAGAAGAATGTAAAATAGAGCCCCCTCATAGTACACATACTGTAATATTCATAAGCATTACATGTCCTAACAGTTCATTAAGATGACAATTGTATATGTCAGAGCTAGCCTGTCTAATGCTATCCCATTAACCCAACTGCCCTCGAACAAAGGCTTCATTAGATAGATGAATTAACATGTTGGTCTATAGGCATATACTCACAACCAAACATGATTTCCTCATTATGATTGATAATCTGGCGAGTTGAATACATTTTAAATACATTTTCCTTTGACACCATATTTCATTCTACGAAAGAGACTTGGCCCATCTCCCAAAAAGTGTATAATATTATCGCAAATGGGACATTTAAGAGTTGAACTTGTCTCTGTACTGATGATTGTCTGTGTGCAGCTCTTTTAACCTCTATCCCTCACATTCCTCCTGTCTACATGCCCTGTCACTACCCAGTCCGTTAGGGCAGGAACAAAGTCAGCAAAATTGTCGGGTAGTAGCCTGTCGTTTCAATTCCAGATCAGGTTGCAGATATTTAATTTCCAACTAAAAACGGTACCTGACAGCCTAGGTAGCCCCAGGCGATGGGGGGGGGGGAGGGGCGGGATGGGAGTTTTGAGCAGGCAGTGGTGCCAGTCGGGGGGTAGGAATATGGGGTGAGTGAGTAATGATTGTGTTATCCCGTTTGGACAGCTGAGTGAATATTTTCATGATCAATTTTACATATAGATGTGTGTCAATGCCTACACAAACTATGTGCATCAGATACAGAGAGGGGATGGAAAGGAGAAGATGAGAGCCCTCTAAGACGGTCTAGGTAAGAAAGGGGAAGATAAGTGGCAGGAGGGAAGGAGATGGGGAGGTAGGGAGGGAACTAGGAGGGGGGGGGGTGCAGGGGAAAGGGAGGGAGAGGCATGGGAGTGGCAGTACCATGGTGAAAGGGCATTCAAGTTGACGGTATGATGAGATGAGTGAGTAAACACGTACGTGTAATGATTGCTTACTAGCGGGTACAGATGAATAGGGAAGTGTAGCGATAATGAGAGAGAGAAGCATAGCAATGATGAATTGCAAATCTACATTTTTAACACTGTCATATTCTTCTCCATTTCCACTTGATTAATTCCTCCTTGAATATAAAAAAGCATATCTACGCTTTAATAACATAATGAGTGTCTTCATTATATCTAATTTTGAAAATAATTAGAACGAATAAAAGATGGAGGTGCACATTGTGTACTTGTTCCTTGAACAATGGACCACCTTCCATTAGAACCAATACAGGCAGCTGAGACTCTTACAGGGGGGGGGGAAGGTTGATATGATGAAGGTAGGTCAAGATGAACAATTAACGATGCTTACCAGAATGCAATAGGTTTGCATGATGCTTTTGCTAAATCATCTAAATTCCCCCTCGCAAAACTCTGAGTAGGATATAAGCCGTTTGTCAATATAAAACATATTTTATTCTTGTTAATGCATTGAAAAAATTATATCAAGATTTATATCAGCACAATCCTTTTCTGCTAGAGCAGGGAAGAAGATTTATTTGAATAATCTGCACTGCTCTAGCAGAGATTAATTGTGCTGAATACAGACAACTCAATACAGTAATTTTATAATTTTACCACAGACCTCATCGCTGTGAGTCTGATTACAACATACATAATGAATTAGTGTTATTTGTGCTAATGACTAATAGAGAAGCATCAATGTTGCTTGTTTCCCCTGCAATAGCCATAAGTACAATGTCATCCTGTTATGTTTAGTTGTTTTGCCTCCATTTGACTATTGAGGGAGTCGGCCTGTTTCTGCCTATTCAGCCTTTTGAGAATACCTTACTCAAGCCAGGCAGTTTGTCTCTGGAGAGAGACTGTTTTAGCTTAGGCCAAAAAGAAAAAAAAGTTGAATTTCCGGTAACATGGTCAACAGTGTTAAGGTCGGTAGGTCATATGTCCAATAAATCGGGAAAGAAAAAGAAAAATTTCAAAAGAATTCTGAGGTCGGCCTCTTTTAGCTGAGGTCAGTCAAGTGTCGGGAAACCTTTTGGACTTACTATGAAAAAAGGAAATTTGGAGACAGTCACACTACTTCTCCACTAGATAGATGAAGGGATTATGATAGAAAAACCAAGCAGGTACATACTATGGCATGTTCGGTGATGTTAGATCAGACTCATCTGCACTGCTACGACAACCCTCCCAAACTGTATTTTAGTGAGACAAATAATGTCTGTAGACTCTAGGTCTACATGGGAATGCTTTATACGTGGGTACCATGTATTGTACATCATAAGACTGATCTATGAATGTTTGATCAAATAATGTTGATCTGTCTTGAAAACACAGTAACCATACATAGCGTACAGTTTAGAAAAACACAAAGTATTTGTGGTCTGACATTTTACCATTGGCAATTGTGCGTTGTTGTCTATAGGAGAAATATGATCTAAACCATTCTAGTGGTCATTACTATGGCCTAAGTCTTAGAAAATAGTCAAAAACAAGGAGTGATTTACAGTCTCAAAAACGTTACGCAGATCGACGAAAACTATAATGATAAATAGACAGACTCATGGAATTTGATACAGTGGAGTTTTATCCTGTGAAGAACATGTTAAACAGTTATATTGAACACAACAGGCATGAACAGAGCCTGGAAAATGTTGGTAGTGAAATTATACCTAAATAGGTTTGGTAATAGTGTGATCAGTAATACATAACGAGTCTTTTCTTGGTATATGGTGTGAGGGCCTGACTAGAGGAGACCTGATGGTGAGGGTAGATTTGATGTACATAGGAATGCAAACCAGCTGCTACAAACCGCTGCTTTGACTGGTAGTGCAGTGTGATCATTTCCTAAGTAGGTGCATATTGTAACTAAGTCATATGGGGTCAGATACGGTGCAGGTGACTTCAGGCGTGAGCGTGGCAGTTTTTCTGCCCCTTTAGCTACAGCCTATGCTTTACACCTATTGAGGTGTGTTGGGTCTCCACCTCTCTCGAGAATCGAAAGGCGAACACCATGAGTATAGCACTTTCTTTAAACAGGACTGTGTACAGAATTTGCCATATATTGTTGGTAGAAGCATGAGTCCAACATTGAAGTTTGCAGTATATCTAATCCATAGTGAACAGCGAAGGTGATGTAGTGTGCTGTATGGGTTAGTCTGTTTTTGTGTGTTTCCTTAGATACTGCAGCTGTGTAAGATGAGAGTGCCTGGGCCCTGAGAGGGGTAGCTGGAATGATAATACAGCACATGATTATATATTAGTGAAGAATGGGTGTGGGAGGGAGGGCTTTTTCTTGATTATATCTCTTTTGGCGACTTCCTGGTAAGCATATAGCTTTTTGTCTGCATCATGGTAGTGGCTCAGAGCATCGGCTAGGGGTATATTGTGACTAACTTGACAGCCTCAAGTTGAGTTATGTTGGTGTACCTCTTACAGTGGCGGGTGGTATAGGGGAGTGTGTAATAGTGTGTGTCCATATTGCCGCCACCTGCTTTGAGGGAGGAGTCACACTCAATAGTACACTCCTTTCTGTCTGGCTGGATGAGGTAAATGCCATTGGCTAGCTCAGCATACTTCTGAAACCATTTAACGTCTGCTTTGAATGACACTGACAGGGGGACAGGGATTGTACCTGAAGCCTGTCTGAGGGTGTACAGTATTCTGCATATGAAATGGCAGGCATGTGGGATGCAAGTGGAGACATGCACCAACTTGCTGGCTAAGGATTGTATTTCTATCTTTGTGGCTGTAGACCTTTTCAACTATAAAGTACATGCTTGTAGAATTTCTTGTAACTTTGGCTCGGAGACCATTAGGCTAGTGTCTATGAGGTAACCTAGCCACTCGAGGGCTTAAGTGGGTGGTGCACATTTATCAGGCACGAGTAGGAGGCCCAACCTACCTGCCAAAGACATGCTGTAGTTGTAGGCTAGCTGGGCCTTCTCCAGGGTGGGCTCAATGCCTACAAAGTCATCTAAGTACACCAGTGAAGTATAGCCAGCCTTGCCCATTAGATAGACCACTGCTGAGGTAGTCCTTTGGCAAGCAGTGGCTGGTTGTCTGCACCCAAACAATGGTGAGGTCTCTATGTAATAGCTTTCATCTACCTTGAAGGTAAAGAGTGGTAAGTCACTTGGATCTACCCTGAGTTGATGATAGGACCTGGAGAGGTCGGCCTTCCATGGTATGACGACGAGCCAAAAGTGTCTACCAGAGTGACTAAGTGACAGATCAATTATGACACGTCTTGTGAGAGAGTCCTTTTTGGGGCATGTCATTAATGGAGAAAGTGCAGACCAAGGAGCAAATGGGGGAGCATTGAATGGGCCCAGGAGTGCACAAAGGGCAAGTTCTTTGTCCACAAATGCTTAAAGTTGGTCTGGGTAGGCCGAAGCAGAGGCATGATTTTTATAAGTGGGAGTAGGCAAGGTAGGTTTAGTATATCCTACAGGCCAGCCAAACTCCAAGTACTGACAAAGTATTTTATCATGCCAGTATATTAAGTGCAGATGGCACTGGTATACGAGCTGAGAGACACTTGGGTAATGAGGTTGCTCTAACTGCAGTGTACAGTTGTGCATACTCCAGGAAGTCTGACCAGAGTCCTGTCTCAATGTTAGGCTAGAAAGTGTGCTTGATTGGTGCAAACTGTAACGGTGTAGGACCTGTTAGGATGGGTGTGAAGGCTTCAGGTAGGGACGCCATAGATTCTAGGATCTCTGCCTGAGTGCCTATATATTTATATGTTCATTCAGTTCATCCTAGATCTAGCATGTAATGATATTAGATGCTTCGAGGTCAGGGGGAGTGCTGCAATGTCAGTCAAGGGGGGAAGTTCCTGTCAGCATGCACTCTGGGGCTGAAACTCTTTTGCACTAACTGATAACTGTGAAGTAGAGGAAACTCCAGAGGGGGCCATTTTATTGAATAGGCGGGCCTCTGTCTCTGGTATCTCAGGTGAATAAACCGGTAATTGTGATAGTGCCTTAATCAAATGCCACTTTTGAGGTGTGTATACTACTCACAAGTTGAGGCGAGATTGTACAATTGTTGCCTGATGCATAGGGGCATTTGGCAGTGCTTATACTACTATGTTGGAGTACCGAGGGTTTGTTGCCTGCTGCAGAGGGGCTTTTCACAGTTCTTATACTACTATGTAAAGTGTGTGTGGGAGCGCCCTTAGCAGGGTGGCGGGTGGAGAATGTAGCAGGGTGGTTAATTTTCTGGCCGGTCTGAGCCGGCCTGGGACCGAAAGGATGAGTATGCATTAGCCTCCTAATAAGCTGCTCTTCCTCTGTTTTTGCAGCCTGCCTTTGAGTGGAGGTTCACTGCATTGTAGTACTTTCTACAGAACTTACAATCGGGGGGGGGGGGGGTCTTCTTACTCTTCAGAGCTTGTAAATGTGTAGCTGTGTTGTTGAGCAGGGCTTGGACTTAAAGGCCTGCTAGGGCATCCCTGGCTGCCTGAGCAGATGAGATAGGCAAGGCTGACAGGGGATTAACTTGGTTAAGGAGGCTCAGGACCTCAGTCTGGAGAGAGGCCACCGTTGGCAGTAGCTGTGGCTGAGGGATGTAGGATGCGCCAGGCTGAGGGAAGTACTCGAGGGGAGTAGGCTGTTTCATCGCTGTAGGCTGTACAGGAACTGTAGGCTGCAGTGGCTGCTGAGTAACACCTACTACAGGCTAAGGCAGGAGGCTATGAGACTGACTCACAGTGCCGAGCTGAGACTGAGGAACCTGCGGAGGCTATAGCTGAGGCTGAGTGACTGCAGGGGTTAGAGACGCCGCCTGGGACGAGTGATGAGCTAGAACTTGGTACAGGGCCGATCTGGTGTTGGTTGTGACAGTGGCACTGGGAGCTTTGAGGGGCGATTTTTGATGCTGGAGATGCATAGTTTCAGCACTTTGAGCAGCGGATACCGAAGTAGTAGGGGGTACCACTGTAATTGAGTCCGGCTCCAATACATGAAGTTTGGCAAGGAGTAAGTCCTGACCTGATTCTAGTGTGCTGAGCCAGTTTTCAATGTCTGTCACTCGTGTGTCAATGGTCTGCATCAGCTTGAGTCATCTCTGTTGCTTTCTTGGCCCTACTGCATGTGGCTGGCTTGTCCACTTTGGCTGTGGTATGATGTCTCTTAGGCTGCATAGTTGTTTGTTACAGATTAATAGAAAAAGTACCTAAATTTGGAATAAAGCCAGTTGAAATTCACTTTGCACCCTGTGAGTTCCATACCAGTGTGTAGGAGGCATGAGTGTTTGGCGCCATTGTCAGTCCGTACACTGCAAAAACGGTGTTTAGATTTTAAACACGTTTAGGTCTAAACGCATTTAAAACCTAAACATATAGGTCAGTTAGGTGTCTCATCGACTACACATTTAGAAAATGAACACTTTTTATTCTAACTACATAAACATTTTTGCTAAACATGTTTAGATGTTTAGAGTTGAATAATAGGTGTTTTGATTTAAACATCAATGTGTTTAGATACTTGGATGTTGAATCCACACCAGGTAGCAGCACTACCTTTGAATAGCCTATCTTTACACAATTATAATAAATTTTTGTGACAAATGTACCCGAACCCCATGTTTATTATAGTTTCTATTCATAGAATGTCATAAGAATAGAAAGGGCAATAGAAAGTTGACTAGATTCAACTTACACCACCATCATTAGCATGAAATAATCAATATGCTCAATGACTGACACCTATTTCATGTTATTCTGGAATAGACAAAGCAATTTCCTTCCTGCCAAGCTGTTGTACTTTCTGAAGTTTCTGATGCAGTGTGTACATACATGCACACATAAATAGGTGAGGCTGACATCTTTGGAGACTTTGACATGTAAATACCCCCCCCCCCCAGTAAATGAGAAAACATCAAAGACATCTTTTTTTTTAATGTTTACATGTTTGCACACCCTAACTCTCCGTCGAAGCATTTAGACATCAAAACACAAAAATTCATAAACATCTGAACACAAAAATTCATAGATATCTAAACACAAAGTTTAAACCTAAACACCTAGATTTCTAAACACTTAAGCTAAGCACATTGTTTGGCTAAACAAGTGTAGAAAATTGATGTGATTACAAAAACGTTGCAAGAATATGTTTAGAATTGTGTTTAGGATTTAAACACCATTTTTGCAGTGTACCATTACTTCAGAATTTTCAATTCTGTCCAATGCTTGTTTCTAGCCTATTGTATGCCTCAAAAAGCCATATATTGCATCATGAGTGGATCGCTCTGGCATGAAACTGTACCTTGGTAATTTAAAACAAGCTTGTTTTCTATCACATTACTCTTTTCAATTATTTTTGAAAAAGAAATTCAATTGGAAACAGGTCTCCAATTATTAACACTCAACAAATCCCCCCCCCCCCGTTAGATAGTGTTACGACAAAGGTATTTCTTAATACCTCTGTAACTGGCCACACACTTGTTTATTAGCATCAAAACTAATTCATGAGTCCCTGCCAAAACATCTCTGATAACAGAGGCATGTGCATCATCAATGCTGGCTGGATTCACACCCACATGTGAAATTAATAAAGAATTGAAATTCTATCCCGATCAAATGGATTAAAGGGTAAACTTTGTTGTAAAAGGTGGGCTTAAAGAGTCCTAGCGTTCATGTTACTTTATTTACCTAGCCTTAAACACTTTAATGAGTAATCCTGTTCACTTGTAGATTGCAATTTAGAATTTTATATCTGACATTTTCTCTATCATTTTCAGGTAGCATTGCACGTGGCATTAACTTCCATTCCGGTTCGCACACTCATGTCTGCCATATTACAGAAGAATGGAATTCCCCTTGCCTCCTCTACACTACTGGGTAATGGAACAAAAAATGGACTCTGTGAAGTTAAAATGCTGGAATTAGAGTGGAATTACGTTTCTAGACTTCTGTAAAGTAAGAATAGCCAGACAGTCACTGATACATGCAATATGATTCAGTAGATGGTCGCATAGCGATTTTGTGGGATGATACATTACACACAGCCATTAGTCAAGCCATATCCTGGTGGCGAGCCTCACCTTTACCACTTTTAACATTATACAGAGCATGCAATCTGGGCATGACCAAGGGGCCACTCTTTAAAACACTGTAAAGCCCCGCACACAAGCCACACCCAGCATCCCCAGCTTTGGAACCTTATATGCAGGGGTTTATGGTACATCTCTGTCAGGCAGTGTGACAAGCAGCCCCTCTGATGTCATGCCATTCCACGGCTATATGGTGAAAGTCTTGTGAAAACCCTGTGGAACCCATGGAGAAGCCTAGCAGTCCACACAGCTCTGACCACACCTGAATGCCATTAATGGATACTGTGGTTGTAAGTCCACATTAGCTTTTAGAAGGCTTCTGATACATTTTAAGGGATTCCTTAAGATACCTCAATAGGTCTCCCTGTAGGGTAGGCATTGAGTAAAAGCACCTGCTCCTTGCTTTGGTCTAATGCTGGGATATCACTGGGAACATACGTTCAAAATGATTTGCTAATCATGCAAATAGTATGAAATGACTTGCTCATTGGTCTATTTGTAACTTGATTAGTGTCATTCCCTAGATTTTGGACAGACTGAAGGCATACTTACTTAGTAAGTATGAGGCTGAAGGAGCTGAAAAGGCAAGGGAATTTACCACCTTGTTGAAAGTGCTAAAGTACAACAACTGATTGCTTGTTCCTACTTCTAAGACATTCTCAAGGAGTCTCAAGGAGTGTAGTAAGTGATTGACAACATGTTGGACTTCAACAAATGTTGCTGAACTAGCGACAACTGCACCAGTCAAATATGCGAATTGCTCTGAATCTGTGATACATACAGCATAGCCAAATAAAGAGGGACACAATTAGAACCAACGTTAACAAAAGTAATGAGCTGTAGGAGAATGGGTGTATTGTGGTCTTCCCCATACCGCTACCAGGTGATCACCGCTGTGGTCGGGGCATTACTTCTCACAGCTGGAATATTGTGTTTACTTGTGTCGATCGGACCAGTCTCTGCCCACTGGAGACTAGGGGGTGTGGTGACTGCTGTAATGGGGTGTGGCCTAATACTGATTGGCACTTTATGGTGTTTATTTTCCTCCAATAAGCCACAGCCTAACAAAGACAAACTGCACCCACTGCACAGTGAGTTTGAAATTGAGACGTTAACGAGTGAGGCCACATGACTCGTACATTGCAAGGCTTCGCAGCTGTGTGAAAAGACAAGATCCCAGGAATAAATCCTACAGCGTCTTTTTGAAGAGGTTCTCTGGAAGTCTCTGACTGGTGAGAATAAGGAACTCAGAGTTTAGACATTGTAGTTCCTAAGACAATATTAGAGTGGTAAGATCATCTCAGAAAGGGCTATAATGGCTGAGAAACCAAGATAAAGTGTTGATTTTTGATCAGTGGTACATGTAAAATTATTAAGTTTTGTCATCAAAGACCCTAGAAATCTCTCTGATTTTGATCATGTTATAACATCGTGATTCCTTCGCCTTACTGCATATTCAACAGAGGTTTTTAATCCCCAATAACAGCAATAGAATGAAAATCACAGAGATTCAGAGTGTATGCTGTTAATATGCTCTGTAGCCATCTAGACTGACCCTGGGAAGATTGGAATTGCTTATGTAGTCCGCAACACAGTTCATGCCATTGACTAGCTCTTGAAGACTCATTTCTTCGAATTTCTTGTCAACATCAACAGGGCTTTTGACAGGGCTGCGCAGTGCGTAATACACGCATTTAATGCTTAAATCTCACATTTAAATGGTTAGAATGGCCATTCATTTACAGAATGGCGCATTGTATTTGCTAAAAAGTGTGCAATTGGTGCATTGCAAAAAATCCTGTCAAAAGCCCTGCATCAATGTAACAGTCAGGGCGTAACTTATTTGTGGAACGCTTGCATTTTGTAGTATCCGACAGCATTTTAAAGTTATTTAACCAATCAAGGTCAGGCATACCTTGAACTTGTTGAGCCGTAAACAAATTGCTCGTATTGCCATCTAGAAGGCCTAGTGATGATGTAGATAATCCCGTGCTGGATAACCCTGTCTGAAGCGTCTGTTGTGCCGCTGCCAATTGGGGCGTAGCTGTAGGTGATTGAACTAACTCATAAACCTGGCCCTGGTGGGTAACTCGCTTTGGTGTTGCAGGTACTGCTGGTCTAGTTAGTTCATATACACTTCCGTTGTGGATAATACGCTGAGGTTTACTAGTAGGCTCTGCCAAATGCAAAGGAGTACTACCTTCCCCCAGGGGTGTGGGTCCTTCAGTCCCACCTAGCGGTCGAGAACCCTGAGGCGCAGCAATAACACCTTTATTTACACCAGATTTAGCATTGCCAACAAATTTACCTTGCCTCCACAACAGATATTCTTGGTAACTTGCATCTTCAGTGAGCGTGCGACCACTGGAGGCTTTGTTGACAACCGGTCCTCCGGTGAGCGATGGATCTCCTGAGCTATTTTGACCATTATTGGGGATGTTTGGGTTAGAAAATTCATGAAACATACCAGATGAGTCCTTGTAGTACAGTTTGTCGACAATTGGGGCCTGCGGCAGGCCTATTTGGCCTGTAATAGCTGTTCCAGATGCCTGAAAACTATCAACAGGAAGGCCTGGTCCGCCATCTTGGCCTCCGCAGCAAAAATTTAGTTTCGCTTACAAGTACATGGCTTGCCAATGCTTGATCACCCGGTACCAGTGATGCCCCGAGGACGCATTGGCCCTTTTGGACCGTTTGGCTATCATGAGGTGTTTGTGCCGGTCACTCCATCGCTCCTGTCCCCTGTGCCGTCGTCGTCATGGCTGAATGACGATGTGTCTTTTGGTTTCATGTCCCGACTTCCACCTTGGGTTCGGGCACGTACAATTTGGGCAGGCCCTCGAGTTCCCATGGTAGTCTTGGCCACATGCTTTGCATTTTACAGCTATTATGACCCAGCAAATAGCGAAAATAGCCAAAATTTTTGTGACAAGCATGGAGCCAGTCTTAGGCCTGCAGCGTGCAGGTGAAGGAGTAACTGGGTCAGCACAGCTGAAATAGTCTACCTGTACAGGTGAGGGGACTAGGCTCCCTCTGGTGATTAATACGCGCATCAACTATATTGATGCTTAACAATAATGCATCTAAGACTGAGATTTTCTATATGAGTTTTTGAGTTGGGTTAAGTTGAAATTCGTTCATTTGTACTCTATAGGCCTTGTCTTTCAAAATAGAGAGGTTAAGAGATGGGAACATGTGCATGTACGGGAATAGCAAGGGCTACACATACAGGTTCTAGTACAAGAAATGTGGTTAAAATAGAAAGTTCTATATCTAGCTATCAACACATCATATGAATTTTATGGTTCCATTACCGTACATGTCCATATCTTAACTTCCCTATTGACAGTTCGCTGTGTCAAAATGGCAAATAACATTATAAATATACAAGCATGACCCTAGAGGCTCATGGTATGATTCTGTATGACATTGTGAGATATATGATATCTAACTTTATAGAATAGAGTAGGTATTTAAGCTATATATGTACCTCATATGAAAAGCATAATACATCAGCAAATGTCAACGATCATGGAATATTTTGGCATTGTATTCCCAGAGGTGCTTCTGCCCGTATTCAACGAGGCCTTATAGGCCGAAGCCCTACAGGATGAATTTGCTTTTAGATAAAGAATTACAACCATATTTACTTATTTTCAATGCGCTGAGTTGTCCCAGTTTGTTTTGATCCGCCATGACACCTTGCTCGATGAAGTAGGTTAGGTGATACAGAACTTGCCGCTGCTTTTAGTTTTGAATTAAATGTTCCTTGCACAGGGCAATATCTTTTTTTTTTGACATGGCACTAATACCTAAATATACCTTAAACAATTCATAACATATTATTTAACTAGTTCAATCATTCTTTTTTCATAAAACTTCTAATAACCATACCTTAATACAAACTTAATTAGCTCTGTATAAATTCAAAATGGCACTGTCGAATATGCAAGGATCGTATTCCACCCCCCCCCATTAAATATGGCGTAAGTAGTACTAATCTATAGTGTCGTCGATATTACCATGGCATAATACTCCAGAAACCAACCAGAAATCAATCAAGGTATGACTTATTTTGAAGAGCAATATTATTAATCTATTATTATTCCCGTGTCCAAAAACCAACAAGGTTTCAATGAATTTCCATGGTGTAATTTGTTACTGGAGCTGATTCGCCAACATTGATTGCTTATTATTCAGGATAAATAAAGGCAGTGATACAGAGGATCTATATGCGCTCCTCTGTCTATGGCAAGGTTCCTTGGGGGAAGAAATTATGAAAACCGTACTCTGATGAATGATAATTTTATACACGTACATGTATGACATGTGTATAGGTACACATGGTCAAATGGATGTTCCTACATTCAGGATCGGAAATTGGAAGTATCATTTGTAGTTCGTGCTGTGTTCATTGAGCCTGTATCATCTGAGAATCAGTTCTAGATGAATCTGAATTGCAAAGTTGTGTAAATTCCAATACGAGTACCATCCACTGATGTAATGCTACACATGTCACGTAAATACTCGTCGCCAGCATCTAAACCTCAATATGTGAAAGTAATGGCACTACTAAGGCCTACAACATTGTGATCATTCGCTTCCAAAAGTTTAATTTTTCAGTGGTTTAATTGGAGGCACCATATTCAATGTTGTGTAATGAAGAAACCCATTAATCCCCTATGAACGTGCCCACCTCAAGGTAATGGAATGTTTCTCATAGACATATTACTCCCAAATCAATCACCTTTGAGTGCAACGAACAAGGAAAATAAGACCATGTGGTCTGAATTCCTAGTACATAGCATGATAATATGGTAGGCCTACTGTTTGGGTGTCAATCGAATGGGAAAACAAATAGTTTTTTTTTGGTAGGACAAGAATCTCTGTGTATTCTTGACTGGAGTACTGTCTTTCATGTAAATTATAATTAAAGTAGTTTACGCAATAATTATAGTCAATATTCCTGTAATAAGTGTGTAATCCAGTGAGTATTCAAATTTGGACAAACATATGTATTTGAAGGGCATCAACAAGGCTGTAACCCTACTTTTTTTCTACAGGTTTTTGAAAAATAAAAGTATTTTAATCTTCACCTAGAAATTAAAGAAAATATGTATCAGATTTAAGAATTCTTTTCTGTCAAAACTATTCAATACAGAGATATGAAACCTCGCATTGTACACGGTCTGATATCCTTGTTTATTAAGAATTTCCGATTTTAACTCCATAACATGGCATTCTGGGTAAATTTCTCATTTTTTCAGAAAGGAGAAGGTTAAATGTTTTATTGATTCATAACAAAAACAAGTAAAATTCATATTTTCAACCACTAGACTTTCGTTAAACTTTTTAAAATATTTTTTCAGATAATTTGCCTTTAGATAAAATTACTTTTTATATGGGGTCCCACGCATAATTTTGGAATTTTGGCAATTTGAAATAAAAAAGTATTGAAGTTTTAACACTGTTTATTGGCTAATGGAAGCACCACAATACGTAGTTGTTATATTCATTCGCCAGATACAAAAGATATCACATGTTTCAAGTAATAAAGGATATTATGTCTGGTACACAGGTAGTTTCCATGAACATATCGTATCATCAGATTTGTCATAACACATATATTACTATTATAATTCATAATCTGCCTAGTGACCTTAAAATTTCACCTCTTAAACTCGTCTTAAAACCCTCCATATTAGGCTTCAATTGAATTGCAGCAGGTAACATTTCCCATATTTGATTTCCATGATATAGTGGGCTATTTCTATCTCCATCTTTGGTCTGCTCACCTTAAGTTTTCTCTTATCATGTCCTCTCAATTCTCTTGGGGGAGTCACAACATGATCATCACTTTGAGCATATTTATAAATATAACAGGCTAATGCCTTTTTACATCTAATACTGAATGATTTGACTTTACATCGTGTTAAGAGGTCCACTATATGTACATCTGGGGCATTTTTCACCTTTAAACATGCAAGCAGGCAGTGGTTTTGTACCATAAAAATATGATCTACTAATGTTTTTGGTCCTGACTCATGTATGAAACTACAATATTCCAATATAGGTACAATCATTTGTTTATATATTCTCAATGAATTATTGACATCAATGTACTTTACAATATTGCGCAGTTGTTTCAATTTTGATGTACATTGTTGTTTGAAAATGAGGTCCTTATCAATAATTACCCCTAGATAGTTGAATTTGTCTACATTTTGCTAGTACGGTACCTTGCATACTGATAGTACTATGGTTTATATGTTGTCTCACAGAGCTACACCACAAAGTTTTAGTTTTTTTAACATTCACTGTAAGGACATTCATTTTGCACCAGTTTTCAATTTCATTTCCATCATTCTGCATTAGTGTAGCCATTATTTCCGGATCTTTCCAATTTATTACCAATGCAACATCATCAGCATAGAGAAAACATTCGCAATTTGTTATACGTCTTACAATACTATTCAGGTATATGTATTGGAAAAACTGACAACAATCCATATTCAAAGCACTGCATGATGGGTAAAATGTACACATACTTGGTGTAGAGGTACACTTTACTAAACCATAGGAGTTGGGTACCGTCTGACGTGGCGGGTGAGTCGAGTCGTCGGACGTTCCTCAGGTTCCGGATAGGTGGCAGCACCGATCCGGGTCTGTGGGGACATCTGACGACGAACACCTGGGTCCGTATATAAAGCCCAGGGCTCAGCCGCTACGTCAGAGGCCCTTCTGGCCTCCACACTATGTAAACCACTGTCTTTTAATATTAGCTGCCTTTTTGATATCATCCGGCAGCCGTGAGTGTGCATTAAGTAATAAACCTAACCGTTGGCATACACTTGGAATACTGTCTTACTCTTTCTTTCCGAACCGTAAGACCCGAACCCCCCAGGTCCGTAAGGCCACAAACCCTTACACTGGTGCCGTGACCAGTTAATTCTGGTGTATAGCCCGGACGTTATAACGTCCGAACGGCTAGTACATGGGTTAGACACCCTTAGGGAAGCTAACCCAGCAGGGCAATCACTTGCCCAAGAGAATGGAAATGGATCGCTAATGCTCCAAGCCCATTCGGACTCACAAGATGCGGAATCAGCATCTTGGAGAGATCCCGGACCCCACTATAATGATAGTGAGGAGAATCTGCCAGACTCTGTACGACGTGAACAGTCCATACAGAGACATAGTAACTTAATAGGCCAGCAATCAATTGTTGACGAATTATGTGATTCGATGTTCGAAGTCGGTGGTAGTACTAACCCAGAACATCCGGCACCAATGCGAAAAAGGGTAACATTCGGAGAACTACCTTATAGGTTACCCAGGCCCGAATTACCAATATTAGATTATAGCGCTATAGATGGCGACTTAACCTATGCGGTACCGGAAGGTGAAGAATTAAAACGACCGGATGTCCTGTTGTTGAATGAAACTTATGTAACTTTGAACGAGAATTTAAATACCTTGGTCAAAGCTAAGGATGAAGTATTGCATGAAAAACTTCAGATGGAAGAGGACCTAACTGGCATGCGAAAGGAATTCGAAGCCAGAAGGAGCGAGTACATGAAAGAACTCGAGAATGAAGAACTAAAACTTCAATCTATGAGAGAATCATTCAATAAAGAATATGATAATAGGCACATTCGTATCCAAACATACATAGATACGAACGACCAACTAAACCTTGATAAGACAAAATTCGAATCCGAAATTCGCCATTATCAGGATGAGTTGGATAAATTGAAACTTCAGTGCAGTAAACAAGCTGAAGACAATGAAACCATCCGGGTAGGCATCATAGCTTACAACAAACAACTGGAGGAGGATAGACAGAAACTCACAAATGAGCTTCAGGAATTGCAGGCCACTGCAATAACCCTAGATAAATATGTAGAAGCAGCCCAGTTAACTATAGGTAATATAGACCCAGCTGTGGTATCTACAATGTTGGGAAAGACATCTAAAGATGCAACCCCAATTAGATACAGCCCATTCGTTGATGATGGGGCTGACAAGAATGTGGTATCCGGAATCTATAAGAAACCGGATAATGCTGCAGTAAATGGAACCGCATCTAAACCAGTAATTCCAATGCTGGATACGATAGGTCCGGCACCACCTATACCAGATTTGAGTCACAAAATCAAAGCGACTCACGATGGCGCTACAGGGAATAATAATAATACACCCGTGGCACAACCAAGAGCACCCGGACCAATGAGGCATATGTTGACACCACCTTCATATTTCCCCCAACCCGGCCACAGTACACCAGCAGTACCAAGATTACCGAATCCAACCCTAGGTTCTGGTAATGGTCCTACTGATGGACGTTTTCCGAGACCAAATCCGCCACGAAACAATATTAATGGCGGTACGTATCAACCGAGAACATCGTCCTATGGATAAAGAAATAATTATAATCCATCGGGAAGTGGCAATTATCAGAATGGTAATAGCTATAACCAGGGATGGAATCAAAATGATTCTTACCCTAGATACGCTTCTTCTGGAAACACCGGTCACAATAGTGGATGCCCTAGTGGTTCATCTGGAGGCTATAATAATAATGGTCCACCAGGAGGAAACCCTCCAGGCGGCCCAGGAGGATCCGGATTCGGAGGATCAGGATCAGGAGGAGATGGCAGGAAACCTAACAGGAGAACTTCTATGCCTGCAGGGATGCAAACCATCTTTGATAGAAGCCAATGTATACAAAACCTTGGCATTGACTGCTACCGAAAGGGAGCGGACGGCATGGAAGTCATGAACTGGAGCATGCGAGAAGCAGATAGACTACGCGGATGTAATAATCCGGCACGTAGACAGGCACGGATACCCCCTCCATATGATTCTAATGATCCATGGAAGGACAGGTACCAAGCTTTTGTCGACGAAGTCAATTGTAGTGGATGGACAAAAGAAGAAGCTCTGCCATATTTGATTTGTTGGTTAAATAAAGGCGGAAAAGTAGCTCTCAACCAATGGAGAGCAGCTTACGGAATATATGGTACCTATGATCAATTGGTCGAATGTGCCGCATACCTTTTCGGATCAATCGTTAGAGAAGATCCGTGGGTAAGCTTTAAGAAGAGAACACAAAAACCTAAAGAATCACACAAAGTCTTTGGTTTGGAGCTACAAGACTTGCTTTCGAAAGCACGTCCAAATTGGGCTCATGATGATGATTGTTATCTACAAGAATTGTTCATACAATTCTATAGTGGATTGCGAGATCCGGATCATAAGCAAGTGGTGTGGGACTCCTGGAAAGATGACACTTCATTCAGTGATCTGTTCATAGCAATTGATGGACATGACATGAAGAAACGTTTGGTAGGTCTTGGACCTAGTCCAGTAAGAGCAGCTCCTTTCCAATACGGGGGTACACCTGCCCCAGTATACGATACTTCCCAATTAGCTCCGGTTGAATCGAATGAAGTTAATGAGGAAGATGAATATATCTCCGACGAAAACGGAGAATATATTGGTTCAGTCCATGTGGCCGGAAAGTATTACCGACAAAAGCGGTATAGGAAAGTACATTCGAGAGGGAGAGGAGGATCTGTTGCTGGTAAAACAGCTTCCGGATCAACTCAACATGGTAGTGCAGCCTCTACGGCGAACTCAACTGTAGCAGCCACTGTTGCTCCGACTAACATGATGGAAACATTAATAGCCGGATTAACAGAAGCTCTAAGGAGACCAAGAGTTGATAAATCTCAAAGGAGATGTTTCAGATGTCAGAAACTGGGGCATTTTGCTCCCGAATGTATGGCTGAAAAGCCTGTTCCACGTAAACAGGAGAGTGTCTCTGGGATAAGTACAGAGGAAAACTAGAAAGGGATCTCCCGAGGGGCAAAGAAGGGGATCCCACTGACAAATCTTGCCATAATATCACCATCCGTGACGATAGTTCGCATTTAGTAACAAGATCGCCTAACACCGAGGTGGTTGTAGACACCCGGAAGGTTAGGGAAGCTGATATAACAGGTGCCACGGGCGCACTGGGGAAACCCAATATCAGTAACGAGGCAGGCGGCTATGAATTAGCCAAGGTCTGTGGTGCCCACCTGCCCCCGGGTCATCCTTGTCTTGAATTCTTGAAAAGATGTGGATCGACTCCTGGTGTGAAAAATGATGTTCCGATTGTCACGGACATACCCTCTGTTCTAAACGGAAGGCGGTGGTATGTTTGCCTCACTGTTAACGGAAGATCTGCCGAATTCCTTGTGGATACGGGAGCTAGCCACTCTTGTATCTCCAGGGGGTTCTACGATCTTATACCGGATGAACATGAGACTCTCAAATCGGGAGGAAGTGCTCAGACGGCCGACGGCAGTACCTTGCAAACGTATGGTAGAACTTGTGTGAAACTACAGTTGGATGGTATCCATGACTATGTCATGAGCACCACCGTTGCGGATATAGCAGATGAGGGTATACTCGGGTTGGATTTCGCATCCCTGTATGGTGCCGTGTTGGAACCCCAAACAGGAGTGTTGAGTGTGAGATACCCGTATCCCGTGAAAGTTAGATGTGTACTGAGACAAGTGAGCAGTATGGCTAGTGTGGCACACACTGTGCGAATCCCTCCAGGAGTAGCCTGTGATGTGCTTGTAAGAAGTGATCCTGCAATGCGTAATAAGCCTGCAGTGATAGAACCGGATGTAGTTACGTTATCAAGTATCGGATTAAATTCTGTAGACACGATAGTAGCGAATGCATCCTGGTCGGTAGTACCTGTCTCCAATACTGGAAACACTACTATCTACTTGAAAAAGGGACAAGTTTTTGGAAATGTGACCCTTTCGGAAACTGTAACGGATAGTAAGCTAAGCTTACAGAAGGTAACAGGAGATGATGAAATTTCGGAAGACTTACTTAAGTTGTATGAAGAAACTTCATTAGAAGATCCGGAACACCGGAAAGAGTTCTATGATATGCTCTGTCAGTATCATACTGCCTTTGCCAAACCTGGTGAAAAACTAGGTACGACAAATAAGGTATTACATAAAATAGATACTGGAGATGCGGAACCCTTTAAGATACCGTATAGACGGCTACCTTTAGCGAAAAAGAGAGTATCTGAAGATGAAATAAACAAGATGTTGGAACAGGATGTAATAGTCCCTTCCAATAGTCCATGGAGTAGTCCTGTGTGTATGGTAACAAAAAAAGATGGTACTATCCGTTTCTGCATAGACTACAGGAAGTTGAATGGAATAACGAAAAAGAATTCGTATCCATTACCGAGAATAGATGAAACCATTGACTCCTTAGGGGGAAACAGTTGGTTTTGTACCCTAGACTTGCAATCAGGCTACTGGCAAGTGGGAATGAACCCTTCAGATATGGAGAAAACTGCATTTTCAAGTCATATTGGATTATTCCAATATAATGTAATGCCGTTTGGATTGTGCAATGCACCTGCAACATTTGAAGCAATGATGGAAACAATTCTAAGTGATTTATTGTGGAAAAGATGTCTTGTATATCTAGACGATGTCATTGTCTTCGGAAAAACATTCGAAGAATGTTCTAATAACCTGAAAATGGTACTAGAACGTATTATTTCTAATGGTCTCAAATTGAAACCTAAGAAATGCCACATGTTTAGAAAGTCCATAAATTATTTGGGCCGCATCATCAGTGATGAAGGAATAAAGGCTGATCCGGAAAAAATCGAATCAGTTACGAATTGGAATAGACCTAAAACACCCAAGGAGGTGAGGTCCTTTTTAGGATTCTGTTCCTATTACAGGGAATTTATTCCGAATTATTCTAGAGTCAGTTACCCATTACAAGCAATAGCTAACTGGACTCCAGGAAGTACCAAGGAAAAATTTCCTTGGACACATGAACAGGAAAACGCTTTTCAAAAGCTAAAAGACCTGTTCACGAGTACTCCCGTATTGCAATATCCGAATGAGACGGATCATTTCATACTGGATACTGATGCTAGTAATGATAGCATTGGTGCAGCTCTCTCGCAAGTCCAAAATGGGAGAGAAGTACCAATTGCCTTTGCCAGCAACACACTGAGCAAGACTCAGCGCAATTACTGCACAACCAAAAGAGAGTTGTTAGCAGTAGTCGTATATACCAAGAAGTTCAAACATTTTCTATGGGGAACGAACTTTACTTTGCGTACGGATCATTCCTCTTTAAGGTGGCTACTGAACTTCCGAGATGCTGAAGGCATGTTAGGCCGATGGCTAGCCCATTTATCCGAATATGGGCTTGAACATCAACAGATTCAGCATAGACCCGGAGTTAAGCATTTAAATGCTGATGCTTTGTCTCGAATACCAATCCGGAAATGTGATAATCCGGATTGTACTGATTGTGGAGCTCATAAGGCAGTGTTAGCAGGGATTCGAAGACCATTCGTACCCCTAGTTGCCAGTATACTGGATTGGTCTATGGATCACATACGACATTTCCAGGAAGCTGACTCGATAACTGCGCAGCTACTGCAATTAGAACCAAAGGGTATACGTCCAGTTAGACCAGAGGTCTCTCTGGAAAATCGAGAAATGAGAAGGTTTCTTGCTCAATGGACCGAGCTTGAAGTCCGGAAAGGCGTGTTATACCGTTGGAAGCCATGTAATAATGGTGATAGAATCATGCAAGTGGTGATACCACATGCCATGAGACATGACATTATGTACTTCTGTCATGGACATCGGACCAGTGGTCATTTCGGAAGGAAACGCTCGCTAGCACGACTTTCCAAGAAATACTATTGGCCTGGCATGACACAGGACTTGCAAAGATGGGTAACCACCTGTCCGGATTGTTGTAAAAACAAACCCGGACCCGGGATGGGCAAACTTCCCCTATCCCAAGAACTTTTCGGAGTTAGATTCGCAAGAATCGGGGTAGATATTATTAGTGGATTTAATACAACCGCTAATGATAATACCTGTATGATGGTAGTGTGTGATTATTATACGAAATACACTAAAGTATTTCCACTACCGGACCACAAAGCAATTACTTGTGCCGAAGCTTTTGTAAAAGGTTGGGTACTAAGCTTCGGTGTACCATTAATGTTACACAGTGACCAAGGCAGAGAGTTCGAATCAAATCTCTGGCAGGGTATGTGCGAATACTTAGCTATTTGCAAGACTAGAACCAATCTGTATAGACCACAAAGCGACGGATTGGTGGAAAGGTTCAATAGAACCCTCATCCAAGTCCTAAAGTCACTCGTTAATGAACATATGGATGACTGGGATGAGCAATGTCATTTTGTGACACATGCTTATAATAGTACGGTACATTCAAGTACAAATTGTTCTCCGAACCTTTTAGTATTCGGAGAGGATTTGATAATGCCTGCTGACCTAGTTTTTGGAGTCGTAGGAATGGACCCTGAACTACCTTGCCATGTAGTTTTTGTGGAATGTTTAAGAGACAGATTTAGAAAAGCATATGAGTCTGTCCGAATTGATTTGGAGAAAAGTGCCAAATGGCAGAAAGTAGGATATGATACCGATCTGAAGCATCGGAAATTCCAATCCGGAGACAGAGTCCTCAGATTACATGAACCGCTTAGACACATAAAATTAGCGTCTAATTGGGACGGTCCCTTTACTATAACACAAATTATCAGTGATTGTACCGTAATTATTAAGTCTGACCTTGGTCGACTCTATAAGTCAAATGTGGCTAGATTAAGGAGATGGTCTGGGAGGGAGACCTCCACAGAAATGTATGGTGAAGGTTCCGGAAAGATCCTGAACCAGAATCGCATAATAGACCAGGTAGAGAACACTACAGTGAAGCGCGGCCGTGGCAGACCCAAGAAGTGTTCCGAATCAGTGACACCCACGCCAACACCGATTAAGCGTGGGGGAGTTAAAAAAGTCTCGGCAGGTGAAGACAAAAAGAAGAGGAAAGGTGTTTCTAAGGCTAAGAAGCACCTAGAGAAAGCTCTTCAGACTGTCAGGTCCGATAAAGAACTATCCGAGAAGGGGAGATACGTTCGCCGCAGCCCCCGAATTGCCCAGAGGACTGCAGTGACCTAACCTGTATACACAACGAGTGTAATGTTTACATTTAGAGGAACGGATGACAACTGACCCTAAAGGCTTATTTGTCGCCCCCGCATGATGTACCAACGGGTAGTGGACGGATAATCCGGTGGATTTGCTTAAGCTTTCCATAATCTCCACTTAAATCCCCAGTCGAGTCATCGGGGTGAGCGATAATTACCTAAAAACAATCAGTTTGTTGATGTACCGCCTGTAGCACGTGCGTTTCCGCATGACGTCACCGTGTCCAGTCTCGGCTGACCTCTCGTGACCTCGCGGACCGCGAGGAAATGACGTCACGAAAGCTGGCCTGTCGCCATATTTGTTTTCGGTAACGTTCAAGACGGTCGAGCTCGCTCCCTTCTTGGATTTTACCGGCTAAGCAAACCCCCCGCTGCTCCTCCAGAGTCTGTCTCCTGGTAGACAGACTCCGTTTGTGCCGGCCCCGGCGCCGTAAAAGCCGGAAAAAGGAGTAGTTTACTCCCGTGGGCGATTCCCCAGTCATGGCTGAGGAATCCGTAGCTGCAGCCAAGCTATCCGGTGACCCGGATAAGCTGACTCCGTCCGCAGAAGCTTTTCCGGAAGCTTTGTCGCCTGTTACACAGGAAGTAAGCGAGATGATGGACGTGGAGGAACCCACGGATCGCTCGTTCGAGGAGAAGCTGGCTTCATTCTCACTAAATGAGCCAGAGAAACTACTATCTCCACTCCCGGCCGAGGGATCCGGAGCGACTGCGAGTGCTGAACCCGCAGCGACAGAGTCCGAAACTACCCAAGTTGACGGACAGAAGGATGAGTGGAAGCCAGCAGTGGCGGAGCCTTTTCCAGCTAGCTATGATGGTCGCTACCTGTATGTCCACCCGGAACTACAGGCACAAGTGACCTACGCGGACGGGACACCAGTCAGGATGGACCCGAAAGTCAGGATAGCTATCGAGGGCGTCATGGCTCCCGAACAGCTGACCAGGATGCCTCCCGAGTGGCTTCGAGACTGGCCGTGGTTCCAACGGGGACTTATGGTGGACGCTGGTTTCCGTGAAACCGTGTACGCAGCTAACCGAGCCTTCGAGCTCGGAGCGTATCCGAAGCCTGACAAGTCCCTGTGGAACGTCAAGGCTACGAACATCAACTGGGTAGGCTGTGTCTGGGATACCGATGGCCAGACCTACCCACGCCCTAGTGCTATCCGGACACCGTGCCGGACCACTAAGGAATTCCGGGAGGCCGCTGCTAACTTCGAGCAGTGGGATGACGGTTACTACATAACCGAACAGGAATTGGTGGATGTCCAGAACAATTCACTAATCGGATTGGACCGAGCTGCAGCCCTTCGGACGGTTATTGTCTGCCGTATGACTGCCGAACAGGAGGCACAGGAAGAGGCTAAGAGGGCCGCGGAAGCACCCGCACCTCCTATCCCCGACCTGAAGCTTGCCACCAGAAGCTCTGCCAGTGCTACATCAGCTACCGGCAGCACTACTACCCCAGTAGAAGCCACGACCTCCAGCACATCCGGAACCCAGGAACCGGAGGAAGACTGGAAGGTCAGTAAGAACCGACGATCCGCTGCTCGGAAGCTCAAGAATCTCCCGGATTCTGCGAGAGCCGAGCCGAAACCCAGCACCTCAACCACTGGTAGTACTGCCATGGAGGTTGAGTCGTCTGACGAGGAGTCGGTGCACGAATCCTCGGTTGAGTATGATGAGAAGGCCACTCCATCAACTCAAATCGAGGCCGAACGTTGGGCTAACGCCAAATCCGGATTCAAAACCCGGATCCCGACGTGTTTCTCCGACTGTGCGTACGGAGTTAAGAAGGACGGCTCTACCCTCTATGCCTGTCCAGACTCAATCAATAAGAACGATGAGTCGGATGATGAAGATTGGATGCGTCTTTCGGACGAGGACCCCAATCCGAGCAAAGCCTATCGAAAGATGTGGCTTATGCTAAACCACACCGAAGGGTATTACACTTATACCCAGAGGAGGAAGCTGCGTTGGGCTTTAGAGAAGTGGTACGGCGACGATCAAAAGTCCTGTCCCTTCTCTATCTGCCAGGATGCGAGTGATGTCTCGATCCGGACCTGGAGTACTCCAGCCCGGTTCCAAAGGCATCTGGTAGAGGCCCACTTCCACCATCACCCGGTTTACATTTGTGATCCGAGTTATGGTAAGAAGGGCAAGAAGTGTACTACGAAGGTGCAATACAACCGACGTAGTGATCTGGCTAGACACCAGAAGAAATGCCACGCAGAAGGTTTGGACGGGGCACGGAAGCGCATCATGGAGCTTCATCAGGAACTCATGAAGGAGTTCGACAGCCTGAGCGAGGATGCTTGGTCTAAGATCCGACCAGGGGACCAAGTCCTCTGCGAAGTTCCGAAGACCAAGGATTCGAAACTTCGAGCAAAGATAGTCCTGACTCCTGGAAAGGGTAAACTGGACATGCACGAGTCTCTCTGGCAGAAATGCGAGGAATCCGGAAAGGATGCAAAGAGAGCTCGTGAAAGGAGCAGGAGAGACCAGAACCGTGGCGGCAACGGTAATGGTCAGAGCACGACGAAATCGAAAGTCAGAGCAGAGGACCGTTCCAGGTCCCCTCTGGCAAGGCACCCCGCAGAGCAGGCTCAGGGCACTCTGGTGTTCAAGAAGCCCGAACCTGCCGGATACCCTGGAGCCGTATCTAAACCTGGGAAAGTGAGTTCTCGAAACTTTCCGTCCTTAAACCAGGGACCTGGACCTGAGAGCCAGACCTTGGTGGTAGGAAAGGATGGTCGCCTTATGCCAAAGAAGACCACCGCATCTGCTGCCGCCGGATCTGCATCCGCTCCAGCCGCCCCACCAGTTACCTTTACCCAGGAGCAGTTAAACATGTACCTGCAAATGGGACTGAAACAGAATGTACCACCTGCCTTCTGTGTACCAACGACAGGTGTGTCCGGAAGTCCTAAACCCGGAAGTGGTCCACAGGCCACCTCGACTCCTCCCAAGGCTGTCTCGGCACCTGAGAAACCAAAGGACGCTATTACCATTAAAACCGGTAATGCGGAAGTTTGGTTCGAGAAGTCTCGCCAAGGGGAGGCAGATGTCCAGAAGGCCATCTACACCCATTGGGAGAAGAGCGTTCGTGAGAAAGCGATCGAGTTTCATCAGGGTCTCCTAAACGAAACTCTGTTGTGTATGAAACAGGTGGGCGACGCTGAAAAGCAACGTCTCGAGACTCTCATCCGGGACGATGTGAAGGCCCAGGAGGAGGCTGCCGCAGCTGCCCAAGAAAAGGCAGCTATGGATGTACACGTGTTGGAAAAACGTGTAAAGGAGGAGATCACTCGGAACACCAATCTGAACACTAAGTTCATGAGGGTGTTCGGAGTCGACTTGGACGAGTGGGACGGCACTCCCGAGTCGGCTTTAGCTCTTCTGAAGAAGAAGCATGCTAAGAAATCCGTTTAAAGCATGCTAGGGTTATTTCTTCCATAATTTTTTTTCCAACACCAAATGACCAGATATAGTCTTTGCGGAACCCTATAGGTCTGCGAATGTTTTTCTAGTGCATGAACACCTATGGTATGTGTTCCGGGTTCCTTTGACCAGTCTAGTATATAATTCAGGTTGTATAACATTTATTGCACCCTGAATAGCCTATTCGGATTTATAATTTCATCCATGAACAATCCGATAGTAGACTTGCTGCTGTGAGACGTATCCGGATGCCAGTTCCAGACTCCTGCTGTTACCCGTGCTAACCAATTACTAGGATGGACTTTACGATTTACCTCTACAACTCATCTGTACTCCCGAATGGACTTATACCAACTACTACTATTACTTCCGGACCAACCTATATTGGACTATTATCTACTGATGTCAACTAAGCTTAAAAAGGATTACGTTTTCTACATAGTTGACACATCCGGACTATTATTCTACAATCTACACCATTCGGATATACTATAAACTTTAGCACTACTAGAGGATTGTGGGTAGCTGCCCCAAATCAACTACCGTGTTCACTCTATATAAAGGAACCATAAACTTTAGCACGTCCATCCCGTGGTTAGCTGACCACACCTACCTACTAGTACCCGGAGGATACAGCAGAAGACTTCAGCAGCATTTATAATTTCTGTATATTGTATATAATGTCATATTTCTATTTTTTTATAATATTATATATATGTATATATCCACTAGATACATATTATAATACGGGTACATAGACATTTCCTAATACGGATCTCTAATTACTATTAGTATTTATATTATAAGATCCGTTAAACTTCACCAGATAACACATATTATTGTCCTGGGAGACAAATTATATAATAAGTATAATGATCTGGTGCTATAAAGGTTATTAGGTACACGGTGATAATATATTATTATATTCATTACCACACCGTGATGTTTTTTTTTTCTTTTTTTTCAAGTGTATGGTATAAATAATCCTATTCGTACTACTCACGGAATCTTTAACGGATTCGTATAATATTAATATACGACATGTCATTAGATAGTGATGTTACTATAACAGTCTTCTTTAAGACTACATATTCAAATGTGGTGTCAATGACTACAAACACACATACGGATGTTATTATGTGATATGTTTTATTATCGACAGTTCCGTTACATATAGCTGTCATCATCACATGTATACGATTCATATTACTTGTCTTATTAATTATACCTGAAATATAATAGAATATTATGTGGTATAATAATTAAACAGACAGTTCCGTTTCACATAACTGTCTCTTGTTCAAGTAATTCGTATAATATTACAACATCCTAATCGTTATTTGTAACTAAATTTCACTATCGAATATATATATATGACATCTGGTTCACAATTAGTGTTAATGTTATACCTATGGTTGTACCTCTATTACTAAAGATTTAGACATGTAGAAATGTTATCCTAGTAATATTATATGTATAACACCCTCCTAAATGTCTGGGGGAGTGGTGTAGAGGTACACTTTACTAAACCATAGGAGTTGGGTACCGTCTGACGTGGCGGGTGAGTCGAGTCGTCGGACGTTCCTCAGGTTCCGGATAGGTGGCAGCACCGATCCGGGTCTGTGGGGACATCTGACGACGAACACCTGGGTCCGTATATAAAGCCCAGGGCTCAGCCGCTACGTCAGAGGCCCTTCTGGCCTCCACACTATGTAAACCACTGTCTTTTAATATTAGCTGCCTTTTTGATATCATCCGGCAGCCGTGAGTGTGCATTAAGTAATAAACCTAACCGTTGGCATACACTTGGAATACTGTCTTACTCTTTCTTTCCGAACCGTAAGACCCGAACCCCCCAGGTCCGTAAGGCCACAAACCCTTACATTGGCATAAAATTGCTCCATTATATGCCCTCGGTCACTGTGAATAGCCTACCACTTCTATAGCATTGTATTGGTATTGTAAGTGCTATAATTCTAAGGTGCAAAAGAATTCAAGGAAATGATGAGAAAAATCTGGATGTAAATATGCCAAAATTTAAAATGGTCATAAAATGAGCAATCCCCCCAAATTCCCTGTGGACAATAAGGGTCTATGTAGGGACCTGCGCGGTAGGCACAATTCCAATAGTAGCGACCCACCTTAAAGTGTCATTATATAAGGAACCAAAGTGTGACTTATAGCTTATCCACCAACTCAGGATGTGGCTATAAGTATAACCTACTGTTTTAGTGGGATTGAAACATTCTGTATTCAAATCATGTTACCTTTTTCAAAATGGCGGATCAATGAATTAGAAAATAAGGGGGCGCGGCCCAATGGGGGGGGGGCTCAACCCCCTCCCCCCAGTTTTGAAGATTGGGGTAAAAAAGGTGGTGGTGGTTGAATTTGAACCTCACCTAGTGCCCCCACAAGGAGGACACGTCCAGGGTGAGAGGGGGGTTACAAACTACTAAATGCCCTCTTAACCCTTTAACTGCTGGTCTTCAAAAAAGGTCAACAAAGGCCTTGGGCAACAAAATGGGCATATCATGCCGCTCTAAAATAGCAGGTGAGGAGAATGAAAAAGAGAAAATAACTATGGGATCTTGTACTTTTCTGACAAGGATACATGTGTACCTATGTAGAAAACTGTTACTAGCATAATTATTGGTAAAATAATGCTTCAGGGCAGTGGCATTTCAGGGGCATTCTAGATGCTTATGAGGGCAGCAACAGCCCTTAAACGGTTAACTATAGACAAAAAGGAGAGGGAGCCTCGCCAATAAGTTGCACCATAAGAAATGACTTCCAGGCATGAGTTATTACCAGCAGCCTCTATATGGACAATTCCAGCTTGCACTGATAGCATAGGGTGGTTGTTTGTGATTGAAAGTAGTATATAGGGGTAAACTCAGCGCATAGCTACAGCTTCTGAAATTGATTTGACCTACTTAAGAACCAGAAGTGATCTATTTTAGAGACCGAAAGTGACCATATTATGGGCATGTTACCTACTCTCTCGAGCTCTGATTGTCTGAGAGATAATTTATGCAAATTTATGCAAAACATGAGTTTGGTTGCTATGGAAATTTGTAGGAACAATAGACTCTCATGGTGCTGTAGTTTATTTTAACCAAAGGGGCAATGGGTAGGTAGGTTGGTAAGAAAATAAGGTAGGGGTAGGTAGGGGGTAAGTAGGGTGTGCGTGTGTTATACACACACGTATGGTGTGTGCCCCCCTTTCCTTATTACTTAAGGGATGCCCCCACCCCATAGACTACCCTACCCTACTATACTTTCTACCTAACCTTTCTATTCTATCCACCATGTTTTTCTTTCCCCCCTACACTATAGCATTCTCCCACTGTAACGTTACAAATTTCAATGACCCCTATCAACATGTTCCAATTAACCTTTTACATGCTGCACCCTACCATGACACGCCTACCCTTATCCAGATGTTTAACTCTTCCATAGCTTGTTTAAGTTAGAATTATACTGAACTATAAGCATAGCGATTTTTCTAAATTAAAAACATGCTTTGTGAGTTTCTTCTATCCAATGTCTTTTAAATTTTGTGCCAAATGATCATAGTGATTAGAATCGCATCTTTCATCTCATCTTTCCTATCCCCTCAGGATGTGTGTGGTGCACATATACGCAGGCATCAACACATGCAATGACTGACACCCCCGTATTAATAGAGACAACATGGAGAAGAAAAAAGGTTAATATAGCTGTTAATACACTCAAGCATGAACATGTCTTTTTTTGTGCATAATCTTAATGGATGCGCATGATTTATTTCTGTAAGTTAAACCCCTCCTACAATGTTAAAGCACATGTATCACAGTAAGAAGTATGAAATGACACATGTAAAAGATAGGGCTGAGTGTCGATGCTCTGGTAACTACTCTGTCATATAACAAGGTGTGAGACCAACCAGCCAATGAAGGTCAGTAGACCGATCAGTCTGCAGTTTGCTCATGTAACTGTAGCTGTAGTTTTACCTGTGTGGCTCAGCCCAATGCATAGCTGACCTTTTCGACCTTATATAATAGGCTGTTAGTATGTGACAACAGAAAAGGTGTCTACTTACATGACAGGAACTTTTTTTCAAATTTTTAGTGTGTCCTATAGCATGCTATAAAATAAGCACACAAACTTGCATGTATGCTCGTGTTACAAGTACCAAATGATAAACGATGACTTTTACCCACTGTTAAAAGTAGAATGTGAGTAAAATATATACACATCCTTTTACGCCTCCTTGTGACAGGACTTGAAAGTAAAAGTGGCGCCTACTTTTGGACTGACATCAACTTTTTTTGGGGAAATAGGTCAGTTAGCCAGGTCAAGTCCTTTTTTCTGCCACCCACTAGGTGGCAGTAATGTTATTGTATAGAAGAAATACTGGACCAAAGTAAGAGGAAAGGTGATTAAATGGGGGGTAAACAGTGGGGGTTATCGTCATAACGGGTAGTAAATGTTTAAAAACCCTTTCCTCTTTTTCCCTGTTATATGGAAAACATGAGAAGTTGATACAATTTGACTTTATACCCATCCTTGTGAGCTGTCACTTATAAACACCTTTTTTCTGGAAGTCTTCAGAAGGGGTGCTATATATATATATATATATATATATATATATATATATATATATATATATATATATATATATATATATCCAATATGCATAATAAGAGATTGGATTCAGGCCACAGCAAGGCTCAGCAACCTTAAGTACCAGACTGCTCCTCAGCCATGTAAGTGCCGACTAACACAGCAGCTGGTATCCTATGGTTAGTCGGCACTTAGCCGACTTCAACCCATAATTGTTAACAGCTGAGCCTCAATCTTGCCACCCGAAATCCCTTTTTCTTCCTATTGTTTTCCTATGTTTCTACTACGTTGCTAACATGATACCAACGTTTTTTTAAATACACACACACATGTCAAAAAATAACTTGAAACCTTTTTTTTTGTTTTTAAAGTTTACTCACATAATTTCACTATGTACAACACAGAATACGTGTTAAAAAACACCTTTAACTCTTTCTTTACCAAATATGCATTAATGCATAGTTTGGGGCGATTTTGGCCGATTGTTACTTCCTCAAAATCCCCTGAAACTCTGAGAATTTTTTTCTAGTCCAAGGTGGAGTTGTATCCTCCACAGAGCCCAAAGGATTAGTCTCTATCTCTCATACTTTTTATATGGCAGTCTTGCAAACCTGATATAGAAATTTGAATTACCATGAAACTTTTCCATGGATTTAATCAATATTTAAGCTAAAAATCATGAAAAATGTCAAAAAATATAAATAGACATACGACAACTCGGAGGGCGGTCATTTTGGACTCCGCAGTGAAGGATTGAGCTGGCTTGTGATTGGCCGGTCATAGCAGAAATATGGACATTTGGCCCCTGTAACATGGAGTCTGTGGCATTGTGGCCCAGAGATAGATCATTTGACCCATTTCCCATAGGTCCAGCATTGGGTCTAACAGACCCTGCCGGACTAGTTGTACTATCAAGAGCAAAAATTGCCCCTCTCCATGCTCTTTCACCGTCCTCTAACTCACGCAATGACCTCTTATTTGCTGCTCTGATGCTTGCCGATTCTAGCTATAATTCTCTACATTGGGAAATACAAACAATATCAGCTTTTCTAGTTGTCTCAACTTCAATTTCGCGAAGCAAATCAGCGTTTTCTCCCAAATAATCCGTAGAGTCCTCCTCAAGCTCACCGTGTTGGCCGTCCTTCCCCCGAGGCAGCCGGTTGCTCTGCCTAGCCTCCGTGGTACTGGTTCCTCTCTGCTCATCACAGTTGGCTGAATCCGCTGAATCCGGTAATAAATCCGAATCCTCTGAAGAATAACATTTCCCCGGGTTGGCCACCCCACAATTTGGGCACTTGGCCGCATTACCGTGGTAAGAAGTATCGTAGGTCACACATTTAGCCATGATGACTGGTACATTCCGAAAAAAAATCTCCAATGTGCAACCGGTGGTCCTTCCTGGGGCTAGGCAAGATGGCCGACTACAAGGGCCACCAGTGAAGGAACCTGTTACATAACACCTGAATGGAAGTGGTGACATCTAGTAATATATTGGGAACTGCTACTGCCCATTTATTACCACTTATATGCGCGCATATAAGTAGCTTTTGGGTGAAAATTGACTTGAAATTTTCAGTGTATTTTGATGCATTATTGGCTATTTTGGCTGGTTACCATGGCAACATATATGCTAAAAATTTTGAATTTGCATAATTTTGGTTGCCATGGTAACCAAAAAGAACATTTTCTAAAATGCATTATTTACCATAATTCCAGAAAACTTGATATTTCCTACAATATGCACTTAATCACAATTGGTACAGGGAATGCTGAGATATAATAATTTAAAGTTTGGTTGAATGATCACTTTGTCTCACCAGAACCCTACATTGATTCCTCAGTAATTACTATAAATAAAGAAATTTAGGTCTTGCACTTTCTATACAATTAGCCTAACTTAATCCATCACCATTTTGTTTCTAATTTGAATATTCACATAATTCCAACAGTTTTTGAGAGGTTATGCCACACACTACAACCCCAAATCTGTCCTAAAATACCCTGGTAAAGGAAGAGTTAACCAATGTATTTTTTTTTTTACAAAAAGGAAAAATGTAACATTTACTAAAATGTTTTCCAAATTTCACTTTAACACACAAGATTATTTGACATGTACAACACTGAATCTGTGTTGAAAAACGGTTTTTAATCTGTGCATTTTTTCACAAAATGAAAGAAATGTAACATTTCACTTTAATGTTACAAAACCTATTGGAAAGTTTTAGAAAATTTATCAAAATGTCATGGAAATCATTAGAAAAATTTCATTTACACACAAGATTTTTGCCATCTACAACAAGAAAAAAAAAAGAGAAAGAGAGATTTTTTTCTTAAAATGACCTCAATAACCTGTCAAATGCACTTCATAATGTCCACAAGGGAGCCATGATTCTAAGTGAATCGGCAGAATCAAAACAAACTTCACATCAATGTAGGACTGGGAGAAAACACCTTCTTTATTAGAACAGAGGCATTTTTTAGTCCCCCTTTGACATCACCAATGTCAACTCTACAGGGTATACACTGGTACAGGCACTAGCCACTTATATAGCCATGTCAAAATCTTACTCACATTACATTGAGATGGATCACATTAATATGTGTAAAGTTGGTGTATTTATAAGCTGTGACCTGACACCAAGAAGGTTAGATACTATAGGAGAGGTCACTGAGAGCATTGTCTATGGGTAGAGTGTGACAGGTCACCCCCCTCTACCCCCCATCAAACTAGGTGCCCCTGTGTCTTCATTGTGATTTCTCTAAAGGATTAGGTGGTTTATGGAGCTGTGGTATTCCTTTATCAGGGTAATAATAAAGGAGAAGAAGGAACCACCTAGACCAGAAAATCCTGCCGAATCCAAATCTTGTGATCATGATACTCAGAAATTGACTAAAAGTACCCAAAAATGAGGTTTGATGAAGAAAATATTTTAAAGATGTACAAAAATATTCAAAATGATGAGAAGTCTTCATAGACACAACATTTAAACCAGAGTTAGTACCTCAATGCACATATCCAAATGTCTGCCTATCTCCCAATCTGACAAGTATTCTTACTGTGCATTACTCTGCCTATCTCACATACTGCCTATCCCTTATCTACCTATCATTCATACTGCCTATCTCTTGAATCCAAAGCATCTTGAGTTAAGTGAGGCTATCTCCCAAAAGGCCTAGATACTAAAGCTTACTCCTTACTTTAGCTAATCTTCTCTGGTCCTATAGTTTCCCATAGTTTACCTACCCTCAATCTGCCTATCATTCATTTTACCTATCCCTCATGGTGACTATCCCTCAGACCACCATGTTTAAACTGTATTGTTCATCTGTTTATTTAGGCCCTAATTGTTAACAGTACATTGCTTATCATGTCTCCCGTTTTGATCCTACCTATCCTTAACGATGCCTATCAGAAAGCCTACCTATCCTTCATTATACCTATCCCCAAACTCTGCATATCCCTCATATTTGACTTGCACATCTAACGCTAGCACCCATGTCTTCTTGTTTTACATTTGCTGATCTTACAAGGTACTCTCTGTGCCTATCCCTCAAACTGGATATTGCTCATGCTACCTATCCCCCTTGCTACCAATCCTTATGAATGCCTATCCCTCATGCTCTCCATATTGCTATCTTACCATCTCAGCTCAGTCAGTCTGACCCACTCTCTCTATACATATCTCAGCTTGTGTGCAATTTCTTCTACCTGTCTCCAGGTCTATGCCTTGTGAAATATACCTATCTCCCATTATGCCTATCCTCCATTCATATCATTATATAGGTAAACTGAAAGATATGCAACATGAATGATAGGTAGATGTATGAATAAGGTGGACTGTAACCAGGTGATGGGTTGACTAAGAAATAGTCATCATAATGAAGGTTGGTTATGACAGGTAGGTTAAAAGAGTTGAGATGGGTAAGATAGCTATATAGAGCACATGGGGGATAGGTAAGGATGGGTAGCAAGGGGGATAGGTAGTATGAGCAATTAGCAATTTGAGGAATAGGCACAAAGTACCTTGTAAGATGAGCAAACATAAAAAAAACATAGTCCTAGGGTCAGATGTGCAAGTCAAATATGAGGGATTTGCAGAGTTGGGGGATAGGCACAATGAGGGATAGGTAGGCTTCATTATAGGCATTATCAGGGATAGGTGAAATTGAAGTAGTAGACATGGTAAGGAATGTACTGTTAACCAAGAAAGGCTTATATAGCAGAGAAACAGCGCAGATTAAACATGAGGGTTTGAAGGATAGTCACATGAGGGATAAGTAAAATGAATAATAGGGAGATTGAGGATAGGTAGACTAAAGGAAAGAAGGAACAAATAAGATAAAGTAAGGTGAGGGGTAAGCATTATAAGTTAAGCCTTTTAAGAGATAACCAGATTTAACAGTAGATGTTTTGGATTGAAGAGATAGGCAGGATGAGTGATAGGTACACAATTGGTATGCTGTATGTGGGATAGGCAGAGCAATGCACAGGCCCAGAATTTGCCTGACTGAGAGATAGGCAGACATTTGGGTATGTGTGTGAGGTATTAACTCTGATTTACATGTTCTTTATTTAAAGATTTCCAATCATTTTAAATATCATTTTTGTACATTTTCAAAATATTTCCCTGATCAAACATCATTTTTGGGTACTTTCAGTCAAATTCTGAGAATAAAGACCATCATTTTTGGATTTAGCAGGATTTTTTTAGCTTGGATGGTCTCTTCATTTCATCTGGTATCCCTTTCATGAAGATACATGATAGCTCCAGAACCCCCCTTATCCTACATAGGGCCCAATGCTGAACACACAAGGTCACCTAGTTTCATGGGGGGTAGAGGGGGGTAGGCTTTCACTATAGGACTGTATGGACTGAACTATCCTATACTGTAATATCCTTGCTGCCACTGTCCATGCTATCACCCCGCCACCCCACGTGTACATTGTCTCTATTTTAGACATACCAGAAGCTGTCCATAACCCATGTAATTTTCAGGCTCACGTGACAGTTCCTATAAACTGATTATCATCCTTCAGTGCCCTAACTCAGGTCAAGTAGAAAATTAAAAAAAACCCTTTTCTATAGTGTCAATACCAAACCTATGCTCATGCAAAAACAGTAAACTCCAATCTGTCCTGTATTCAGAATATCATATTAAATCCTATTGCCAATGTTTCTGGTGTAACCATAGCAACCTCTCCCCCCACCTTAAGGATACCCAACTTTAAGTGTCTCAAGGACCTTCATAATAAAAAAATCCTACCCCTAATTAAAAGATTTACTCACCCTCAGGGATGCTGCAGTAGATATCCATGATAAATCATCAATATTGTCCACCAATTCAATAACACCTGTTGTAAGCAATCATAGCCATTTCTTTTTTTCCTCCTGCATAGTCATGTGTCGTGTGACACACCTGGTGCAGCTCACCACTATTCATAGTACTCCAACCATGGCGGATCCTGCATCTTGGACAAAACTTAAGGAGGTGATCAAAAATGTCAATTAGGAATGTCCCTTGAGCCCACCACACACTGATCCCATAATGGTGCACATTATGATGCAACGATGTCCTTTGCAGTTGTTCTGTTTGCTATGTCCTCAGAGCCTTCGTGAAGAGATGCTTATGCCACTAGTCGGATTCACTCCGGGGAAAAGACCTACAGCTTCCCAAGCTCTTGAAGCCAAGGTTAACCAGGCCTATTGACCGCCACTTGAACTTCCACTGGAAAAATGAGGTCACCATGATCATTGCCGGACGGCTCAGAACACCTCGCCTGGACAGATATCCATGATGCCCATGCCATCAACAAGCAAGGTTAATCCCAAGGAACTGGCGTTATTAAACCCCAAGGAGACCCAACCTCCAAAGGATATGTACCTCTTCAACCCCACACTGGCTGAGAGGGCCACAGACACTCTTGACACTAAGTTTTTCTTCGACACAAATCCTTGGTTTCGATTCATGTGAGGATCGTCCCTAGTCCCGTACCACCTTTCCCCACAAGGCACTACTAGCCACCCCTGCTAACCCATAAAATAGAATGACCCGAAGGTTAATTTAAATGCCAGTAAGGACTGGACCATACCATCACACTTATGTGGGGATGGCAGCTACCCTAACACAGCGGCGCCAGATAAAGTGCTGGATAAATCGGTGAGCCGCTGATGTGGGGATCATCCCCCTCCCAGGATGCCATTCCCCACAAAACCCCAACCCCCACCGTGACCCCCACTACCTCAAAACCACCCCCAAACATATCAGTTAGCACCTGCCACTTAACCATTTACCCTAACACTAGATTACACCGTCAGCTAACCATAACTAACGCATTACATCGAGTCAGGTCATTGTTTTGTTCAACAGGTGTCCGCTGCGTCGTCTGGACGTCCTTTCCCGCCAAACGCTGCGCCTGGTCGTCGTCTTGAAATCACTTGCACCAACTTCAAAATGATGGTCGTCAGGGTCGTTACCATTACCATGCGCGTCAAAAACATTGACACATGCTACCTCGGTAGACTTGATTAAAACATCCACCTACCTGATTTAAAAACTGTTCATTGCACCCAGCAGTATAATGGTGAAATGGATCTCTGTAATGCTGAAAAATAAAACGAAATTTCCTTCAATGTCACAAATTACCCAATCATGCCTCAAATTTCGAAATTCAGCCAAAATTAGTGATCAAACACCTATCTCCCTGCCACCATGACGACAGTCAAGTGAAGAATCACCCCATTAGGGAAATCAGCTCAAATTTGTACACCTCCATGATTACATAACCTTCAACCTCAAAAATCGCCGACAGACGCCTTATATAGTCCACTGAGGCACAGGAGATAAGCTCCCTAATGCATCACATCGAAAATTCCCTTCAGATTCTTTTTTTTGAAATACCATTCAAAATACAATACATGCTTTAACCACTTACTCCCTTCAGGCAAAATCCCTTCAGCCGTCTTAAAACATCCAAGTGAGTAGGTAGAAGCAAACCTGAGCAAGTTTAGCCTAAATAGCGACCATAACTTAAACGCCTTTCTCACTATCAATGGTGCAGCGCCAGCTCGGTGTTGCCACCTGACGTGTTACAATTAAACCAATTGAAGTGTCCTTGTTACCAGGCCCACATCTCATCTTGTGAATTAATTGAGCTCTATACCTTGTGTTTATGTGTAAATGTTTTTGCCCATGATACGTTGCTCAAAAAACTAAAAAAACTAAAACTACTTACGAGCCTTGACTGGCACTCTCAACTTCTGGAGTCGACAAATTGTCTGTTCCTCTGCTAAATATAATGTATCATGGGGGACAATTGACCTCCCTTTTAAAAAAGATTATTTAATTTGCATCTATGGTATATAGGTTTACTACAAACTTATACTTACACCTAGCGTTGTGGTCACATAGCTAGGGGGTAAAAGCACATGTCAAATTTTCCATGAGAGTGACTCACTACAAAAATAATCACTCTGCTCACACTGACCAGTCACGTTTTGTTTACCATTTGACCAAGCCTGCATTTAATCAAAGTGCGTCATTTCCTGGAAGCTCTACATACCAAGCTCTTCTCATTACTGCCTTTCCATTCTACACAACAAGCTCTCTGACCGTCTATATACTGTATGTTCTACCTCGTACTTAGGGAGTGGTCATTATTTATCAACAGGGGGGGAGGGTGGGTTTGAGGGGGGGCGTAAAATTTTCAGACCCCTCCCGAGGGGGGGCTAAAAAAATTTTGACCCCTCTTGAGGGGGGGGGCTAAAAAAAAATTACCCTCTTTTTAGCAAAAAAGCCCGCATGCTACTATAGATCAAAGAGGGGCGCGAAATATTTTGACTACCGTCGAGGGGGGGTGTAAAAAATTTCCGCGCGTCCGCGCGAAAACCCACCACCCCCCCCCTGTTGATAAATAATGACCACTCCCTTAATCCAGGATTTAACATCAAGGATACAACATACAAACCTTTGGAACTTTATTTGCATCTACTTTTTGTACTACTTCACTGTACATTGGAGGAAATTCTCCACTCTACATAGCACAAGCTCTCTGACCGTCTATATACTGAATCTTCTACTACCCTGTACTTAATCCAGGATTTTTTAAAACATCAAGGATACAACATACAACACTTTGGAACATTTTAAACTACTTCACTGTACATTGGTAAAATTCCCCTTCAAAAATATAGCAAAAGTTAGCTCCCATTAAACCTGTAGACTTCTACACTGCTCACTCACATTTAGGATTGATTTATAACTTGACTTTACCAGGAACACTGTATAGACATCCAAAAGTGTAACACCACAATGTCACATATAGGACAACTACACTTTCAATGGTACTAGTGTTCCAGGATTAATGACAGTCATTAAATTTTACCCCTACCTACCCCTAAATGTCATAAGAAAAAAAAAACTGTCTAACAGTTTTCAGTAGCCAATCAGAACTCGAAAAAGTAGGTCACATGCCCAGATATGGGCACTTCCTGTTTCAAAACTAGGTCACTTCTGGTTCGTAAATAGGTCAAATCGATTTCAGTAGCTGTAGCTAGGCACTGAGCTTACCCCTATATCCTACTATTGAAGCAAAGAAATGAAAGTCTAATGGTATGCCATCTCACTATACATGCAGCTTGAGGGTACATCTTTTTTTCCACTCCATACTCTATTGGCCTGAATCATCTGATAGATAGTATGGCAAGCCTTTGGGATTTAAGGGCTTTGTCCATGGCATATCTCAAACTATCCATTTAAAAAAATGGACATTTCTCTCTCAATCTACATTTATTTCTGTTGGAAACAACACAAAACCTTGCAAATAAGCTGTATGAAATTTAACTCTTCCTTTACCGATTGCGCATTTATGCGTAGTTTTGGCCGATTTTGGCCGATTTTTGACCAATTTTGAATACCCTAAAACATCCTTAATTTCCACTGAAATGCCTAGATTTTTTGCATTGTCATAGGGTGAGTTGGGTTCTCTGCAGACTCCACAGAAAAAGTCTCTACTTCTGATACCTCTTACATGGTGGTCTGGCTAACTTAAGAAGAAATTATGAAATTCCCTAAAAGTCTTCCATAGGTTTTATCAGTATTTAAGCAGAAAAATCATAAAAAATGTCAAAAAATATAATTTTAGTGAAAATCGCCCCTGAACATTTTTTTCAAACTGAACAAAATGGCATCAAAATATTTAGTGAATTTTGATGCGTTGTTCTCCATGGCAACATATATGTCAGATTATGCTAAAAACATTGGTTCTGCCTAGGTTTGGTTGGCATGGTAATCTGAAAGAACATTTTCTTACATCATACCTGTACCAAAACTTCAAAAGTAATCTATATTTCCTACAATATGCACTTTATTTCATCAAAAAATGGTCTAGGGAGTGCTGAAATATCACATGTTGAAGTTTGTCTGAATTATCAAATTTTCTTATCAGAGCATTATCTTTAGGATGATATATCTCACTTATAATGGTAGATAGAGAAAACTGGGATGTTACATTTTCTGATCAACTGACCTAGCCTAAACCATCACCTTCCTATTGGAATATCCACATAATTCCAACAGTTTTTGAAAGCTTATGTCACCTACTACGACCCCAAATCTGCTCTGAAAATAGACTGGTAAAGGAAGAGTTAAGGAAGCTGATGTGCTGCACCTGAGTACTGGGGTTGGTAGATTAGTACTGTATTATGAAAGGAAAATCTCTCAAACATGGTATTCAGGTAGGCCATTGATGTATGTCACAACTTTACTTGCTGTAACATGAATTAGACCTACTTCTTTAAATTTAGGGACGATAGCATAGATGAGGTTTATTGATAAATGCATATATATTTCCCTTTGCTCTATTAGATATAATAATATTATATCTTTAAAGTGTTTGAAAATGGTTCTACTAGGATCTCAAAGGGTGCTTGTGGACCTAACAAGCTGGTCCTTTTATCCCAAAACAGTTATTTTTGTTGCTTATTCTCTTGTAATGGCTCGTATTCTTATGAATATAAGGGTGGCTCTTTGGCTCGCTTAGTAGCTATAGAAACCAACACGACACGAATAGTCCAGGTTGGGCAAAGCCCTCAAAACTCCCACCTCTAGGATGGCCTTTATTGTTATGCAACTGACTGGACGTATCCGGCTCCTTAGTAGGAGCTGGACGCGAGGCATGGTGCTGCCCCCTCTTGTACCAAAGCAACGCCTGGTTGGCATAGAAGGAACAAGCAACACACGAACACGTCTCTCGGATGATCTGCACTAGTATATATATGATGATGATGGCCCCTACACCCCCCCTAGACTTTACCTAGGGTAAGTGTTAAAAGAGTAGACTAGTTAACATTCGTGTTACATATGGTGACTAGTATTTACACAGGTAAGTCTACTTTATAGTGGTTAAACAACTAATATAACAAGACAGAGACATTCATAAGTATTATGTACATTTAATAGGCATCATCAAATATAATCCAAAGTAGATAAATGTGAATGTATAACAGAGTAGGAAGTGGTACCTTATGTATCATCAGTAATGAAGTTATCCTTCATGACCATTAACATAATAACCATTTACCATAGGGTAATTAACAAATGTAATATGTAATGAAGCATGTGTTCAAGCCCGCTTATACCCTGTTATCTGCTGTGTCACTGTTCTGTGGCCATTAAGTCTTATGGTAGTCTTGTTTTTGTGTACATAATACATATATTCTCTACCTGTTTGACCTCATTTCATCATGTACATTCATATATGTCATAATGTGAAAATAACTGGATTTGTAACAGATGAATTGGATGAGGAATCACCTTTATTGTCATTATCCACTTTTGTTAAATTGTGTCGGACAATAAAATTAATTTTCAAACCTCACAAAAAAAAACCTCAGCTGCATTCTTCCACATCCACTTTTGATTTTCATCCTTAGGGACATCCGTGGTCATATCTTCCCACTTAGTCACTCCTTCCAAGTCACTCTTAGCCGACTCTGGTAGTTCCGGGTCGCTCTTGCCTCCCGATTGGCTACCCGAGCCTACCTGTGCCCCAGCCTTGGGTTGGACCTGACTAGTGGTAACAGTACCAGTCTTCATCACAACCGCAGTGACTGCAGCTGAGCCACTGGTGGTAACAATGGCTGCTGTGGCAACTGGGGTAGCCAAGGTGACTGCTATAGAGGTCATAGGAGGGACTTTAGGCTTGCCTTTGTCCTCCTTCTTCCCAGAAGCAGGAGGAGGAGCCTTCGGCTTATCCTCCTCTACCTTTTTCTCGGGCGTCTTCTTCTTTCCCTTTTTTCCGTTTTAGCCGGGGGCTCAGGGCACTAGCACTGGTGCACCGGTAGGGGTGTCGGTATCTGAAGAAGCTTCCGCTTTGAGCTGAGCTTGTTGCTTGCACTTGGCTAAGCGGACAGCAGTTAACTCCTTAGAAATGCTGTGCTGAGAGCTCCTTACATTTCTCATCCACAGCAGCCTGCTGACAGGCTATGTCCTCATCTGACACTACTGAGCTGGCTGCATCTGGAGATAGGCAGACATTTGGGTATGTGTGTGAGGTATTAACTCTGATTTACATGTTCTTTATTTAAAGATTTCCAATCATTTTAAATATCATTTTTGTACATTTTCAAAATATTTCCCTGATCAAACATCATTTTTGGGTACTTTCAGTCAAATTCTGAGAATAAAGACCATCATTTTTGGATTTAGCAGGATTTTTTAGCTTGGATGGTCTCTTCATTTCATCTGGTATCCCTTTCATGAAGATACATGATAGCTCCAGAACCCCCCTTATCCTACATTGGGCCCAATGCTGAACACACAAGGTCACCTAGTTTCATGGGGGGGTAGAGGGGGGTAGGCTTTCACTATAGGACTGTATGGACTGAACTATCCTATACTGTAATATCCTTGCTGCCACTGTCCATGCTATCACCCCGCCACCCCACGTGTACATTGTCTCTATTTTAGACATACCAGAAGCTGTCCATAACCCATGTAATTTTCAGGCTCACGTGACAGTTCCTATAAACTGATTATCATCCTTCAGTGCCCTAACTCAGGTCAAGTAGAAAATTAAAAAAAACCCTTTTCTATAGTGTCAATACCAAACCTATGCTCATGCAAAAACAGTAAACTCCAATCTGTCCTGTATTCAGAATATCATATTAAATCCTATTGCCAATGTTTCTGGTGTAACCATAGCAACCTCTCCCCCCACCTTAAGGATACCCAACTTTAAGTGTCTCAAGGACCTTCATAATAAAAAAATCCTACCCCTAATTAAAAGATTTACTCACCCTCAGGGATGCTGCAGTAGATATCCATGATAAATCATCAATATTGTCCACCAATTCAATAACACCTGTTGTAAGCAATCATAGCCATTTCTTTTTTTCCTCCTGCATAGTCATGTGTCGTGTGACACACCTGGTGCAGCTCACCACTATTCATAGTACTCCAACCATGGCGGATCCTGCATCTTGGACAAAACTTAAGGAGGTGATCAAAAATGTCAATTAGGAATGTCCCTTGAGCCCACCACACACTGATCCCATAATGGTGCACATTATGATGCAACGATGTCCTTTGCAGTTGTTCTGTTTGCTATGTCCTCAGAGCCTTCGTGAAGAGATGCTTATGCCACTAGTCGGATTCACTCCGGGGAAAAGACCTACAGCTTCCCAAGCTCTTGAAGCCAAGGTTAACCAGGCCTATTGACCGCCACTTGAACTTCCACTGGAAAAATGAGGTCACCATGATCATTGCCGGACGGCTCAGAACACCTCGCCTGGACAGATATCCATGATGCCCATGCCATCAACGAGCAAGGTTAATCCCAAGGAACTGGCGTTATTAAACCCCAAGGAGACCCAACCTCCAAAGGATATGTACCTCTTCAACCCCACACTGGCTGAGAGGGCCACAGACACTCTTGACACTAAGTTTTTCTTCGACACAAATCCTTGGTTTCGATTCATGTGAGGATCGTCCCTAGTCCCGTACCACCTTTCCCCACAAGGCACTACTAGCCACCCCTGCTAACCCATAAAATAGAATGACCCGAAGGTTAATTTAAATGCCAGTAAGGACTGGACCATACCATCACACTTATGTGGGGATGGCAGCTACCCTAACACAGCAGCGCCAGATAAAGTGCTGGATAAATCAGTGAGCCGCTGATGTGGGGATCATCCCCCTCCCAGGATGCCATTCCCCACAAAACCCCAACCCCCACCGTGACCCCCACTACCTCAAAACCACCCCCAAACATATCAGTTAGCACCTGCCACTTAACCATTTACCCTAACACTAGATTACACCGTCAGCTAACCATAACTAACGCATTACATCGAGTCAGGTCATTGTTTTGTTCAACAGGTGTCCGCTGCGTCGTCTGGACGTCCTTTCCCGCCAAACGCTGCACCTGGTCGTCGTCTTGAAATCACTTGCACCAACTTCAAAATGATGGTCGTCAGGGTCGTTACCATTACCATGCGCGTCAAAAACCTTGACACATGCTACCTCGGTAGACTTGATTAAAACATCCACCTACCTGATTTAAAAACTGTTCATTGCACCCAGCAGTATAATGGTGAAATGGATCTCTGTAATGCTGAAAAATAAAACGAAATTTCCTTCAATGTCACAAATTACCCAATCATGCCTCAAATTTCGAAATTCAGCCAAAATTAGTGATCAAACACCTACCTCCCTGCCACCATGACGACAGTCAAGTGAAGAATCACCCCATTAGGGAAATCAGCTCAAATTTGTACACCTCCATGATTACATAACCTTCAACCTCAAAAATCGCCGACAGACGCCTTATATAGTCCACTGAGGCACAGGAGACAAGCTCCCTAATGCATCACATCGAAAATTCCCTTCAGATTCTTTTTTTTGAAATACCATTCAAAATACAATACATGCTTTAACCACTTACTCCCTTCAGGCAAAATCCCTTCAGCCGTCTTAAAACATCCAAGTGAGTAGGTAGAAGCAAACCTAAAAAAAAATTACCCTCTTTTTAGCAAAAAAGCCCGCATGCTACTATAGATCAAAGAGGGGCGCGAAATATTTTGACTACCGTCGAGGGGGGGGCGTAAAAAATTTCCGCGCGTCCGCGCGAAAACCCACCACCCCCCCCCTGTTGATAAATAATGACCACTCCCTTAATCCAGGATTTAACATCAAGGATACAACATACAAACCTTTGGAACTTTATTTGCATCTACTTTTTGTACTACTTCACTGTACATTGGAGGAAATTCTCCACTCTACATAGCACAAGCTCTCTGACCGTCTATATACTGAATCTTCTACTACCCTGTACTTAATCCAGGATTTTTTAAAACATCAAGGATACAACATACAACACTTTGGAACTTTTTAAACTACTTCACTGTACATTGGTAAAATTCCCCTTCAAAAATATAGCAAAAGTTAGCTCCCATTAAACCTGTAGACTTCTACACTGCTCACTCACATTTAGGATTAATTTATAACTTGACTTTACCAGGAACACTGTATAGACATCCAAAAGTGTAACACCACAATGTCACATATAGGACAACTACACTTTCAATGGTACTAGTGTTCCAGGATTAATGACAGTCATTAAATTTTACCCCTACCTACCCCTAAATGTCATAAGAAAAAAAAAACTGTCTAACAGTTTTCAGTAGCCAATCAGAACTCGAAAAAGTAGGTCACATGCCCAGATATGGGCACTTCCTGTTTCAAAACTAGGTCACTTCTGGTTCGTAAATAGGTCAAATCGATTTCAGTAGCTGTAGCTAGGCACTGAGCTTACCCCTATATCCTACTATTGAAGCAAAGAAATGAAAGTCTAATGGTATGCCATCTCACTATACATGCAGCTTGAGGGTACATCTTTTTTTCCACTCCATACTCTATTGGCCTGAATCATCTGATAGATAGTATGGCAAGCCTTTGGGATTTAAGGGCTTTGTCCATGGCATATCTCAAACTATCCATTTAAAAAAATGGACATTTCTCTCTCAATCTACATTTATTTCTGTTGGAAACAACACAAAACCTTGCAAATAAGCTGTATGAAATTTAACTCTTCCTTTACTGATTGCGCATTTATGCGTAGTTTTGGCCGATTTCGGCCGATTTTTGACCAATTTTGAATACCCTAAAACATCCTTAATTTCCACTGAAATGCCTAGATTTTTTGCATTGTCATAGGGTGAGTTGGGTTCTCTGCAGACTCCACAGAAAAAGTCTCTACTTCTGATACCTCTTACATGGTGGTCTGGCTAACTTAAGAAGAAATTATGAAATTCCCTAAAAGTCTTCCATAGGTTTTATCAGTATTTAAGCAGAAAAATCATAAAAAATGTCAAAAAATATAATTTTAGTGAAAATCGCCCCTGAACATTTTTTTCAAACTGAACAAAATGGCATCAAAATATTTAGTGAATTTTGATGCGTTGTTCTCCATGGCAACATATATGTCAGAATATGCTAAAAACATTGGTTCTGCCTAGGTTTGGTTGGCATGGTAATCTGAAAGAACATTTTCTTACATCATACCTGTACCAAAACTTCAAAAGTAATCTATATTTCCTACAATATGCACTTTATTTCATCAAAAAATGGTCTAGGGAGTGCTGAAATATCACATGTTGAAGTTTGTCTGAATTATCAAATTTTCTTATCAGAGCATTATCTTTAGGATGATATATCTCACTTATAATGGTAGATAGAGAAAACTGGGATGTTACATTTTCTGATCAACTGACCTAGCCTAAACCATCACCTTCCTATTGGAATATCCACATAATTCCAACAGTTTTTGAAAGCTTATGTCACCTACTACGACCCCAAATCTGCTCTGAAAATAGACTGGTAAAGGAAGAGTTAAGGAAGCTGATGTGCTGCACCTGAGTACTGGGGTTGGTAGATTAGTACTGTATTATGAAAGGAAAATCTCTCAAACATGGTATTCAGGTAGGCCATTGATGTATGTCACAACTTAACTTGCTGTAACATGAATTAGACCTACTTCTTTAAATTTAGGGACGATAGCATAGATGAGGTTTATTGATAAATGCATATATATTTCCCTTTGCTCTATTAGATATAATAATATTATATCTTTAAAGTGTTTGAAAATGGTTCTACTAGGATCTCAAGGGTGCTTGTGGACCTAACAAGCTGGTCCTTTTATCCCAAAACAGTTATTTTTGTTGCTTATTCTCTTGTAATGGCTCGTATTCTTATGAATATAAGGGTGGCTCTTTGGCTCGCTTAGTAGCTATAGAAACCAACACGACACGAATAGTCCAGGTTGGGCAAAGCCCTCAAAACTCCCACCTCTAGGATGGCCTTTATTGTTATGCAACTGTAAGGTAAGGTAGCGCATATTGACTGGACGTATCCGGCTCCTTAGTAGGAGCTGGACGCGAGGCATGGTGCTGCCCCCTCTTGTACCAAAGCAACGCCTGGTTGGCATAGAAGGAACAAGCAACACACGAACACGTCTCTCGGATGATCTGCACTAGTATATATATGATGATGATGGCCCCTACACCCCCCCTAGACTTTACCTAGGGTAAGTGTTAAAAGAGTAGACTAGTTAACAATCAGGTTACATATGGTGACTAGTATTTACACAGGTATGTCTACTTTATAGTGGTTAAACAACTAATATAACAAGACAGAGACATTCATAAGTATTATGTACATTCAATAGGCATCATCAAATATAATCCAAAGTAGATAAATGTGAATGTATAACAGAGTAGGAAATGGTACCTTATGTATCATCAGTAATGAAGTTATCCTTCATGACCATTAACATAATAACCATTTACCATAGGGTAATTAACAATTAAGCTAAGTTTTGATGATACATTATAGTATTGAGCCGAAAAAATATGGACTAGTAGTTACTGAAAAATACCTTTTATGAATGTGAACCGTAGTAGTCTTGTATTCCATGACAATATATACTTACTCCCTTCAGGCAAAATCCCTTCAACCATCTTAAAACATCCAAGTGAGTAGGTAGAATCAAACCTGAGCAAGTTTAGCCTAAATAGCAACCGACCATAACTTAAATGCCTTTCTTGCCATCAATGGTGCAGCGCCAGCTCGGTGTTGCCACCTGACGTGTTACAATTGAACCAATTGAAGCGTCCTGGTTACCAGGCCTCCATTTCTTCACCTGCCCACTATCCATCGTGTCAAGTGCGTCTGCCCTGGAACCAATGCCACCCACTCTGGTCGCTGGGGTTGACACCTGGTTGGTGTGAAGGTCCAGCATAGTATCCCACTGGGGGAGGGGGAGGTAATGCCTGGTTACCTGCATGCAAAGTGTGTCTGGTAACTTGGCATATCCAGGGCTGACCCTTGATGTCCTGCCTGGCATCAATTGTCCAGATTGGCTGGTCTTAATTGTTCCTTTTAGCCGGCCGGGCTCTCGATCGATCCGAACGGGTGAGTTTCTGGGCAGCAGCTGGGGTCTGAAGTCTGGCGGCTTCCTTCAAACGGGCCTGCTTCTCTTTCTCCCTCCGATCATCACCTCTCATTTCCTCAACTTAGAGTGCCCTTTGAAAGTTGGAACTTCAAACCCAAGGGGTTCACTGCAAAGTAAGTGGAAATGTTGCCACTTTTCCAAGCACAATCTCATGTTTCCATGCGAGTTTCTTAACCTGGCTTGCAAGTAGCTCGTTGAAGCACTTGACTGCTCGCTTCCTTATTTTCTCCAGGCCAATTCCATGAGCCTTTTGCAAATGCAAAGCCATGTCCCTGCGCCTGTTTGTAACAAATTTGCCGTCACACAATCTACTGGGTCTTTCATCAGACATGCATCTTAGCAATGGTTTGTGGTGCATATGTGTTTCCACAATATGCCTTGCGAACCGAGTCTTTGTTTTAAAGATCTTCTCTCCACCAATAGAGACCTGGCAAGACTCGAACAGGCACTTGCGCTTATTACCAGTGGGTCCCCACTGGGTCATAGCCCATTAAACCTTCGTTCTCATCTCGTAATTATACACACTGCCCAATTTAGATTTGAGCTGGTCAATCCAAATCAGGTAGAACTTGCCTACTGGTGTATCATTAGGTCCGGACTTCATCCATTCCTCACCATCACTATCTCCTTTGTTTGTAGTACCCAGACACATATATGAATGGTATCATATGCTTAATCGGCGAAGCAATGGGGAATTCGTTCTTTGAACCCTGAGGGAGCTGTTGTAATGACTACCCCCTCGTCTAAAGTAGGAGCTGTTGTAATGACTACTCTTACTGGACACTGAGTATGTTGCCTAATCTTGGAAATCTAGTAACGGTCGTATGGTTATCGTGTACTGCAATGTCATTGTTTGTGGGAGCTGTTTTAATGACTACACCCATTGACAATCTATACTGCTTATTTGCCGGAGTCACTTAATAACTACATACTTCAAATTGTCTTACTCTCGTACTCTATACTAAATGTAATATGTAATGAAGCATGTGTTCAAGCCCGCTTATACCCTGTTATCTGCTGTGTCACTGTTGTGTGGCCATTAAGTCTTATGGTAGTCTTGTTTTTGTGTACATAATACATATATTCTCTACCTGTTTGACCTCATTTCATCATGTACATTCATATATGTCATAATGTGAAAATAACTGGATTTGTAACAGATGAATTGGATGAGGAATCACCTTTATTGTCATTATCCACTTTTGTTAAATTGTGTCGGACAATAAAATTAATTTTCAAACCTCAAAAAAAAAAACCCTCAGCTGCATTCTTCCACATCCACTTTTGATTTTCATCCTTAGGGACATCCGTGGTCATATCTTCCCACGTAGTCACTCCTTCCAAGTCACTCTTAGCCGACTCTGGTAGTTCCGGGTCGCTCTTGCCTCCCGATTGGCTACCCGAGCCTACCTGTGCCCCAGCCTTGGGTTGGACCTGACTAGTGGTAACAGTACCAGTCTTCATCACAACCGCAGTGACTGCAGCCAAGCCACTGGTGGTAACAATGGCTGCTGTCGCAACTGGGGTAGCCAAGGTGACTGCTATAGAGGTCATAGGAGGGACTTTAGGCTTGCCTTTGTCCTCCTTCTTCCCAGAAGCAGGAGCAGGAGCCTTCGGCTTATCCTCCTCTACCTTTTTCTCGGGCGTCGTCTTCTTTCCCTTTTTTCCGTTTTAGCCGGGGGCTCAGGGCTAGAGTCTGTTTTACTGGACCTTTCCTCTACCCCTAGCACTGGTGCACCTGTAGGGGTGTCGGTATCAGAAGAAGCTTCCGCTTTGAGCTGAGCTTGTTGCTTGCACTTGGCTTAGCGGACAGCGGTTAACTCCTTAGAAATGCTGTGCTGAGAGCTCCTTACATTTCTCATCCACAGCAGCCTGCTGACAGGCTATGTCCTCATCTGACACTACTGAGCTGGCTGCATCTGGAATTTTAGCACCCGGCTCAGTGGTAGACTTGGACCTCTCCACGGGAATCAGAAGATCTTCATCCTCTAGATCTGACACAGTTAAGGGTCCTTTTTCACAGGGTTTAGGAACAAACTTCTTCGTAAGCCCAGCAGAGACAGAACAAGGCGTAATTGTGGAGTCTGTGTCCATTTCAGATTCAGTCTCCTGCAATTGAGTTGTCCTACGAGAGATCCTGTCGGCTACTAACACCGCCCGAGCAAGTTCCTCCTTAACCATCATGACTCCAGCTAGGCGTTGGTAGTTCCTCAGCCATGACACTGGCATGTTCTCTGCCAGCTCGTCTGAACATAAGTCAATAACTAATGTTCTAAAGTGCTAGGGTATATCCCCTGGTTCTCCTGGGACCTGGGCCTCAGGTCCAATGCCAAAAAAGGATTGGTGCATAGGGATGTATGTACCCAAACTAGTATAAACGACACCTTCCTCCTCATTGACATGGGCGAGGCGTTCTGTTTTTTGTTTTGTATCCTGGAGGGTATAGCGGGATATTTAACAGGGTCTGGATAGACTAGTAAACACGTATTACATAGATGTCTCGGTTGGCACTATCTCATTCAGGTCCAAAGAACTCGATACAGATGCCACAGGGCCCGGAGGTGGTGGAGGAGGCATTTTGTCCCAATCTGACTCGGCAGTCGACAATGCAGCAAGGTTGCAGGTGGCTTCCTCCACTTCTGGCTTGTCCTGGAGTCCAGCATCCGAGGTTTTCATCGTTTCCTTCACCTGAGACTCGGTTACTGGAACTTTGTGTTCGTCATTACAGTGCAATTTCAAATTGGCAATACGACAGTTGGACTCCTCCCGAAGGATTTGTCCAACAAACACTTCTTTGCTGCGGCTATCAGTCGCGGGATTCCTTGGAATAACCAGAGAGAAAAGGATGGCGTCTACACACCACGATTCCGCCCTAGTTATAACCAGGTCAAAGCAATACGGCGTCAAAGCTCTCGTTCCGCGAGATCTCACTGTAAGTTATCCTTTGGCCTAGTTACTGGTTTTCCTGTCACACTATTGACGCCGCCAGGTCGACTAGACCCAAACAGGAGCTCGGCTAAGTGAACCAGTTGTATACTTCTACCAGGATGGTATCTTCTGGAGCTTGGTGGTATTATACATGTGTAGAGGCAAGGAGAAAGGGTGCTCCGTGCTAAAAGTCAACTTTAAAATTCAAATCATTAGCTTTACAGTGATACATAGCATAAGAAGATACTCCTGTTAGTTTTGGAGGAATGGCTTGCTAGATATGGGTAGGTGTGACCATTTCAAGAATGTTAAAAAGCTCTATGTCTAATTGGTCATGAGATATATGCTAATTAGCATAATTTATGCTAATAAGCTGAATTTGTATAAATTTTTATTCTTTTGCCCATAACTTTTGACCTAGAAATGGTATCTTCATTCTGTTTTCGCCATAGTAAACCTTGTGGGATGTTCCTTCAAATGGAATCATTGATTTTCCTATTTAGAATGAAAATCATGTTTCCATGGCAACAGAAATCAACAAAAATGCCTATTTTGGCCCAAAAACATTCTTTTTACATGCCAAATTTGGAACCTTTCCACCCAAAATAGAACGTTTTATCAAAAACCATTGAATTATCCATAAAAAAGTAGCCTATAACAGTTTTAGTCATATTTTTCCTATTCTAGTCCATAGTGGTGCCCCCTGGTGGCTAAATCTGGTACTAAATCCCGCAGTAACTGTCCTTTCTGCTTGCTGGCTCACACATTGCTGAATAGCAGATGTACTGGACCATCCAACCACCACTCTCAGGATACTCCATCGAGGGAATATACATTCGGCGTCCTGACCTGCTACAAACACATATCTTATTCCTCCTGGTATCACACACAGCCTTTTGAGGATCCGCCTTAGCCACAGCGAGACCCTTCCTATGTGTAACATCTTCACTCGGCAAGACATTTTTCCATTTCTTACAATTTGGCCGTTTTTGACCCGTCTTCTTCTTATTAGAAGCTTCATTTACTTTAGGATGCTTTCTAGGTCGACCTCTAGGATGTTTTTCAGGCACAATCACCTCCAACTTTCCTTGTGTCAGCCCGGTGGGTCGATATCCGAACTCTCTTTCTGTTGCTTCTTGACCTTTCCACAGGCTTGGTGGGGAGGTGAGGGAGGGGGTATGGGGTCAACAGAAAATGCATGATTTAAAATTATTTTGGTACAGTTAATGCAGCATATCTCATCATATACAATTTTGTTTTGAATGTGTTCATACATATACCTGGATAATTGTAAGGCCTACCACTATACAGGAGGTCGTTACAGAATCCACGAGAATGCAGTGTTTCTCGTACAGCTGCCGTGCAACCGTTACACAAAAGAAATCTCGTTGTGTTTTGCCTGGTGTGACCTCAGAACGAGGAAAAAAGCGTAACACAAATAAAGTCTCGTTGTTAAAGTCTCGTTTTGTGTCCTCTTTGAGTCTCTCACGAGATAAAAAAAGGCAGTTACTCTAGATGTTCTGCCTTTTACTTCTTCAGCATTGTTTTCAATGGGGACCATCGTTTTGATCCTGACAAGTTGGGTACCAGTGTAGACTCTGTTTTCTGAGGTAAATTTGAAGGAAGAAGACATCATGCCTCCTTTAAGGGATCGCTTGGGCAGGAAAACCCGCAAGTGTAAGCCAAGGGAGTCGCCTTTTTCTTTGTTCAACGATGAGGAATTTGTGGCAAGGTATCGCCTCAGCAAAGACATAGTCAGGAAACTAGTAGAAGAATACAAGAAGCACAGTTCTTTCAAGGGCACCAAGAGGGCAGGAGGCATGACACATATTGACAGGGTAAAAATTTTTCTCTTCAATCTAAATGAAACTCTTTTCCTTTTTTTTTTCTTTATCAGACATCCTATTCCCCTCCCCTTTCCTCTCTGTCTTATTATCTTTTTGAATAAAAAAGTTTCAGCAGCCCACTTATGTCACTCATGTCTCTTAGGTTTCATTTCATGTAAGGGGGTGTGCATGGTGTGTCCCCCATGTCACATGTCGATTTTAAAAAATGGTCATGTCACATGTGAATTGAATCCCCATGTCACATGTCACCTCTAACAACCTGTCATGTCCCATGTCAAATATAAGAAAACACCTATCTCATGTACCTAATTTTTTCCCTCATCTCACTAATGCCCATGTCACATGTAGATATTAAGAACTGACCATGTCACCATGTCGAATTAATTGCTAAACACGCATATATTAAAAGTGAAGAGAAGGAGACTGATTCAGGATATATTCTTCTTACTCCTTCCCTCCTCTCCTCTTTATGAGACCCCCCCCCCCTTCACCCTTGTCTTCTTGCAAGTAACTTTTCATCTTTCTTTTCAGTTTTGCCTGGTCCTCCGTTATTTTGCGACAGGTAGCTTCTATGCGCTCACAGGTGATTCCCAGAAGGTGTCAAGAACTGCCGTATGCCGTGCTGTGAAGGATGTAGCCGGTTTCTTTTACAGGAACAGCCATCTCTTCATACAATGGCCTCACTCTTTCGAGAAGAAGCTCCATCTCGCACTGAAGCTGTATCGCCATCCGAAGCCTGGGACGGAGGAAGAGGAGCAGAAGACACCATACGTTTTTGGATACGTAGATGGGACTCATGTACCTGTTAAAACCCCTACTGAATACCAGAACGAGAGCGTGTATGTGAACAGGAAAGGGTACCATTCTATTAACACCACCGTAAGTTGTTGTTGTTGTTGTTGTTGTTGTTGTTGTAATAGTCGTTCTTTATACATATAAAACAATATATCTTACTGGCTCAGAAAATTTCTTCTCTTAAGTAAGAGTCTTCATAAGTGTGCATGAACAAGTTCTCTTACATAGTTTTCTCTTTTCCCAAATTAATTTTTATTCTTTGTTCTATCAGGTGATCTGTGACTACGACAAAAGAATCCTCTTTGTGGACCCCCGCTGGCCTGGATCGGTGCACGACGCATATTCCCTGAATTCCAGCCCGGTTGGAGACGAATTGGAGGCGGAGGCTTGGGAGGACTTTGTCCTCTTAGGGGACTCTGGGTGAGTTGTTTTTTTTATTCTTCTTTTTTTTTATTCGTACTCTGGAGTTACTTAAAAGGATACTCAAGGGGTTCCTATATGAACGTGCTCCCCCATTTTTTTTTTTCAGAGAGGAAAACAAAAATTTCTTAACACAGTTAGTGCACCTTCTTCTTTTTTTCTCTTCTTCTTATTATCTTTTGGCTCCTTTCTCAGATATGGTCTCAGGAGAAATCTCTTCACCCCCTTCAAAGATGAGGAGACTCCTAAACAGCGCTCCTTCAATGTGTGGCACAAGAGGAGCAGAGTACGAGTAGAGCACTGCATTGGGATACTCAAGCAGCGTTGGAGGTGAGAAAAATTGAATCTTTTTTTGATTGTAAACATCTTTTTATTTATCAAAGGAACTCAAAAATAACGAGATGGTCCTCCCTTAAAAAAAATAAAGCATGTTACAGTTACACAAGTTTGAATATAAAGAGGAAAAATAAGGTTTAACTGAAAAGTAAAAAACTCTCTTTTGAATATTCAGGATACTGGACTCTTCGGCTGGGTACATACGGCATTCACCTAAGAGGAGTTCGTGGATCATAACGGCTTGTGCATGTCTCCACAACGTGGCCCTTGACCACGGGATACGGATTGTGAACAGCCCCTCTGATCCTTGGAGGCCCAAGAGAGCCCCCCTTGTCCAGCCTCCACAGAGGAGTCAGCTGGAACAAAGTGACTATGTCAAGAAGTTCAGGAAAGACTATGCTGAGAAGTATTTCTAGATGTCCAAAAACTGACCTAGTCCTGGCAGTATTCTTTTATAGCCATGTAGTTGTTATTCTATGTGCCACCTAAATTACCTGTATTTTCATTACAGAAAGATTTTTGTTCAAAGAAAGAAAAAAAAAGATTTTTGTGTTTTTGTTTAAGATGTAACCACGAAAGTCTATCCACGCACTGTCTTTAATAAAGGAAATGTAATTATAGGCCTTAATTCTCTTCTTGTTTAGTTTTTTAAAACAGAATGAGCTCATTTTCCTTGTTTCATCTTTCTTGCCATTCTTTCTGCCCTAATGGCTGGGTTCAAAGCCATCGGTTTTATGCCAGGAATACCTTTACGAAATAAATAATTGAGTAATTAAACATTATCCTTCAATTTTATTTCTGTTAAGAAATTTATTCTAAATTCCGGCCACAAATAAGGTGTAAGACAAGAGCCACAGGTTACCTCTCACTGCCTCGGGCTTCAGGTATTCCAGTGCCTTTTCCTGTGTCTCGGTTAACTTCTTTTTCTTGTCCACAGGGCCACTGCCAGTCTTGCTCAATTCCCTTCTCAGCTTGTTGTACTAGAACAAAACAAGAAAATAATTAAAGTTTCCTACTCTTAAGATAAGGTTTATGCTAGACAAGGGCACCTTTTTACTTTAAAAATCTCTTTATAAGTTTACATTTCTAAATTTGTGTCTCACCTTTTGCTTGTTCTTCTGGGTGAAATCAGAGGTTTTATAGGAACATTGTTTTACTGTGCGATGGGTTTTAGCTTCTGCATTAACGTACACTGCAAAAAAAGAAGGGATTTAATTGAGCTATTAATTCTTAAAAATTATTTCAGTTCAAAAATATCTTGTTCTTATAGAAAACCGAGACAGACAGAAAAAAAGAGGCCGTTTGATATCTCTTAGGTTACTCACAAGCTACATCCCTCCATGCCTGCCTCCTGATGTCCTTTCCACCCCCTGTCCCACTGAAGTGGTACTTAAGGGCTGCTCTGTTATGGTTCACAGCGTCCATTAAGGCATCTACCTCCCTCTTTTTCCACCTATCAGTCGACACAGGCATGTCCTCTCTCAGGGGTGTGTCATCTGCCTCGCTCTCAGATGAACTGGCATTAGAATTATCATCCGCAGCTCCTTGTTTGCCGTACAGAGTCTCATTCAAGGGTCTATTAGTGTCATTTACATCTGGAACATAGAGCACTGTAGAGGCAGCAGAGTCGACTGACTGGTTGTCTAAGGGTTTTAATGTCATCTGCCTTTTCTTTTGTTTCGGGCGGGTAACCTGTGACAGAAAAGGGAGAACAAAAAATAAAGACAAGTAGAATAAAAGCAAAGAATATGTCTTTTATATTACCGTACAGCAGAACGAGACAAAAACTCTAGTAACGAGGGTTAACATCCTTTTCTCGTTGTGCTTCGTCGCCTTGCCTCCCGCGCAGCGACGTCTAACAAAACGGATGTTCCCTTTTATTTATAACAAACTCCTCATTTAAAGACTGCTTTTATAGGCCTGAATATATATAGCAGTAAATTTATTATGAAATACACCCACTTGAACCTTGTTTGCTTGGTTATCGTCCATTTTCTTAGGAGTTGAAGTCACGACGTTGGGTGAAAGATGACTCTTTATTGTCTCTCATAACTATGACCTTAATGTCCTCTTTCCTTCTGAGACGAAGACATATGGGGTCTTGGATAAATAACATGCTCATTCTCTTTGAGAACTCACATCAGCACCGTAATACTTCATAAAAAAAAGTTGAACATGGCAATTTTTTCTTCTCTTATATCTATATAGAAGATACACATTAATTGTCCTATCTCTTCTGGAGCCAAGCTGTATGAAGATATGATTTCCTTCTTCACTAGGGTAATTAACTTTTAACACATACATGCATAAGATAAAGAGAAAAAGAATAGCATATAATCTCTTGACATTTTCTTGCTCCTTCTGCATGAAATATCTGTTTTGATTTTTGCTGTTCATGTACAAGTTGACTAGAACGGAAAATTTTTAAACAGGATTAAAAAGAAAGGATGTCCTTTGACAGAAATATAGTCTTCACATATATCAGTCTAGTTCTTTTTGGGGAACCCTTTCTTGGGTTTCTTGCTTTTGCCAGAAGCTGCAGCATTAGCTACTGCTGCGCGTTTCCTAGTAGTGGGGGGACCTGGCACGACAGGGGGGGGGCCGGGACTTTTCCTTTGGTACGCGTTTTTCTTCATACATGTGCATGTTATGCAGCACATTAGCTGCTTCCATAACTTTGTCTGAAATATCAGCATCTTGTTTTGGTTCCTTAGTTTTTTCCGGGTCCGAGTCTGGTTGTCTTTTAACATGGATCCTGACTCCACCTTTCGACACATCTACTTATGTCGGACAGAAGAGCCGGAAGGGGCAGGCTTTCTGACATGTTCTCCCCTAGTACGGGCAGAAGAAAGAACATCAAGATGAAGGTTTAAAGGTTCTTCAGGGAGGTCTTCATTCACTATGTCTATGACAGAGTCATGGTTTTTTTCAGCCTGCTGAGACAGCCCCTGTTGATCCCCTACCTGATTATTTGGATTGTCCTCATTTGAACCTCTTTCCTCTATAGCTTCTTCTGATAAAATAACAGGCACCTTTTGAAAGTCCTCCTTCTCAGTAGTCTCTTTGAGTCCATCCTCTTCCTGTGGTTCAGAGCCGTGCTCTGTAGCCTCGTTTCCTTCTGTTTCTTTCAGGTGGTCCTCGTTAGGTTCACAGCTATTCTCTCTACAGTCATTTGATTCATTTTCTTTCAGCTGGGCCTGGTTAGGTTGACAGTTGTTGTCTGTAGCCTCATTTCCTTCATTTTGTTTCTCTTCAGGTGGGCTGAGTTCAGACTTCTTATCTGTACCCTCATTAACTTGAGGTTCATTGTCGTCACCATTTTCTGCTTCATTGTTGTTTCCTGCAGGCTCTTTTTCTTCTGTCTCGTTTACTTCTTCCTCTTTCTCTCCTTCGGCATCATCTTGTACATCCTCTTGTGTTTCAGCGTTATGTTCTAGGTTTTCTCCCCCGTCTCCTTCCTTTTCGTCGTCCCCTTCTTCCTGCCGTCTCTCTGTGGCCTCTGTTGTTGGCTTCTCACAAGGCAATTGCTCCTCTGAACGAGGCTTTGCTCCTCGAGTGTCATCAGCGGGTTGGGAGTGAACTTTAGGTGGGCTACGGGTAAGGGTGACTGGGCGGGCAGCGGACGGAGTAGGACCCACCACAAGAGATCCATCAGGGTTCAGGTGCAGCAGGTTGTTGGTGTCTGCAGAGTTAGGATCCAGGGACACGACTGTCAGAAAAAAAAAATGAATAAGGTAATTTTTTTTTCAAGAAAAACAAGAAGAGAAAAGAAGACAAAATTTCATGTTTAGCTTAGTTTGGTCTAGTCAGATTTGGGATTAATATTCTATCATCTTAACAGAGAAAATAACTTTTGAAGAAGAATAAAGTCTTACTTTGTAAATCGCCAGTACGGGGGTTTGGCTGGAGACCTAAGGGCCGTACTTCCCAATTTTGCGGAAGAGGGGCCTCTTGCTTCTGGGGAGTCTTGAACACGAGTCCCTCTGTGACATATATCAGCTTCCCGAGGGCTGAAGGAAAGGAGGAGGGAAGAATTAATTGAGAGGAATCATAGTACTCTGCAGTAAACAAGGAAGCGATGTCAAGTTTTAATCTCGAAAGGACAGGGACATCTAATTTTTTGCTTCAAGTGAAATTTTTAAGTTAAGACATATCTTTTTTCTTTTTTTCACATGAAAGAGAGAGAAAAGATATAATTCTTTATGTTTAGAGAGAAAAAGTTAAAAAATTTTTACTAGTACCTTGTACGACCTGGGTTGAATTTTTAGTAGAAAGGGCATGCGACTCCAACAGCAGGTGTCGATCGCTGGCGATTCTCTCTAAAACTGATAGCGTCCTTTCATTTACCTCAGTGTTACGGTACAGGAGAGACTGAAGGTGCTCATCTGTCTGCCGCCTGTTCACTTCTATTGTGGACAGAAGAGACTCTATCTTGGCTATCCTCAAGTCATGGTCTAACGAGAAAGGGGGGGGGGAAGGTCCTTGGCATTATGATCCTGTGTTCCACTTTCCTGTTCTGTCTCATCTTCGAAGCTCAGTTTCCTGCTGCTTTTTCCACTTTTTGGTGGCTTATCCTTCTCTTGCAGCCGTGGGCTCCTACGCAAAGATGATTTCAATTCTGATCCTTTAGGAGTGGAGGTCACGGGGTTCTCACACCCAGTCATATCTACTATATCGTCGTCGTCTACAATGTTCACTACCATGTCATCTGACAAGTCGTCTTTGAAGTGGGCTTCCCCGGTGAGGTCAATATGGACCTCCCTAGAAGCTGCCCCTCTCACACCTTTCTTCCCCGGCTTCACGAATGGCTTGTGCTCTTTGGCAGAAGAACTTGCCGCAGCAGGACGCTTAGCAACTGGTGGCTTAACAGGAGGGGATTTCTTTTGAACACCTGAGGTAGAAGCCTTGGAAGTGGGGGGGTTGATGTTTTGTTACTTTTAGTAGAGGTTGCCTTAACTGTCTTCACGGCAGAAAAAAGCTGATGTTCTGCCTTTATGTCCTCCTCAGAAGGCACTACAATAATCTTTTTGGGGGTGGGAATGTGCCTGGGGGAAGCTGCTTGGTGGGGAGAAGCCTTAGGCTGGGGTTTTCTCTGTTCTTTAGCTTTGTGGCGTCTTTGTTTCTCTTCCTCGACCTTGTCGGTGTGATATATCACTACGCCGCCTTCACCTTCAGGAAAATAAGTCAAAACAAACAACAGATTAAAGCAAAATTTATGGTGGCACGCTTTCACACTAAGGAAAAGAGAAAAGTATATTATTCGGCCTCAATTATTTAATAAATTGAACCAAGAGCTTCTTGGAAGAAGAAGACAACAAAACGTACAGCACTAAATGATAACGACAGAAAGAATGGTCTTTAAGAGAAGATGATTGCTTACCTGCTATGCGCGACACCCCCTTGTACTTAAGGCATAGAGCCTCGGTCAGCGTCACACCATCCACTTTACGACCCTTGTCTATAGCCGCAAGCATTTGCTTGTTCTGAAAGGAAGAAAGAACATAAAATAGTTTGCATTTTTTATAGTTTCAGTTTAAATATCCTCCTTTGAAAAATAAGTTCATTGATTTCAAAAGACGAGAAGAAGCAGGTTCTAACATATAAAATTATTTTTTCGTACCATGTGATGATTTTTAGGAAAGAATCACTAAGAGAAAAAGAAAAGAGAGTTGAAACATTTCTTTTACCTTAGCTTTGACCTTCCAGAAGTAATCGTTTATATGGTTCCTCATCTTGTCTATGTTGCGGTCCTCGTTCTTCACACTGTTCACAGTGGCTGAAAAATTTAAAGAAAAGCTTCTTTGATATGGAAGAAAAAGAAATTTCTATGTCTATGCTTGGTTTATCTTGTTTAAAAAAAAAAGGCAAGGTATGAAGTGATAAATATAAAAAATATTAAAGGGAAGACCTCTATTAATTTATGGACACATTAGACATAAACCAAAGTAAAAAATGAAGACAAAAAAAAGACTCACCTAGGACAGTGTCCCAGCCTTCCTTCCTCAATTGACCAGAGTTTTTACCTCGAGCTTTCAACAAGTGCTTTTGGTTATAGCACGAGTAAAACAGAGCCCTGTGTTCCCTGTCGTTCCAAACAGACTCCTTCTTGCTAATAGTTCCTCGTGTGGTTTTTCGAGGAGTGACAGGGCCAGGTACGTGTTCTGTGTTATCCTCGTCGCTGATTTCACTTGAGTCTTCCACGACATATTCCTGCTTAACTTTAGACATGGTTAGTATCTCGGGCAGCTCAAAACTTTGGTGATGCTCCGATACCTCCTCTCCTGGACGAACTTCCATATAACTGCCGTCCTCGTCAGTGGAGCTCAAGTCGTAACCTTTTTGGTACTGATAAATAAAAAAAAAATTACACTAATATTATATTACTTCTGGAGGAAACCACAGGAAGCAGAGGGGGGGGGGACATTTTCTGTCATAATTAAACTTTAAGACACAAATTTGGATGCCTCTTTTAACAGAAGTCAGGGTAGGATAGGTAAAAGAAGAAGAAAAATGCTCTATAGGCACAAGGAAACTAGCCAATCCTACAGGGAGGAAGAGAGAGAGAGCCATATAGACACAAGAGAGAAGGGCGTGTGCTTTTACTCTATTATCGCTCATGCCGGCTGGCGGAGAAATGGAGATAACAGAAAAGAAAAGACAGAACAACTTGGAATACCACTGTTATGCTGAAGATTGGAATAGATGAAACAAGATTGCTTTCATCAGTAAACTTTAATTACCTGTGTTTTGTCGAAATACATGGTGCAAGCCGCAGTCAAGTAACTCTCCACCGTTCTTTGTTTTGGCAGCAGTGGACTACCCGGAAGTGACGTTCAGCAGTATATAGGTCAAGTTTCGCTGGTGTCCCGCACTTATTTCTCGCTGTGCTGAACCCTCGTTGCTCTTACGAGGAAATCGGAACGACGATTACTTTCCTCGTCTCGTTTCGGCTACGAGACTCACTCGGGAAAGGCAGAAGGTATTGTGTAACGGGTGTGAAAAATGCTCGTATCTTTTCTCGCCCATGTACGAGGAAGCATCATAACGAGTCCTCTTTCATTGTGTAACGACCTCCAGGTATAATTCTTTGCACAAATCATTAATGCGTTGCTCAAATTGCCTTTTCTATTCTTAACCTAATGGTATATGAAATTCAGCCAGAAATGTTGGATAGGCCAACATTTAGCCCTCCTCCTATGGTGGAGGGGAGTCAATGTTTTCCAAGCCTGTTCCATGGTCTGAGCTTCTGTATATTGGTTTTCCATTCTCTACCAGTGTAGCAATCCTTCAATATCAAAGTAGATTCAGAGACAATGCTTATAACTTTAAATGGAGATTCCCAAGGGGTTAAAAGTTTTAACCTCTCGAGTGGCTCATAATATCTTAACACTTTATCTCCTATATTAAAGTGTCTCCTTTTTACATTGGTATCATAACCAACCTTCTGCCATTTAACATTCTTAAGTAGTTCATATCTTACAACTTTGTATGCTTGTTTGAATCTATCACATAGTGATTCAACAAACAGCACACTACAAGGGGCTTCTGGATTAATTCCTACTACCCAATACACCAAATCAGCGGGCATTATAATGTCCTCGCCAAACACCAAAAGGTTGGGTGTACAATTGGTAGACGAATGGACAGTGTTATTGTATGTGTGTACTATAAATTCACACTATTAGTCCCAATCATCTTGGTGGCTATTCACCAATGGCTTCAGAACTTGTATCAAAGTCTGGTTAAATGTTTCCACCTGACCATTGGACTGTGGTCTCTATGGATTGCTTCAGGTCTTGCATATTGCAGAAATGACACATTTCTTGCCATAACTCTGATTCAAACTCCCTACCTTGATCACTGTGCATCATATGCTTCTGCACATGTAGCGGCTTAGGTAAGCGAAACACCCGAGTATACTTTGTATTATAGTCTGTTACAACCCATCATGCACGTTTTCTCTTTAGGTGTCGTTTTCAATCCACTGATGATGTCGATTGTGATACGAGCAAATCTGACACCAAACAATTCTTGGGATAAAGGTAACTTGCCCAAGCAGGGTCCTGGCTTGTTTTTACAACAGTCAGGACAAGTTGCGATCTACCAAAGTAGATTACTTTTCATCCCTGGCCAGTAATAACCTCTTTGTAGGCGTTCTATGAATCTTTTCTTCCACTTGTTTGGTGGCCATGACAATAGTACATAGTAATCACTATCTGTAATAGTTTATTGCCAGTGGAGGTGGTCTTCCATCTACACAATATACCATCTCGGATTTCAAGCTCAGCCTATTGAGCAATGAATCGTCTCGTTTCCCTATCTTCTAGAGATAACATTGGCCTTACTGGTTTAATACCTTTCCGTAGGTATTCCAAAATGTGTGCAGTGGTGGGATCCGACCGCTGTAACTTCTTGACAGTCTCTGGGGATCAATCAAGATAGCTACATACAGCTTCTTCCGAGGTGTAGTATAGTTATATACTAACCCGGCAACAACAGCATTGTAGGCACCACAGTCCTCACAATTAAAATTTTGGCACTTTCGGATAGGTCGTCTTGATAAGGCATCTTGATGTGCTTGTCCCCAGGGCGGTGTTCGATTTGCTTATGCTCCAATCCAAATTCGGATAGATGAGCCAGATATTGTCCAATCATCCCCTCAGCATCTTTAAAATCATAAAGGGCACCTCAGGGATGAATGGTATGTTCTCAAAGTAAAGTCAGTCCCCCAAAGGAAATGCTTAAACTTCTTCGTATATACTACTATGGTGAGTAACTCCCTGTTAGTAGTACAGTAATCACGCTGTGTCTTGCTTAATGTGTTAGTAGCGAAAGCTATGGGAACTTCAATCCTGTTCTGGACCTGAGAGAGAGCAGCTCCTATAGCATTATTACTAGCATCGGTGTCTAGTATGAAATGTCCCTCAGGTGTGGGATATTTCAATACCTGTGTATTCCTAAACAAATCTTTTATATTATTAAAAGATTCTTCCTGCTCATTGGTCCAAGGAAAGGGTTCCCGAGCCCTTGCGGGTGTCCAATGAGCTAGGCATTGGATAGGAAAGCTTGTACACGAGTATTTTGGTATGAAATCACGGTAATAGGAAAAAATCCTAAAAATGATCTACCCTCCTCAGCACATCTAGGCTTCTTAAGCAGATTACATTTCTTAGGTTTCAACTTAAGACCATTTGAGAGAAATCTATCCAGGACCATTTGTAGATTAGTCTGACATTCGTTGAATGACTAACAGAAGACGACAACATCATCCAAGTAGACCAAACATCGTTTCCACAATAGGTCACTGAGTAGGGATTTCATCATAGCTTCAAATGTAGCTGGGGCTTTACACAACCCGAAGGATAAAACATTATACTCAAATAACCCCAAGTGACTAGAGAATGCAGTTTTCTCTATATCCTTCAGATGCATTGGTATTTGCCAATATCCAGATTGTAAATCTAGGGTGCAAAACCATTGATTCCCACCCAAGCTATCTAAAGTTTCATCTATCCTTGGTAGAGGATATGAATTCTTCTTTGTCATACCATTCAATTTGCGATAGTCGACACAGAAACAGATAGTACCGTCTTTCTTCGTGGTCATACATACAGGAGTAGACCAGGGGCTTGTGCTCGGCACAATCACTCCGAGTTCTAGTTGTTTTTGTATTTCCTGTTTACATATTAGTTTTTTCTTCAGAGAAAGTATATGATAAGGAATTTTAAAAGGTTTTGCATCACCCACATCAATGGTGTGTAACACCTTGTCGGTTTTGCCCACAGGTCCCCTTTCCCTTCCGAAAGCATTTTCATACCTTTCTAGGAGTTCCCTCAATTGCCTTTTTTCTTCCGTATTTGCCAAATCTGATTTATCTATTAGTTTCTTAAATTCTTCATCCAAAGGATGCTTACTAACAGGTTTAAGTGGCTTCTGAAACTTGGCCTCGGCTACATGCTCCATGGAATTCATGACTCCAAAGCTGTCCCCTCTTTTCAGATAAACCATTGAACCAGTTCGGTTAGTCATAGGTAATACAGTCCATGCTGCGTTTCCTACTAATGTATTCATTGCATTGTCAATGGACCATTCTGGGTATTATTATTATTTTTCATATTTACTAAATTCTTCGCCATATAAAGCCTAAGCTCTGCCCATGATCCACGCTTAATAATCTCCTGTATTCCTGTATGAACCAGGATCCTTTAGTCATCACAAACACACTTCCTCCATTAGACTCTGTGACATAAGGTACAAGGATGTAATAACATTCCAACCTTATCTACTCAGTCCAACTGGAGGAAGTGCGATCCACCTGTGGTGCCATATTTGGAATGAGAGGATATTTCACAATCTCCTCTCAATCTATTCTAAGATCATCTCTCCCAACTTACACCTTATACCTATACCTAGAACCTACGACAGGTTGAGTTATAGGATCAGAGGCAGAGCTTAGATCTTGGTGAGTGTTATCATTGTTACCACCTTTATGAAACACTCATGTCAGCTATGCAATAAAAGGATCAAATGAACTTCCCTGGATTCCGTGTATAATCACTTCACCACATGTAACCGTCCATTGACACGATGGTGTATGAACCCTCCAAGAATATCCCACTACCAACCTCTCATTAAACATGAGCAATAGTGAGACATCACCCAAGGAGCCAGCTTCAGAACAACTCACCTTTACATCACCTGGGCTAGACGCGCCCAACCATTCCACAAGTGATACTACACACCACTTCCAGAGGCAAACTTCATCACCTGATGCCTTCAAAATGACCCAGCTATACCCACCCGACACACCAAGGAACACTACCCCTGGTAGGAGCTATACAGCGCCACAATCTGACGCTGACAGCGACAGCCCCAGGAACAGTCACAATAATTAGGATTCAGGGAACGGAACTACAGCACCTATAGTCCCCGACCCCCACCCTACAGGACCCGACCACACGACTGCCCACCACTACTCCTGTTCCTACTACTGAAGCAGAATTAACTCTCAATTGACTCTTACACCTCCAGGACTCTTGCACTGACGATGAAGAGCACAGCCAGGATACCTTGATTCTGGAGCCTAAAAGCAAGTCTGGTCAATATGGAAAGCAAGGTAAGGCCATTTTCGTTGATACAGAATTGACTAAGTGTGCAGTATCTGTTAACATGGACAACCACTTGTATAGAGCTCTCGTTGATTCTGGCGCCACCTTGTTTTTATTAACCAGAAATGGTTGATAGAATAGCAAGCACACATTTTTGAAATATATTAGAAACCTTAGACTCACAATGTTGCTGGCTGATAAGACCCCTTTTTCCTCCAAAAACATCCTACAATGTCTATAGAGTATAGACCCCCCCCCCTCTACCCCAACCCAGCCCTACACCCCAATCTATTATTCCTAACAAACCCACCCATGGTAACCTTCTTACAGCCCTTGAAACAGACATACATAGAACCACCCAGACATTATAGGCAAATTTTCTTCGTGTAATAGATGTTCCCTCTCCATTTCCCATATATTATTTCAATGGAGAGTACTCATTAGAACCACCAAATTCACCTTTTTTTATGTTTTATTTTTCCACAAATTCCAATTATCCCCTCCAAGATATCAAAACCTTAGTACCACAACTAAGTGGGTGACATTGCCAAAAATTGTATTTAATTTTCTAAAGGCTGGATGATCTGGTTGGCACGCCACATAAATTACCCACGGTCACAGCGTACGCTCGGTTTGTGTCCCATTTAATTGGGGCATGCATGCGCCAGTTTGTTACAAGCTCAGGGCTCCTCTATACCCTAAGGTATTACCAAATGACGGCCTACTGTAGGAGAGCAGCTCTCTTGCATCCTGATCCGTGTTTATACCTCTGTTTGCCATTGGTACTGGAATGTTTGGTGAGACACTTAATCTAATAACTCAGCACGATTCCCTGCTGTGTTAACACAACAGGTACAAGTGCACCCCTGGTAAGCTGACCAATCTCAGCACCACAGCCATTACTCCCATCCTAGTCATACTACAATATCCAGATCATCCAATGATCATCCGCACCAAGGCCTGGGTGCCCCTTAAAATTTACATATCAACCAATAGCCAGGCTCCGCGCCATATATGGGTGAGACATACCTCATCGGGAGGCATGTAACGAGTAATTAGCCAACCTCATGAAGTGCTTATAAGCCTCACTCTACCCCCATCTTTCCCACTTCCCAAACAATATACCAAACTTACCAAACCCAGTCACCTATGGAGCAAGTATCCGGAGACCACAGGGCCAAATGCCGAGGCTGCCATGCAACCAGCCCAGGTAGGTTTTGTCTTATGTGTCCATTAGTAGCGTCATCAATCGTTCTAGCATGACAATGATGGATTATGCCATCATGTTACCCAGATACCCATTACATGCCAATGGTAGTGTGCTCCCAGAGTGCTTTGTAAAATGTGATAGTTGAATTCGCAGTCCACTTCATGCCTTTCTACGATGACCTGACCACTTTAGATCTTACTTATCAACCTTTTGGCAACACCCCACACACCCCACACACAACCCATCCTTCCCTCAGATTACCCATTTATTTAATACTAATTTTTAAGCCTTAAGGCACCAAAGTCATATGGACTCAACTCAGGGTGGCCCATCCATAGCCTTCTAGGCCCACATGGCAAATAGGAGCAAGGCCATGGATCTGTTTGGCAAGCTGTTCACTGTTATCAAGCCAAACGCCCCCACCACTGTATTGAACCATCTTAGCTCACTAGTCACTAAAACCTCTTACAAAAGTCAGGGTAAAAATACATCGATTACTAGCCATAGATTAACCTAACAAGCTAGTCTATTTTAGAAATTATACCTAACAGTGTCCAATTAGCAGCACACCCCAAACAACAAACCCCCCCAAAATTTTGTATAAAACTTTTCTTTTTTTTTCCGACCCAAAATTCACTGCGCCCCACACCCCACCTTTTTTTTTCTTCTCTCTCACACAAAACCAAGACCCCCCCCCACTCAACCACCCAAGCCCTATTTTCCCCCAAATCAAAATTCGTATGAGTCACTATTGCAGTAGAGTACATGTGCACTGGCAAAATCAAAACAAACCGTTTTGTCAGTATACCCGTAACCATAACAACGGGGGAATCACCCACTCTATTTATAGAACAGGTGTCCCCACGCTGTAATAGTGAATGCCCGGCGAGTCTAGCCACGGCACCGTCCCCCGATCCAGGAGAGCATACCAGATAGAAGGCTCGGGCCCAAATGGCGGCAAAGCAAATCAGGCTCTGCTAAACCCCAAGAACCCAGCGACCCAACTATCTATATATGTTTAAACTCAACCTGGCTGAGAGGGCCACATACATAGTCTATGGTAGGTAAAATTTCGACTCACCATTCCAACATGGCCGGCTTGGGTTCATGATGGAAACCACCGTCCCACCGCACTGACTACCGGCCACCCCCCCACAATCATATAACTTGGGACCGTCCCAAGGTTATACCCAAATGTCAATAGCGTTTGGAAGATACCATCACACTTATGTGGGGATGGCAGGTAGCCCTTACACATACGCCGCAAAGACGCTTATGTGGGGATCGCCCCCCCATCTAGCCTACCCTTCACCCCGGCCCCCCCACCCCACGTTACCCCCAGCCTCGGCAATACGCCCAAACCACGCCCATACACAGCCATCATCAAACATAACGAGCTAACACAACATCATAGCCACAGCTAAGTCTAACTAACACAATAAATCGGCCTACACTAATGTTCATCAATGTTGGCACCGGCTGCAGTGTCTGGCCCAATCGATGTTAGGGTCAAGGACAACTTTCGCGCCATACGCGGCAGCCCGGCGCCATCTTGGTTTCGTTTTAATTACCGAAACTGACAGACATCACGGCCGTCACCATGACTACCATCGGTCACGTGACACCCGCACGTGGCATCCCGACAACAACAACAACATTAGCACATGTTCACACTTTGACTTGTTCAGATCAAACTTACTGGATCTGTGTGATGCTGAAGTACAATCCAAAAGCGGATTAGACCAAAATAGTCCACGTCTTGAATATAAAAATTGTCAAAAATTCAGATATCACCCTTTTGTAAATCAAAATATACTCACAATCCACCCGTCCTGGTGATAACGACATGGAGGACTGTGCCGTTAGGCAGGACGACGTCGACCTCATAGACCTCCATGGTTATGTAAAATTATGACATCACGCACCCCCCTTTTATAGCAGCCCGGATCAAAATTTTGGCGACACAGGAAAGAAATTTTTTTTTTCTCGCCCCCCCCCATTTCGGCCCAAAAATTTAAATTCCCCTTCAATCAGCATCAACAGAGTTCTTTTCAGGATATTTGAGACAGGTAGGAGTCGACCTGAGCAGGTCATACCTGTATTAATCCCAATAACTTATCTGATTTTTCGCCATTACGGTGCAGCACCAGCTCGCTACCACCACCTGGTGGAATTTAGATAAACTAACCATAGCGTACCTGGATACAGGACCCGCGCTAAGCCAAATGAATCAATTGAGCTCTGTACTTAGGTTTTGTACGTTGACAAAATGATATTGATCTCACGTCCTTTCTCTGTATTGACCATGGCCTGTCTGCAACCCATAACAGACAAACTATAGGTCGATGAATTGTCTCCTCTTCCTGTCGTTTCCTCAACAGACCTACCACCAACACAGCATCGTTTCCTTCAGTGCCAGAGGCCAAACCCAAGGAGAAAGGACCAGTACCATCAAGTCCAGAAACAACCAACACCGGAACAACATGGCAACTTATAACCCAAAAGCTTCCTCGCCATGGAACTTTTCAGGCCACATATGACAATATCACCATAAGGAACAATAGAACCTACTTCCCATCTGTATACACCCAAATTGACACTTCAGGAGACACAAATAGACACTTTTCAAAACAAATTTTTGTATAACCATATTTTAAATCCAAATCGCTGAGACACAATTATGACGTTAATTTATGATTTTTCAGCCCCAACCCCTGTATTCTACGGGAGAGGACTCATATGAAAAGCTTTCTGTTCTTAGGGCCAGGGTCGATGATAAGTCTGATCTCCTCTGCACCATGCCTAGTTTTCTATGATCTACACCCGTATGAAAATTTTCATTGTATGCTACCCAAAGAAAATGTCATTTCTCCTCCATTCCCTTCTCTTCCCACTCTCCTCTCTTCCGCTTTAGCTTTTCCCTCTCATTCACATGTTTCTAATTGCTCCCACTTACTGTTTTTTCTCCATCTTCTGCCTTATCTGTATAATCCCTCCCTTCTACCTCAAGTTTCTACCTGCCTTCCTGTTTTAAATATCATCAGCAAAATCTGGGGGTCCACTTTATAGGCAACGATATGTCATACAATAAAGGACCACTCAGTCAAGGACCTAACCTGACTTTTCCATGTATATGACTTCACTGATTGAGACCTCCTTTAAATGACAGTACGAAACTATGTGTTCACTATGATTTCACATCTCCACCATTAAATAATTTTTAATTCATCTTATGATGAAAGTGGATACTTAGCATTCATTTCATGATAACATTTTCAGCGGGTCTTCACATGAAAATATTTTCTATGGTCATTCCCATATGAAAATCCTTCAAAGAGCCAAAAACCATTCATCAAGCTGGCTCATACGAAATATTTTCATCCAGCTGACTCATACGAAAACATTTTCATCGACCCTTTCCATATGAAAAACTTTCATATACAACAATCAACATTTTCATCAAACTGTCTTATATGAAAAATATTTTCAACTGCTCTTCCGTATGAAAATGTTTCATACATCTAAAAACCTTTCATTGAGCGCTTTCGTATAAATATATTTTCAGTGATCTTTCCCATATGAAAAACAATCATAAACCTATCCACTTTTTCATTGGACTGTCTTGTATGAAAATATTTTCAGTGACCATTACCTTAAACTCTTATCCTTTTTTATTGATCTGTCTTATATGAAAATATTTTTAGTGACCCTCATCCTATGAAAAACATCAGCCTTTTCATTAAGTTGTGTCATATGAAAATATTTTTAGGAACTCCGACCATATAAAGAACTTTGATCTACCTAGAGAATATTTCATTGTGCGATCTTGTATGAAAACATTTTCATTGACTTATTTTTGATGAGAATGTTTTCAAAGGGTCCCTGTCATGCCCCTCCACTCCAAAATGTTTTAACCAGTCATGCCATATGAAACTCTTATACACACTTTATGAATAAGCTTTTCAGTAGATGGCAGCACAGACCAGATATAACCAATTATTTTCAGTGGCCTGTCCCAGTGAAAATCTCTCTTTACACTTACGAGTTTCTCAGTGGATGGCACTGTGAAAAGTCACTACATATCACTGATTTTCACCAGGAAACCTGGATGAAAACAATTTTCACCAGCCCTTCCCGGTGAAAATATCTAATCCATTCATGAATAAGCTTCTCAGTAGATGGCAGCACAGACCATATATAACCAATTATTTTCAGTGGTCTGTCCCAGTGAAAATCTCTCTTTACACTCATGAGTTCCTCAGTAGATGGCACTGTGAGCTAAAGCAAATCATTTTTATCAAATTTCTTATTTCTTGTTTCATATTGGTGGCAGTGTCCTCTCCGTATGTTATACACAATATATGTATGCATCATATAACATGCGGCATTATAACCTCCCAGTAATCAGAAAAATGTTATACAATGTGAAAAAAAAGTTTTTTAACATTTTAAAACATGAAGCCATAATAAGGAGTCATAGGGAAAAGTTCTGAAAGTTTTTTTGTTATATAATGGGAAGCAAAGAAATCTGGAAATGATAGGGGGCAATATAATGGGGATGTACGGAAATTGAATCGGAAGGCAGGGGAATGGAGCCCTTGTATTTAGAGTTATATATTGCAGCATTTATGTGGGATTTTTTGTTTCCATATGTTGAGCTGAAACAGGTAAATTTCTGCATGTATTCACATCTAGACCTCCATATGTTTTCTTTTAACTTATGAAAATGTGAGCTGAAACAGAAACAGGCATACAGACAGCCATATGTGGCATAATTATGTGGTACTATATCTCTGTGGTAAAACACCCACCAAGAAATGTATTGTGTCTTTGACAATAAAGATAAGAATAAAAATATATAAATCAAACTTGTTACAGAACATACAGCAATTTGCTATTGTGCAGACAGTACAATATGGTATATTACTGGGATATGGTTTTCACAGTTTGTATATATCCCTTCCCCTCTTCCTAGATATCACTTATCATGCTGAGGGATAGCTCACTATACACAGCATATGGCGTTAGTTTCAGATGGTCGATCCTTCTTGCTGGACAAATAAACTATTCAGTTGATCAGTGTTGCTCACCTTATCTATCCTAACATTGACCCAAATACTAACCCTTCCCCTCACCCTAACCCTAGACTTGGGTTGAACTGGAGTTGAATTGGAGTTAGGTTTAGCTTTAGTATTAGTGGAAGTTTTGGGCTCAGGTTATAGGATTTTAGGAGTTGTTATGAGGATGTGATAGTGTCGGTATTGTTGTAAAAATTAGTGTTAGACTTGGATTCAGGATATGGGTTAAGGTTAGGTCTAGGGTTGATTTTAGGCTAAGAGTTTCAATTCCCTGCACAGCTAAAGCTAAAAAGTGTCTATCATTGTCTGTCTGCTAGTGCATTAGCCGACATGCCTACCAAAGGGTTTGGCATATTTGCGATGCTTGACTATAAACAGGGTTAGTAGAAGGGTCAGGATTATGATTAGGATGAAGTGTGGTAGTAGGGTTATAATTGGGCTAAGGCTCAAATTTTAGATTAGGACTAAGATTAGGTTTAGGGTCAGGGTTAAGCATTACTGAATATCAGTCGCAATTGTAATTGTGGGAGTTAATTCTGGAAAAGCTCTTTTACATGTCTCTTTCTTGGTGGGTGCACTCACACTTTACTCCAGAAATCTCAATGCAGTGCTCAGTGGCCGTCGCAAGACAGTCACTCATAGATTCTAGCGTTACACATAGCATTAGTATAAAGATTAGGATTAGAGTTTAGGTTAATGTCAGGATCAGGGTCAGGGATTTAATGAGCATTACTCTAGAGGTACAGATAAGTTTGAAAATAGGGTAGGGGGTTAAACACCATGCTCTGAGGAGTAATCTGGACTGTTTTGGTGTGTGGTGCCATCTACTGAGTAGCTGATGAATCAAGAATGGATAACATATTTTCACCGGGAAAGGCTGGTGAAAATTGTTTTCATGGGGTCCACTCTGTGAAAAATCAGTGATCAATGCAGCTCAGAGAATTCTTTCGTATAATATTCTCCCTGCAGTGAATAAATTGTAGAGGGGATATAAACTGCTAGGGTAAAGGAGGAATATAGTTACAAATAAAATGTAGAAGAGAGAGAATAACTAGCCCAGTGAAGAAATTTTATTTGTTACAAATTCATGAGTTTGAGCTCAAGAAAGGTTTCTCATGTCTAAGCAGGAGAGAATACCTTCATACAGGAGAACTGGAGGCTGTTGCAAAAAGAATCGAATTGAAATCTCACTGCCGTAACTCACCTTCTAGTTCCTGGCTGTTCTGCTGATCAGAACCAGCTTCTCACCTTACACTCAGAATCAATCCTCTTAGTGTGAGTCATACTGGGAAGCATTCCCCAATTCAAGACCACTTCAGAACCACTTCTATAACCAATTTCCTTGCTGTAAAACAGGGGAGAAGTCATTGCCTGATGGTAGTCAGTTCCCATTTGGGAATAGCACCTCCGATACAATGAATTTTATTTTCATGGTGTAGGGAAGATTTTCATGAATGGAACTCTATGAAAACATTTTCTTTGAAAGGACCTGTGAAAATATTTTCATATGAGACCACACGATGAAATATTCACTGGGTAGATTAAAGTTTTTCATATGGGAGGAATCGATGAAAATATTTTCATGGTGGAGAGAAGATTTTCATATGAGTACTCGCTGAAAATATTTTCATGAATAGAAGTCTATGAAAATATTTTCATCGGAAGGGCCCATGAAATTATTTTCATACAAGTCCACACAATGAAATATTCTCTGGGTAGATTTTCATACAGAAGGAGTCGCTGAAAATATTTTCATGGCGGAGGGTGGATTTTCAAATTAGCCCTAACTGACAATGTGTAAGTGTATGAAAACATAAAATATATTTGTACTGTATATATATATATATATATATATATACACACACACACACACACACACACACACACACACACACACACACACACAGACTACATACCTGGATGTATATAGTCTGGTCTTCTGAAAGAACAGAGGGAGAAAAGGGGGAAAGGCAGGAAAAAGGACAGGAAGGGAGAAAAGTGGGTACGGCTGAGAACCGGAAGGGAGGTACTTATATTTTAGAGAGACGGGAGAGAAGGGTGTAAAGGAGGGGGAGAAGAGGGGAGGAAGCTAGAGGTGGGAGGGAAGGGGATGGAGTAGGCAGAGGAGGAATAAGGAGACATGGGAAAGATGGAGAAGGGAAGGGAGGAAACGGGGAAGGAGGGAGAAGGAGGAATTAAAGGGGCAGGAGTAGAGGGAAAAGCTAAGGAGGGAGGAGAAGGGGAAGAAAGGAGAGAGAAGGAGGGGAGACAGGATTGCATGGCAAGGAGCAGAGGAGAAATGACATTTTCTTCGGGTAGCATACAATGAAAATTTTCATGCGAGTGTAGATCATAGAAAACTAGGCATGGTGCAGATGAGATCAGACTTATCATCGGCCCAGGCCCTAAGAACAGAAAGCTTTTCATATGAGTACTCTCCCGTAGAATACAGGTGACTGGGGTGGATTTTTGATGAATTTTATGAGAGACACACCAAAAACACCCTTCTGGCTTGCCACTCTAGGTGCTATAAAATTCATCACCTTTACCACTGTTTTTCAAGCTCAACTATGACATGTATTTATGAGTTTTAGTCAAATTAGTTATCCATAATCAACAGGTTGTATACATCCCATTTTTGTATATTTTCATGAAAATTACCATGTTTCTAGTCAACAGTTACACTGAATACCACCTTGACTTATACCTTATACCCGACTGTGTAGCAGACCCTACACAACTTCAGTTATGAGCCTTGGTAGTGTGGAGCCAAAAACTCATCACCCTTGTGTTGATTGTTAACCCCACAATACCAAGAATCACCAAACTTGGTTAATTTTCATCTGGATATATTTCATTGCGTATTAATGTATAAGACCATCATGTTATCAAATCAGAAAAATTTTCATTTTCCCACGATAACATACCGGTACATATATATTTTAAGCATTGCACATATCCAGGCATTTAAAACCTGTACATATACATTAAGTCACTTGATCCACACAAAACTTTATTTTTGTAATTCCATAAAGGAACCTTTTTTTTTTATACTGCATATAATGTCACACCCATCAGGTTTTTCACAAAACCCAGTATTTGTATCATAATACCCATAATTGTCAATGGACTTGGCAAAGCCTCATCTTTTCTACTTATTTTTCTCCCTTTACACTCCTGCAGAGACGAGTAGGATAGTGGGGATTTGTCAATGGACCATTCTGGGTATTATTATTATTTTTCATATTTACTAAATTCTTCGCCATATAAAGCCTAAGCTCTGCCCATGATCCACACTCAATAATCTCCTGTATTCCTCAACAGGAACCAGGATCCTTTAGTCATCACAAACACACTTCCTCCATTAGACTCTGTGACATAAGGTACAAGGATGTAAAAACATTCCAACCTTATCTACTCAGTCCAACTGGAGGAAGTGCGATCCACCTGTGGTGCCATATTTGGAATGAGAGGATATTTCACAATCTCCTCTCAATCCTCATTAACATAATCTACCCACAGGTGGCACTCTCTCTTTATGACATGTGTCACTATTCTATTGAGCCACATGTACAGAACATTTCACAACACTGTGAGCTGCTCAAGCCCTTAGTATATAAGGTAGCTTGAGCAGCTCCCAATCTATCTATTCTAAGATCATCTCTCCCAACTTACACCTTATACCTATACCTAGAACCTACGACAGGTTGAGTTATAGGATCGGAGGCAGAGCTTAGATCTTGGCGAGTGGTATCATTGTTACCACCTTTATGAAACACTCATGTCAGCTATGCAATAAAAGGATCAAATGAACTTCCCTGGATTCCGTGTATATTCACTTCACCACATGTAACCGTCCGTTGACAGCGTCTAATCCAATACTGGACAAATGTACCGTATTGGGTTCAAACACTCCAATTTCACCCTTTTGGCCCATTGATCCGCCACATAAGACATCACAAGTGGTACCCGGAGGGATTTTTACCGTATGTATAACCGAAGCCGAATACACATTGTACATGCAAGCCATAGGGGTTCAGTATACTCATCATACCGTCCCTCGGATCCTCGTATAAGCTTGCAAAATCCAAACCAAGGATTCCATCATCATTAACCTCCGCTATAGTAGGCGAAAGAACGGCTTCTTTACCTCCTATGAGGATAGGCGTAAAAGTCTCCCCAAAGGTCTGCATACTGCTTCCATCGGCCGTGCAGGCGTTTACCCCCATTTTGAGGTTCTCATGACTGTCCGACACCGAGTCGAAGAATCTTTTGGACACACATGAGTGGCTAGCTCCAGTATCCACTAAGAATTCCCTGACCCGGAGAGGTCGAACGCACCCAGCCAGAGAAGTGCCCAGCAATATCACTCCCAGCAGACAACTGTTTTTTGGCATTCTATAGCCCTATTAGGGAGCACAAACTTCGCTGAACAAACAAACAAGTACCAAGGAACCTGTATATGTGAAGTCCCTCTCAAATTCTTCAGTAAATTACACAGAAGCAAACCACATTTAGGTCGCACATGGATAGAACTGAGCGATAATTGAAGCAAGTAGCAACAGGAAGTGCATGACGAAAACCGTACTCCCGTTCGGCCCATATAAACAATAATAACACGGCATAAGCGTAGCCTCACTCGGTAGACTTTCACGATCATTTTGGCGTTTGTTGGGCCTCTCTATGACAATTTTAAGCTGTACAATATATTTAAGGAGTGACATGCCTAGGCAGTTATAAATGCTGCTAAACAGGCAGTTGGTAGTCAAGGTATCATAGAGCCTTGCTGTGGTATCTGACTTGAGTGTGCTGGGTGTGTTCGAGACACTACTACTACAGTTAGTAACAGTAACTCTACAACTTTAAAGTAAACAACTATTCTTTAAGCAACTACACTGAGAAACCCCCATAAACTATATATTGTTAGAACCGTGAGATCAAACCTGATTCAATGCACTTGATAAGTAGTGGGTCTGACGCACAGGGATTGGAACCGCTCTACGTGCTCGGCAACAAAACTGTCAGGCAGACAGTCAGATTGTGACGATTCAAAGTTTGCCAGAAAGTAGACGCTCCAAGGATTCTAGATCCAAAAGAATTTTTCAAATTGGATGGTTCTAACCGGTCCATATTGAATGTCTAACTGAATGCACCCAAAGGTATGGAGGCAGGCTCTATGTAACATGTAGTAGCCATACATAGCTCCATGTCCATGTGTTCTCAGTTGTCGGTGCTGTATCGTCAACTTAACCACATATAAAATATGAGTATATAACCCAGTGAACTACTGCACAGGTCGATTTCCTATTAACTGTCCCTCCCCAGCCCTATTGTGACTAAATACCCAACACTGGTCAAGGTTTTGTCAGTTGGTAGGGGTTAGACCTTGTGCATCTTTACACTTCGCCCAGGTTTTAATATGTCAACATCAAGTGTCAGTGATCAATGTGGGGGTGCTGTATCTATTCCAACCGGTGCACCTCTGGTCACAATGGAGAGCAACCCATCTGGGGAAGGGGAGGCCCCTATGGACTGTAAAAACACTGACAAAGCAGCGAAAAAAAGAATGCCTGACGAAGCAGGACTGTCTGATGACGATACTGATAGAAAACTGAGGGTCACCGAAGAAGCCCACCAACACCAGTCTAACAGCGGGGTAGCTGGTACTGCTAGCAAACCTACACTAACCCAAAACATCAACCCTGAGGAGCTGAGTTTACTCACGCTAGCTAGAACTTTAGCCAGGATCGAGGAACGGCTTATCAGAGTCGACAACACTGGTCAAACTACTGCAAACGACATCAAGGAATTCAACAATAACCTTTCAAGTGTGGCGGAGGATGTAGAAATCAACAAAGGCGACATCCAGGTCCTGAAGGAGCAAGTCGCTAAGCTCCAGACGGATCTAACGGAAACAAAGAACCAACTATCAGAGACGAAAACCAAGCTGGAGGAAACTGAGATACAGGTTAAAGGAAATAAGGCTCACCTCGAGAGAAATGAGGACAACACCATCAAACAGGAAGCGTACTCAAGAAAATTGAACTTACTGCTGGATGGCCTCCCAGAGGGTGAAAACGAAACATCTGAAAGTTTGAGGGCAGAGTTGGGAAGAATCTTTTGGCGCCATGCAAAAATGGAGAGTAGCTGCATTGACGTGGCTCATCGCATTACGAGGAACCCTGGACAAGCTACAAGGCCTGTACTAATAAGGCTGAAATTCCTGGATGCAAGAAATAAATTGTGGGGGCGAAGAGCACAGTTTAGGGACTACAAAGTAAACGGTGCCCAACTCTGGCTCAGTGAGGATATCCCCACCAAACTGAAAGGGGAACTAGCTAAAGTTAAAAAGACGTATTGGGTGGCCAAGAACCATGGCACTTACAGAGAGGTGAGAATGTCGGGCACATCCCTGTACCTCGATGGCAAGCTCTACAACAAAGAAAACTGGGACACTCTTCCTGAATATTTGGGACCAGAGGCTCTGGCTACACTAGAGAATGAGAACACTGTAGTTTTCTTCACCAAGGCCTCCCCTTTTAGCAACCACTACCCTGCTACATTTAAGATTTGAGACAAGACCTACACATTGATGGAGAAATACCTCGCCATACAAAGGTGCATTATCGCAAGGCGTGAAGACTTAGAGAGACAGGCATGGCGGCTGGACGTGCCTGCCAAGCTAAAGGGCATACTACACTCATTCGCCAGCGTCTCCTTAGCACAGGAAATAAGGTTATTGGTGAAGCCTCAAAAGATGCTGTATGGGGCATAGGGATGAGACTGACTGATAAGAATGCCTTAAACCAGGAGCTATGGTCTGGAAAAAACCTGCTTGGTAAAATTCTCCAAGAAGTGCGCCAGGAATTTGAGGATACTGCCTAACTTACTCGGCCCCAAAATGTGTACATGTATATGTATGTGTGTGTGTTGATGGTAGTGACTGCAACAGCTGGGTATAACCATGTGGTGCTCAAGATTCATTCAACTTAGGGATGGATCGCAATAGTCTTAAATAAAATACCCAACAAAAATGAACATATAATCAAACAGCTCTCTCAGTTGCATGAGACGCATGGTATATGGAGCAACTAAATGTGAATGCTCTACTTTTCTCTTCTTGTGTGTTTATGTTTATCTGTTATTTGTGTGCGCAAGATTATGTACATCATTTTGGTAGTTGTGTTATTGTATTTTGTTTCTATGAGGTTCCAACAGAATGTTAGCAAGGGTTATACGATGATATATGAGTATTTTACCCTCACAGCGTGGCTGTGGATGATTGTAAGACAACTGAACCTAAAAAGTAGAGTTATTGGTACCCCACAAATTCTGTGTAAAACCAAATATAATATGACCCTTATTCTGAATCCAAAAGGTTATGACCAATAACACAAGAGTGATAAACCTATGCTCCTTTAATGTTAATGGCATAAGGGTGAGAGATAAGCGAAGAGCTATTTTCAAGAAGCTAAAGGATGAAAGTTATAATATTGTCTTCCTTCAGGAAACCCACTGCACAGCAGAAGTGGAAAAGATTTGGAAGGCTGAGTGGGGTGGTGATATGGTATGTGCAAATGGCAGCTCATCATCCAAAGGTGTAGCCATACTCTTCAATAGAAATTACCCTTACAAGTGCCTAGAAAAGACACTGGATGCCAATGGGAGGTATATTATATTGCACATCGAGGTTCAGGGAGTGGATTATGTCTTATGCAATATTTATGCTCCAACACAAAACTATGAAGCAGACCAGATGGCTGTATTAGATGAAATATCAGATAGATTAAAAGGCTATGAAGTCGAAAACTTTCTCCTTGGAGGTGACTTTAATGAAACCCCGGACCCATATATAGACAGAAGGGCAACCAATAGTATAAGGGCAGCTAATAAGCAGTATAGGAGGCAAATATACAGTCTACAAGATACTCTCAGCTTAGTGGATATATGGAGAGTTAGACACCCTAATTTACGTAGATATTCTTTTCATAGGCAGGAGCAAGCATCCAGGATAGATTTCTGGCTAGTGTCCGAGCATTTGACAGGCTTTGTTCATAAAACAGATATCCGTCCTGGAACGCTATCTGACCACAGTAAGTTAACACTGGGAATCTCCAGTGCTGACCAGGACAGAGGCCCAAATGTGTGGAAGTTTAATAATACCCTTCTCTCAGATAAAGACTATGTGAATCAACTTAAGACTATGCTTGGAAAATGTAAGATAGAATACCAGGATCTGGCACCCAATGCGAAGTGGGAGATTCTGAAGTATGAGATAAGGAAATTTTCAATTAATTACAGCAAAAAGAAGAAGGCAGAGTCTAAAAAGGTGGAGAGGGAGTTAACAAACAGTCTGGGCAAATTGACTGCAGCCTTTGATGAGGGCCATGATGTAATTGATGAAATGGAAAGTGTTAAGAGAGACCTGAAAGATATTGAATTAAAGACAGCTGGAGCCATCATGTTTAGGTCAAAAGCGAATTGGTCCCAGGTAGGTGAACGACCAACCAAATTCTTTTTGAATTTAGAAAAGAAGAATTTTATGGACAAACTTATTACTCAACTGAAAGATCAAAATGGGCATATAGTCACTGAATGCAAAGATATCCTTAGCGTACAGAAGCAATTCTACAGAAATCTGTACTCAGATAGCTATAGAGAGTTAGATGATATTGATGACAGTTGTCCCTTCATAGATACAAACAACTTAGCTGTCTTGTCTGACAACCAGAGAGAGATGATAGAGAGACCCTTATCAAAGTCAGATTTTCTCAACAGTCTTAAATCCTTAAAGAATGGGAAGTGCCCAGGCACTGATGGGCTAAGTGCAGAGTTTTATAAGTTCTTCTGGACTGATATTGGGGATGATGTTAGTCAAAGTCTACTCTATGCCACGGAAACGGGCAGCTTGAGCCAAGAACAGAAACGTGGCATTATAACCCTTATCCCTAAAAAGGAAAAAGATAGACTCCAGCTAGGAAACTGGAGGCCGATCAGCCTGTTGAATACAGACTATAAGATCTACACCAAGGCCCTGGCAGAAAGGATAAAACCCCACCTCCCTAGTATTATAAGCTCAGATCAATCTGGATTTGTTAGGTCAAGGTATATAGGAACAAGTATTCGCACAGTTGAAGATATATTAGCATACACCACAAAGTTAAGTCGCCCTGGTATTCTGATGGCGGTTGATTTTGAAAAAGCATTTGATAAGATAAGGTGGGAGTTTATCTTTAAGGCACTTGAAAGGTTTGGATTTGGGGAAAAATACATCTCATGGGTCAGGATATTATATAAAGACATTGTTGCCTGTGTCATAAATAATGGGTACACAAGTGACTGGTTTGAACTTGCATGCGGAACCAGACAGGGATGCTGTCTATCGCCTTTTTTGTTTGTTATTGCTGTAGAACTGTTAGCTCATAATGTACGCATGAATGTAGATATTAAAGGTATAAGACTTGGTACTAGAGAAGTAAAGATATGTCAATATGCTGATGATACCACTTGTTTTATCGAGTCAGCAGCAGCTCTACATCACCTGCTGGACTGTTTGAGAAGGTTTAGGAGGTACTCTGGTCTGAAGGTGAATAGATATAAGACACAATATCTTGCACTTGGTGGTATTGACACTAGTCAGACCGGATTGGAGGGTCTTGCATGGAGCGAAAGATTGATTGTCCTGGGCATCTCTGTAACACCGAATAGGACAGAAGCCCAAAATTACTCATGGAACTTTGAACCCCAGATACAGAAAATCACCAGCATAAGTGAGGATTGGAGGCACCGCAACATCTCACTCAAAGGTAAAACTATCATCATAAACAGCCTAATGCTACCATGTGTGATGTTCCCGGCCTCAGTCACCACTACACCATCTAGAGCAATAGATGAAGTCAATAGAATTGTTGACAGATTCCTATGGGGCTCCAACAGGAACAAGGTAGCCAGGGCACGTGTTCAGGCACAAACTAAGCATGGTGGACTTGCAGTAGGCAACTTTAAAACGAAAATCATTGTATCTAACATAAACTGGATCAAAAGGTTCTATTGGGAAACCACCATGGTTCCATGTGATTTTATTAAGTTATTTCTCCATGAAGTGTCTGACTTGAAACTGTTCATTCATACAAAATCAGATATTAACATACCACAAGAAGCAAGCCCATTCTATTATCAGGTTCTCAAGGACTGGCATGAATTCCAAAATGTCTCACTAGTAAGAGAAACGGAGGTCCGTAATGAAGTATTGTGGAAAAATAAGTTTATCACTATCAATAATACACCAATATTTTGGAAGTCTTGGAGGGAGGCTGGTATTGTCAGGGTTGAAGATTTACTGGATAATGGAAGTTTTATGTCGACACTCAAATTTCTCAAAGGTATGGTGTTCAGTGTAACTTTCTTCAGGCTCTACAAATCCGACAAAGTATACCAGGTAGCTGGAGAGCTAGCATATCCAGTGACGAAATTCAAAGGCCAAATGACTGTATCTGGGTCATTGATAATAACCCAGATGTAGTTAATCTCTTTTCAACATCAAGCAAGGAATTGTATTGGATAGTTCTATACCGTCACTCACAACAAATGCCAAGGAATGAAATGAAATGGGCAAAAGTCTTTCCTGAGGTCCAATTTACAAAGGTTCCATGGTATGACATATATATGTGTCCATACCAAGTGAGTAGGGAAACAAAGTTACAATCATTTCAATATAAAGTACTCCATAAAATACTAGCTTGTAACAAATACTTGTTTGATATACGTGCAAAGGAAAGCCCAGAATGTGTATATTGTGATGGTAAGACTGACACTCTTGATCACTTCCTTGTGAAATGCCCCCCAGTAGCCTACTTCTGGAAGTCAGTCGTACGATGGATAAACACTGTTGCTAAGATTGATACAGGGAATTTAGATGAGCATGAATTGATACTTGGATTATGTAAAAAAATTCCAAATAGTGATATCATCAACAATGTAATGCTTAGAACCAGGTTTTACATTTATAGACAGCGTTTGTATCACAAGTGCCATCTTGATTTATTGCAATGGATAGGAGAGTTTAAATACTCTCTTCTCTCAGAACAATTTATATGCAGTCTAGAGAACAAGGAAAAGAGGTTTAGGAAATGGGAGGCTATTTTGGACTCAATGTAACCGCTATGCATACACTGAAAGAACCCTAGTATCTCACTCATAGCATACTTCCTAGATAGGGGAACGGAGCTGCGAAAACTGTATCGATGTAGAGGTATATCAGTATCTAGTCTCTATCACTAGTCATATAGAACACATCTATTGTCATACTCACTATAATAATGCGCTATGTATTGTCCTGTGGTGTCCTGTGGTGTTTATATAACAAAATATCAAAAAATGTAGCGAAGACCTGTATAGCTATAGACATTATTTTATTTTTAAATAAAAAATGAGCGCTGCTCTATATAAAAAAAAAAAAAGAAAGAATTCCCCGACCCAACCTTTCACAGTTACAGGCATATACCACCGTCTCCCAACCAATGGAGATGGGTTGCTGGTAAACTGATGAAAGTCTCCGGAATCACCAAGATTCAATACGAGTCCTCTTAGAAACTCCAGACAAGGATAACTTGGGGGAAGGCGTGTCCCACACACTCGGATTGACTCTTTTATCCATCCTTCATCTCCCCTAATGTGGCCACTCACCTCTTCGTCTCCTCTTTCATCCGCTGTTGCACTAGGGTCCCTGGCCCGGTAGGTAGACTTGGGTGTGCACCCACAGTCACCCGACCTCCAGGTAAATCTGATCCGGATTCTTCCACCTGCAATAAAACCACCAGTTTCTCGGGGGATTTTGTGGGATTTTTAGTTATAAAATATTTTGATATATGGACATCACAGGACAATACATAGTGCATCAACATCATAAGTACAACAATAGATGTGTTCTATATGACTAGTAATATAGACCAGATACTGATATACCTCCACATTGATATGGTCTTCGTTACGCCATTCCCCTGTCTAGGAGGTATGCCATGAGTGAGATATTAGGGTTCTGTCAGTGTATGCATGACAATTACATTGAGTCCAAAATAGCCTCCCATTTCCTAAACCTCTTTTGTTTGTTCTCCAGATTACATATAAATTGTTCTAATAAAAGGGAGTGTTTAAACTCCCCTATCCATTGCAACAGATCCAGATGGCACTTGTGGTACAAGCGCTGCCTATATATGTAAAACCTGGTTCTAAGCATTACATTGTTGATGATATCACCCTGTGGAATTTTTCGACATAGTCCAAGTATCAATTCATGCTCATCTAAAATTCCTGTATCGATCTTGGCAACAGTGTTCATCCATCGTATCCTGACTTCCAGAGGTAGGCTACTAGGGGGGCATTTCACAAAGAAGTGATCAAGAGTGTCAGTTTTACCATCACAATACACACATTCTGGGCTTTCCTTTTCATGTATGTCAAACAAGTACTTGTTACAAGCTAGTATTTTATAAAGTATCTTGTATTGAAATGATTGTAACTTAGTTTCCCTGCTCACTTGGTATGGACATAGTTATAATATTAATCTAATGAGGAGCAAAATGCCTCAGTGATGACTGAAATTTCCTACAACCTTTGAAGCAAAATTTAGTGGTTCTTCAATCTGATTTTACTATTACAGGCCACAGAATGTGTCCAATATTTAGTAAATACAACTCCTATTCTCATTTCCTACAGGTGGTATGGATCCGAAAGCATGGATCCCATATACTCTGACAAGGCATGTTAGCTTCCGTACATTTGATATTCTAGAAATCAGCTGTTGACTTAGCTTCATTGTAACCCCCTTTAACTTAAAGACTAACCCCCTTTTACTTAAAGACATCTTCTGAAAGAAACAAGAGAAGAAGACAGGGAAGTCCCTTTCATCTTCTCCAGGCTCATATATACAAAGGCATTCAAAGCAACGCTTCTGAAGAAAAATCCCCATAATTGGTTCCACAAGTTGCTGTGATGCAGAATAACGAGTGCAATTCCTTTAAACTCAGTCGCTTTTAGTCATACAGCATTTTTTTTTTTTAGTTTGAATTAACTTTAATTGTCTTAGTAATTTACAGTACAATTGTCAAGGTCGAGGCAATACATTCTCAATCACAAAATTCTCGTAATCAATGATTTGATCCACTGATGAGTGACATGTATTTAGAATAGGTCATTTTATAAGGTAAGAACATAAAATCATTTGTCAAATCAATGGATTTCATCAATCACACAACTTGAGATATTAACAATTGAAACCATATCTAGGAGTAAGAGAACAAAAATAGTAAATTTAAGGCAAAAAAGAAGGCAGAGGACCTCATCCCCACTAAAGCATGTATGGGTTGGTACTTCTTGTCCTACCTGACTTATATAACTATATGAAACATATGACACATAAGTATTATATACACAGTTTGTTAGTGACCTATGGGGGTACTAGCTAATTGACTGAAAAATAGGCTCTGTCACCATGAAAAATCAATAGACCATGTACGCACATAATAATAATAGTAGTTGGTCAGTCCTCATCATAGGGTAGTAAAGCTTTCAAAAAAGACATTGAGTCATTTTTAAATTTTGTAAATTCAACGGTATTCCTTCTATCCGTAGATAAGGAATTCCAAGTGATAGAACCATGGAATTCAATGCTTCTAGCATAGGATAAACAATTTGGGGTAATAGTTTTAACAATAGGAGCATCATGTAGGCGAGTAGCAATATTTCTCTTATCTCTATATGTATCACACCTCAACCTGTTGTACATATAATTCCCTAAATGAGCAAACCTTCTATCTTCCAACAAATTTACACCAGTAGTGTTATGTACATATTTTGTATTGGTTAAGTGTGGAACCTTTAGACAAACCTTCAGACATCTATTTTGAGCATATTGAAGGGGATCTAGATGCTTGTCATAGGTTGTCTTGAGACAAATGTCAGCATATTCCATATAGGGTAAAATAGTTGACTTATAAATTTGAATGGCCAGTTTAGTGTCCAGATATCTCCTTAGTAAACATGCTATGGTTTTAACTTGGTTATTCAAATGTAAATTATAGTGCAGAAGGCGATCCAAGGTTACACCTAAATATTTATAACTGGGTACCAATTATAGTAATTGGTAATTAAGTCTGATATTAGCTCTAAGTGTATTCAGTCTTCTTGTACTTGAGGAAAAGAACATAATTTTTGTTTTAGTAACATTTATAGAAAGTTTGTTTTGAATACACCAGGTCTCATATGACTCCAGATCACTTTGTAGGTACATCTTAGCTGTTTTGAAACAGTCGGAGATGAATATATATGACAGTGTCATCAGTGTATAATCTAACATTACAATTTTTCACACATTTGATAACATTATTGACATAGATTAAAAAGAGAAGAGGGCCCAATATGGAACCCTGAGGGACACCACAGACCACCTTTTCTCTGCCTGAAAGTATACCTTTTGCAATGGCAAGTTTAGTGTCAAGATATCTCCTTAGTAGACAGAGTTTATAAGTCTTATATGCTATGGTTTTAACTTGAGGAAAAGAACATACTATACTATCATAGAATGTGTTTGTATGAAATATAGACAGATTGCAATCCCTCTTTTCCCTCTCCTGCAAAACTTGAAACATGCAGATACAACCTTGTTGCACTGAGGCAACGACATGTGGATGAAAATCAATATGAAGAGCAAAATTTTTTATTTTAGTATCAAAGGCACACAAAAACAATCTATTATCAAATAATTTGTAATACACTAATGATGATTATTATAGAGAAGTCATTCTACCTAATTTACTAATTGATATTCATGTAGTAGATTAATTTGTTATTATTACATGATAAAACTGAATAAACTAAAACTTTCCCAGAAATATTATTTAGATGACATGTTTTATGATAAGTGGAAATTTTATCAGTGGTCTCGTGCATTGGTCATTTGAATTTGTGTAGAAAAGTAATTTTTGTTCAATTTAAATTTATTTTGAATACTTTGCAAATTTTGGAGGCCCCAGATAAACTCACTGCCCTTTCCTTTCTTTGTGATTGAGGCTGGTCCCCTTTTTCCTATGCCCCTGATTCATGTTCCACTGGACACAACTACACATTCACTTTAACTCATGGGTATGTACTTTGTTTTCTTTATGCATGTAGTCAATTGCTACACAGGAGCTTGGTGAAATCTGCTAGATAGCATGTATTAAGAGAGGTACTCCAGAGAAGATGGCTGGCTGATGAACAGCACAGTGATGCCACTCATATGATATTTCTATTGCTGTCATAGATGTTCGGTCAAAAAATAAAATACATAAATTATGGCTATTTTAGGACCAAACTTTGAGAGGTTTGCATTGTTGATAAAGGAAATACAACCTTAGATTCATCATGCCTTCTTTTGGTAGATTTAAATAAAAAGGTTCAGACATGCCATTTTGAATTCTAAAACAAAACAGGGTATTGTAACTACCTTGATTGTTCATTATGCCGTTAATATGTATGATAACTTTGAAATTCCTAATGTGTATGAAGGCTAATGCATTACTCAATAGCAATACCAGTACATTTTGTTTTTCTTATTCATTGTATTTAATAATTTAGCCCAGGCATCCGAAAAATCACTTCTTAAGGCTGAGATATGCCTCCTGATTACCCTAAATCCATTCTAAACTACTCAAAATACAGCCTAACTTGTATTAACCTATCTAAAGCTAAAAGACTGGACCTTTAAAACTACCTAACCCCCATACAAGAAAATAATTATTTCATGCTTCATATTTAGTAGCATTTTGATGTATATATGTACTTTTAATAATGATAGAGAATAGGGGATGTGTCCAGATTCTTAATATGTTACCTATGCCCCCAAGGCATCAGTTTCAGTCATATCGATGCCATAAGGCACGGATTTTCAATCATACAGCATGCCCCTCAGTCCCCTACCTCCCAGGTAGACCTGTGTTGTACTACTGTAGGGCTTTATGGGGGCTGTTTTCATGGCACTCAGCGGGATAGGTGAACGGCCTACAGTATATAGGGTCCTAGACGAATAAAAATGACAAGGGAACAAGGCTGTGTCTTAAATCAACAAGGGGGAAGGGTTGGGTCATAATGGAAAAGGCTACTTTTTAAAAATGACAAGGGAACAAAGTCATTTCTTAAAATTCACAGTGGTCATGGACCCCCCTGTATAGGGCCATGTGTTGGGTTCCATTATGTCCACCCATTCTGATGTATCCCCCAGATCCTTAATTCCATTTTGTCCACCATATTTTGTTCCGAAATCTCTGCCAAAATGTACTTATTCCATTGTATCCACCAGGTTTTGTTCCAAAACATCCACAAAAAGTTCCAAATTCCATTTTGTCTACCAGCTCTTGTTTCAAAATATCCACAAAAATATCCAAATTCCATTTTGTCCACCAGCTTTTGTTCCAAAACATCAGCAAAAAGTTCAAAATTCCATTTTGACCACCAGTTTTTGTTCAAAAATGTCCACCAAAAGTGTCCAGATTCCATTCTATCCACCAGCTTTTGTTCCAAAATGTCCGCAAAAATGTTGGAATTCCATTGTGTCGGCTAGGTTTTGTTCCGAAATGTCCACAAACTCCATTTTGTCCACCAAGTTTAGTTCCAAATTGTCTACAAGTATGCCCAGATTCCATTGTGTCCACCAGGTTTTGTTCCGAACGTCCACAAAAAGTTTCAAAATCCACTTTGTCCACAAGCTTTTTGTTCCAAAATGTCCGCTAAATTGTCGACATTCTATTGTCTCCAAAACATCCACTAATAATGGCTAGTTTCATTTTGTCCATCAATTTTTGTTCCAAAATGTCCACCAATTCCATTGTGTCCACCATGTTTTGTTCCAAAACGTCCTATAATTCCATTTTATCTGTAAATGTTCAGATACCATTCTGTCCACCAAAATTTGTTCTGAAATGTCTGCCAATTCCATAATTATAGTCATGTCATATCTTGATCACCAGTAAGTAACTGAGCCAGCAAGCAGAAATGGGGGTTCCTGCGGGATTTGGTACCTGTTTTAGCCACCAGGGGGCACCACTATGGGCTAGAATAGGAAAAATATGCCTAAAACTATTATAGGGTTCTTTTCTATGGAGAATTCAATGATTTTTGAAAGAATGTTTTATTTTGGGTGAAAAGGTTTCAAATTAGCCTTGTAAAAAGAACGTTTTTGGGCCTAAATAGGCGAAGGAATTTTTCACCAGGTTTACTATGGTGAAAACAGAATGAAAATACCATTTCTAGATCAAAGGTTATAGGCAAAAGAATAAAAAAATTATGCTAATTTATCAATTAGCATATATTATGCTAATTATAGATGTATCTCATGGCCAATTAGGCATAGAGCTTATTGCCATTCAGGAAATGGTCATACCTACCCATATTTAGCAAGCCATTCCCCTGAAACTAACAGGAGTATCTTCTCTTGCAATATATCACTGGAAAGCTAGTGATCTGAATTTTAAAGTTGACTTTTAGCCTGGAGCACCCTTTCTCCTTGCCTCTACACAATATCAATGTATGTTATGTAGCCATGATCGACAGGACAAGACCTTGTATCAGTGAGCAATTAAGGTGTATTCATTCCAGCATATCTTAAGGTATAGGTGGTAATGGTAGACTGTGCTGGGTCTCCTCTCAGTTGGAGTGCAGCGTGCATACATATAGTAGTTAAGGGTGAAGCCTCGGCATCGGTATGGTGTATGGTACAGTAAAGTATGATGTATATATGGGTCAGGTCATCAGAAAGATTTTGCCCTTGAAGGCCCTGAAATATTAATTTTCTGATTACCTTTTGTGACCTTAACAAAGTTGTGAAGGGACGTGCCCTCAGCTCAGAAACCTCAAAAATACTGACTTTGGTCCTCTGGTCCGATTGTTATTGCTTGCTTTGTGTCATGTAACATCCAGTACCAAAATGAGGAAATGTGAAGGTAATTAAATTGCTCTCAGTAATATAGGAATGTCTCATAGTGCATATCAAAACCATGAAATAACTAGACAAATATGTCTAATATTGACTTCAATTACTAAAATATAACAAAATTTGAGTTATGCTGACACAGTAGACCTACCTCTACCAAACCTTGTTATGTAACATGTGGTACTTTTACTAGAATTATTTCACATATCATAAAGTAACCTTTTATGGATATAACTACCATTCCATGAAAGTTATAGAAAAAAAATTCCAGAATGTCCTTTGCCACCATGGAACACTTGGACACACTGGTCAGCATCTGTGACCTTTGTCAATATCTGAAAATGGGTCTCGCGTAAAGCAGCACTTCCCTAAGTCAGTGTTATGAACACTTTGCATTCAACTTTTAGCTACAACTGCATATATGGTCAATGGGCACCACTTGTCGTGATTTGGCTGTTTTAACTTCTTTGCTGGATAGCTTGTTTAGAATGGAGCCTATATGTGTTATTATCATTTATTCTGATAGCCCTGTGTTAGAGCTACGTGGGGAGCCCTGGTTTTACATATATCTGATGCATATTTTGGGAGTGAGAGGCCTTAAAGTATCCCAAAAGACTCGTTTTTCTCAATGAAATCTAAAAGTGCACATATATGGAGGGGAATAAAAAAGAAATAAAAGATGGGAGGGCAGATCTATATTTCTAGGTACGATTGGTATTAGGTAAGGCATTTTTTAAGACCATTTGGACATGTATAGGCTGATTTATTATTTTACTATATGCAAAAACGTGTTTGTGTAATTTTCGAGGAGATTCGTCTTACGCCCAAAAATGGTACTCCTGGCCTCATATAAATCCCCTACATTGACAATAAAAATATGGTATGTTATTTTTTAATATGTACCTGTATATGTATAAAAAAAATGGAAGACAATGTCTTACATAGAGCAGCTGAGATGGATTGATGTATGGCGGTGTAGTCTGAGGGGGAGATTCGTCTCACGCCCTGTATAAATACATATGCTGATATTACTGTTAGAGTTTTTATATTTAAGTATCTTTCTTGTTATTCCTAAATACCTACATATGAAAGGATTACAATGTATGAACAGCATTTTCCTGCTACCACCTTGGCCAGAGATATATCTATCTATAACTGGAAGGAGAATTGTCTCACGCCCTGGAGATTCGTCTCACGACCTCTTTTGCAAGGCATATAACTACCAGACCCTCATATTTAACTATCCTTGTTGTGGTCCCTAGGTACCTATATATATTAGGAATATGACATATGAATGGCTTTTTCCTACTACCATCTGGGCCAGATATATGTCTATTATAACAGGAGGGAGATTCATCTCACGCCCGGGAGATTCCTCTCACGCCCAAAAAACTGCACAAATTCTTACCACTTTCTCTCAGACTAGAAAATGAAGAGAATCAGGGATATTGTGTGTGTTCTATGGTCCATATCATAGGCTAAGATGTCTTTTTTGATTACAATTCATAAAGTTGAAGGTAAATATAATTTTTCATAATGACAAGGGGTGCAATTGTGCACAAAGTTAGGGCGTGAGACGAATCTCCCCTCTCCATTTTACAGTCTATCTTTGCCCCTTAGCTGTACCTTAAGTTTTTATATTTAACCTACCTCCATATATGGATGTTTTCATCCCATCACTTTAGTTTACACCCGAACTTTTTTTTACATGTGCTAGCATATTTATTTTTGAGTCCAATCCAGCCCAAATCACGACAAGTGGTGCCTATTGACCATATACAAAACAGGTACTATCTTTGATTTAGGGCAATAACTACATTATGTAATGGTTCGAATATATGTCTTGGATAGTTCAAAGTTAAGACCAGACAAGGGATCTCGGGTTAGTGCAACTGGCACGTATTTATTTCGGTGTAATGTTTACATCTACCTCGATATGTATCGCTTAATGGTATCTTAAGCTCAGTAAAAGGTGGTCCGACTCCGTCGACAGGCAGAGCCAGACTAACGCCTTCCCCGGCCCCAGGAGCTGGGATGAGGCAAACAGTGCTGCCACCACCCCGCAGCGACCATCAGTCATAAGGACCTCTAGTGACTACCAGTGATGGGCACACCGCTCGAAACGCCCTCTCGAGGAAGACGCTCACACTATATCACGATCTACGAGCCCCTACACTACCCCCACCAGAATAAGGAGAGGGGTGTGTAAAAGAACATATTTATTCTAAAATAAAGGAGCTCAAAGTGATGAACGAGAGTTCGAAGTAGAACGTGATATGTTATTTGTGTGACGTCTTAGTAATAGGAGTCGGCCACATATAATTATATTATGAAGTTCAGAAGAACATGTTCGAATCCGTACATAGAGTATTTAACATATGTTATTAATGACATACTGTGTTTGTAATTATATATGGTAAAATGTGTTACATAACCCAAAAAGAAAAATTTTACAGTTCACATATGGACCCTATATAATAGTTTTTTTTTAGCACAGTTTACCGTAACTGTGTTTTTTTTTTACATTTATATTTGTACATATATATACCACTATTAACCTCAAATTTGATTGGTGCCTAAGAAGTATTATGAATATTTTGAGTAACAGATCTCGTAGGTTTATAGCACCAAGTAACTTTTTACTAGTGATAAAAAGACATATTTTATGGCGATCGAACCTAGTGGACGGCGTTAGGATCGATATTTTATACTATGCGTAAGGTAGGAGAAATAGTGGTTAACTATACAATATATAATATATGACTAATATATAGCAGCCCACCAGTGTAGTGGGACTGCTGCACAATAGTAATAAACTTCGGGGATGTCTTCGGGGTGTTCACTGCTTGTCTGCAGATCCAATCGGCGAACGATGGACTTGGCGGTGGCAAGCCGCGTCACTGTTTGATGTGCCCTGATCAAGATGGAAGATGTAGATTCATCCATTGGGTTTCATGGGTCTGCATCCATCCGGGCATCCTTCGAAGGTGGGGCACAGTTCGGGTATTCGAGGGTCCCCTATAGAGGGTAGGGTCGATAACTGTAACTACCTACATCGGGGGCCTATAAGTCTGTCTCCATCACCGTCTCACCGGGGTTGGTTTCTGGATCGGAGTCCAGACTTATCAAGTTACGGACCACTGGGGCTGGTTCAGAGACTGTAGCCACAGTGGTTGCTCCAGGGGTGGGGGTCGAAGGTTCGGTTGGCCTAACCGTGGTGGTAGTCGGGGCAGTGACGGTAGCTTCGGGTTCCCTTCCGGGTCCGGCTGGGTGTCCAGGCTCAGTGGCAGAGGGTTTCGGGGTGGACACACTCATGAACCCAAAAGATTCAATGTCCACCTCAAGCTCTCTGGCCTCCTGCAATTTGCACTGGAGCTTTTCGAACGCACTTTCTTGGGTGCCGTCCCAGTCCTTCATGAAGCAGCCGAACACTGCCATGAATCGAACATCCTGATGGTCGTATTGACTTCTCAGTTCCTGAAGTTGGGATTCATATTTAAGCTTCATGGCCTTAGCCTCGTTTTCGCGCTGGAGCAAGGCCCGAAGTTGGTCTCTCGCTTGTCCCTGCATGTCGTGTGAGATCCGGGATATTTCACGTCGCTGGATCTCATGCAGGCATTCGAACACGCCTTCGGTCACACCCCGAAGGTATCCGGTTGCTTGGCTAATGTGCCTCTCTTGCCACGCCTTAAAGACATTGGCCTGGATGTCACAGGACTCCTGTGTTCGATTCCTAATATAGTCGTCGGGGTCCTCCAGTTTGAGGTTCGATTTCACCAAGTGTAACACGTTGGTGGTCTTCATAATTCTAACTGGAGGCGCCGGAACAGGGGTCGTGTGCAAATCTGAGCGGCTCTCATAGGCAGAGCTCGAGGTGGCAGTAGCATTTGGGGATGGGGTGGCAGTGCTGGGTTGTCGAGACGATCCGACTACCGCCCCACTCTCGTCGATGGTGATGCCTCGCCCCCTTCCAACCTCGGTTAGGGGTTGAGTGGGGTCTTTCATCACCATCTCTCTGCCTGGTCGCTTTGGATCCACCGGTCGAACCTGTCCACGAGCAGAGGTGGTAGCAGGGCTAGCCGGGGGACCCATAGGCTTCAGTTTCCCAGTTGGCAGTAGGGTCTGTGATTCGGGGCCTGGTTTCTGGGTGTCCGACAGTGCGGGAAACTCGTCTGGTTTTGGTGCCCTGCTGTTAGCGTGGGGTGGACTCCGACTCGCCCCTCATCCAGTCTGAGTGGGACAGGGTAGTCCGCCCCTCGAACCAGGTCTGGTGGTTGCCAGTCAATGTCCCTGCTGAGGGTCAGGAGCTGCTCGAGCCTAGAGGCGAGACATGTTCCATGCTGGTGAGGTCTTGAGACGCCGCACCCAGGATCGTGCTAGGATCAGGGGATCTCTTCTTGTGTTTAGGTGTTGGGGCTGGGGACTGTGACTCGGACCTCGGTCGCTTGGTGTCATGAGATTGAGGGTCACCGCCAGGGTGGGGTCTTCTGTTACGGTCTACTGCGTCGGGGTCCCTTCTCTGAACTTTGACACGCCAGTGCATCTCTGCTGACATGTCAAATCGATGGGAGCGCACATTCTTGAGGAAGTAGGCATCCTACTTCCCCTCGACCGAGTGACAGAGGTGGTCTGTTCTCATTGTAATTGTTAGTCTCTTCTCGGAGGTCATTTGGACCCATTTCGACATTAAGCACTCGTGGAGCTTCAGGGCCTTAAGTGGGGCGTTGCTGGCTTTGAGGCCATGTACCTGAGCCAAATGCTCAGCCATGCGCCCTCGCCTCGTGGTTCTTAATCCCTGGCACTTTTGGTTCTGGTTCTTCTCGTTAGAACACCTACACACCGGAGCATGGTGCATATGGTGCTCAACGAGATGTCGGAAGAACGAGTCCTTGCTAGGCCAGAATCTCTCTTTCTCTTATTATTAATACAGATCTCGAAGGGGCAAGTTGGGTTGGTTGGTGCCCAGTTCGAAGCGGCATATTGCAGCTTCATTCGGTGCTCGAAGCCATAGTAAGACTTGGGAGTCTTTACCGTGTCTCCGAGGGAAGCCACCCACACGCGATAAAATTTTGCGGGGCCGGAGTCCTTTCTTAGGATTTTCGTCTCGATTAGTGGCTGGAGGGATCAAGTAGCTGTCAGTATAGCGCTGACAGTCCATAAAACACTTTGGGGTGTAGGCGGGGAATCCAGTGTGGGCGTTGACCCATTTATTCAAACTAGATTTGTCAGGAGCATCCTTCAGGGGTTCTTCCAGGGAGTCGCTGTTTTCAAGCAGTTGCCGGCTCATTTCGGCGACCTGCTGGTCTCTGTCTCCATTTCCGTCCTTGGGGTCCTCCTGGAGCTCTTCCTCCTTGGCTGCAGTGCTACTAACGGGCTCGGGGGTAGAGGGGTCACCTTTCAAGAGGCTCTTGTTCTGGTAGACCTAACAGGAAAGGGAGAGTCCTCCTTCTGGGTTCGACTCCGCAAGCTTTGTGATGAAGCCGAGGCTGCAGAGTCGTCACTATCTTCGGCTTCTCTTCTATCACCTTGTTTTTCCGGCGGCTCGTCTTGGTTTTAGTTTCGGGTTTGTCTTTAGACTCTTTCATGGCCTTCTCGACATCTTTTCTAATTTTCGTTTTGCGCTTCATTAGGTCTTTGCGCTCTTTATCAATTTCTTCTTGTCGAGCATTAAGCTCCTTGAGGCTCATTTCTTTGGCGATGGTTACTTTGGTGGAGTAGCAAGCTCCACCCTCTATGCTCGAGGCAGCATTGGGGATCCTGCTAGCAGCGTCCCCATCACGAGCTGACTCGTTCGCCATGCGTTGCTCTTCTTTCTCGAGCTCGGGGTCTGCTAACAGGCCATCTTCCTCGTCTCACACGGGAGAATTCTTCTGTGAGTCGGACATGAATGCATAGGTGGGTTCTCGGGGGTTCCCTGTGGTAGGAGGACTTTGGGGGAATGGACACTTGGTAAGCGCTCCTCGAACCCAACTAGGCCATACAACAGCGGGTACGCTGTCTGTGACCTAATTCAGTCGTCTTCGCATATAGCATCAACAACGGCGACTAGGCCATTGCTGATGCACATAGCTTCAGCCAGTCCGAAGTAGTTCTCGAACCAGATGTCGGACTCTTGTATCGGTGCATCCACGGCAGATTCTGGATTGCAGGTCGTAGGTCATCAGCTGCAGTGGCTCGCCTCTAAGGCCCAGGTATTTTGGTGGGCAATATCGATTTTTACCTGTGGCTGTCCGGATAAATCCTTTGGTCACATTCACGTATCCGATGGCTTGTGGTCGGTCGGGCAGAGTCACTGGGACTTCGTTAATGACTGAAGGTGCAGTTCCCTCAGTCGTACTCGGGCGTGGTGTCATGGGAGCAGTTAATTCTGCACCCCTAAGGATACTCAGGTTATCTGGAGTCGAATTGGGAAAAGACGGCTCCATTTCGGTGGTGTCCATCAGTTCAACTGCTGGGCTTCGGGGTGCCTCGTCCTGGGCTCGAAGTGGGGTCGGTGCCCATCAGGATTGGCCGTTACAGTCACCACCAACTCTAGCTGAGCCATATTTCGGGCTCAGACGGCTCAGGGTCAGACCTCCTTCGTTCAAAAACAAAAGGAGTCCAAGGTAATTGGTGGTAATGGGTTTCTTTCACTGTAGATATACCGAGAAACAGCGGCACGTCTTACCTCAGTAAGACGGTTCGTGTGCTGTGAGCGATATTAGGGTCACAACAAGCGAAGCGAGGCCAATGCGCATGTGCCACTGCACTGCGCCGCTCCGTTACCCAGTTCGCTAACATGTAGCATCATGCGTACACACCAGGCAAGCTGTCTGCCACCCACAGGAACCATGAACAGGGCGGTAATACGCGTCGTGGTCATATTTCGAATCGTGGTCGAGGTATCTCAACCTCCAAACACATAACAAAACATGCAGACAGGACTATACACTCATTGTGATTTTGGAACATTAAGTAACGGCAGTCCGCCCAGCAATTCTGGGACTGCGCCTCACCTCTCTTCCTTTGTTATTCAACCGAGAATCTCAAGAAGGTCCAGTTGCAGATGGCTAAATAGTGGCACATTTCCTGCCATAGGTTGGACTCAAATTCTCGTCCTTGATCACTGTGCATCATTAATGGTGCACCTAAATGTAGGACCCATCCCCTCACGAAGACACTAGCGCAGGTGGCTGCCTTGTGATCAGGTAGAGGGTATACTCGAGTGTACTTGGTATAGTAGTCGGTAACTACCATCATACAGGTATTTCCCCGTGGTGTAGGTTCGATTCCGCTGATGATGTCCATTGCTACTTGGGCAAATCGGACACCGAACAGCTCTTGCATCAGAGACATCTTCCCCATCCCGGGACCAGGCTTATTCTTACCGCAATTGGGGCAAGTCAATACCCATCTTGTGATGTCGCTGTGCATCCCTGGCCAGTAATACCTCCGGGACCCTGTCCTTAATAGGCCAGGCTTTTCATCGACACAGTAACCCGTCTCAAACTTCTAGCTCGGTCCATTGGGCTAGGAATTTGCGAGTTTCTCTGTCTTCGAGGGATACTGCCGGCCGTTCGGGCTTGGCATTCTTATTCAGGAAAGAAATCACTCTCTCATGATAGCGGGATCAGCTTGTTGGAAATGTTGGATAGTCTCTGCTGGCCATTCTACAACATTCTCCATGCAGGCACAAGATAGCGGTTTGAACTGTCTGGTTTGAACCGTTGCAACTTACATTATGGGCCCCACAATCATTACAATTGGTTTTCTGGCACTTTCTTAAGGGCCTCCGGGATAGGGCGTCCGCATTAATGTGCTTCGAGCCTGATCAGTGTTGGATCTGGCTATGCTCCAACCCAAATTCTGACAGATGTGCCAGCCAACAACCTATCATTCCTTTGGCATCCTTGAAATTAAGGAGCCACCTCAGGGACGAGTGGTCTGTTCGAAGTGTGAAATCGCTACCCCATAGGAAGTGTCGAAACTTTTTGGTATACACCACCGCAGCCAGCAACTCACCTTTAGTGGTGCAATAGTTTCGTTGTGCCCTATTCAAAGTGTTACTAGCGAAGGCAATTGGTACTTCGACCCTGTCCTGGACCTGCGACAGGGCTGCACCGATGCTATCATTGCTAGCATCAGTGTACAGTATGAAATGGTCATCCACTGTAGGATACTTTAATACTGGCATGTTAGCAAACAGGTGTTTTATTTGCTCGAGGCTGCATCTTGTTCGTCTCCCCAGGGAAAACGTTCCTTTGCTCGGCCTGGGGTCCAATGTGCTAATTTTTGCAAGGGATAGCCCACTTTAGAATAGTTCGGGAGGAAATCTCGGTAGTATGAGCAGAACCCTTGGAAGGATCTTACTTCCTTTGCCTTATGGGTTTCTGCCATTCGGACACTGTCCAGAGTTTTTTAGGGTCGGCTTTTAAGCCGTCGGGAGTTATTATACGACCAAGATAAGTAATGGATGATTTAAATAAATTACATTTCTTAGTCTTTAACTTCAGACCATTTGCTAGGTTGTTTATACAGTCCTCGAATGTCTTTCAAATACTATAACGTCGTCGAGGTATACCAAACAACTCTTCCAGAGAAGGTCGCTTAGCATCTCCTCCATCATAGCTTCAAAAGTAGCTGGTGCATTACACAGCCCAAAAGGTAAAACATTGTATTGGAATAAACCCATGTGACTCGAGAAAGCTGTTTTCTCCATATCCTTTGGGTCCATCCGGATCTGCCAATACCTGGACTGAAGGTCCAGGGTACAGAAATATATATTTCCTCCTAAGGAATCTAAAGTCTGGTCTATCCTTGGCAAGGGATAGGAATTCTTTTTAGTCAGACCATTCAACTTCCGGTAATCTATGCAAAATCGGATAGATCCATCCTTCTTCGTGGTCATACACACGGGACTGGACCAGGGACTCATGCTAGGCACAATAACCCCCTTTTCCAGCTGCTCGAGAATTTGTTTTTCAGCCTCCACTTTCTTTTTCAGTGGTAACCTCCTATAGGGTATTTTGAACAGCTTCGAATCGCCGGTGTCAATCGTGTGTAACACCTTGCTAGTAGGACCTACCAAGCCCCCAGGTTTCCCGAAGGCCTAGTGGAATGTAGCAAGCAAAGCTCGAAGCCTTTCTTTCTCTGAATTGTTTCTCAGGGAAGAATCATCTACTAATTTTCTTAAATCATCTGGTAATCCTCGGACTATACCCTCAGGTAGTTCAGTCCGAAATTGAGCTTCAGAGATATGTTCGGTAAGGAACATATCACCAATTTTCTCGTTTTTCTTCAAGTAAACAGGGTTTCGTCCTCTGTTCATGATAGGGACTACTGTCCACGATCCATTTCCCACCAGAGTGTCGACAGAATCTAGCTGTAGGCTAGATAATACTTCTGGATTGGGTTCGAAGACAGCGTTCGAACCTCGAAAAGCATTGTTCAAAGAACACCGGACGTCACAATTCATTCCAGGTGGAATTTTCACAGTCTGTACCACGGTGGCTACTGAGGATACATGTCTCAATATACATGGGATTTCGCAGTTGTATGGTTGCCGAATTTTTCAGCATCCTGAACCGGGGTCCAACACAGCGAAATACAGGCTTGCGAAATCCAAACCGATTATTCCATCGTTCCTTATGTCGGCAATGGTGGGGCTCATCACATACTCGTAGCCCCCCATTCCAATCTGTATGAACGTCTTACCAAAAGTCTGCATCTGGCTACCGTCGGCCGTGCAAGCATTAACACCAACAGGTAGTGTTTCATGGTTGCCGGACACCAGATTGAAGAATTTTCTCGAGACACATGAATGTCTGGCACCTGCGTCAATCAAAAATTCTCCAGTCCACTCCTTCACCGATACAGCAATATACCATAGTTTCCCTCTAGAGGAGAGGAATTCTGTGCAAATAGGAGTTGTTCCTGAGAATCACCGATCTCCTATCCAAAACCCTTCAGGAAGGTTACAAAGGGATGGTTCGGGGGGAGGTGTGCCGCACTCCCACGCGTCAACTCTTCAACCCAACCGTCCTCTTCTTCGACGCAGGATCTCTCCCCTGGGTTCCTACCTTCCTCTGTCCCTACCCCGTCGAAGTCCCCGGCTCGGACTGGGGTGGGAGGATCCTCACATACCAGTCCCCCATAGGGTACTGACTCTCGAACTAGCTAGGATTCACCAGTGGTGGTATTTTGGCAGATTTTCGGATTACGGATCACATCCTTTGCCACAGATGCGACCCTCTTTAGTTTTCCTCCTCAGGTTTCTCTTTACCATAATTGACTCGGGATAGCATGGGCTTTGGGGCTGTGCATTCATGAGCATAATGCCCCATTTCTTGACAATGGTAGCAGCGTAGCCTGCTCCGATCCACCCTCCATCGTTCAGGTCTAGTATACATGGTCTCAGCAAATGTTTTCATGAAGTCCTCCATCATCTTTTTCATGTCCAGTGGCTCAGGTGGTGCTGGGGCTCTTGCTATGGGTTGTCTTGGTGGCCGGCTTACAGCCATTTCGGTAGTTCGACTATCTGGGGTAGGTCTTAATTCCCCTCGAGCTTCATTAGCACTTTGGCTGTTCCTTCGAGGAATATACTTGCGCTTCACATCTTTCTTTACTTGTACTGCAGAGATACTACCGTCCTCATCCTCGATTTCAATGATCTTGAAATCATTTTTGGTTGTTTCAGTGTGTGTCAGTTGGTGTATTCCTGACATGGGGGTGGTACTAGTACTAGTACTCGCACAAACCTTGGTATTCGAGATTCTCATTTCCACTTTTCCCGCCATGAGGGTCTTCTTTAGTGTCCATCACTCAATTCCTTCAAAAAGGTCCATCAGGGTAGGATTTCTTCCTTTCCAAGCATCTAAAGCTGCTTGCTGTTGATCTTTATCTCGAAGTCCTTGTACCAATTGTGGCAAGGAACAGTGTAATGGTTTGAATATATGTTTTGGATAGTTCGAAGTTAAGACCAGACAAGGGATCTTGGGTTAGTGCAACTGGCATATATTTATTTCGGTGTAATGTTTACATCTACCTCGATATGTATCGCTTAATGGTATCTTAAGCTCAGTAAAAGGTGGTCCCACTCCGTCGACAGGCAGAGCCAGACTAACGCCTTCCCGGGCCCCAGGTAGGAGCTGGGTCAAGGCGAACAGTGCTGCTACCACCCCGCAGCGACCAGGGGATATAAGGACCTCTAGTGACTACCGGTGATGGGCGCACCGCTCGAAACGCCCTCTCGAGGAAGACGCTCACACTATATCACGATCTATGAGCCCCTACACTTATATGGTTTGTTTCCAGTCACCGAAAACCCTTGCAAAACAGGGCAGACCCTAACCTTTTTTTTATTTTGAGAATTTCATAGATTTTTTTTCTCTTTTTTTTTTCTCATAAAAATTTCCATCAAATTTCCATGAATATAATATTTGGGTGTCTAGTTGATAGCATCACTAGGCATAAAGCAGAAAAATCCGACCTACCGACCCTAGGTCTTTGAGTCATGTAACTGGAATCACATGAAATTTTGTCTTTGGCCTCACCTATCTTTGGTTTCTACCATGCCTTATAAAATTCAATCTATTTTTAGCCAGACAGCTAGCAGCACCCATGATGAAGAAAAATACCCCTGCATACATGAAATAATTCTTTTAATGTAGAAACACATGTCTAATAATAGTTACAATACAATGTCATACAGACATCATAGAATATCACAAAAATGGCTCTCGGCATGTTAGTCTATAGCAGCCACCATGGTGAATAAAAATACCTGTATCCATGAAATAGCTCTTTGATGTAGGCGCATATATCTTTTAATCATTAGGGTTTATCCAGATATCATACAGAAACAATCTCCCATCATAAACAACATAACAAAAATAGGGACCCCATTTATGGTTATGTTCAACGAAACCAGACCATTACAACCATTGAGGCCTCATCAGATATCAATTCATAGGCACATTTTGGAAGGAAACCTGTATGGAATCGGCAGACAATTCAAAACAAACTTTAGTGGACAGAATGGTATGCAGATAATGCAGATAAGATGGAATTGGACACAATGGAATTTGGATATTTTGGAACAAAACTTGATGGACAAAATGGAATAAGTCACTGTTAGTGGACATTTTGGACACAATGGAATGTGGACAATTTTAATGACATTTTGGAACAGATGCTTGTGGACAAAGTGGAATTTGGAACTTTTTGCAGATGTTTCGGAACAAAACCTGGTGGACAATATGAAATTTGGGCATTTTTGTGGACAAATCAGTACTAAACTTGGTGGACGAAATGGAGTTTGCAGACATTTCAGAACAAAACCTAGCGGACACAATGGAATTTGGACATTTTTGCGGACATTTTGGAACAAGAGCTGGTGGATAGAATGGAATCTGGACACTTTTAGTGGACATTTTAGAACAAAATCTGGTGGAAATAATGGAATTTTGAACATTTTGCTGATGTTTCGGAACAAGAGTTGGCAGACACAATGGATTTTGGACATTTTTGCAGATATTTTAGAACAAAACCTGACAGACACAATGGACTTTGGACATTTTTGTGGGTATTTTGGAACAAGAGCTGGTGGACAAAATAGAATTTGGATTTTTTTTGTGGAGGTTTTGGAACAAAACCTGGTGGACACAATGGAAATAGTAAACTTTGGCGAACATTCCAGAACAGAACATTGTGGACACAACGGAATTAAGGATCTGGTGGATACATTGGAATGGGTGGACATAGTGGAACCCAACAGCTGTGGTATAAGGGTATCAGAATTGTTATTAAGCATAAAAGAACTGTTTCTCAAATTAGCGTCTCTCTCGTGTGAGGGCTTGGGAGGCTGGGCACTCATGGCAGTGGTATGTTATTAAAAAGGTTGGGTTACTACTGATTGGCTCAGAACTGGGTGCAAAGAATGCAAGAATACAAAAGGCCAGCTATATGCCACCACCACAGTGTGAGCAGCTCAGCAGTGAGCAGTAAGGGCTGAAACCAAATAAGTTCCTAGCCAGCACACAACACAAACGAATCTTATCCCCCTTACCTTGGCCCCCCCCCTCCAACTAGCTGACTGTTCCAATATCTATTGTGCCTGGATTGAAACAGCAAATGGCATTGATGGGATCAGTTTGATACAGATCCTTTACAATGTAATTGTGACATGCATAATGAATAGGGAAATATTAGGTCTCGCGACTTATGAATTAGCGTCAGCAGTAATATTTAGTCGTGTTTTCACCCTGAGTTGTTAACCCAAGGGAGGGGGTAAAACTGACTGTTGTATGACTATCTTTACCACAAAGATCACAGGTTTCTAAAATTCATCAAGTCCTTTTGAGAGGAAGCACAGGAATCCCATTTGGATGTGCCTTCGGTCAACTTACTGTAGGGGGGGGGTTGCTATGGTCAATCCTTTACAAAATCACCAAGTAGACCTGTGGTTGCGGAACACTATACTTGAGCCCTTAAGCTAATGTGAAACAATTCCAGCTTACAGTCGATCACATCTCTATACATCACCTTTTATGGCATCTGTATGGGGTCTATCCCATACTTCCAACATCAATATAAAAAGATCCTTGGCAGAAGACAACAATTGGAGCCTCACCTTCTTATCGGATTCTCTTTTGTTAGTGTTGGCTCATTTTATGGCAGGGCTATGCGGTATGCTCAGCTGTCTATATATGTGGCCCCATATTTCAGACAGATATATATTACAGACCCTTCCCCCATGATTTTGAAAAATATCATAGATTCATCATCATTTAATTATTTCATTGAATTTAAGCTTACGGCTTTCCCATTATCAAAGGAACTAGAGCTAATGAGTTCAAGACGGTATGTTTTTACTCAGGAATGGTCACTGAGCTATTCTTTTAATAGATATGCAAGGTCTGTGAATGTTGTGTGATTTATATGGACTCTAATCATGTTAATAAAAGTTGGGGAAAATTTAAAACGACCATTTCTGGCACGGACGCACAATGCAGTGTGGAGAATCCATAGTATTGACTTTCATCTCACTGTGCATGCAGCCAGGGGGTACAATGTCCTCATTTCTCCCCCTAATAGTATATCAACTTTTGAATAACATAATGTAACAATCAGTACATTGCTCACCTTCTATACATCATTTTAAGGTAATTATGCAAATAAGCAATTCAAAATATCATGTGATTATGACACAGAATTAATGCCAATGTCTAGAGAAATAACTTTTGATTTGGCTATAAACTCTATGTTGGTCCTTACCACAAAAAGTCTAGTATGTCTACTGGCTGGAGTGGGTCCTAACACAAGTATGCAGATTAATCATGATTTCAACCACCTGCATAGGACTTTTAGTATGTCTTTCTAGAGCTACAGAGCAGTTGACCAGAGAAAGGCATGGTGGTAAAATGATTTTGTATTGCAAGAAGTTTGTGGTAAAACCCTACATTGCCTGAACCAATAGCCAAAACTGGTGGCATCGTTTAGGTCTGAAATGCCTTTCTTGCATTTTTAAGCTATGCAGCATGTTTCTGCAGCATTCGAAATTAATGAAATGCACTTGATGTATTACAGTTGTATATTGAGAAAGCCACATGTAGTGATGAATTGTGCAAGGAGCTTCTCAGAGGAAAGTGAAGCTAAGAGGTATGGTATGGAAAGTGTCTGCAAAAATGCAATAGTTTTTGCCACAAATTAATTTCATCCTTACAGACCAGGCTGTCATCCAACAATCAGCTGCCGCTATGGACATTAAAGATGCATCAAATGCGATAAAACAATCAATACAAGTGAAAAAATTTGGCAGGAAGCTTATTTATTCTATCGTTACAATCATAAATTCTGGATAATACATGTCTTCAACATTAAGGAAATGTGGTATACACAAAAATAAACGTACCTAAGAAAACTTAGTCAAAGTGACTTATTATTCTCAGTTAGTACTTATGACTAACAAATGACCAAGGAGGTCTAAGTTTTCTTGGTCACATTAACTATCCAAATCAGTTTCACTCTCCAAGCACAATCTTGAACAGGGTATCTACTGGGAGTTTCAGGCAAGCTAACTGATCTTGGTCACTTTCATTAAGAGATCTTAGTCACTTTGACCAAGATCCGTTAGTAATTTGACTAAGGGATAGACACATGGTGTTGCCTTTACACACCAGATGGCAGTGTGGTTTGATACAGGATTTTTCTGGTGGCTGTGTACCATAAATAGTTCCATGGATGTTAAAATTATGTCGATTTTCAGGAACAACATATATTTGAGGCTTTCAAATGTCAATCTAACATAACACTTGGCAAAAATTACCAAATAGGTTGAAGCCTTGTCAAATGAAATAGGTAGTCAGATGGAAACACCTATTCTGTGGTAATCTAGATAAATATAATACCCAAATTTGAATTTGCTTCTTCGGCAAACCCAGAGTTACTTGGCTCAGGGGTTGTAAATGAATATGATGTGAGGTATTTCAAATGCTTCTTAAATAAGGAGACTCTGATCTGTTGGGTGTGAATCCTACATTGAGCTTAACACAATCACCATTTGAATTGAATTAAAATTAGGTAGTGTACTTAGTCAAAACAACCAAGGAATCCTAGTCAAAAACAGGCAAGCCAAGGCATGTTGGCCACTTTGTCTAATGGTTAGTCATATTTGACTAAGAAAAAAAAGGGACATTTTGGCACAGCGTTTTAACTAAGTATTGCTAGAAAGTTAGACGATTCAACCCGTATTTGACTAACATTTGGAACTGTTTTTTTGTGTATATATAGTCACTATGAACCTATCATTGCCTATAAAAATAACGATTCTCAACTTAAGGTTTTATTATATCGGATAGCTGTTTGATAAGTACATCACATACTTCATTGAATGCTTTCCTCTTGGTTTTTCTCTTTCATTGACGTGCTAAATTATCATTATAATGATATTGTGTGACCATAAAATGAGAAAATAATGTGCTTTGCCCCGTATATAATTCAGTAGTATTACATAGATGCAAAAATGAAAAATAAAAAATTCTATAGAGGGTCAGAACCTTATTCACGGTCACATGACCATTCTGACTTGTCTAGGCCATGAAGCTACCAGTTACTGAAAAACCCCATAGCGCTAACCAAAGAGGTTCTTCACTTTTGCAAGCAATTAGGCCATGACGACTGTTCACAGGGCTGCTTTATCAGATGTTACACTAGTGAAATGTTATCAATTTCTGAATGTATTACTCACAGCGAATTTTAGGGAAAAGACCATGCGCAACGGAGACCATTGGGTTTAGTTTTCCAAAAACAGGGCATTATTGGTTGGCTTCAGTGTTTACTGAATATGCTTTCTAGTAATTTCCCCTCTCGGAAACCTGCATATGATTCAGCTAAACTTACAAAAGCAGCAGTTCAAGATGAAGTTTAAGTAAGTGAATCTCTACTTTTTCACAAAGCAACAACTTTCATTGTCTCTTCCTTTCATAGTCACTGAAACATTTGCAACTGATTTGATGTTGTCTATAGGTCAGGTGGCTAATTTTGCAGGATTTAGTTGATTTATATTGCTGCGGCCAGATGAATTCTGATATCTGATGACATGGATGTTTTTTTTTCTATTTTACTGGATGGGCATTTATGTTATGGGGTGGAATACAAATTGATACTTATGGGAGTGGTCATTTTTAACAACAGGGAGGTTAGTCAAATTCCCCCGGATGTGTCTGAAATTCCATCCCTCCTCTTTTTTAGTTCTTTAATAGCACACAAGGCTTTATTTGTTATATTTTACTGATTGTTCTGTTTGCATAACAAATAGCTCAGATCTTACACATGGATCCTCTACAATGATAAGGCAAGAAATATATGAGTATGTTCCTGCCCTCCTAATACCATGAAAGGGCTTCACTTTCACTCTGTTGCCTCCATTGACTGTGATATGAGAAGATGCACAAATACAGTACTGTCCTGAAACAAGTCCTCAGACCAATGTGTATTGTATCATTGGAAATGTACCACAAAAGTTAATGTGGTCCAACAATATGACAACTGATACTTTACTGAAATTATGTTAAACGATTGACATTTGATATCCACAACTCAACCATTTTTATTGTGGCTGCTGTAATAGTATCTGTTAATGTCAGTTCCCTAGTGCTGCACCAGAACACGAAGGGCTTGCTGTCAGTTGATATGGAGTGCCTGTACGGTGAGGTGATAGAGTGTGCCTCATTATCCGGGCTTTCACATCTGCACCAGCTTTTTCCTTACACCTGCAGTGACTTATCTTCTTTTAAGTGCAGCACCCCCCCCAGGTAAAGGACACTATATCTATGTGGTGAAAAGGGAGCAGTCACATTGTGGCTGCCCTAGATTAAAAGGAGTGGATGTGGCAGGGTTGGTAGACCAATTTTAAAGCTGGGTGAGTATGTTGTTGCTGGTGAAGGGCCTTCATTCGAACAAATTGCTCTACATTTTCATAACTTGGTACACAACTGATGATACGCTTTATAGGATGAGTTCCAATTAATCAACTCTGTCCATTGTTATTCTGATAATATCTTACCTGATGAGACCATTAAACATGGCCTTTTCTTGAAAAAAAATGAATGTAGAAAGTTAGCTCAGGCTGACTTTTTTGAAGCAGCCATATTGGATCCCCATTTTCCATGTTCATGTCCTTTGGAATGAAAAGAATCTCACTTTCCAAGCTGACTGAAGTAAAAGTTTTTTTATGCTATAATCTTTCAAAAATAGCTTTCGGGTAAGAAAAACTGCAAAAAAACTAGCGACCGTTGACCCTATACTACAAGACTAAGACTTTCTGTCACCTTCACTATCTTGGCAATTTCCCAGAGTGGAAGGACGTGTCTGATGACCCAAGCAATGCCAAACCTCTGGCTCATTATGCTTTAAAAATATTACACAAAGACATCGAAGGTCAAACCCTGTCATATATGGTCCAAATAGATCACACATGTGTGATCTATTTGGCTATTGACACTAGACACTACACTACCACCATCTGGTGTAAAACAGTTCCCCTATACACTCTCCACCCACAGTGGGGTTAGCAGCATTCAGCAAGCAGCAGCCAGGCATGGCAGAAGACAGTGCAAGACAAGAAGTTTATTCTTTCTTTTTTTTTTTATCAAGGGGGTCATTTGTGACTCCTGCGAGGTGCAATACTATGGAAATTCCATACTATGCCCTACTTGTAACTCAGCCAGCACGACCACATGGGCCCCATATGGGATTTCTCTGGGCCTGTGGGCCTGGCCCAGATGGGTAAATGCTGGTAAATGTCAGGGAAACCAGCTGGGGCCCACATGAGCTAGCCCTGTTCACTATATGATCCAAAGGTCGGTGGATCTAGTCCAAGCAGTGACAGCTACTCTTCCCATCCTCTCATAGCATTACCAATTTTCCTAAATATCTCTTTCGATCCCACTATACTTGAAAATAAAAGAAATGAAAACACCAAAACATGCAAAATCATTTTGTTCCATTCTTTATAAAGTGGGCAAGGGTCTCGAGCTGAAAAAATGATGTGGGTCAGCGAGAAGGAGATGTTGAGATTTGTCAAGTCGGGCAATTAGTTTATCTAAGCTGATCATGTAATGTTTTCATCATGAGTTCTGGAGTCTAACATGTTCAAATGACGTTGTAGGATGTGTATTTCCTCCTGTGTTTCTACACCAAACATATATTTCAAGATTTTCCCTCCAATAGCCAATAGAGCGCGTCTGTGACACTGATAAATGTAATTATTCTTGATCAGAATAGTTAATAGGTCAATTTCTGTGTTTATCATGTCTAATTTCCCAGCTAGATTACTGGTGTGATTTTGATCACAGATATAGTATGAAAATCCAAAAATGACATGGTGTATCTTCAGCCTAATAGCAGACAGAAAAATCAGGGTTCCCTCACCAGATTGCTGACAGAACGCAGTGGACCATGGTCTACTGCTTGGTAAACACAAGAGTCTCAAGAGGAACAAATGTCTAGAGTGTGTGCAGCGCTAGTGTATGTGTGAGTGTGTGTGTGTCTAAAGATTGTAAGGCACCCATACTCATATGGACCCTGGAGGGTGTGGTCAAGCATACACATTTTGTGCACATGACGTCACATGCATGCGCTGTGTGAGCCAATAGGTTGAGTAGAACCAAGTGAACCATATGGACCACATGGGTTATTTGCAGAATTTTGGTTGGGAGTGGGGTTTGTCCAAGTGCATGCCTCCTCAAGATGAAATCCTAATGTTCCATGCTCAGAAAAATAAAACTAAACACATATCACATTCTTTAAACAAAACTAGAACAGTCAATGTCCCTACTGCATTGGTTGAGAGGATACCTCATTTTTTCCCCTTAACATTCAGAATTGGGTCAAAAGTCATAGAAACGGAGCTTTTGCCCCTGGGGGGGCCTGGAGGGGGTCTGAAATCAAACCTATGAGTACCTCAAAGATATTTTTTGTGGATAGTGTATGGGTGGTGGGGTAACTCCTCACAAAATATTATGAGTTAAATATGAAAACCGTTGCTATGGCAACACCCCAAAACTATATACCCTTGAAAGGGGGTCTTCCCGAATCATTCATGGGGGTATTTAGCCTTAAGGCCTCCTATATGAGAGAAATATATTATTAATCAACAGTTCTGACATTATTCTTATACTCCTGGGTCTAAAGGTCGGGTTCATAGAGTTTTAGCTCGATATTCTTTGATTTTGCTTTGCCAATGGGTCATTATACTCCAGGGCTAACATTGGATTGTAAATAAATTTCAGGGCAAAGAAAATTTATTATCTGCTATTCTTCATAAAAGGAAGGCAGAGTCAGGTGGGAACTATTAGTTATGAGGAAGACAATTCCTAAGACATGTGCTTTCAAGTGGTATATAGCTTTAATGGTGGGAAAATCTGTGTAAACCTAAGAATTTCAATCGAACATGGCATGTTTCTCAAAAATGATTCGGGAAGACACTGATTCGGGAAGACAAAAATCCACTTCCCAGCTCAGCTATTGCATAGGGTATGCAATAAGCAAATATTCTACACATTGGATACTTAGGTGTATGTTAGGGGAAAATTACTGACATATTTAGAACAGTTAAACATATCAACTTAACACGGGAGGGGCAAAAATCATTGATTTTTTTTCAGACAAGAAAAGTGAACAGAGTTGCGATGAACTTTTATTAAAAAGTACATGTATTTCATGATGATAAGTACACATCTGACATCAATAAACCTTGATTTCCGTAATCTACAGCTCAAAATAATCTAGATTTGCGAATTTCATGATAATACAATGATTATTTACATAGAAAATCATGTCCTGTACATGGCATATTTCTCAAAAATGATTCGGGAAGACACTGATTCGGGAAGACAAAAATCCACTTCCCAGCTCTGCTATTGCACAGGGTTTGCAATAAGCAAATATTTTACACATTGGATACTTAAGTGTGTGTCCGGGGAAAATTACTGTCATATTTAGAACAGTTAGATATATAAACTTTACACAGCAGGGGCAAAATCATTGTGTTTTTTTTTTCAGACAAGAAAAGTGAACAGAATCGCAATAAACGTTTATTAAAAGTATGTGCATTTCATGATAATGAGCACACATCTGACATCAATAAACCTTGATTACCGTAATCTACAGGTCAAACTAGTCTAGATATGTGAATTTCACAATAATACAATGGGCATTTATGTAGAAAATCAAGTCCTGAACATGGTATGTTACTCAAAAATGATTCGGGAAGACACTGATTCAAATACTCTACACATTGGATACTTAGGTGTGTGCCAGTGGAAAATTACTGCCATTTTTAGAACAGTTAAATATATCAACTTTACACAGGAGGGGCAAAATCATTGATTTTTTGGTCAGATGAGAAAAACAGGGTATATTCCACGGAAGCCATTCATAGCATCCTCAGAATGAAGTTTACCAAGGAATTCTTATTTTTTTCTTTAACAGATATTAACCTTACCTTCCTCTATTTTCAAAATACAATATTGAACCAATATGCCCTTTTTAGGGGTGTTATTTTAGGAAAAATGATTCGGAAAGACACAGACCTTCACCAAACTTCAAATGCTCCCAGCATATATAAAAAAAATATGTCCAGGAGAGGGGGCTTTTTGTTCCTTATACAATGTATAACCACAAAATATATGTTATATAAATGAAACTACACATATTTGGTAGTACATCCTGAAAATCTTCACTTTTGTGTATTTTTTTTATCATTTTCCCTCAAGTTTGGGTCAAATTTGGCCTTTTTTTTGAGGCGCTGTAAGATGAAATATCGATTTCCCATCACATAAAAATATGTGTAACACAAGGAACTCATCAGGTCTGATAATATAAGCCCCAAAAAAAATGAAAAAATCAAAATCCTAGCGATAAGGGCCAGCAGAAGTGCAAAAATAGCAAAAGCCAACTTTCTATGATTTTTGACCATTGATTGTTGTGATGATACAAAAATTATACGTGAGAATAATAATAATAATAAAAATTTATGATACATTTTTATAAGTTTCATTGTGAACAAGGTTTAGCATCTGCACGAGAGAGATAGAAACAATGAATAGTCATTTCATTGTTGGTCATGAATGAAATAAAGTCTCTGTGAAAATATAGTAATAAAATGGATTATTCTACTGTAATCTGTACATTTTGGGTGCAGCGTCTCCACAAAGGTCAAGGGCAGCGTCATGTTACCTAGGTGGTGGGATTAACATGTTAAGCATGTAATGTATAACTTGATGCATGGGTTTATTAATTTTGCTTGTCCTGGCAGTTTAATACTAATACTCTATTAACATTGTCCTCACACACAATGTTTAATGCACTCAATTGTTGTCTTTAAAAGGGCATTGTTGTCCCCAGTATACAACAGGAAAATCCAATTTACACCAGAAGGCATGCATATAGATAATATTATAACTCAATTCCATTCAAAACTTTATTTCAGACTTCAGTTGTTGTACAAAAGGTCCATAGGATAATTATAAGGCGCACACATAAGCAAAACTATATAAAAAGCAGCTAAGGAATATTAAAGTGTATGTTTAGTTCCTGCAAACCAACATCTCCAGATATAGGAAGTGTACTGGATATCACTTGTTTCAAAGTCCATTATGGCTTTTTAGCACATTTTCCGACTTTTGGACAACATATGAAACTGTAAAAAAGTCTTCTAATTGTTGTACCACATATCAGCAGATCTGGGTATAGATGCCAAGAAGCATACGCAGAGCATCATCATCATATGCTACTAAGATTTGGTCCAGCAGCCGTAGGATATCAAGTGCTGATTCAAGCATGTATTTAAGAGCCTCAATGGCTTCTGTGATGATTTTTAAGAAGCTTATGTTTTGGTCAGCCACATTGAGAAAAAGCCCCAGGTCCTTCAAATTTAAATTACCCAGCCAAATATGGCCTTAGTAAGTGGTTATCACAAACTCAGAGTCGCACGGTGTAGTTGGTTCCATGCTTTTGGAAAAACTGACAACAGGTCGAAACTACTTCAATCAAGGTATGATAAAAAGTGAACACCCTTGTTTGCCTATAACTGAATATTGTAATGCCTTGCTTATGGGGCTTTATGGAGTACCACTTACCTTAAGATGTGCCTTCTACCCAAAATATCATTTATTCTAAACTAGATGTAAAAGGGTCCCATGTGCGCATTATATGTCTTGCCTAAACTCAAGGTATGCTCTAGGCAAGTATTACCTTAGCATTATTAGTTCAGTAAGTAAAGACCTCAAGATCAACAAAATAGGTGGAAAAGGTTTCTCAGCGGATTTCAGCTATTTGATACCCCTCTTTCAGGAAAAAATAGTTTGCCACCCTCCGCCTTGGGAATATGCCCAAAATCCATCATGGCCACCATGGAAATAGGTCAATGTGGAAAATTGTCATAAAACCAGAACTAATCCATTTAGAAACATGATTTATGTAGTAGCTTTATTAACATCAGCATTAGAAGATCTGTCCACTGGGGTTATTTCAAATGTCAAGGTCACAGAGAAACCAATTTAACTGCAGAAAAATGTTGATAAATTCAAATAATTACCATAAAATTAATGAAATTATGTTCAAACTGAAGTAAAATCTTGAGCAAGGTTTCTCACTGCTTTTCATCTCCTTGATCCTCCTCTTTCAGAAAAAAAGTTTACTACCCTTCACCTAGTGAATATGGGCAAAATCCAACATGGCCACCATGGAAATAGGTCAATGTGGAAAATTGTCATAAAACCAGAATTAATCCACTTAGAAGCATATGCAATAGCTTAACTAACACCAGCATTTTAAGATCTATTCATTGGGACCATTTTCAAATGTCAAGGTCACATAGAAATAAATATGTCTGCCAAAAAAATGCTGATAATTTTGAATAATTACCAAAAGGATTAATGAAATAATGTGCTGCTCTCCTTTATAGTAACAGAAATTTCAATAACAATGCCAGAATCTTTTTATTTGATGGACAGGCTATCAAAATACGATATGATGAAAATAACGTAGGATTTTTCTTTAAGTATTCAAAAAAACTTATTTAAACATGCCTGCAATAAAGGACTGATGGGGAAAGATCCTGTAATATGAAGAAATTGTACCAGAGTTACATGCATGCGCTAGTGGAGGAAAGACTGGAGCAGATGATACAACAGATTAAGTTGAGGCAATATAGAATTGTTTCATGAGTAACCGGCATTCATCAATAAACATTGCTTTCTCTTGTCCTTCTAAGACCTGTGCCACTTTGGAGCTGATTACTCCATTATGGTTCAGGCACAACTGTGGAGCTTACCCTAAGAGCACTCTATAATAATGCCCTGTGCCAGCATGCCCTAAGTGGCACAGGACAGGACTATTTCCTGTGTCGTTGTACTTTGCCACTAGAATAGTTAAATGTTGTACATTATATCCTAAAATGCCATTTATTTCATAGTAATGCAAGCTTCAGAGTGAATATATCCATTCAACTATATCTAATGTTGAATGGTATACATGCTTGTGGCTTAGAGCGGAACCTGATATGAAAAACAAGAACCTAGATTCATTGATTGATTTTATTTTACTTACTTACATTAACTGAATATTTATTGACAGCCATGTATCTAACTCTGGGACAAGATCTACACATTTCAGCATCCTCCACTCTTCTGTCATTAATGGCAACCAAAATTGTATGAATCCTTGATAATTGAATCTTGAGGAGTAGATCTATACTACCGAACAAAGAATATATAATTATACACTAATTTCAGGTTAACATTGTACCGTCGTCTCTCATAAGGGCAATTTTATCAGCATTAAATTTTGGCAGTCATATTGATTTCTCGGTGATCTAACCATGACCTTATGAGTAGTACTTGTGGATCGTTCCCCACACTTCAATGTGAATAAAACTATCACTAATGTTTCTATCTTAACCCCTAGGTGCCCAAGAGCGCTTTAACCCTTTCGTGCCCAGAATTATTTCAAGAAAGCTGATTTATTCAACAAACTTGACATAGTACAGGCTTTTACATATATTATGTCTAAATTAATGTATTTGTTCAAATGATAGCAAAGAGGGCAGTAAAATAGATTTCAGAAAATGTAATATGAAGCATAGGTGAGAGTATTTTATGAGTCAGTAAGGGAATGATGTTGGCACAGAATGTTGAAAGGGCTAATTTGGATGAAGGTACCCAGAATTTGTTTTTAAAGATTTTGGTAGTAAATAGGCTTTTTTCAATTCATAAAGCATTATTTTGACAGTTCAAAGAAAGCTATATTGATGGAAATTGAAAAAAAGACATGTATTATAATTGGGTTCCTTGGAGAAAATCACAGGAAAAATATTTCATCAATATTTTTGGTATTTTTATCAATATTATTTTTAATTTAGTGAATTTTCTGTATTTTCCCATTATTCTCATGGCAAGAGCGCGCACTTTTCATGTATTTTAAGCCTATTTTTCATTCATTATTATCTGCATTAGGATCTATCAATAATTATTCACCTAATACACAATAACAAATCTGGTATCGTTGGAAAGCCCTTGATATTACGATTCTTCTTGTGTTAAAATCATCTTAATCTGATCAATATTAAACCCATGGTGATCTATTAAACATATATGCATGCTTAAGAGCGCACTTTTGCTAATCTGGGCACGTAAGGGTTAAAGCGTGGTTTTGGGCTTAAATGGGGCTTAAATACATGTATATTGAAGGAAACTATCATCCAGATACTTCTACTGGCCCAATCTGCAAAGTTAGACCCTCTATAGAACGGCCATGACCTCCCCATCACAATACAACCATCCATTTTTCTCTATCACCATTATACCAAACACAGGGAGTCAAAACTTGAAAGTGAGGTGTCATATTATGTGATTCATTAAAGGGCCACCCTCCAGGGGGCTAAGACCAGACATGACACCATTATTACGCTAGATCATATATATCCAATGTCCCATACTGCCATTAGATTCTAAAAGAAATAGAGATAATCCATGCATTGTTACTAGCACATTATGTCTCCTGAGTGGTAGTACACATATATATGAACGAGGCCTCAGAATTGCAGGTATTATGGATGGGGGAGTGGGGGGGGGGGGTCTATATAGTACACAAGAGAGACCAAATACTACCAATGACAACAAGTGGTAGTACACATATATATGCAGAATTGAACGAGGCCTCAGAGTTGCAGGTATTATGGATGGGGGAGGGGGGGGGTCTATATAGTACACAAGAGAGACCAAATACTACCAATGACAACAAATGGAATGTTTTGGTAACTATGGTTACCAAACCTGACCAATGAATTCCATGTACTTAACTGAAAGTCTTCACTGAGTTATGAGTATTCAGGAAATACAATACAGAGCCAGTATCAAAAGATAAGATTAAAATAACACATGGGCTTATCAACTAAGTAATATAATTGTGAAATAATGTAAAATCTTCAAATAATTCTGGGCACCAAAAGGTTAAAAAGTTCTCTTTCTCTGATAGATTACCACACTGACCTACTTCCATGGACGCCATGTTGAATTTTGATAGTTTGTTCATAGCAGAGGGTGGTAAAGGATAGTGGAGGTATCAAATAGGTAAAAGACATTAAGGAACCTTAGTCAATTTTGATTGAGTTAAACATTATAACATCCATTTTAAAGGAATTATTTGAACTAATTGGCATTTTATGATAGCCATATTGGTTTCTCTGACCTTAACCTCTGAAAATCATCCCAAGGGATAGATCATCAAATGCAGATATTCATAATGCTATTACATTTGTTTCTAGCTATGTTAATTTTAATTTTATGAAAATTTACCTCATTGACCTACTTTATGGCTGCCGTATTGGATATTGGGTACTTTCCCTTGGGATAGGGTCGCAAATGATTTTTTTCTTGAAAACGTAGGCATCAAGGACATGAGAACCACTGAGAAGCCTTGTTCAAAACATTTACTTCAATTTTAAGATTATATCATTAATTTGTTGGTAATTATTTGAATTTAACAACATTTTTGATAGCCATATTGGTTTCTCTGTGACCTTGAAATTTGAAAATGCTGATGTTAATAAAGGTACTACATATGTTTCTAAGTGGATTAGATCTGGTTTTATGACAATTTTCCACATTGACCTATTTCCATGGCGGCCATGTTGAATTTCAGGTATATTCCCAGGGTGGAGGGTGGCAAACTATTTTTTTTCCTAAAAGAGGAGGTATCAAGGAGTTGAAATCCACTGAGAAACCTTTTCCACCTTTTTTTGTTGGAACTAGGCCATATTTTATGCTTTACTTACTGGACTATATGGTCTAGGCAGGATCCGTAGCATGTGCCTAATCTAGCTTTGGTCACGTAACCTAGCTGAAGCATCCCTGTATTCTCCTGCATAAGAAGATAATGGTGATAACTGCCATCTCTATTACACATGGTTATCATACAGACATAAGTCTGGTTGCAATAAAAAAAGAGATAACAATGGATAAATACGTGCAAGAATAGTTCTCTATGGGGGCCCAATGGCTGATATTCAAGTGTCTAGTCTGCAAACATGGGCCTACTAACATTTTCCTTCCATCTATACACTCAGTGGCCTTTTGCATGAGCCAACATTATATCATGAGATCATGCAAAAGGGAAGCTCGTCAAGGGATGCTGAAATGATGATGTAGAGTGATACTTTGGTAGTAAGTGTTCTAAATTTTGCCCAGCAGTTGTAGAGCATTAAGGCTTACTGTAATGCTTTATTTTTTATAATTACCATTAAGACTATTCAATGCAAGGGAAGCCCTGAGCCAAACTGGTGAGAATCGAGGAAACATTCTAGATGACAGAGATGATCATGAACCAGCATGTGGCCAGGTGAATCTGCTATTGTTTCACCCTTTCAGTCTTAATGCATTGCCAGCCCTGCATTACACATATATACACAGAACTAAACGACCATGGCATACATTGTGGCCAATCCACCCCGAGGGCAAAGCCCAAGGGGGAGACAGCCCCCCCCCCGATGGGTGGTCTTTGGAGGCTAACTCATCATTCCTAAACAGGAATGCTAGTTAAGGAACAGACATTCTGCAAAAAAAGAAGAAAATGGATATTTAAACAGTCTGACTTTTAGTCATACTGGGTCCATTGAGTTGGCCTGTTCTGTTTTGTCGGGTGCTTCACCACCACAAAATGATCTATTGATAGTGATTGTCTGTTAAAGGCAAAGCAATAACTTTTAATGAATGCAAAGGCACTGATAGAGCATTGTAGTCAGCAAGAACACCCTATCTAACATATCTATTTAGTGAAATACCCTAGAGGGTCTTCCCTTTCTAAAAGCCCCTTTCTTTACTTGAAGCGTAAAGATATACCATTGAAGGCAGTATATGCATGGCAACACAGTGTGCCTTTCATAATGCATGCATAGGTATTTGGCCTGTTCTGCTTTTTGTCTGGCGGTTCACTTATACTCTGTTGATAATAACTGTGCTAAAGGCACAAAATGTCTTTGAAAGGGCATTGTTGTCCTCCGTATACAACGAGAAAATCCTTTGTACTTAGTGAAGTGCACCAGAAGGTATTCCCTTTCTAGTGGGTTCATTTTCAACAAGTAGCGACCGAACCTTAATTGGGTTGGAGCATGAATTAGAGTTCTGGTTTGAATTATCTTCATTGTTCATTCAGCACAAATGACACAAATCACCTTTATATGTAACCCAAAATATGCAAGGCAATCCATCATAGTGACAATTAAAATATCATTGCCCAAATATTATTTTGTTCATGATTCAAGCCATGTAATCAAATAAAATACCACCAACTAAAATGGATTCAGGTCCATTGGTGTTTAGGTGAACAATGAAGAAAGAGAGGACCTTCATTTCCACTGACAAGTTCAGCATCAGTGGATTGATAAAGTGATCTTTCCTAATAATGCCATATGACTCAGTATTCAATTGCTGTATTGTTTCACATATGAACCAACTACTCTAGGCATATGCTGTTATCTAAAATTGGCCAATTACATTTAAGATATTATAATATCTTTAGCTTAATAAGAATAGCAAGTGGTTTAGCCCAAGACTAGAGGCATTCTGGCAACAAGTAACTCTTTATCTAAAGATGTAAAGATTTTCTTTAATATATCAAAGTCAAAAAATGTATTCTGGCGACTTTTGGGAATGACTTCATAATTTTGGTTTAAATAGGAATAGTTGAAAACTTCTTTTGCCATTGCAACGCTCAGAAATTTGACATTTTGAAAAACATATTCAGGTCAATTTGCACCTGTTATACACTGGCAACTGTCATATGTCACATTTTTTAATGTATGACATTCCTAAGAGAAAACATATTAAGTGAAATTCTATGTATAAGTTTAACCAGTGTTAGCACATTCCTACATCTCAACAGGTAGGTTTAGCAAACCCGTGCATGTCTCATCTGTATGTAGGGGTATATCTAACATGAAATCGGCCCCTCTCACATCCTCCACTCTTCTTTACTAATCCCATTATGAAATATAAGCATATAGATTGCATAATTATCAAGGTGTAGATGATAGAGCTCCTTCTCTTTGTCTTTCTCTCTCACTTTCTCTCTCTCTCTCTCTCTCTCTCTCTCTCTCTCTCTCTCTCTCTCTCTCTCTCTCTCTCTGTCCTCACATGCTCCTGGGCATGTGATACTGCACCGTTGTAAATCACACCATTACAAGGGTTCCCAATAGTGCGTTTAGCAAACACTACGTACGTCACCCGTAGCTCATTTAACGCAGACGTACCAAGGCTGTAGGTATGCTGAACGTCTGAGTTAGGTTGTCCACGTAGTCACCGCTAAACCTCCCTAGCAGCTCAGTTGGTAGAACGTGGAGCTCTTAATCATGAGGTCTCAATATCGATTCCCTCTGAGACGCCCTGTTTTCTTTTATATCAGGGACTAACGATTTTTATTTATTTATTTTTAAATCTGAATGAAGTCTATGTAGAAAAACGTATTTTAGACATCTACGTCTCTAGAACGTAGATAAACCTTAACGTTTGAACGTCCACATACCAAGCAAAACTATGCAGTTGGCACCAAAATTCTACGTGGATAAACCTCTGTTCTACGAATGTGTGTTTACTGGGTATTGGGCAGTCACCGTGTCACTATTTTGGCCCTGATATAGGTTTGGGCGGAGGCTGGAAAGTTAAATGATGAAAATTACTTCAAAACATTATACGACCACTCACAGCCATGCACTACGATTTCATTCCTCCAAATCTTAGCAGGTGGCCGTAGGTAATGATTTTTGACTGGTCTATATGCTCAGTCCATATAATCACTAATGTGGGGTTATACATGTGGAAGAATTTAAAGGAACGCTGTTGTAAAATTGTTTGAAAGTAGAAGATGGGTGATACTCTTTATTTTTTCAACCTTTACTTTTACATTAATACTGAATGTTATCCTATCTACAAATGATTCAACCCTATAGAACTAGGGCTTATTTCAATATAGCCCTCAAGTCATCAAAAAATCAACTATGTGCCATGTGATACAGGGGAGCGTTCACCAATTAGGACCTACGTTATTGCTGAGGTATGGTGGGGTTCTCCCATTAAAAAAGTTATCACTGAAAACAGTGAGAAGGAAGTGTGTGTTTTTTGTTGTTGTTGTTGTTGTTGTTGTTGTTGTTTTATCTCCCCCTCACCTATCAGAGAAATAATTATTGGGCAATAATTCTGGAATTTGAAATAGGAAACCCCAGTACAACGATAGTTTCCAGCATCCATTAAATGTAATTATGCAAACTCAGAGGTCCCTTGTGGCAAATTTCAGAACTACTGAAAACCATTCCCTTGGCCATAATACCTATTCCTACATGGATTAAATAGGTTAGATGGCACAGCCCAATTTATCTCTATTCATTATACCTGTGTTTCATCCTTCTGTTAGCCATCGTGGTGCCCATAGGGACCTTTGTTTAAGCAGAATTACCTTTCAATCCATATTTTTTTGACCACCTACATTTTCACAAGACAAAGCAAGGCTTAAAGTGTTTGACATATGGATTCTACACCAGTTAAGCCTCATAAGAAGGAGTGGAACCTTTATTTTATTTCTTTACCATGTAAAATAATATGCTTTCATTCGAGCCTTAAACTTTCAAATCTTAAGCATATAATTTAATCCTTAGGTGTTTTGATATATTAATTCTTAAATATTTTAACTTGCTTGTAAGGTGTGGGACTTTTCTTTTATGCTTGCAGGCACGTGGTATAATTAGAGCCACATATTGGCCCACTCTCTGAGTTGGGACTGTGATACTCTAGTTGAGATGGGCTCTCAATTTTTGCCATCCATTGGAATGCCTAGCTGTTTTAGAAAATGATTTCTAGACCTTTATACCTTCTTTCTAAGGTGCAACACTTCTCATCATTTTCACAGATAATGTCTTATTTGCGCTGTCTTAATATTGTCAATGCTACAAAATAGGAAGTCTTTAATATTTCGCAAGGCCACCATATAGAATGCATTATGAAATATCTATTAAGACAGCGTGGGACAAAAAGTGGAACTACATAAAAATAGTCTCGTAGATGCCCCCAATTTGCAAGGGGTCTGCCATTGCTGTATCTTAATTAGTTTGCTCTCCAGAGCCATGGGAAGATACCAATTTCTTTGCAGAGTATCGCCGTTTTCACGCGAGGACGGCTCTTACACAGAGTAGCTACTTCTATTCGCTACCACAAAGTGTAAGATTTGTAAGCATTAATTGTGTTCACCATGGTTACATGAGGCACCGACCAATCAGGAGCCGGCAGCCTTATTCTGACCTTATTCAGGGAGCAGAACCCTGTTTGTTAGGGACCTGGCAAAGGGTTAAATTATAAAGGCAGTGTACTAGAAAAACTAACATTTTTGCTATTTGCTTTTCTAATATTGGGAATAGAAAATAGTGCATCAAGTATGTGATGCAAGTTTTATTATATCTTATAAAGGCAGTGTACTAGAAAAACTAACATTTTTGCTATTTGCTTTTCTAATATTGGGAATAGAAAATAGTGCATCAAGTATGTGATGCAAGTTTTATTATATCTTTCAGGTTTTGTGCTGCATTTTGCTGTGGGATGTTTAAATCTTTCCCGATAAGAGTTTTAACACCCTTTTCTAGTACAGTTCCTATATAAAATAGCCCTTCATGATAATTCTTGTCAGTAGGGAGCTAAGGTTGATAAGGGCCTTACTGGTTGCTATGTCGTCACTGCTGCGCCCAAGAATAGAGTGACAAAACTAAAATAGGTGCATATTTTCAAGGGGAAAAGAGAGAGAGAGAGAGAGAGAGAGAGAGAGAGAGAGAGAGAGACAGACAGACAGACAGACAGACAGACAGACAGACAGCCCGACAGACGAGAGTTACGTTGTGGGGAAAAATTTGGTCTGGGCACTGTGGGGTTGGGTAATGGGTACAATCGATCATTGTGGGGTGCACATTTCATACATGTACATATGTACATTATGGGGTTAAAATGTCTGAATATAGTGGGGTCATATTGTTATTCAGGAATATATTTCATTAAATGGCAAAACAAGAAAGTAGCTTTCATGGGCTTCGAAACGCACCTAAGATCAAGGCGATCGGACCAGCGGTTGCTGAGATATTTAGTTTTGAAAGTTTTAGCGGAAGTATCGTAAAAGAGTCCCTATTCAAAATGCTAGTTTCTGGCTGTGCTATTGGGCGTGGACACTGGATCATGGCTCAGTGGGCATTCACTCTTGCACCTACATGATGCAGGCTTCATCTGCTCACTGTAGGACTATTTGGGAAAAAGTGCCTCCGCTGCGTGATGGGGCCCGTCAAAGAACTGTTTGTTTTTGCTCTAACCCGTGAACCATTGAACTTAGAGACACGGGACCGGGTGCAAATCGAAGCTTATCGCAAGGGCTATCAGGCAATCTTCAAATTGGAACTAACTGTCTCAGTTACTGAATACACGGGGTGCAATCATCTGTTGTTATGGGGTTACTGTGTCTGAAGATGTGGGGTGCAATGTCTGTCGCTATGGGGTTATTACGTCTGTGCATGTGGGGTGTTATGTCTGTCGTTATGGGGTCATTGCGTCTGAACATGTGGGGTGCAATGTGTATTACTCACTAGGGGGCAGTAGGTGGTGATACTGTCTGTAATATGCACAGACTAATGGGGTCTGTCTGACAGACACGATCATTGTGGGGTTGTACCACGATCTCTTCACGTGCACCCCACAAGGTCATTTTGAACCATTTTAAGGACATTGCTTGTGGGGTCAACCCCACAAGCAAGAAATAACCCCACAACGTAGCGTTGTACTTATAAAAAACCCACAGTGTAGCTCTAGTAAACACAGACAGACAGACAGACAGACAGACAGATTGCAAGAAAAAATATTTTTTGCCAATGTGTGATTTTTCTTACAAGAAAGATCTTTTTCCCCAATGGCCTCACCCCCGTGTAAGCTGTTTGTGCAGGTATTGACAGCATATGCAGCGTACATGTCTCAAATAGTCAGTTCGTGTCTGACAGTAGCAGAAAGCAGAGAATATGCTGCTTTCTGCCACTTCAACCTTACTTGTCCCAACGTATTTTGAAGTAATTTGATGCATTAAAATTTGACCTACCTTTTGCTCATTTGACCTAATTTGTCCTATATGACCTAGTTGACTTTGTCTAATGGAATTGACCCATCCCTGGCTAATCTGACCTATTTTGAACCAATTTGACCTATTTTGACTCATTTGAGCTATCTTGAGTCCTTGTGGCCTAATTTCACCTAACTTCATTCAATTCGCCCATTTTGGACCAATATGACTGTTTATGCAGAATTGATACAGATTATCCTTCAGCTATTTGGTGTGGGAACCAATAACTACTTTATATGAGAACCAGCAGCTACTGGATGTGGGAACCAGTAGCTACTATGTGTTGGAACCAGCACGACTGGCAAGCTACCTGATGCGGGACCAGCAGGTACTGTATGGGGAACCAGCAGGTTGTGTTGCAGGAACCAGCAACTAATGGGTATGGGAACCAGCAGCTACTGGATGTGGGAACCAGTAGCTACTCTATATGGGAATCAGCAGGTTCTGAATGCAGGAACAAGCAACTAATGTGTATGGGAACCAGCAGGTGCTGGGTGTGGAAACCAGCAGCTACTTGGTATGGGATCCAGTACCAGTAGCTAATTGGTGTGGAACCACCAGTTACAATGCGAGGGAACCACCAGTTACGGGATGCTGGAACCAGCAGCTACTTCGTGTGGAACCATCAGTTATTGTGTGTGGGAACCCATAGCTACCCAGTATCTGCTGGAGTGCACCATGCAATGCTAAAAGATACCTGTCACAAGTTGGTTTGCATGAGTTGTCAGCTTGACATCTTGACAGCAATGAAATGAAATTGACTTGAACATTGCAGAAAATTACCCATATTTCCATCAGAAAAGCTGAATTCATATCTTGATGATAGATATCATATTGAATTAAATTTATATACACAAAAATATGTAGGTCTATGAATGATTTTCAGAATACACATGTTTAGAAAATGCTGTTCTTAATGTAAGTTCATTTAAATAGCAATCTAAAATATCTACTGCAGAATCTAGCACCTACTGCCAAAACTGGCAGTAGGTGCTAGGTTATGCAGGTGACGTGAAAAAGTAGGCTTTTGCCAAACCTAATGTGTCGGACCAATTCCTGGGCCCATAGTGACTTCCTAATAGTAACTTGAAATTCTGGTTTTATGAGGTTTTCTTGCCCTCCTTTTCTGTCTGTAAAAAGCACAGAAAATATTAACAATTCAAAATGATAATATTTAAATGGTTAAATGAGATGGAAGTGTCAGCGTACATGGAACATATGATGTGAAATCAATAAGATGATTCCACTTCCCCCTGTCTTGTTTGCTGCTGCTCTTCCAGGGGGAGGCACCGAGTTATGAAGTATTGATAATGGGCATATCCCTCACTGAGTGTCTCTGCTTGTTCTCTAACAACCATGTAGTTCAGCTGCACAGGTTACTTCAATGCCTACAGTTAGCTTAATTTGTTGCAGTATTGAATACATGGTTGTTCAAATGACTAGGGTTTAACAAAGTTAAACTATTCCAGTCATACATGTAAAACATTAGTGTGTGGCTCTCTTGTATCATACGTTACTCAATATCACAGAACTAATGAGAACTACTATAGTACCTCGTGTATAAGGCGTGTGTAGAACATCTACCTTCATCGCTATACTGCTGATCCTTCCTGATTTTGATATTGTGGTTTTATCATTTTGCTACTTTAGAGTTTACTTCATAACTGTTCATCTGGCTGGTTCTATTTAGTCAGCCCTTTTCTACCATCATTGTTCTGATACTTTTTGAACGTAATTGCAATATTTTTGCTGTTTTCATGACACCTTATCATTATTACTGTAGCGCTAACAGGTAGACATTATCGGTTTTTTAGTGAAGTCAGCAAAAGATACAAAACACTTCAAAAGCAACCTCCTGTGTTTCATATCTGTAGTACTTTCGATTTCAAGACTTTTCGAGATGTATTTTGTAATTTAGAAGAGCCTTTTCCAAATTGCTGCCTACAAAATACAGCTAGCCATTTACCGTGTAAACTTCTTGTTGAACGGGGAAATACCAGTGTCAGAGTCTTGATGACTAAAAATGATCATCTTTTTTAGATTAAGTATACCAGCCAGAAAGTGCCAAAATCTAGTTAAATAATAAAATGACAACAGTGCGTAGACATGGATTTGCCTGCTTGTACAAAAGCATTCGTCTATTTGGTGCGAATGCATGAGCAAACAGGGGTGGGCATTTCGCAAAGAGCTGGAGCAAGCGTACGAACCAGTGTAGCTATGTTTATTCGACGGGATTGTGGGCAAATCACTTTGAGGAAATTCTCAGCTTCTACTTGTCAAAATTGGTGTATTTTTGGGGGCATAATCCCCCCAACCCCCCAAAAAAGAGAAAAGTTTCATGTTTTACCTCTTTTTTTACCCAAGTTTTATATTTAAAACAAATGGATAAGCAACATTTTTGGGGCGAATTCTTCCAAGAAGAATTACAGATGCTATGAGTTGATATAAAGGAAATTTTGTGTGCTCTAACTGATTTAGAGACAAATATTTCCAAATTACTCTAAGAAACCTTTTCGATTCTACAGATCCTGCCTTTAAAACTGATGTGATCTTATTCTTAATGTTCTTGGAGGCTTATTGTTCTAAGTAAAATTTCAGATTCTTTCCATAAAATTGATCTAGTTTTTTTTGCTCCTAGAAAAAACTTTAGTCTTCCTTAAAATTCTGAACAGATTATCAATTTCAGATTTGGGAGCAAATGAGGAGTATATTTCTCCACGGTTACAGTAAGAGTTCAATCATTAGCTATTAGATTTCAAGGTGAAATCACAGTTGGGAATATTTAGATTCTAGCTAAATTTATATTTCGAAGATGAGGATGTATAAAGTCTTCCTTTGAATTGTTTTGGTCAGGATTCTATACATTTTAGGGGATATTTGGCATGTATATTGAAAAGCTTATAACTTTGGTTCTAGTTGGAATATTTACAAAACTCTTTCAGATTTAGAAAGCTCACATAATCCTCAATGTCACTGTTGCATTTTTAAAGCTCTATATCGCACATTTTTGCGACATTGCGACAGCTGCCCACCCCTGGCAAACAATTTATAGTGCATAATGAATTTTGGCTGGAATATGAGAGGCATTCAATACATCATGTCCCTGTTTTAAATATTGCACGGAGTCAACAGACTTTGTTCTTACCAACGATTAGGTTTATCACTACCTGTATCTCAGATCACTCACCTATATCGTCACTTAGGCATTCTTCAAACAGCAGAAAACTTACATATTTACACACAGAACCCTGCTCTGACTGGATGTTATATATTGTTAACATGGAAAACAGCACTTTACAGCAGGACGCTTTACTCAATATCAGGAGAAATCATTCAGTTCAGAATTATTCAGATCATATTATTTTAACATCATATTACCCATATGCATCAGTTACACTATTGGCAATATGTGGTGTTGGAATAGCGTTAAACAGCCTTGTTATTTATGTGATACTTTGTGGATCACTTCTCGGTCGGTGAACCTCGGTCTTCCCCAGCAAATTGTCGTCATCTCCTGTCATAGTTGGTGATGGGTGGTGAATCACTTTTCTAGTGATAGCGCAGCAAGTGACCTTGGGCCACCCCCGTCAGTTTGAACTCATCATCACCGTTCATCACCTGCCTTTGAAATGTTGTGAGTTGAGTCTGTGTGACCTTTCGGCAGCCCCCGTTAGGGTTCACTCATCATGGCAAATCATCACCAATATCACATAAGTCATTTTTTAAACCTGTGTCATCTTTCGCCAGCCCCTGTCAGTTTTAACTCATCATGACGATTCATCACCAGGATGTCAGCATTAACAGACTAGGATAACTCTATAGTTTGATGCTGTCTTTGCTTTGTGGATGGGGCATTGAAAATAAATGTTATTATACATGATCCTAGGCTATATATGGATCAGTTGCTTTATATGCTAGTGAATAGCATAAAAGTGTAGAACATAATGAATGCTATAATCATGGTTATGTGTTCATATTCAAGACATAAATGATAGTTTCTTTTGTCTATGGGATTTAACACTAAATTGACATTATGCCCAATACACATGACCATCGTCATCTGTGGTGACCTGTGTGATCACAACCATTGTCATCCCTGGTGACCCTGCGTGTTCAGGACTATCGTCATCCCTGGTGACCTTGTGCTATAGCAGCACATGGCCAGATTTTTTTTCATAATACCATGGTCCTGAGGGCATCACACAAGATGGCAAAAGGTCACCACAATTTGCTGGGTCATGATCCTATTACTGGTCCTCACTATTATAGACAATATTACTTTACTCTCTGCTATTTTAAGATCTCATGGAATATACAGTTTACTTTCTTTTTCTCCCTGACTGTGCCATGTTGTTGCATTCATTCAACCTGCTTCTGCCATCATTTCTTCATGGATTATTGTTCTCATATCTGTTGAACGCGCAATTACAATATTTCTGCCATTTAAGGTACATATGTATTGTACAAGGAGAAAGCTCCTTTGTGTAATTGTTTCCATAATTGTTACAGCAGCCAGTGCTGTTTTACCAATGTTCTTCCTCAGTGAAGTTAGGAAGATTGGAGGAAAACATTATTGTTTCTCCTTAGATAGTACTGTAAATAATGTGTCACAGACTATATATGTGCTCATGCTTGTATTCATGTATTCTCTCATGCCATTTACTATCATTCTTATTTTGAACAGTCTCATGGCAAACAGAATCTATGCTCAATGAGAGTCCAGAGGCAATCTTCTACTAGTAACAGTAGAAACCTCACTTTTACTATCTTTCCAGTGTGTTTCATATTTCTTGTCATGACACTACCCGTTGAAAGTTCCCGTTTCGCACGTTCAGTTGCAAGACTGATTGATATGAACCTTGCCGTTGAAAAGGGTATTTTTCCCATTGTTGCCTATGATATGCAGTTAGTCAATCACAGTTTAAACGTCTTGTTGTACTGTGTTACAGGTACAATGTTTAGACAAGCGTTGGTTCATATCTTTACATGTCACAAAAGGTGGCTACCATCTAGGTGGATCACAAGACAATGCAACACGGTGCAAGAGAGCATTTAATAACTGAATTATTTTATATATTGATGCATGTACTTAATATTGACGCATATGGTGACCAATGCAGGATATTAGGACTGTTTGAGTGTTATGACAAACATGGGTTTATATCTTTACATGTTACAAACGTAGGTTCCCAGCTAGGCACATCGCAATACACACTGATGCAAGAGGGGATGAAATGAAAGGATGCCTCTCTTCATAAATGGATATAACAGATGTAAAAATGAACTTTTTAAGACAAATAAGACCCACAGGCTTATCAATACATACAGACACTCAATGAATCTATTGTCTGTGATTAATTTGGTCTGTGGTAGGACACAAAGTAACAATTAAATCAGCCAAGTTTAGGTTTAAAGGCAACATGCTCCATGGAAAAGACTTGACGAGACATCGCACATTCCTTTCCAGTCAAGGTGATTACCACTTCAAACCATAGGTGGAGCCACCAATGTCAAGGTTTCTGGTCTTTGGCCTGGTGATTATGTGATGGGCAAGCTTGCGCGCTGCCTTGTCCTTCTATAAATTAACATGTGTTTCTATTGATATATCTTATTGACCGGTAATATAACTATGAAGGTACTAATCAGTAACGACCAGTAACATATGTTTAACCACCAATTAGGTGCTAAGCCTGTGATGTAAAAGGATTAGTATTTGCCGTGCGTTACCTGTAAGGTTCCCGCCATTTCTAATTGTAATCAATATCCTAATGATGTCACATGTTAATTAACCCACTATATAAGGGACAACATGTTCCTAGTCCGGTGAGTCTTAGGCCCTCTCGCACCTCTATACTATTTCCAATATCTATAAAAACTTACTATACTTAGGAGGATAGAGCTATAAGATATTACTCCATAGTATCGATAAATGTGCATCCTATTATTGAACCAAGTGATTGATGTTCAACTCAGTAATAAAGCTTCGGAAACTCTTAGTTCCTTGTGTTGCTTGTCCCTGGTATTGGTGTCGCATTGACAGATAACCCGACAGGCCTACCGACAGGTGGCCCGACAGTTACACTGGTGCTGTGACCACCGAAACTAGTCTGACAACAAAGGGGTTGTGCTCTTAGAAATAACCAAGCTTTATGTATCGATATGGACTACGTCTGAGGCCTTTATCGATCATTCACATCTATCGGGCAATGGGATTCTTCATTTGATGAGAGGCAAGCTGTTATACAAGCAGTACAAGCTTTCACAAATGGACCTGAAACCCCAGAAACCGATCCACCAGTAACGATACCTGGACAGATAACACCTCAGGTGGAGGAAGTATTTCCTACCGGCCAGAATGAGACTGTTATTAGTCAGGGACCACAATTACCAGCGGACCGATGACAGGTGCTTAACCCTGTGAAGGGTAACACTCCACACTCCCTTGATGACCTTAGTACCGCTGTATTTGAAATACAGGGTACTACATCAAATTCTAATGTGAGAAGAAGGGAAGTGGAACATTCAACCCTAAATCAAGTACCTATCAATGATAGTAGTACTTTAACCACGGTAATGCCTGTAGCAGAAACCCTCAGAGATACCGAGATTGACCGATTTTGGACATCAGGCCAAAACCTGCCCGTCCCGGTTTGTTTGGTTATACACCTACCGAAGCTCCTTAGTGGTTTACCTTTAGATGAGTCATTAGTGGGTCAAATGCTAGACAATGATCTCCTGGTGAAACTGAAATAGTTGAAAAAGCAAGGGCCAAGGTTGTGGAGTTGGAAAAGAAGAAAAAGTCTTTGAACTCAGATTATTATGAAAAATCTAAAAGGTTATCTGAAATCTCGACCGCTACAAAATCATTTTACAATTAAAGGAATTGCAACATAAAGGTGCAACTACACAAGTCCAGCTGAATGAGCTTTTACAGACAAATGAGCAAGTAACTGCTCAGGTAGAAAAAAGCTCAAACAGACTTAACTGAACTTCTATGTGGTGCATCGGCAGTAGATCTGCAATGCCAGATCTTGCTCAGCCAAGTTACCAATAAATCCAATGCACATACAGACTCTAACAGTTCTGTGAGAACTGGAAGGGGTGGAGTACATGCATTGGTCGCTAACCGAACCAATGGAAACAAAGGGAATGAAGATTCCCGACGAACAATGAGTAACACAGTCCCGAAGTAGGATAATACTTTTGTATGGACCTCAGCTACACCTCAGAATACCACAACTCCTAAGATTCAAACATGGTTAACCCCTGTAGAACAGGAAAAGATTACTCATATCCTGGCTATTCTAGCCACGGGGTTAGATGTAGTGCCAAGGGCCACAGAAGGACTAATCGAACAGTGTAAAATGGTGCACCTTGGTACCACCCGAGATCCTGACGCTGCAAAGCCAAAGGCTCTAAAGGTAAAACCTTTTACCGGTGATCCACCATGGCGTAAATGGCTGTCCCATTGGCATAATGTTAACTTATCCAATGGAGCTAACGATCATCAAGTGCTAATGTCACTCAAAGAAAGAGGGGCCCGGTCATCTGAGCTTTCGAGAAGAATGGTGATGGTCCCCTACATGGGTTAATTGAACCCGCCACCCACCTCCTTGTAAAAATAGTTGAGGAGGACCCGAAGGCCCTCTTATGCAAACTGACCCAGAAGCCCAAAGAAGGGACCAGAATCTTCGGGTTTGCTATACAAGAGCTTGTTTCTGAAATATACACAGTATTTGGCCAGACACACCGGTAGTAGTTCAGGAGGCCACCACACTATTCATAAACGGACTACGAGACCCAGCTTGTCAACAATATCTTAAAGATAAATGCCAACCCAAGATTAGCATGTCCAAATTGTTTGATCTCGCAGACATCTATGAGACTAAGAAAGCTGTGTTTCCCACACTAGGGACAGTGGCCGCTATAGCACCGACCGAAAACCTAGAAGAAGGTATTAGTGTTGCTGCTATCACCACCAATAAGAAAGGAAAAGATGCTAAACAGCCTCAGAAATCTCTCAATGTTCATTCAAATACCGAAATAGAAACTTTGGTAAAAGAACTAGTAGCAAAGCAGGTTAAGAAATCTAATACTAGTAAGAATTCTCGCAAGGCATGTAAAAAGAAACAGATCTGTCATCGGTGTCAAGTCTTGGGGCATATCGCACCCAAGTGTCGAGCTCCATCTCCGGTACCTAAAGAGGATTCCTCAACTGACCAGGGAACTGCTCAGGAAAACTAGGCCGGGGTGATGCTAATGGCCTAGTATCACCCCTAACCTCAGTAAGCCGAGCCAACCCGATCAGTGGCGGGACGATAGTCGCTGCTAGCCCGGCCGACAGTGTTTCAACGGGGTCTGATCCACCTTCAGGGAACACTACCAACGGGACCAAGCTCATGGGAGCCTGGTAATGAGGAGTCATGGGCCCACACTATTGCATGGATAGGTGGCATCGACATTTCCCCTAACGATCCATGTTTTCAGTATTTTTAAACAAAAGGGATTGCTCAGAGCAGCGGGGGTATTGAAACAATATCGACCGGGAAGTGTACTCCATTAAAGGGTAAACGTTGGTATGTATGTTTGTCCATCTTCGGGCAGAGAGGTGAATTTCTTCTTGACACAGGTGCGTCTTACTCGCTAGTTGGGAGGCAATTCATGTCTCTGTTAGGTTGACAGTCTGAGATTCCTCAGGAAGGAATAAGGGCTTGAACGGGTACCGGAGATAATATGCAAACATATGGCAAGACTGTTTTGCAGATATTAGTTAATGGCAGTCAATAATTAGTAAATACCAGCACCGGAAAAGTAAGGATTCAATCACCTTTTGATCACACTATTCAGTGTTGAATCTTGTACTGCCTCTGTAGTGCAAACCACTAAACTCAGCCCTGGGCATATATCTGATGTCTTGGTTAGCTGTGTGAGTGTGCAGGGGAACTGGTAATCAGTATTCGAACCTGATCAGTCCACCCTAATTTCTCTTGGACTGGAGGGCTTCAATACAGTAATTGTTAACCCTCAATGGACTGTGATACCATACCTCATCCCGTATTGTAAGTCACAAGGTGCCACCTGACACTGAAATGCATGTCTCCACGATGGTAGTGTTCCCATCCTCGAGCCTTCCTATGCATTTAATACAATTAGTCATGGCCTCTGACTTATCAGGAGGTCATTGATAAGCTATCCCCATATGGGACTGCTTTCACTGCCCCTGGGGAACCTCTTGGTCAAACCGATATGGTTCAACACCAGGTGGACACTGGCAATGTCCAGCCTATTAAGCTGCTGTACTGACGTCTTCCCATAGCCAAAAAATCTACTATTGAAGAAAAGGTAAACAAAATGCTGGCAGAAGATATCATCTCTCCCAGTGATAGTCCCTGGTTCAGCCCTGTTGTCATGGTGACAAAAAAGACGGGTCACACCAGTTCTGTGTTGATTATAGAAAACTGAACGGAGTCACCAGGAAGAATGCATACCCCTTACCTCGTATCGATGATTACCTGGAGTCTCTCAGCTTGGCTGAATGGTTCTGGACTCTCGACCTTCAATCTGGGCATTAGCAGATTGGAATGGATCCGAAAGATAAAGAGAAAACTCCATTTGCGACACATATGGGGTTGTACGAGTTCAATGTCATGCCATTTGGACTTTGCAATGCCCCGGCAACGTTCGAGGTGATGATGGAATCCATGCTTAGGGATTATCTATGAAAGAAATGCCTAGTGTATTTGGATGATGTCATCATCTATGGAAAAACTTATCAACAGTGTCTGATAATCTCTTTGAAACAAACTTAAAAGCTGAACTTTAAGCTACTCTGCTACAACAGTGAAAATGCCACATGGGCTGAAATCTTGAATATCATAAAGTGTATCTTCTCATACACCCAAAACAGAATGCCTTAGACTAGAAGAAAAGTGGCATTGAACCATACAACAGGTTCAATTATTACAGATGTATCTGACCGCTAAACATGGCACTCATGAACTTTGTTTAAAAAGTACAACCAGAATGATTTTCTTCAATCTCTCTGCTTCTTGATGCGGAGCCTCTTAGATCGCTTGAGGGTCGGCTTCCCGTTCCCATGGTCCGTCTCACGTTCTGTATTTGTTTCGTCCACTCCCTCTGTCCCCGAAGAAGCAGCGTCCAGTGTCATATTTGCCAGCTCGTTGAGCATTGATCTCGCTGCAGTCATGGCTTCTTGTAATATGACAAATTCAGTTCTATTCAGGACATGAAAAGACGGGAGGCCTCCTTCTTCATCAACACTTGTACTTAGAATAGCTGTGGCACGAGACCAATATATAGGCTTACTTATAAAAAAATGAATGAACATATGGTTAAGTATGAAACATCTTTGAATGTGGGATTTTTGTTATCGACTTCTGGATAGTATTTGCTGATTTTTTTTCAGGTTAACAAACCTCACCTGATGCTGGTAGGAGGTACACTTCCTCTTTGTTCTCCTTCGGGTCTTCCTGCTCATCCTTTTCTTCGTGTAAGGGGACTTCACAGATGAATAAACCAGTGGCTCCTCTGGAAATCACATACATAAGAGCAAATTATTTTATATATTTTTCTTTAAGTGAACTTCATGTTTGATTTACCTTCAGAATTGAAAAAAAACTGTCATATATAGAAACCTCTGTCCAAATTCCGCATACATGAAAAGTTTCATGCCTGTACACATTCGACTACCACTTATACAGACTCTCCCCAAGCCCTCAAGGTATACATACCCATGCCAACCTTGAAGTATTTTTTTCATGCGGCCTTCACACCACTTACCTCGCGCAGGTTCTGGAAGGGTCAAGTATGCTGAAGTGTTCCTTGGTGAGAAAGGTTCAGGTCGAGGGTCTTCTTCTTGTACCTCAGGTTCGACAGGTTGAGAAGGGATGGTTGCACCGGTTAAAGTTCCTGGAACTATATATGTATATATGTATATGGTGCAATCTATTTATCCAATATATATATATATGTTGGATAAATGTTTACATGCGATGTCAGCATGTTCATATCCATAAAAGAGAACCTTATACACATGTCACAGCAGAAAGTCAGGAAAATTACTTACACATATGTAGTTCATGGAACAGCCTAATATATATCTTACCTTGGCCAACGTCTCTGCCAAAGCGCTCTATGTTAGCACTCATTGAAGCAACAATTCTGTCTGCCCTCTCCAAATTAGTGGCTGTAACTGCGGAGTTTTCATTGAACGTCTGTGCTGCATTGGACATGTGTTCTGTCAGTTTTTTCATATGTACACCTACAGCAGCTAAGTTGTCCGACAAAGCCCCAACCATACAGTTCAATTTAGAGAGACTTTTTGCAGTTTCTTCAGCGTCTACCAGGTATACCTGGTTTGCCTCTCCTACGTTGCAAGCAGCATTGTTGACTGTAGTCCCTATGTCATCCATGCTCTTGACAAAGTTCATACATTTTTTTAGAACGATAGATGTAAGTTTTTCATCTACAGTCTGTATAGCCTCTGCGGTTTCTTTGTGCCTGTCCCTGGTGTCTCGGCAGTGTTCCTTGAGAGCCTGACAAGTAAATTCTCAGTGCTCATTTACTACTTTCATTAAGTCCTCATTCGACTTCTGACTAGCGCTACAGACAGACCTCGCATGCTGTTCCATGTTTTCAGATATGGAAGAAGAAACTGAAGTTACCATTCTTTGAATCACATCAGACATCTTTTTCTCCATGTCAGAAGCTAACTTTTCTATAACTTGAGCGCTTGCTTCAGGAAAAAGGTTCTCTCGGAGGAACCATTGACAGCCCAATGTATACGGTCTAATGCAGGAGTGTCTTGTTTAGTTTTCTCTGTCACAGTTTTAGGGAATATAGGGGATGGATCCTGTGGGGTGCTGGTAGTAAACTCATGTGAAGTATTTGCTTTCAGTTTCTTTATCATTTCTACCACCTCTTCTTCGGTGTAGGTTTTTCCTCCCAACTTCTTGGGTATCTTGGGAGAGGGTGGGGGAGTATTATTGTCAGGGAAACTGTCATTGATTAACTTTGAGAAACTAGCAGCCCTTCTCTCCCTGCGTCTTTCATTGTTTTCCTGTAATTTGGTCCTTTTCTCGGGAGGGAAAACTTCTACTCCTGAATCCATGTTATCATTTTTCCTTTTATTTGACATTTCTCTCTGGGTCCCACATGTGGAAGAGGTTGAGCTGTGACAGCCTGCTTGGGATGTGGAGGGTTCACCAACTTGTCTGGATTTGGAGGGTCCAGTACCTGCTTGATATGTGGAAGGACCTTTAGGAGGCTTGCCTCCACCTGTATCTTTTCTTGGGACATCTTTTGAGGTTTTCGACTCCAGGAATTAAACATCACTCATTCCCCTCAAAGCATTAGAAATGAGGGACTGATCAGACTTTGTATTGTCTTTACTCAGGAGGACTTCAGCTGCATTTCTTTTAGGAATTTTTAGTTTGGATTGGGCCAGCTTCAAAGAGGAACTAAAGTTGCTGTTGATTTTTAACATGTCTTGTCTCGAAACACTGGAATAGGGTTGGACGTCTTCATACAATTCATCCCCTGCTTCTTCCTCCTCCTCCTCGCTGTAATACGTAGATGACTGCGCCTCCTCCGGGTCCTAGTCTAGTGCAGCCTGCTCCAGTTCATGCAAAACGTTTTCCGCCGCACGCTGCCCTGATCCAGAGGTGTATTTTGCGTCTATACGTTGGCACTAAGAAAATGGAAAGGTTAAATACAAAGAACATTTCATGACATACATTCCGCAGACTAGAGAAAGACTTTAAAATATTTTGTTTCATTTGTGACTTAGCCTCTTTAATTCTTGCATGAAAAGGGCAACTATATTAAATTGCTATAGACTCTACATGTCAAAAGGAAGAAAAAAGCCACTTATTTCAGAGAGAAAGTTTACCTTTTTCTTTGCCTTCTGGCAGAAATAACCCAACTTGTCGTCACACTGTTTGACAGAGCGGTCTCTACCACCTGCAGCGTTGACATAGTCTGCAAGAGACATATACTGTAAGATATATGCTGTGACAGTGTTAAAATATATCTAAGAGGAAAGGTTATGAGCGAAGCCAGACTTTAAGGTCTGTTTGATGTCTCTTAATCATTATGAAACATATATACGGGGCTGATGGGTAGACTGTTTGTTACGTGGTCAGATATGGTTGTCATGTGATTAATTTACACTCCCTTTGACATAAGAAATATATATCTGATACCTAAATTTAGTTAATCAAAGTTTTTCTGTTCTCCCATATAACATAATTAAGACCAAAGAATCAACTTACCCCGCAGCTCCTCCCATGCAAGTTTCTTGAGAGTGGCCATCTGTAGCATGCTTGAAACGTCCCTTCAACACAGGACGTAAATGGTTAGCACCCTTTAAAAGCGCATCTAACTCATTGAGACGCCAGTGTTCTCCCTTACGTGGAGTAGAGTTGTCGGAAGGATTTCCTCCTCGGCCTCGCCCTCTTGCTGTACCACGCCCCCTTCCTCGTCCCCTTTGAGAAGACGTTCCGACACAGGATGAAGCTCCCTTCCCTGTTCCACGCCTAATAGATCTGTTCCCCCATGACGAAGCTCCCCTGCCTCTCCATCTAATAGGAGGTGTTTGTGATATGGGCACATAGGAAGGGTCATAGAAAGAATTATCTAGGGGAGGAGTCTTGAAAACTGGTTTCTTCTTGTTTTTTTCATGCGAGGCATGTTGCTTTACCTTTACCCCTCCTTTGAGAAATATTTTCCTTCCTGTTTAAGTAGTCCATATATTGAATTGCTTGATCACCAGCATCCCCGTCAAACATTTCAGGGTTCATCGACCTCTAGGTCCTCATCCTGATCGTCCGGACCACTCTGAAAACACGAAAACAAAGAAAAGGATACAATAAATAAGTTTTGGTACTTTGAGAGGACCTGGCAAAGAAGTTAAATGTGGAGTTAAAATATAAAAAAAAGATGAATCAGGATAAAAGGAACAATTATTCTAGTAAAGAAAATGTATGTATGAGAATGAGAGGATGTATATTTAGATTTTCTTTTTCTTACTTAGAAAATAAAAAAAAAAGACAAAAGGAAGGAGGTACAAAGTAGAAGGCTTAAAACTTACTTCAAAGTAGCGGTGACCTGTGAGCTCCCTGTTTTTTTTCAGGAGTTTCTTCAGGTCTTCAAGCCCCTGAAAAGCTTTGCCGAATGTACGCTTGTCGGGCTAGAAATAAAAAAATAAGACACCTCATTAAAAAAAAAAGAGTTTCAAACGCGGTAAGGAGCACACTTTTATACCTATGACATACCCCTCCCTTCTCCCGAAAGAAAAAAGGCCACAGATAAGGTAAAGAAGAAGGGACCACCTGAAAATAACCTAACGGAGGAGATTATTTAACTACCGGTAGGTGTAAATATATGAAATAACACAGAAAAGTGACACCGGCGAAGACAGGTCCCATGAACAAATCAACGAGAATGAATGAAACCTAAACTGACATGAGGTGTTCAGGTCACATACATGACAGCAAGAGAACTAGGCAGACTGAGGAAGATGAAAGGTTACGGATTAAAGCAAGAAAAAAACGTATTACTCACTTTCTTAGGCGGTATAGGCATCTTGTGCGAAAGTCGAAAAAGGTTTTTACAATGGCGGACGAGATGGAGGAAGTGATGTCATATAGGGAATTCCGGGGGTTCTCTGGTATGCAGATAAAACCAAACGAAGACTTCCATCATTAAGAGCCGCATGTGGAGGACAGGATGCGGAATCCCGTATGTGGATATGAGATTCCACATGTGAACCCCCGTAAGAGCAAAATATTAGTTTTATTATACGGACACAACACGGAGGTCAAAGGAAAACAATATTAAGGACAAAAAAAAATGTCCCGCATGAGCCCCCCGTATTTCCATATAAAACACTTATGTGGAAAAACGGCCTCCAGGGGAGAATATACCGGTAATGTACGGACAATATATGATATTATAAGGTCATACGATATATATTGAATATAATAATGAACATATAATAATGAATGATCTCATCACAAGACACATGAGTTTGGTGGGTTACTGGCCTTGAGGCTATCAGCACCATACATGCCTTTATTAATAAGACAACTATAATAATTAGTTGACAATAAGCATAAGTCAGTAAAAATTGAGCAATCATAATAACAATAGTAAATCTAAAAATTTAAAATTAGAGGCACACCTGGCATGGTGTACCTGTACAGGTGAGATTGGCCAACTGACAGTTGGTTCAAAGTAGCCCCTTATATACTCGAGGACTGTTTACCATGACGTCATACTATGACATC